>JAUTXW010001022.1:445000-1645000 GCA_030620095.1 Kuschelorhynchus macadamiae
TGGTGCTTGTTTTTTCTATTAAGCAATCCGGCTGTGGTAAAACAAGCCTCATCAGACCACAAAATCCTTCTGAATAAAAGTATATCTTGCCTCAGTCTGGTCAGCATATCCTCACAGAATGGAGGCGTTAGTTAAAATATTCGTTGGTTAATAGTTGCACTGGTCTAATTTTATACGGGCGGTATCGATTTTTTTTAGCCCTGAAACGATGTAGAACCTCGATTTTCCGGTTATCCGAGAAACGTTCAGAATCGATCTGCTCGGATTTTCAAAAAATTAGTTTTGATTCAACTTTTATGCTACCTAAAGAAAGAATTTTTTACCTTCAAAATGTAATAATATGGATAATTATTTCTCGTCCAAGTCTAAATTTGCTAGTCTTCTTTGCCTCTGCAAGGATTTTCTTTGTGCGTGGTTTATTTATTATACAGTGTGTCCCAGATCGGCTCCTATTATACCTTCAGCAAAGGTTAAATGGGGAAACTTTTAGAGGAAACTTATTGCATTTGATATCCGGCTTCAGATTTACGATCGATCAATTGTTTTTGGAAATATCGGGGAAAAACCGAAAATGGCGGATTTCGTTTTTGGCCAGTATATCCAGAACGGTAAATTTGACAGCTGCCAAAATGTGACATTATTCGGACACATTTTTAAGACAAATAAGATGGCGTATACGACACGTCTTCATTGGTTTTTGTTAACCCGCAACCCGCCTCAACTTTCATTTTTCTTATAACCGCCATATTGGATTTTTCGATTTTTGGAAAGAGCCTAAAATTTCCAGTCTAGTGATATCTCACAAGTGCATTAAAGATTTTAGTATCATCGAAATATTACACTTTGTAAAGTTAGGTTTCAGTTTTTTCTAAGGAGGCCATGATTTAAAGTAATGTTAGCTCTCAATGCTTTTTATCTGTATAACAAAATTGGATTTTGACTTTGACGTTAAGTTAAATAGTTGAAAGTATCAAAGCTGTGTTTTAATAAGTAGTAGGTACGCTTTTATCCCAATAAAATCATAAATCTGACACATAAAACCTATAGAAGATGGCCTGCATTCCGTATTCAAATGAAGAAAAGGTTTAAAAATTAGCTCTGTACTTTCAATCATACAGAAACGCCGACGTTACCTCAGCAAGGTATTTGAAGATGTACCCCGAATGACGGCCGCCTCAGAAAACCCAATTCAGGAAAATCGTAGTTAATTTAATTAACCATGGTGCCTTCGAACAACCTAAAAGAGGATACAATAATAACAATGAAAATCGAGACAGAAACATTTTACAAGCTATCAACGAAAACCCTAGTGCATCGGTAAGAACTGTAGAACAGGAAACTAATGTGCCAAAATCAACAGTACAGAGAGTTTTAAAAAAGAATAATTACCATCCATACAAACCCATAATAGTAAAATGACTTAAGGAAACCGATTTTCCAAGACGACTACAGTTCTGTGAGTGGTATACTAGGAGATGTAATGAAAATACTGATTTTGTAAATCATTTCTTGTGGTCCGATGAGAGCAGGTTCATGAATTGTGGAGTCTTTAATAGGCACAACCGTCATCATTGGACTATGCAAAATCCTCACGAAGTGGCAGAGAGACGTCTACAGATCAGATTTGGAAGTAACGTTTGGTGTGGGATCATTGGTAAGTTAATCTAACCAATCTTTTTTTAAATAGGCACCAAATGATGGTCAAATAATAATCTTTTTTTTCGTTTAGTTCTTTGATGATACTAAAAGAGTATAATCTAATAAAAAAAAGTAAAACGTTCTACTCTAGTCAGTCAACTTATTTTTTTGATATTGTATTACATTTTTATTCAATCATTTTGTATTGTAGTTTCGAAGAACCCTATAAATTTTTAATAATTATATTGAAAAATTTTTAATAATTATATTGAAAAATAATAGAAAAACTTTTACGTGCAAAAAATTTAATTAGTTACTGACCAACATTAAATACTATTATAATTTAGTCGTATCCTTTGAAATTCTGTCGAAAATAAAATGTATTAACACTTTATCTACAAATTTTCTGTATGACATATTAAAAAATAATTTCTAACAAAATCTAATTTAAAAAATATGATGTCATTTTTTGCCTAATTCTCTAAAATTATTTTGAGGGTCTGAATTTAATGATTTATTATTACCCTAGTCAGTCAACTTATTTTTTTGATATTGTATTACATTTTTATTCAATCATTTTGTATTGTTCTTCGAAGCGTTAAAGGCTAAAAAAAATTTTGACTGAATTTAATGATTTATATTAATCAAATGTCGAATTATTTTTCGATTTTCATTATGATTTATAGAAAGGCGTTCAGTTGTATTTCCATGCAATACCAACAAAATAATTTATTGCGGCTATTACTTCCCTCTAACCAAATATGTTTTTCTTTTTCATATTAAAGCTGAATAGGTTTCTGTATACAAGCTCATTAATTACGGGATGTTTCGATAATTATTTTTGGAAAGAAAATATCTACTTTTTAATAAAGATAATTTTCCCTTTTTAATTTATAGTTTCTAGTACCACCCGGCCGACCCTGCCGCCCTTGACTGTTGGGCACCTATTTATAAATTATTAAGCATTTCAGGAAATCGACTTATTGGACCATTTTTGTTTGACTACAACCTAAACGGGCAGAGGTACCTACAGCTTTTGCGAAACCAGGTTGTACCAGCCTTACGAGCTATTCTAACGGAAGATGAATTAATAAACCATGGCCTCCTTTAAAAACATTGAAACCTAATTTACGAAGTGTGATATTTTGATGACACTAAAATCTTTAATGCACTTGTGAGATATCACTAGACTGGAAATTTTAGGCCCTTTGCAATATGGGGATCATAAGAAAAATGAAAGTTGAGGCGGATTGCAGGTTAACAAAAACCAATGAAGACGTGTCGTATACGCCATCTTATTTGTCTTAAAAATGTGTTCGAATAATGTCATATTTTGACAGCTGTTAAATTTACCGTTCTGGATATACTGGCGAAAAACGAAATGGGCCATTTTCGGTTTTTCGCCGATATTTCCCAAACTTATTGATTGATCGTAAATCTGAAGCCAGATATCGAATGCAATAAGTTTCCTCTAAAACTTTCCCCATTTAACCTTTGCTGTAGGTATAATAGGAGCCGAGATCCTTATATAGAGAAACGAATCTGAGACACACTGTATATGCAGCAGTTTTTCTTTAATTCTGCTTTAATTTTAATATTACTAGATGTCATTACCGCACTAGTGCTGTAATATCTAATATTACCTATTCTTATTTCACGATCGTAGATAAAAACTAATTTACGAGCATTTTATTTTACTGACAGCCGTAGACGAAAAGGAATGTAATGTTGTACTAAATTCACATAATATTTCCTATGAGTTAAGAGATATACTTGTTGATATTGTGTCTTAAACTGTCGTAGAAAAATGAGTCTACATGTTGAAACTCACAATTTTTCATTAAATGTGCATCTATATATTCTTTAGATTGCGGCAAGACTAACTTATTTTAAAACTATTTCGAAAGCAGCAAAAACATTTTTTTTTTATGAAAAATATCGCGAATGCCCTTTTATCCTTCTTACCGCCTAACAACTTGCCAGAACAAGCCCGAAACATTACGAATCACCACAGCTAAACCATTTCCCAGACAAATTTCCCAACAACTATCCCTATTAGCCTTCCTCTCTGGATATGAAATTTCACTTAACTACAACTCCCCTTGCATTACTTTACGTGTAAGAGCGAAATTTGGCCCTAACGGCGTCATCAATGGACCTCGTCCTTGATTGGTTCATGCAAAAATGTTCGCCTGGTGTGCTGCTGCTGCTGCATAATTTGATTTTAAGTTTCAGATAAAGAGGCCGACATGGCCCGACATTGTCTGATAAGTTTCACCGGAAACTTTAATTATGACTAAGCGATTGTTCTTTAAACTCTCCGGGTAACTTCTGTCTCTTGTCTTATGCGCTTATCAGATCCAGGATGTAATCGTATTTCCGATTGAATGGAAGTTAAGGTTTAATGGATTTAATCTTATCTTTCCTAGAAATGGAAGAAAAACTTCTTTCTCTGAAATAATGTTGATCGAATAACTGGGAACGTTTCGTTACCAGTTTTTCGATTTTAACAATTTAACATCTTAATCAAGGTATATTTTAATAGAGCAATATATTACGTCGCATAACTCCAAGCTTTTTATTTTATAATCGAATATTTTACAGACGTTTTCTTACTTGAATATTCACGTGCAAAATATTAAATTATTTTTCCGTTTGGAGATTTTACCCGTTACTGACCAACATTAAATATTATTATAATTTAGTCGTATCCTTTGAAATTCTGTCGAAAATTAAAATGATACCAGATATAACAGATTCAAAAAATTCAATGTATTTTCTACAACTTTTCCATTTTCCTGTATGACATATTAAAAAATAATTTCTAATAAAATCTAATTTAAAAAAATATGCAATAAACTGTCATTTTTTGCCAAAATCAAAATTCTCAAAAATAACTGGTTGGCTCAGATAAAACTTAGGTATCGCCGCTGTTAATCTGATTTAATTTTAGGGCTTCAAAAAGGGTATTTTTGAGATTGGTAATTAGGGATGTTTCTAGGATGGTGGACATCATGGGCAAAGTTAGGGAGAAGCTTGGGGGAGCTAAGCCCCCTCCCTCCAAATACCGAATTAGCCACCTCAAAAATATTCAATCTTGATACATACACTAAAAAACGAATGGTGGACATACTTTGGTAGGCAATACTTTCCCTAAATTAGTACGATCCTCTTTAGAGAATTGGCTATCATTTCCTATATGTAGTAAATGCCAACATTCGACTGAATCAGGAGTATCTCTTTTGAATAAGTTAGAGCCGCAAAGCGTTTGTATGTACTTGGATGAGGGGTAGATGCAATTTTCAGTATTTAGGCCGAGATAAATTTGATCGACTAAAAAAATCCAGCAATCTGTGCCCTGGACGACCAACTAAATTCGAAAATTAAAGGATTTATCTTTAGTTTGGCGTTGCTTTCATCCTTTGAGTAATAAAGAGTGTCCCTAAAAAATACCACCCTTTTGATTGAGTTTGAGGTATATAGAAAACCGTCCGCAACAAACAATACTATTCAATAATCATCCAATTACTCCCATTTACACAAATTGGCAGCTCTCAACTCCCTTTTCTAAAGATTATTTAAATTCAGAAGCGTGCGGTGAAATTTTAAGTAAGGGAAGCAATTTTTAGAAACTTACCTATTTGTAATGTAATTCGATTCTTCGATCATTTTTTGCAAATTCGTCAATGACGTCATCATAAAAACGTATATGCTCCGACATGTTTTGGAGAAGTTTATTTTCAATGGACAACAGCGATGTATGCGAAAGTCTCTCCTGCCCCATTGAATTTCTCACGAAATTTTTTATACGTTTTAAGTGTTGAAAAATTGCGTTCTGCTGATGAACTTGTGGCAGATATTGTTAATACTGATTCACACAATTTCGACAGTTCGGTGCTCCTTGTCTTTTAAAAATTGCATTAGTTCCTTAGCGTTATTTTTTGCGCTAATGTCATCAGTTTCGTGAATCACTTTTAGTTCAGATCGCAGTAACACTCGATCGAAGAACTGGCCATAATGAAGAAGAAGAGATTTAAACGCATCTTCTGAAAAAGTTTTTCCTTTAAATGCATCAAAATTGCAGAGCTCGAGGAATTTAAAATTATTTAAACCGTTAAATCTATAGTTTATTTGTTGCTGAATTTGATCGATTATTTCATAAAAGAGGCGTCTGTATGATATATGAACATCTCCCACATTGTCTGTTCGAAGACGCTTGGCTTGTGGTTCTACATTTAACGTCATCCTTTTCTCCCAAAATAGGTCAGTCATCTCTTTTTTGGCTTAACATGGACTTAAAATCATCCACTTTTTTAGGCAAAAAGCAATATCATATGTTTTAGTTAGTAATATATTAAAAACATTGTCGGAGAATGGAAATATTTCTGAAAATAGGTTCAAGATAATTAAAATTAAAATCTCGTTTCAAACAGTCCAAAAACCCCCTCGAACTATTTATTGCTTCTGAGTCCCACGTTGCATTATTTTCTATTATATTCTCAAATAGTTCAATCAGTGATTCACGACTTTCAGATACTGTTAACACAAGTCTTCCATTATAGTTCCACCTAGTAGAACCTACTTTGGGCAATCGTTTGTGGACAATGGAGTCCACTTAAAGTAACGAAAAATACTTTACACTTTTTAATGTGATTGATGGACTGGGATAAAACTAAATTTAATTTATGAGCAAAACAATGGACAAACACAGCACTTGGAAAAGTTTCTCGAACTTTATCTTGCAGACCCCTTAATTATCCTGCCACCACTGCAGCTCCATCATAGCTTTGAGCAACTAATTTTTTCTCTCCATTAAATTCTTTAGTAACGTTATAAGCTACGGTATACAATGCATCTGCTGGACGATTTTCGGACACATTCTTAAAACCTAAAAATCGCTCTTGAAAACTTCCTCTGTTTTAACGTAGCGTATTACTATAGATAATTAGCTAAAATTAATGATATCAGTCGTTTCGTCCAGAACAATAGCAATGAACCGCGCCTCGCCAATCTCCTGCTTAATCATTTTTAGAATAATGGTTGCAATAGCGGAAATTAAATCATTCTGGATTCGATTCGACGTCCCCGAAAAACGCTAGACTGCTCTAAATGATTTTTTAAGCAATCATCATATTTAGCCATTAAACTAAGTAAATCTTGAAAATCTCCTCCATTTGAAGAAACCCTTGTTTCGTCATGACCTCTAAATCCCAATTCGTGCTGTCCGAGAAAACAAACAACATCGATAAGTCTGCTTAATATTTGCCTATTTTTATCGACTAGTTCATTGTGTTGGCGGTAACTAATTTCCAACTATTTATTAAGGGGGTGTTCAATTCTGGTTTTGCCGAAGACTTTTTCTTTTATGACGGCCTGTAAACGCGCTTTTGACATAATGTGTCTTTTTACAGCTTTATGGAAATTGTTTAAATCGTAAAAACCAGTTTTATTCCAGAGACTTTTTTCATTTTCAAAAAATAAACATGGCCAACAAAATAATTTACTTATATCTTGACACCCTGTTAGCCATTTAAATTGTTCGTATTGTTTTTCCGGATAAAAATGTCTAATACAGTTTTTTTGTTTTTGTGGTTAAATTTTTCATAGGCGGTTTTGCCCTTCCTTTGAAAATTATTTGAAGCTTATCAGCGAAGTTTAATATTGAAAATCCCTTTATTATTAAGACACACACCACACACTCACACACATTCCTCTTACTAAATTCTCCAACATTTTCAACGTTATTACCGACAGCCGAAGTTGACGGTATTTGCATATCCACGTCCGTATTATTGTCTTCCATATCGCACCATGCACGATGCGACGTACGTATCACACAACACACGGATAACCGTTCAAACAAAGAACCTACTCCAACGATAGGTTCCGAAACCACTTAAAGCACGCGACTGAAATGCAAAAATTGCAAACATCCGGTGGAAAGTTCAATAATCTCTGGCTCGATTCACAGGAAAGCAAGCATACAGGACTTGGCTGCAGAGAAGCTAGCGGCCCGCATAGGGATATTCTATTGTGGCTTCGATATTTATTATGGGCTTGATAATTTATTTTAGCATTTTTAATATAAATTAAATTAATGGTTTCCTATTTCAAAAATTACATTTTAGAAGATGTTTTGTAATTTTTTTTGGGAAAGCACTGCTTCCCTTGCTTCCATGGACGCACGTTTAAATTACAGCTCTTGAGAGAAGCCTTTAATAAAGAACTTACGACTATAAAAATTGCTACAAAAAACGCTTTTCCAGATTTTTCTATTAATAAACTATATCATAAATGTGTCAACAAGTATAAATTTTCTTACAATATTTTCCAATTAAAATCTACAGACAAGAAATAAAGTGGTTTGACACTTTTTGGTAACATTTCTTTGAAACCGGCTAAGTTCTTTAACAATTATTTCCATTGCTTTTAAAACTATTAATACACTCAAAAAACATTTAGTTAAAATAAAGCATAAAACTGATCTTTTTTGAAAATCGAGAATAAATTCTTTAAATTGCGGAAATTGCTCTGCGGTTTATGTAGGCCAATCAGGAAGAAACATATCAACAAGAGTGCAGGAACACCTTAGTCTACTTAATAAATACAGGGACTCTGATATTACAGAAACCAAGTCGGCCTTTGCTAATCATTTTTTAGCCTCAGGACACCATTTTTCAACTTCCGAAAACGTCAGTATTTTGCATGAATGTGGTAAAAGTAGAAAAAAACGGAATTAAAGCAAAAACAAGTCCAGTGCTTAACTGTGTCAACGATGTTTTTAATTTCGGGCCATTTTTAATATTCAACAATATTAAAGACTCCTAGTTGTAAGCAAATATATTTCAACAGGTTTGTTGGTGAAGTGGTCATGATATTAGACTACCAATTAGGAGGCATGGGTTCAAATCTCAGAGTAAGCAATAATTTTGTTTTTTATTACATATTTTACAACAGTGTTTGATTATTTTAAATTGTTTACCTTTAGATTAGTTGTTTTTATTGAGGTGTCTTGGTTCGAAATAAGTGTAGGTATTAGGCGTACAGTTTTTAATATTTCCACCTCAATGTTCATCTAAGATGTGTGCTGTATAGTCAATTTGTCTTAATTTGTAATGGCCATCTAATTATAAGTTATAATATTAACATTTTTGCCCTTTTTGTAAATACTTAAGGTTTTTAGGCTATATTTTAGGTCTGATGATGGCCGTAAGGTCGAAACATGTGTCACGTAGTAAATTTTAAAGTAAAAATATTATATATCTGACTGATACCGAGTCTAGTTTATTCTTCCCTTTATAATCAGGTCTCTTAGAGAAATATGGACGATTTCTTTGAACTTTTCGGTTCAACCGCCCATTTTTACCTCATTTTGCTACTAAAACAATTAGAAGAACATATGGCCAGCATTTTGTGCAAAAGGTACAACCAGATGCCTCTGTAATACCTACATATTCTTATTCATTTGCTCCCAAAAAGCCAATTGATGATGACAATGTTTTGTTTTCAAATCTTCCCCTTTTTCCTCTCCAAGTAAGAATTCTTTTGATCGATGTAAAATTGTTTATGTAGTTTTCATCAGCCCGTCAAAGAGTTGTTTAATTGATCATTAGGTTTTTTTTTATAAATTATATTTGAACTTCTTGCTATGCCCTGTATATAACTATTTTATAAATATTTGCCCCACGAAACCTTTTCTGTATAGGCTTATAATTATTTGGTCATTAACTTTCTTAGTACACGGCCACTTACATATTTTGAAGAACCATTCTCGTATTTTTTTTTTGAACCACCTATATAAATATTCTAAAATTCTGAGCGACAAAAATTGCTTTAGGGTAGGCAAAAGTTTTTTGCAAAACTGCCTTTGGGCCAAGGAATAATACAAATATACATCCGTTATTGTAAAGATCTAACAAAACCTCTGATAATAGAGATACCAAGAAAATTCGAAATACAACTAGGATATCAGTATAAGATATTTAAAAATACTTAATTGTTACAGTATACGGATCATTATATCATCAAAGATATCACTTATCATTGCCAAAATGTTTTTTTAACCCCATTAAATTTATTTAAAATTATTGAAGTCCACTTCGACTGTTGCTTACTGTGTTTGAACACTAAAACATTCCTTTTTATACAAAAAAATCTGTAGAAAATTCATTGCTAATCCTACCCACGTTTTCCATATAGCATTTTGCAGGATAACGCCAATATCATCGGATTTTCTCTAAAATTTTCCATGAAAATTCGACGTGTATACGACACACATATAATTTTAAAGCCCCCTTTACCACCTTCACACCCTCTGTATGATTTTTATATTTTTTCCGAGCATATTTATGGGTTTTACGTTTTTTCTTGCATGCTGCGTACTTGGGGTTTCCGGCAGATTGGATCTAAATGGTGCCCTTTTTATGCGAGTAGCAGGTTTTCTTTTTTATACCGGAGCCACGTTAGGTGTCTTGGAAGTTATAGCCGATTACGTATGATTTTTTCTGAGGGGCAACGGTGAATGCTGATTTTATGTCTATGATACGGGAGAGATAAAAATGATCAAACATTTTGCCAGGACGAGATGATATACAGGGTGAAATTCTTAATGTATTGCAATTATACCTCTGAAATGCCTTTGACTATATTAATGGGATGTTAAACGTTTAATTAAAGTCAGTTAACTCTAGAATATTCTCAGTTTCATCTAAACAATTAAATCTAGCCACTAAGACAATTTTTTTAGGTGTCTTAAAATCTCACCAGGAAATTTGCAGCACAACTTTTCTAAACTAACGTAGTTCTTTTAGATTATAAAAATGCTCCAAAATTGTTGTATTGTTGATAAGTATATAATTTTTAATTTTTTGATTCCGTTGTAAAAGGGAAATATTATAACCGCCCTTCTAGATTTTTTCAAACCTTTACGGTCAAGTCCCTAGATGCAGAAAAATGTTTTTCTCAATAGCATCAGTCTGTCTGTCTGTCAGTTTCTTCGCGGCGTATCTAAAAACCTACACATCCGATTGATTTCAAATTTTGACAAGAAATTCAGAACCATTTGGGGATGATATGGTAATATTTTGGTAAAAGTTCATAATGTTGAAACAAAATGGCGACCTATAAAACTAAAAACCTACCCATCCAATTTACACATGTTGCACAAAAATGAAGTATTAAGTGTCTATTGCTAAAATTTTGGTATAAATGGTTGACAAGAGTCAATTGTGGTATAGAGATGAACTGGTAAAATTGTAGAATTGTACATTCTATGAATTCAAGATGGCGAAATAAAATGGCGGCCAAATAAAATATTTGTAATCGTAAAAAAAATCAGCCTTTCAAGTGTTACATGTCTTCACATTTTAGTGTTCCTAGATGCCAAAAATAATACGCTTTTGTCAATTCCGTCGGTCTGTCTGTCCGTCTGTTAGTTCGCGGCATAGCTGAAAAATTAAGCGTCATATGGGGATGTCGCGGTAATAATATGACATAACAAAATGGCGGCCTAGTGAACTGTTAAAAAATTATTACTAAAAAATCCAATTACCCAATTTAACAAAAAAAGACAATGATGACGACAAAATTATTTCCATCCGTCATTTCACCAAAGTTCACAATTTTAGAAAAAAAAAAGTTATTTTTTCTAGTTTTTTTGAAAATGTTGTTGAAATGACAGATGAAAATAATTTTCACTTCATCATTGTCACTTTTTCTCCTCTACAAATTGATGAGGTTAGTTTTCAAATTTAAATTTTTTTAAATTTAAATACGGACCTAGATTTTTTATTTCATAATTCGATATTTTTATAACCCTAAATTAAATTGTGACAAAAGAGCATTGATTGATTGATTTTTTTGAGAAAATCCGTATTATTTGAAGAATTTCGAAAAAACGCCGCCTAGTGACCACTAACAGAATCATTACGATATAGTTAATAACTGTGAAGTGAACAGTATAAAAAGCGCATTTCTCTGACATCAAGTTCAATGTAATCTGTTCATCTATAACAGAGATATAAACACTTGAAAGAAAAAAAATTGACCTTCCCCCACCACTTTCTTATTGAAATTAGAAAAAAAAGATGAATAACACAAATTCGCAAAACCTTAATTAAGAAAATTCAAGAGAAATTCGGCATTTCCATTTTTTGAGTTGTTGTTACCCCCCCTAGCGGCCATTTTCTAACTTGAAGATAATTTTCAGTTATTTTTCTTGGCCGATTTACCCATACATATTTTTTCCCCATAATTGTGTGATCAGCGGTTACCGAGTTATGACCGGAGGAAATTCTTAATGGATCACCCGGTATATACAGTGTTATTCACAGTGAGTCTCCTATTAGAAGTGTTTAGAAAACCAATAAATAGATTATTTTAAAAATTTGACTCTAACCATGGATGGACATAATCTTTTCAAAGTATTTTAAATTGTGCGGTGTTGCCGCTTTTACCTTAAACCGGTGGCAATATTCGTGTTCTAAATGAAATGCCTCGTATATTATATAAAATATTTTTATTGTGCTGAGCATTCTAAACACTTTTTGCGTTATATGTCCTATGCCTAAATTCAACAGTTTTCGAGAAAATGGCGCTTGATAATTGACATTTTTGACCCTTTGAAGCTCTGTAACTTCAAAACGACTTAACTTAAGCAACAAAATAGAATGTACTTTCGAATCTCAGTTTTTAGTTATCCATCTGCTAACATCAGTATCTATTTCGACAGCAAATGTCCAATATAGACACCAAAATATAGTGATTGCCAATAGATGTCGCTAGTAGTGCTAACATTTGTTATGGTATGACTTATTCCGTAACAAGTGATAGGATGGAGGTGATTCTGTAATGAAAAACGATATTGGGATGTTTAGAATCCATAATAGTTGTAGAAAAAAAATGTATTTATTGACATTTTTGAAACTCTGTAACTCCAAAACGACTTAACTTGCGCCAAAACGGATTATACTTTCGTAGCTCAGTTTCTAGTTATCTATCTGCTAACATCAATCCTACTTTCACAGCAAATGTCAAATTTTGACACCAAAATATAGTGATTGCTAATAGATTCTGCTAGTAGTACTAACATTTGTTATGGTATGGTTTATTCCCTAACAAGTGATGGAATGGAGGTAATTCTGTAATTTAAAAATGATATTGGGATGTTAATAATCCAAAATAGTCACAGAAAAAAATGTAGTTTATTCGTTCGTTTTCTACAAAACCTTATAAATCAAACATTTAGAATATGTCTTATACTTTATTACTCTTCAGCGCGACAATCTAATGCACCATAAAACCACAATACTCAATAAATACATAAAAATAAATTTTATTGCCTTACGTAATACAAGACTTGAAGGCGCCATCGTAGAAATTACAGGACATTTTGGGGCGTAAATCATGTTGAAAGACTTTTTTTAATTTGAAAAAAAAGATGAATAACACAAATTCGCAAAACCTTAATTAAGAAAATTCAAGAGAAAATCGCGCTTGATAATTGACATTTTTGACCCTTAGAAGCTCTGTAACTTCAAAACGATTTAACTTAAGCAACAAAATAGAATGTACTTTCGTATCTCAGATTTTAGTTATCCATCTGCTAACATCAGTATCTATTTCGACAGCAAATGTCCAATATAGACACCAAAATATAGTGATTGCCAATAGATGTCGCTAGTAGTGCTAACATTTGTTATGGTATGACTCATTCCGTAACAAGTGATAGGATGGAGGTGATTCTGTAATGAAAAACTATATTGGGATGTTAAGAATCCATAACAACAAAAAAAAGTATTTATTGACATTTTTACCTTTTGAAACTCTGTAAATCCAAAACGACTTAACTTGCGCCAAAACGGATTGTACTTTCGTGGCTCAGTTTCTAGTTCTCTATCTGCTAACATCAATTCCTACTTTGACAGCAAATGTCAAATTTTGACACCAAAATATACTGATTGCTAATAGATGTCACTAGTAGTACTAACATTTCTTATGGTATGGTTTATTCCCTAACAAGTGATGGGATGGAGGTCATTCTGTAATTAAAAACGATATTGGGATGTTAATAATCCATAATGGTAGTAGAAAAATATGTATTTATTGACATTTTTGACCTTTTGAAACTCTGTAACCCCTAAACGACTTAATTTGCACCAAAACGGATTGTACTTTCGTAGCTCAGTTTTTAGTTATCTAACTGCTAACCTTAATTTCTACTTTCACAGCAAATGTCAAATTTTGACCCCAAAATCTAGTGATTACCAATGGATTTCGCTATTAGTGTTTGTTATGGTAGGATTTATTCTGTAACAGGTGATGGGATAGAGGTAATTCTGTAATTAAAAACGATATTGGGATGTTAATAATCCAAAATAGTCACAGAAAAAAATGTAGTTTATTGTTGTGTTAAATCATTTCCTAATGGGTCCTCGTTTTCTACAAAACCTTATAAATCAAACATTTAGAATATGTCTTCTACTTTATTACTCTTCAGCGCGACAATCTAATGCACCATAAAACCACAATACTCAATAAATACATAAAAATAAATTTTATTGCCTTACGTAATACAAGACTTGAAGGCGCCATCGTAAAAATTACGTGACATTTTGGGGCGTAAATCATGTTGAAAGACTTTTTTTAATTTGAGCTCGTTTCGTTGTTCAATAAATGCTATTGAAGAGTTTATTGAGCAATTTCGAGTGTTAAATAATAATAAATAGACGAATAATGGATTTTAGCGGATGATGTCTTTCATGATTCTTCATCAATTATTTTGTGTTTTCTTATTTAGGTCTTTTTGAAAATAATGTTGATTTTGATGTTTCTTAGCCTTATTGAATAGTTTTTTAAATTAAGGGCTAAACATAATCAGCTTTTCAAAAGACATCGTCTTTGAGTTCGGAAAGGGCTTCCCTATTTCCTGATAACAAATATGTATATTATTTTTGTTTGTATGAGTCGGTTTTAACAACCTTTCCGTTCATATCTCTCTCTATGAAATAGTTTCAGTAGTTATATCACAAGTGACGGATATTTTGACAGCAAATGTCAAATTTTGACACCAAAATATAGTGATTGCCAATAGATGTCGTTACTAGTATTAACATTTGTTATGGTATGATTTATTTCGTAACAAGTGATTCTGTACTTAAAAACGATATTGGGACGACGTTAATAATCCATAATAGTCGTAGAAAAAAATTTGTTTATTGACATTTTCAACCTTTTGAAGCTCTATAATTCCTAAACGCCTTAACTTGTACCAAAACAGATTGTACTTTCGTAGCTCAGTTTTTAGTTATTTATCTGCTAACATCAATTTCTACTTTGACAGCAAATATCAAATTTTGACACCAAAATATAGTGATTGCCAATAGATGTCGCTAGTAGTACTAACATTTGTTATGGTATGATTTATTCCGTGACAAGTGATGGGATGGAGGTGATTCTGTAATTAAAAACGATAATGGGATGTTAATAATCCATAATAGCCGTAGAAAAAAAATGTATTTATTGACATTATTGACCTTTTGAAGCTCTGTAACTCCTAAACGCACCAAAACGGATTGTACTTTCGTAGCTCATCTATCTCTCAATATCAATTTCTATCTTGACAGCAATTGTCAAATTCTGATACCAAAATACAGTGAAAGCCAATAGATATCGCTACTAGTACTAGTATTTGTTATGGTATGATTTATTCCGTAACTAGTGATGGGATAGAGGTGATTCTGTAATTAAAAACGATATTGGAATATCAATAATTCATAACAGTCGCAGAAAAAAATGGCTGTGTTAAATCATTTCCTAATGGGTCCTCGGTTACCACAAAGCCTTATAAATCAAACATCTAGAATATGTCTTCTACTTTATTACTCTTCAGCCCGACAATCTAATGCACCATAAAACCACAATACTCAATAAATACATAAAAATAAATTTTATTGCCTTACGTAACACAAGACTTGAAGGCGCCATCATAGAAATTACAGGACATTTTGGGGCGTAAATCATGTTGAAAGACTTTTTTTAATTTGAGCTCTTTTCGTTGTTCAATAAACGATACTATTGAACAGTTTATTGAGCAATTTCGAGTGTTAGGGTTCAGTTAACCTTAAATATTGTTGGTATTAATAAATAGTCGAATAATGGATTTTAACGGATGATGTGTTTCATGGTTCTTCATTAAATATTTTGTGTTTTCTTATTTAGGTCTCTTTGGAAATAATGTTGATATTGATGTTTCTTAGCCTTAATAAATAGTTTTTTAAATTAAGGGTTAAACAAACATACTTTCTTGATAACAAGAATTTATATTATTTTTGTTTGAATGAAGCCAGTTTTAACAACCTTTCCGTTCCAAATCGCCATGTCGTTTTATCCACTTAATTGCCTTCTCTAATATCTCTCTGTAGGAGAGTTTCAGTGCTTATATCATAACTGATGGATATTTTGGTGACTATACTTTGACATTTTTGTGTTAATATTGTTGTGGAAAAGTGTATTTTTTAAAAGAAATTTGATCGAGGGCTATATGGCAAGATCATATACTGAGCTAGCTATTACAAACGTACCCTTAAAATGAAAAAAAAATACTATGTTTTTTTAAATGTATTCAATAATATAACATTAACATAACATAACATTATTTAACTGTAATAATTATTTTTCATTATTATAATAATAGTTAAACCCCAGGTATTGTAAACATTGTGGGACTGTTAATTTTGGTGTTGAAGAATCGCAGAAGAAGGTAAAGCCGTATTGTCCAGTAATTTTGATCAGATCTTGGTCACCTACTCTGGACTGACTTAAGGTGCTCACTGCAGTGGCTCTGTTCGAATATTTTGTAATTTTTGTGTCTTTTAGGCCTGTTTTTGTGGCAGCTTCTTTTGTCTATTTGGGAAGGGTATTTTTTCCAATGGGCATATTTTTGTACCAATATTTTTTCCGTTACCAATTTGGATTTTTTGTTCTCCTCCACGCCACGCCAACTACAGTGATGCAATGTGATAAAATTTGCATTGAAGCACTTTCGGTTTATCCACGTCTTACAAACCAATCACTTTTACGTATTCTTAAATGGATTGAAGTTCTCTCCGGTGACTGATCCGGACATCCCTTGCTTTTTTAAATACAATGTCGTTGAAAAGATCAACATTGACGTTAAACGCTTGGTATTTTTCTTGAATCATTTGGGTAGTATTATTCCAAATTGTTTTCACCACGCCTTCCTTATGTTCGCTTCCATCTTTCTTATTCATATTTCTCGCACAGTCCTCCAAAATCTTCCGCAACTGACGTGTTCTCATTCAAATTCATTTCCATCGTTGTTGTCTTGTTTCTTAAACTTTTGCCAACATTAACATTTTAACAGAAATTTCGACTTCTGTTAAACCTTGAGCAATGTTGGACTGAAGTGTTTGAAATTTACTGGAATTACACGTAAAATTCTATTTGATAAAGTTGACCTAACTTTAATTTAATAATGTTACATATCTGCACAGAAGCCTTAGAAATAGAGCACTTTAAAATGTTCCTTTCATATTTGTTTTTAGTCTTTTCGGATAGGATCTTAGCCACATGGTTTTCGGGGGCCTTTTTTGTTTCTTTCTTATATAACTTTAATGACAAATGCGTGGAATCACATCCTCTTAATAAATTCTTAGGATTACAAATTAAATTGCCAATCAATTCAAATTCAAAACTTATATTTTATCAGAATCTATAAAACTAGCAGCAAATGATTCTGTTACTCAAGAAGAACATAATTTACTTTAGTCGGATCTCTTTTAAGGTATAGGTTTTGTTTCTACTTCTGTCTTTTGCTCATGTAAACCAATCATTTTAACGTAGACTAAAATACTACTTATCAAAAGAGTGCCACTTCAACCACGATTTCCCTCTTACCGAATACTACCCAATTATTTGGGAATAATAATACATATCCAATAAACTTAATTTATTTAATTTTTTAAAAGTTTTTAATTATCCTATTATATTTATTTACTTTTATGTTCATAACTTTATTTACATATTCTATCAAAAATAAATTTAGTATTTTATTATTGTCCTCCATAAAGGAACTGGAATTTTACCGAAAATTTCACACCAGTACCTATTTTTAACCAATCAAAATAGGTTTTTTTGACCATGGCAACGCATGTATTTTATCGAAAATGTTTCTCTCTACGGTAGGTAGCCAATAGCGAATTATAATGGAAATTTATTGACATAATGATAGAAAATTGTTTTTGACAATTTCTTTACGTGTTTACATTCCACAAAAATGCATTTAATTTTTTTATAAACTAAAATTTTGATATGTACAGGGTCTTCCATTGAGGGGGAAAAACAGATTTTTTTTGACTTCTCCAGTATTTCTCAAGAAATTCAAAATAGCCAGTCGATGTATTTTGGCTCGGAGAATTCGAAAATCGTAAGAAAAAAAAACAATTGAATGAGAAACAAAAGATTTACGCCAAGGATGTTGCGTTTTTAAAAGGAACATACCATATATTATTATATTTTTCGATTCTACGGGAAATTCTAAGTGTTTTTAATAAGGGTACTATATATCTATTTTCAACTGTTTTTGATTTATTGATGTTTGAAAATTGACATTTTTGCTTCTTTGAGCCGTCATACCACCTGAACGGTTGGCCCTAGAGCAAAATAACTTTCACATTCCTATCTTAGTTTTTGGTAAGCTATCTTATGATGCCAGTCAAACAAAAAACGGAAATTATTTTGCTACATATCTAATTGAATATATTCAATTTTGTACGTCTATATCCTTTTGATTTGCTTTTAAAAAACGAAATTAAATGAGAGTATTTATTAATATCCACATTTTTTCTAATAGATATCACACTCCGCAACATTGAATAGCATGCCCAGAGAGAGGATAGTTTTTGAATTTTGGATAGATCATGGGTATAGTAACTACAAATAACAGAGGTAATTTGTTTTTAAATATTTGATAGGCAATCTTTTCGAGAAAATGTAAATTATATTATAACAATAATCATTATTTCAACAAACTATGCCTTAAAGCATCGATATTTTTTTTATCTCAAATATACTATTAGAGACAGAATAGCAGTGGGCTAAACTTTATATATTTTGTTAAATATAGGCCCGTTTTGTAGATCAATAATCTGTTTAGGCCTTTATTGGATAATTTCGGATTTTATTGTTCCCCGAGAGCTAAATATTGCTCGTAACTTTAAATAGTCCAACGGCTGAGTAATAGCTTTGGTAATCGGTTTTAGTGGTTTTTTACGGATTTTGTGCGTGATGCTTCTTCATTAAAAGCTGGATTGAGACGCTCTTTATTTGTATTAAGTTACGTAATAGCGCTGTTAAAATAAATTAAAGTATGTAATAAAATATTTGAATATGAATTAGGGTTAACCTCAACGAATCGACAACTGGTTTTAATCTCGTCTAAATTTTCAGCCATTTGTCATTTGGTTAATGACCTCCCAAAAATATTTCAGAAAATAAATTATTCGTATGACGGTACCTCCTAATAGTTGTAATAAAACGCGAACTTTGGGAAAAGTTATATACGCTACACTATTAGCCGCGCGCGGCAGTTCGAATGGTCTCGTTGCGTTCCTTAGGCATAATAAAATACCCTATAATAAGCTAGGCTGGGCAGTCCGAATTGCCCTGATTACTTTAAAGCTTGACGAAAGTAACCGAAAATTTCACAGCTACCGAGCGGCAGCCGAACGTGATAGCAAATGGAATATTAAATCGCGATTTGAGTCATCAGCCGGTCTCTTCTCATAATTCCATCGATCGGTCGCGGCATCGCGTCGGCATGCGGAAGTTCAGTTGTTCAGAGGTCGTGCGGTCGACATTCTAACTCGATATTGTTTCGAACGTTTTTAATCGATTAAAATTGATTTATATAGTTTTTTGTAAAATATATTTTTTTATTTTTATGATCCATGTGTAAGTTTGAAATATACAGGAAATAAAATATTGGTAGTGACTGGTGCAAACAACTAAAAAATGCTTACGAACCTAATGTTGCAGAAATAACCAATATCAAGGTGGTTTATGTTTGAATTGTGAATGTAGATGTTTGTTTGTTGTTTTCTAAGGACTCATCTGTGATTAAAGACTGTGTGTTAAAGACTTCAAACACTTAAAAGACAAAAATAAAAAAACATGCGTTTTCTGCAGATCACATGAAATGTTCGGTGAACTATGGTACGGTCGAAGTGTTGATATTCAGCTAGACACAGTTTATAAAAAATCTTTTAGATATTTTAATGAAAATGTATCCAAAAACGTTATATTTTAAATAAAATTATAGATTGTGTAAAATTTTGTGGTGTATTCGAGCTGGCACTACGTGGCCATGATGAAACGGCTTTGTCTGAAAATCCAGGGATTTTTCGAGGGCTTATAAATTTTGTTGAGGAGTTGGGCCAAGATAGACTATCAGCTTTAGCAATATTAAGTATCGAGAAACCGTTTATAAAAGGAATGTGCGCGCAATTTTAACGAACGTGCCATTCAACATTTTTCCAATTCTAAAGAACGAAGAGTAGACCTGAACTTCAATAGAATTTAAAGCTCAATTCAAAGATAAGATATTTATTTTTATTTTAATTATGCCTATTTATTATTGACACACCTATCACACACGTCAATCCCAAGTAATTTTCAAAATTGCAGTTTCATAAATTTTACTTTTTTCTTACTTTGTTAAGCTCTTTAAATGTGTGTTTTGTAATATTTTTGAAACATTTAAAAAAAAATTCGGAAAAAAGGAAAATAAAAGAGTATTATAATTTGTATTTGTTTGTTTGCTACATTAAACCAATCCTTGCTAAAATTGCAGAAAATTCAACTATTATTCGAAATTTTATTTTATTCGAAATATCACATTTTTTTGAAAATTTTTATTTTGAATACTTGTTGGTTGTATAATTTTAACACTTTTCCTATGATCAAGTTTTTTTGCTAGTGTCAGTCTTTAATTTTCTATGGTTTGTAGCAGCCACAGTCAGTATAGAATCTACAGGGTGCCAGAAATTACTTTTAGGTTAATTGGACACACATTTTTGCTTTCATATGTACTTAGCTAATTTTAACTTAATTTCTGAACCACCTGTATATTCCACGCAGTCTATAGGAATTTTCAACCATAAAACAAGATTAAGTGACGCTTTAATAAGAAATTGGATAATATGAAACAGCTGAAAAAGCTAGTAGTCAATAAGTATAAAAAAATCAAAAGGTTTCGATGCAAATAAAAAAAATTGCTTTTTATTGTTTTTAGGAGCAACTGGAAAATGGGGTCTGGAATACCTATAGACTTGTTACCATAAAAAGAATTTCGTTAAAAATGGTTTACTTCTAAAAACATTTGCAAGAGATCCAGATCCAAAGTACATCTTTTACATTACATTTACTTTAAATATTTTTGATAATTCGTTTCCTCCTAAAAAGGAACAATAACACTAAAAAATATGGATACAAGTTTATGAAGTCAACATTTCATTAATACAATCATAAATCAAAAAGCACAAATGAGGACAAGAATTGTATTGAAAACCTAACCAACTGATATCAGTTTAACAAAATCCTACAAGAATACCCAAAAGACCCAAGATTTTATTCAGTTTTATAAAAAATGACAGCTAAAGATTCATTCCAGTAAATTTTCGAAGTTAATAGCGTTATTGGCTCTTTGAGGAAGATTATGATATAGAACTTAAATTTGTGTTGTTTTATTTAAATAAAACCTGCGTACGAGAAAAAAAATCCAAATCAATTGAAAACACAAAAACTACTTGAATAGAAATATTTTATCAGTTTGTTTTTTAAACTGTGAAATATTTTTTTAGAAATATTTATAATTAACAGTAAAAGTTATGGTATGAGCGGGAATCGAACCCTCACCTCTGTTTACAAGTTACTTGGTTGCTATGGTATAGTAAGTACAGACAACAGTGGTAATTTGTTTTTAAATAATTCATAGGTAATCTTTTCTGGAAAATGTAACAGTTATTTATACTATAAGGGATGTAAGTAACATTTACCAGAAGAAGACGAGTTTACGCCCAAAGGGGATAGCAAGGGCTGGCAAAAAAGTTCGAGACTGGTTAATGTACTTACATCCCATACAGTATATAACATTTTTCCCCCTCCCTGTATTGTATGTTTACAAGAAAATGCTAGATATATTTTTGGAATTTCATTATCATTAGATGCGATAGCATTCTCATTAAATTATGAAGGCAGCTGTGATCCGTTGCCAGAGCAACATAAGCAGTTTTTATTTTATCAACAACGTCAAGTTGACAATTCATAGCGAAAAGTTTGAAGAAGTCGAATTGTTTGATTCTGTGTGGACAAATTGGATGTTTCAGACATAGAAGAATCAGCAAATATTGCTTGTTTATCTCTACTACCGGAAAAGTCGAAAAAAAGGTTTGAAGCAGCATATAAATCCTTTAAGAATTGGTGCCAAAGCAAGACGGCTACTGCAGTCTCAGAAACCTTGTTTTTGGCGTGTTTCCACGAAAAAAGTGCTATATTGAAGTCCCCATCAAGCTTATGGTGTGAGTATTCGATGTTGAAGCCCACCCTTTTTATAGAAGAAAATATAGACATTTCTAAGTAGGGTAGAACGGGGTTAGGTGAACAGGTGGGTTAACTGAACACTGCGATCTAACTGCCATCTTTTAAAACAGGTTGCGACTAACTTTCGTTATAAAGAGCATCACCTAGCCTGTGCTCTTCTGGTATAATGCAATGTTCTCTGATATTTAACGGAATGTCGTAAACGAATCAAAACGTTTTTAATGGCGTCAGAGTAAATTTTGTGCTCCCTTGTTTGTAAATAGTAGTGTAAAGACAACATTTAAACAAAAGTTGTAAATATAGTGTTTTTCTGTAAGTATTTTAGCATACATTACGTTTATATAGAATCCTCTACAGCAATGTTATGTTAAGAATTTTATTGTTTAAAATTTTTCATACGTAGTGGGTATAAGTGGACACCTGCCATAAGGGGTTACATGAACAGGTGTCCAGTTAACCTGCCACGTCTCTGTTTCTGGCTTTTCTGCTTAACAGCCCATATAATATATTAACAATAGTGTGCGTCCATAAAGTTTTGCAAAAGTTCTGTTAAAATTCCTATAAACTGGTTCTAAGTATTTAAAAAAAAAATAAAAACGCTTAATGAATAATTAGTACAGGAAGGTCCTAAACGGATAAAATAGCCGCCTTCAATCAAATATATTTCTTTTTTATATTTATAAACATTTTGCTTCTTTAAAATGGAAAAACCACTTCAAATTAATATTGTCTTTTTTTATACAGCAATTTTTTCCTTTATATAAGTTGCGCTCAGAACCGAAATAATCCTCTATAAACCAAAATAAAATGTTAAGCCTTTTTTTAAACTGTAAATGGGGTCAAATATGTTTTATTTTTGCACATAAGTACATTTTTCTACACCGGGAAATTTCAGAGTTATAAAATAAAAAACAATATCTCTTTCTAAATGTTTTTAAATCAACGTACAGAAAGATAGATGTTTCTATTCAGTTGCGAAAAAGCCATTATAATTTTTTTTTTCTAATTTCAAACATAACTATTTTAGCCATAACATAGATATACGGGGAAAGATCTACAGGGTTGCCAAAACACATTTTTTTTTCTTTACAGAAAATGCCTAGGAAAAGAATTCGAACGACCAATAATAGGTCATACAGTGCCGCGGAACTCAAGCAGGCTTGTCAAGAGGTTCTGCAAAATGGCCGTTCAGTAAGAAATGTAGCTATGCAATTTGTAATACCTAGAATTACACTGAAACGGTACGTTGACAAATGCCGTGAACACGACTTGGAGTCAATTAATTTCCGTCCAAATAATGAACATCTTATGTCTTTTACACAAGATGAAGAACTGCTTCTCAAGCAATATCTACAACGTGCGTCGAACATTCATTATGGTCTTTCCGCAAAACAAGCTAGAGCACTGGCTTACGAATTTGCTGAGGCCAACAACAAGACCATAAAAGAGAATTGGTCTCGGGATGGCATGGCAGGCAAGGAATGGATGTTTAATTTTATGCAGAGGCATAAATTTTCACTAAGGACCCCAGAGCAGACAAGATTGAGCAGAGCAACCAGCTTCAACAAAACAAATGTGGAGGCATTTTTTAAAAATCTTCGCGACCTTAAAATTAAATATAATTTGCAGGCCAAAGATATTTACAACCTAGATGAAACTGGCGTTACCACGGTGCATAAGCCTCCTAAAGTTCTAGCAACAACAGGTCAAAGAAATGTTGGGCAGATGACTTCTGGTGAAAGAGGAACCCTCGTAACTGTAGTGGCAATTATTGGTGCCACAGGAAAATTTGTACCACCGTTTATGATTTTCCCACGCGTGCATTTTAAGGACAATATGCTTTATGGAACTCCTCTTGATACTAAAGGTGCTGCTACGCCTTCTGGGTGGATGAAAAGTGAGCTATTTTTGCCTGTCTTACAACATTTTGTCCAACATGAAAGGCCAATGAAAGAAGAACCGAAGCTACTTATTGTTGATAACCATGAAAGCCACTTAAGTATTTGTGCCCTTAATTATGCCAAAGAAAATGGTATTCACCTTCTGACATTACCACCCCACTGCAGTCATAAGCTGCAATCGCTAGACGTCGGAGTATTTGGTCCGTTTAAGAAGTTTTATGGTGCAGCTTGTGACAGATGGATGGTCAATCATGCAGGAAAAGCCATCACTATTTATGACGTGGGCAGCCTGGTTGGAGAAGCTTTCCTTCAAGCTTTCACACCAAAAAATATATGCAGTGGATTTCGAGCAACAGGCATTGAGCTATTTAATGATCAAATATTCCCCGATGATGTTTTTTTGTCCTCTTATGTCACTGACAGGCCAACTCCGGAGCAAGGGCCACAGCCTGGACCATCGTCAGAAGAAGTTCAGCCGGTAACATTACAATTACCCATACCTCAAGTGTTTACTCAGAAATTACAGTCAGAGCAACAGAATCCTGGAGAAAATCTATCTTAACAACTCTCCCAACCTACACACATCAATATAATAACGCCGGAGCAAATTCGTCCTCATCCTAAAGCTCAACCGCGCAAATCCACAAATCGACGTAAAAAAGGAAAGTCCTTGGTATTGACAGACACTCCTATTAAAGCTAACCTAGAAGAAGAAGCAAGACTCCGGGAAGCGAAAATCAAGAAAAAAGTTAAAGTTAGTGAGGTTAAGAGACAGACTGTGAAAAGGCGTGTTTTGGACGATAGTTTATCTTCTAGTGACGGTAATATCAGTTACCACGAAAGCTCTGATTCTCCTGAAGATTTCGATGAATACGAAAGTGGGCCTAGGGAAGTATCAAAGGGTGACTATGTAATTGTAAAAGTTTATGGGAAAACTAATTCAAACTTCAGACATTACGTAGTTAAAATCGACGACATTTATTTTAACGGTTATGACGTTACTTTTTTAAAGCGACACAATCATACAAAATATTTTTCAAATCATGAAAACGGTTTTGTTCCTTCCGAAGATGTTATTTATAAGCTGCCCATGCCAATAAAAAATAGCAGTGCCCGGTTTGCTAATATGATGTCGTTTAATATAGATTTCAGCGAATTTAGTTTTACAATCTATTAAATCTTATAAGTTTATGTTATATGTGTTATGTTACAAATATACATATCATTTTCAATGAAATCTTTACTATTTTATTAATTTTATGGTTATGTTCAGTTACCCCCGTCTAATGGTTCACTTAACCTGTCTGTCAGGTTAACTGAACAATTTTGCAGGCTCTCGTAAAAGTTGATCTGATAAATCTATAATTTGTTGTTTCATTTGAAATATATTTTTTTTCAATTACCCTTTGAGCAAGTCATGCGTGGAAAAATTGCTACACCCTTATTGTTCGAAAGAAGGTCAGAATGTAAAATTAATCTCGAAGTGGACCAGTTAACCCCAGTCTACCCTATCCAAAACTGCGAGCATTTTTGAAAAGAAAAAATGATGTTTATAGACCGCAAATATCGAATGTGTTTAACAGGGAAGATGTAAATAAGTTCATGCTTGAAGCCCCCGATGATATATACTTATTGATGAAGGTCGTAATGGTAATGGGAGTTGCTGGAGTGTGCCGTTCTAATGAACTCTGTGAAATGAAAATAACTAATGTTAAAATAAGTCAAGAAGCCATAATTGTGACCTTTCCTGGCTCCAAAAATGGAATGTCACAGACATTTACAATGACAAAAAGTGACGACACTCAGGTTTATCATTTCAAAATAATTCAAAAGTACATTGATACAAGATCCCATATGACGACTATTAATACGCGATTCTTTATGCGACATCAATATGGGAAGTGCTTAAACTAGCCTATCAGGAAAAATAGGTGGACACTCTTTTAGAAGAACGTCGGCAACAACGGCAATAATAAAACGAAAGTAACGAATAAAATTTTATACAATAAGACCCAGCGAGAAGTCTCTTGTAGTGCTTCAACAGTAACAGAAACATTGGTTAGAAATGAAGGATCTGTGGAGTCAGAAAATGTAATACACATCGAGAAGAAACGAGAAAACGTGTTTCCAAATTTTGTTAATAATGTGAATAATTGTAATAATTGTACCATTAATATTCATTTCAATTAATATAACCGGATTTTTGTCCGGGTTTTTGTAATATGTTGATGATATCAAAAATTAAAGCTACTTATAATAATTTTAGATTATTATTATTTAAGTAAGTTGACTTACATCCCTAGGTTACTTACGTCTGTCAAAGCAGTGTCAAAATAGGTTGCTTACAATACATGGAGGGGGCAAATTATATTATAACTCGAATAAGATTTTAAACGATCGTAGATAAAATTTTTAAACAAATATTTTTAATTATGTTGACAATGCTGACCGCAAAATAGAGATAGCCGGAATAACCAAACAAACGAAGGGCATTATAATATTAGCCATAGAATGCCACAATAACGAAATTATTCAGGCCGGTTTATTTATCAAGTTTTCTAATTTAGAGGCGACACTATGCGAGGCGCATTCCACAAATATTAATTAATTTAGCTCCGTTTCGCATCCGACAAAGGCCAGACGAGAGAAAAGGTGTAAATATCTGGGGTGTTGGGATTAATTAACCTGTACAAGGGTTCATTACGTTATTAATTTGAATCATGCCGCGCATATATGATTTTTAATTAGAGCGTTTTTCAGGAGATTTTTCAGAAGTGGGATATCGTCGGGAAAATAATGTATTAGCTCCGCGCTTGCTGAAAGTCCGTTTTATTCGAATTTTTAATCAAGCGAAGTAAAATCGGCTGTTCTGCGTTTCATTCGGAATGGAGAATTAGCATTTGTAGTAGAAAATATTAATTGGTGGTTTTTCGTTTCGCTCATTTCCGTCTCAGCGTTGCTAGGATTAATTTTTTTAGGAATTTATGGTAGAATAAATCGGATTCTAATTATAAAAAGTAAAGAAATTGAGAACGAATCTCTCGTGCGACGGGAAAACCTAATTAAGTCAGTTTTTCCAAATTTAAATTCATGTGTATTCTAAATCTGGTATGTATTTTCCATAGACATAATAACAGGGAGACGGAATTGTTTTGATTTGAACGCAATCATACATTGTCAAAACTATTACTTGTTTGGTCTGTTGTCGTGTGGTCGAGTTGGTTGATCCTAAAGGATTTTGTCAACTATCCTACATAGACATATACAGCGTGTAACAAAATTAAGGAAAATATGTACACTTAGGTATGAAATTATGCCGTATCCAATTCCGCATTGCTGCCAAGTTTACCTTTTCCTGTTATAAAAGGAAATTTTTTAATGGAACAACCGATATTGTATTACTTTTTTTAAATCTGTGGAAAATTCTCAATATTTTCTATTAAGAGCACTTTTCATGAAAATCTACAGTTTTTACTAAAGTAAGGGTCTAATGTCCATAATTCAATGTATTACCTTTCATTAAAATACCTCCACACAAGAGGTTACCTGATATGTTTGACAATGTCAGTTTTGCTGATTTACAAAAATGGATCGTTTCACTGAAATCCAAAGAATTGAAATTTTATTTATACTGGGTTATGGGGATAAAATACGAAATCTACAAGATATTTGTAACATTTTTAATGAGAACTATCTTAACAAAAATCCAATAACTAAATCTACCATAAGTAAAATTAACAACAATTTTTGTGAAACTGGAAAGGTAAAATATGTTGTATGTTCTTTCTGACAGGCCTAAAAGCGCAACCGCTTAGGTTCTGAATGTTTTAATCAGTTTAGAAGAAAATCGGCTTCTTTCCACCAGAACATTAGGAAGAGAAAATGACGTCTCACACATATTCGTCTACCGATTTCTAAAAACCAAGAAGTTTCATTCATACAAAATAACTTTGGTGTAATAACTTTCTGAGGATGATCACCTAGGCTAGTTTTGTGAAATCATGATAAAACGTTGTAATACTAATTTACATTTTTTTTAATGGAAAAGCTAACAGGCATAATTTTCGATATTGGGCCAGGGAAACTTCACATTGGGTACGTGAAAATCATAACCAATTTCCCCAAAAGATAAATATCTGATCTGGTATAAAGGGTCCAAAAATAATCCGTCCCTTCCTCATGGAACACACATTGACTGGAGAAAGATATTTGAATCTTTTAAGGACCGAAGTTGTCCCAGCTATTGCAGAAGGATTTTCGAATAACCGTAAGTTCCTTACTTCACCTGCTGTGTGTGTTAAGTATTTAGACTTGTTGTTGTTGTTGTTTGTTCGTTTAATATGGCCTTCACCCGTAGGTATTCGGCCAGGCCTAGTTAGTTTTTCGTGGATGTTCGGGACTGGTCGGGTAACGTGACCCTGCCCGATCATCCGAATGGTACACTTTTTGTTCAGACGTAACATATAGGGGGAACGGAAAAGTGCGCGGAAGTCTGGGAAATGTCAGCCAGACGGGCCCTACAGTTCATCGAGGAGTCCAACCTCGGCTATGCCCTCTACCGAGAGGTATGTGAGGGTTGGGAGTGTGAATTTATCTCCAAACTTCCACGGGAACATCCGGTTCCCTCCGGCCTGGTCACCGACGTGAATGGCAGCGTGGAAATTGAAATTCGTTTTACACTCTTCCTTGTTGGGATTTCTAAACCACTAATATTAAACGCATACTTGAAAAGTCATGCACCCACTTAGGATTCGAACCCAGGACTTACCAGACCAACTCTATTTAGACTTGATTTTTATAGGTTATCGTGCACCAAATGATGAAATATGGTTTTAATTCCATCCTACTTTGCTCGAAATGTTCGGGAATATTTAAAAAATGTTATTTTTTGGAAGACGGATTGACCGTAGGGGTATAATAGACTGGCAACCTCAGCCTCCGGACTTGACGCTCCTCGACTACTTTTTGTGGGGACGCAGGACGAGGAGGCAATCTTTTAATGTATTCAATGTTTTGACGCTGTTTTCTCTTGCAAGTGTTTTGGTAGCGAGATGAGAAATTATTGTGCTTTCCGGTCTGCCAGAATGTAGAGCATCTTTTACCTTTCCAATTTCACGAAATTGTTTTTTAATCTTGCTTACGATAGATTTAGTTATTGAATTTCTGTTAGGATATTTGTCATGAAAAATGTTACAAACATCTTGCAGGTTTCGCATTCTATCTTCATAACCCATTATGATTAAAATGTTGATTCTTTAGGTTTCAGTTAATACGATCTATTTTTGTAAATCAACAAAACTGACATTATCACATGTATCAGGTAACCTTTTGGGTGCATGTATATTAATAAAAGGTAATACATTAAATTATGGATATTAGACCCTGATTTTCTCAAAAAATGTTGATTTTCATAAAAAGGATTGAGAATTTTACGCAATTTATAAAAAAGTAATATAATATAGGCTGTTCCATTAAAAAATTGTTTCCTTTTATAACAGAAAAACGGCATAATTTCATAGCTAAGTGTACATATTTTCATGAAATTCAGATAAACGGTATCGGAGATATTTTGTAGTTTCCTTAATTTTGTTACACGCTGTATATATCTATGCATAGAATAAAATTTATATTTGCTGGTAAAATTAAAATTAATTTTTAGCGTTTTTTTAATGCTATAATAATAACCTCTGTTATATTTCATCAGCTATATATAATCAATATGAACAAATAATTATTCAAATAACCTGTTTTTTTATTTCCAAATAATGCGATTGCTTAAAAGTCGACAACACCATCGCGAACTTTTGAATCGCAGTATGCACGAATTTTTAAAACTGTATTATTTATTTTCTACAATAGTAAACCGAACAAACCAGTGTTGGTTTGAATAAAAGCTTTGTTTTTGTAAGTTTTTGGATGGTTTTTGATAATTTTTGTGTCAGTTCTTGGCCATTATGGTGCGTAAGTGCGAAGTGTGCAAAAATTTGGACCATTTAATCTTTAACGTTTCTTTTTTCGGGTAAGTCAAAATGTTATTGTTTTGCATATTTATTGGCGTATACAGAACTAGATTTTTCCTAATATTCTTCATTTTAAAAAACGGTTAATTACTGTAAAGGTTAATAGGACCTGTAACGGCAATTTTATCGACCTTTTGGGCAGCAATATTAAAGACCGAGGCATAGATCTTGGGCTACGATGCCTAAAGGAACCGATATTTCACCGGTTTATTCAACTGGTCGAAACCTTTTAGTATTTGCAATGAATATTTTTTGCTCGCATTTTTAGATACCTGCACTTTTTCCCTAACCTGCATAATAATGTTCATAGGTCTCAAGGCAAAAACAATGTATGTAGATTCATTGTACTCTGGTACACTGTATACTTATACAGGGTTGTTGAAAAAAGAAAAGCACAAAATTCATATTTTCTGTATGAGTAATTTTTCACAAAAACGCTGGAACATGTGAAGGGGTTAAAATGGTTGTTCGCCTTTTTTAATATTTTCAGCCACCTTTCTGCAACCTGTAGGCATCCCAACTTTTTCAAGTAGCAACCTAGGTCATCTGCTTATTCCGTTACAGCAAAACGACTCCACATACGTTTTCTAATTAAAATTAATATTCGATGGGGATCCTTAGCACTCACCTGATTCGGCTAGTGTAACAAATGCTAGCAGCAAAGCAAATGATCTTCACCTTCTACTTGATTAGTACTCTAGGTCCTTATTCTATCTTGTAAGTTCTCAATGCTGTTTGGTCTATTTTTAAACATTTTCTGCTTCAAATACCTTAATAAAAAGAAATCCAATGATGTAAGGTGTGGAGACCTTGGTGGCCACTCAATAGGACCCCGTCGACTTATGCACAGATTTGGAATATTTTCGTCCAAGTATTTTCGAACAATTATACTAAAATGCGGTGGTGCACCATCTTATTGAAGCCATATTATTTCATGAGGAATATCTTGGTCACCCTCACATTGACTTTTTGGGGATGTTGTCTATGTCTCTCACGTATCCACTGTGGATTTTGATTAGACCAAAATCGATTATTATGTATATTGTCCATAATTTAAAAAAGTGACAATTACCTTCTGACTTGTTTAAAAAACGTACAGGGTGAATCTTTATATTTTGACACCTAACTACTGGATTTATAAACGAAGATAGAGAAAAAGTGTAGAAATAAAAGCTTTAGGGTTTCTTTTAAACCGCCAGAATCCTTATGAAAAAAAAGTAAACGACTATCGCATGCCTATCTATATGCCCTAAAAAATAATAACGAAATACGTTTTTTTAAATGGAACACCCTGCATTTATATAACTTTTCTGAATGTTCTTTTTTACCTGATTTCAAAAATATATAGTTTAACTACTTTGATGCAACTTGTTTTTCGGTAATTTTGGTTTAACCGTAAAAAGTTTTGTTAAAACACTAATAAACGGTTTGTGCCAATGAAATCAAATTATATATTTTTAAAATCAGTAGAGAATGGCGCTTTATAAATATAAACAATATAATATATAGGGTATTCCATTAGAAAAATGTATTTCTGACATTTCATTTTCTATTTACACTTTCTCTCCATCTTTCTTAATAAATAACTCTGTAGGTGGGTGTTATAATGTAATAACTTACCCCGTACATGCAAATATTCTAAAGAGCAAAAAAGTTCCGTTTCCTGTATAAGTTAGTGGATTTAAAAGCTTTTTGACTAAAATAATAATTGTTGTTTCTATTAAAACGTAGGAATTTTGTTTTCTATTAAACGCCTATTTTTATTTCAAACTAACCTGTATCAACTTTCAACGCCAAAAATTAACAGCCAAATTCAATATTCCTATTTTAACTAAAAGATCTCTTCTAATATTTAGTGATTGGAAATTTGGAAACGCCGCGTCTCGTTCCCGTACGCGAGTCGAGGGTTACCGCGTGAAATAATATAATTTCGTCGAGCATTGATGTCCCCGGATAGATTCAAGGCGTCCTATTTAAATGAGTTGTCTATTGTTTAAGCTATAATAGATCTTTGGCATTATTTTTCGAGCAAAAACTTGTCGTTAAGTGATCTAAAAATTTGCAGTGGTCTCTTGAACTTTATATCTTTATATTTCTGACAAATCAATTCTTTAAAACGTTAATATTTTAATTTTAACATTCCGTTGCTGTTATTGGCCCTCGCTATTGACTGTCGTCCAAAATATTGCAATATTTCTCGGGCGGCTTTACCTTTATGACAATAATCCGGGCACTTAATCTGGATCCGAGGCATTACACGTTGAGCCCTATGGCGTCTCTATTGCAAATCCATAGATAATGGAGGTGGGGGCGCGTTGGATCTTCCTGAGTGCCCGGTATGAATGCAAAGGACGACGGGACCCCGAAAATAGCCCCAATAAAGCCCCGGCGCTGATCCCCCGGATGTGTATGGGGGGAAAGTTCAAGGCGAAGTAAACTTGTTAAGATACGGGTCTCGCCGAAACAAATTAGTCATTTAGTTAGCGGTAGTTGCAGGAACTTTCCAGTTCTTTTGCTGTAATTATTCGCATTAGCCAACTGTTTATTAGGGAATCTGCACTACAGTAAATAAATGAACAGTGGTGATCTAGGTATAATTCAACGGGCATTATTTGTCGGTTATTCGTGGAGATACGGAACTTGTAAAGATTTTTGGGATTTTTTTAACAATTTTAGTAAAAAACAACTGACTATCAAATTACGAAAAATTATGACACATAATTAATAATAAATCATAATCCAAACGCGAGATCCTGTATTTTATTACATTTTTCAGTTCTTTGCAAAATTTTAGGCCAACTTGATATAACATACCCTCTGTCTATCTTCGATAATTGTTTTCGTGGCGGCTCGTGATCTTAGAAAGTGACAGTTCTGCAGGATGCGTTTTATGTCAAAAATAGAATATATTATAAAATGTAACTACTTTAAATAATTCATCTGTCGACATTATTCAGCATTCATCACATGAACGGTTGGACCTAGAGCAAAATAACTTACACATTCCTATCTTAGTTTTTGATAAGCTATCTTATGATGCCAGTCAAACAAAAAACGGAAATTATTTTGTTATCTATTTAATTGGATCTATTCAGCTAAATAGGTAGCGAAATAGTTTCCGTTTTTTTTTTCGTTTCACTGGCATCACAAGATAGCTTATCAAAAACTAAGATAGAAATGTGAAAGTTATTTTGCTCTAGGTCCAACCGTTCAGGTGCTATGACTGCTTAAAGAAGCAAGAATGTCAATTTTCAAACATCAATAAATCAAAAATAGTTGAAGATTGTTGTTGAGAGAGTTGGCTTTCTTTGTTCCTCTTAAGGCAGTTTTAAAAATGCCTTCTTGTCGCACACTCAAATAATGCTTACTTGCTTGGCGAATATTGCATGCATGCCCTTGATAATAATAAATACAAGGGGATTTGATATTTAATATTATTATCATTCAATTGGAAAGATAACATAAAGATTATAACTTATTTTTCCTAGTTATTTTTCTGTTAATTTTTTATTTGTTGAATTGTAATATTTATATAGCTTATAATTAATTGAGTTAATTAAATTGTTCTAGTATATATTTAAGCAATAGTTTTCCTTTTCAATTAAAATTATTTAAGACATACGTTTAATTTGGGGTTCTAATTTGCGCCGTCAGCCCAGCAAACCTGTGTTGAGATTTGACTACCCTATGTAAAAAAAAGGGCATATTTTTTTGAATTCTTGTTTCTCCGCTAAACGTATTGGTTTCACGTTTAGCAAGCCATTTTATCTTCAGAACTTTGTGCAAGTCGGCAGCCATTTTGACGTGTCAAACTATCGAAACGTAATTTGTCAGTTTTTCCCAGAGTTACATCAGTCAGGTATCACATTAAAATTTGTAATTACATTATTGATTATTTAGATTAATTGTTCAAAATTTAAATGTGATTTTTTTTTTATGAAATTTTTATATTATATAGCTTAATTTCGAGATCACGCCATGCCATGCTGACGCCTATTTTTTTCTTTTCCCTACAACTCTACACCGACTTGCCCTTTTTTCCTACTAACTAGTTTTTTTTTTAAACCTGTTAAAATTGAAACTTAAAATTTCATTTCATAATTTTGTCTTTTTCCATTTTGAAATCAGTACTTGGATTCTGCATAAGTTTTTATTGCTAGACGCCTAACTAGCCCCCTTTAGAACTAGCAACTAGTTGCTAGATAATTTCTTGTTGTCTGCCACAACTCTTTATTTAGGCTTGCCTAAATTAGATATTGGATTGATTGAATTCCGATCCCAATTGCATCATACATTCAAGTTTGGTAAAGATATATATTATAAATATTATAAAATTTAACTAGTTTTAATAACTCATCTGCCGACATTATTCAGCTTTCATCATCTGAACGGTTGGACCTAGAGCAAAATAACTTACACATTCCTATCTTAGTTTTTGATAAGATATCTTATGATGCCAGTCAAACAAAAAAACGGAAATTATTTTGTTATCTATTTTGTTTCAGTGGCATCATAAGATAGCTTATCAAAAACTAAGACAGAAATGTGAAAGTTATTTTGCTCTAGGTCCAACCGTTCAGGTGCTATGACTGCTTAAAGAAGCAAAAATGTCAACTCTCAAACATCAATAAATCAGAAACAGTTGAAGATGAATTGAAAAACGCAACAACCTTGGCGTAAGTCTTTTGTTTCACATTCAATTGTTTTTTGTTACGGTTCTCGAATTCTCCGAGCTAAAATACATCGATTGGCTATTTTGAATTTCTTGAGAAATACAGGGGAAGTCAAAAAAATACCATTTTTAATTCTCAATGGACGACCCTGTACCGACATAACAGAATAAAATTTCTCTAAGAAACTAAAACTATAATAATTTCAAAATAAACAAGCGGTTTTTCCGGAATATCCAGTTTTTCCAAATATTTTTGCTGATTGGTTCCCGTTGACATAAATTGCAAATAAAATAAAAATTAGATTTTTCAAAAAAAATTAGTTTTGAAGATTGAACAAATAGAAAATATTTTTCGAGACAGGTGGCAAGACCGAGACCATGATCTCTAGAACCCCTAATTTTCCCCGACTTTTCAAAGAGCATTGGACTTTTAACTCAGATGTAGGACGTTCATTTTGTTAAAATTTCAAGTTTTTCATCAATACTAATTCTTGAAAAGTTTTTAATTTTAATAAAGCCCCGACGACGCGCTGATACAAAATCACACTTATAAGTAAACAGAAATATTAACATAAGGCCTGCAAACTTTAATAGCGGTTAATCCGCGAGAGACTACCGGTAAATTTCTTTGCTGTTAGGGGTTTGATATAAAGCTTGTCGTTTATTGGTCGCCTCAAGTTCGCAACGCATACCGCATGTGTTTGCGCGAGCCGTTACTGGACAGGCTGCGACGAAAATGTCACTGCAGTGTGGCAACCACTGCGTGACGTCAAAAGACGAATATCCCAGGGAACGCGGACAAAAGCTGGTTTAAAATTATGGTATTTATCAAATTTAGCAACTGTCAATCCTTAAATATCATCATCTTCGTCAAAAATTTGACACAGTATTCTAAAATATAATAAAAAATACAGAGCTAATGAAACGACACTACGTTTCCTAAAATTCATAGACAAAAATATCTAATACAACTTCTAGCGAACAATGGTCAAAATGTATGAAATAGTCTAGCCATTTTACAAAAAAAGATACTGGAATGTATCGAACAGAACATGTTCAAGAACAGAAATTTTTTTTCATTCCATATTATTTTAAAAACGAAACGCTTTTGTTTTGTGGTTTTGATTCTAAACGGAGGTAGAAGTATTTAGTGAACCTGTTTGATATATGAATTTGTGCTGTCAAGAGATTATGGACTCAATTTTACGCAGATATTCTGGAAGTGAAAGCTCGAAATAGAAAATGAGAGAAATGTATTAATTCCAGGTTTTTTTAATTCCAAATTCTATAAATAGCCTGTTATTCAGTCAATACTAATTTAAAAATTCGTACATTAATTTTCTAGAATAACGGTGTAATTTAGGATTTTTTTCAAAATACCTTTTAGTGTTATTAATTTTATACATATTTATCAAAAATATAAAAAAACCGGGGTACGTGGAAGGAAGGCAGTCAATTGAAGGATCAGTTAATTATATGTTTTTGATAAAAGCTTAAAAAGATGTAAGGTTTGTTCATGGGTTACCAATGGCTTTAACCACGTTTGTTTTCATATTTGTTTTTCTACATCATCCATTTTCATTTAGGAGAACCGATTGATATGAAGGTCCTAAATATTCTATCTGTGACTGAACCCCAGTCATGACATGTCGTGGAATACGTCGTTTCACAACACGACCATATGTAGGACCTGGAAAAACGTGAAGAACCCCAAATGTCAAGATAATGATGATTCCTCGAGATGTGAGGAAGTAATGCAAAGAGTCAGTCAGTGTTGTGAACGATTTTTTTGAGGATAATCAAATTACGCAAATGATATGCCCTGCAAATTTACGGGATATAAACCCAACAGAAACTAGTTTGAATACGCTTGCCTAACGACTACAAAAAAAAACGGCATCAGCAACCTGAACTTGCTAAAAGAATTCAGGAAGAGTGGCCATAGTCAAAGTCAAAGTCAAAATATGCTTTATTGTCCAAAGAAAACAAATTCTCAATGACAAAGCTCTTAAAAGTAAACAATTAAAATAAGCAAACTGAAATTATTAAAAGAAAACATCAATGCCATAAAACGTCAAAGCAGAGATCTTAAAAACAAAACAGCACACCGAAAAATGATCTTATCGTCATAGTAGATAACAGAATTTACACAATACACAAGACTAAAATATAATAGATAACCACATATACACCCCATCTAAAAGAAGTTCGATTAAAAATAAAAATAAAGATCTGCAGCAATATTACATATTTACACATCCTAAAATATATATAAACACAATACCCATATAGACACTAAATTTTTAACCTTAGTTCTAAATAATCTGTAACTTATAATTCTTTGAATGCTGACTGGGAGGTTATTAAGCATTTTTTTGAATTATAAAAAACAGAGTTTTTAATTAGGGCTGTCGAAGGTATAGGAAGATTAATAGAGAAAGAACTGCGGGTGCCAATCAAAGACAAAGTATGAATTCTTTCTAAATGCTTTCTGTGCATCAGACATACGGATTCCAAAATAAACAGACTTGCTAAAGTCAGAATTTTTTTTTGACTTAAAAATGGGTCTACATGAATCACGTGGCTTTAGGCTGTAGAGGTATCTTATTGCACGTTTCCGCAGGACGAAAACTGATCGAAACAAGTTACCGCTGCACGAGCCCCACAAAAACAAATTCCATATCTCAAATGTGATTAGATTACCGAAAAATAAACATTTCTTGCTGCTATTTCGTTTAGCTCAGTTCTAGTTGTTCGAACAGCATAACATCCAGAACTAAGTTTCTGGTACAAGTTATTAATATGTACACATGTGACATTTAAAGTTTAAAATGTTGGTTTTCGACACATTAAAAGACAGACGATTCGCATTGCACCATTCCTGTATGTTATAAAGATCAGCATTCATCATATCATTCAGAATGTCAGGATTTTTATGATGACATAAAATCGTTGTGTCATCGGCAAATGAGGTGCACTGTCCATCGCGCATGAAAGAAGGCAGACCATAAACATATATTAAAAATAGAAGTGGGCCAAGAACAGATCCCTCAGATACACCGGCGGTTATGTCTAGTTTCGACGAAAGTTCACCTTGAAAACGGACGCTCTGATGGCGGTCAGTTAGGTACCATGTTAGCCATTTCAAAATGGCGCCCCTAAAGCCGTAGAGTTCCAGCTTACTCAGCAGTATCCTGAGACAGACACAGTCAAAGGCCTTTGTCAAATCTCAGAACACTGCCGAAGCATTCTAAATTTAACCACTTTTTTCACAATCTTGCTAAGTGTAGGTAGTAAAGAAATTGGCCTAAAGTTAGAAGGTAAATCCTTGTCACCTGCTGTAAATAAAGGAATAACAGTGGCCATTTTGAGAATGGAAGGAAAATGAACACTCAAATTTATAGCACCTGCAAGACTCTCCAAAGAAGGGTGAGGGATATTTCTTTATGTCCTGAAATATGGTTCTTAACTCTTTTGGAGTAACTGGTACAAAATAAAATGTCTCAGATGCAGATACACGTCTGAGAAAGGATAAGGGGTCAATGGAGTCACTAGTGATACAACTGCTCAATTTTTGTGCAATAGTACAATAAAACTGATTAATTGTTTGCTCCCAAATTAGAGTTAATAAAATGACTCGATTCCTTGCCTTGCAGCTCATTAACTATATTCCAGATTTCCCTTTGTTTATTTCCTGCAGTTATTACTCGATTATGGTAGTAAAGTTGTTTAGCAAGTTTAATGGATTTTCGATAAACACATCTGTAATTATTAAAATAGGTCATAAAAGGCAAGTTGTCCAAAAAATATTTTCTTAGCATCTGAAGACATCTCATGTTTTTAGAAGAAACTTTTAGTCCTTTAGTAATCCAAGGTTTTTTATTTTTAGATTTTATATTTACAATAGAAAAAGCCTTATTAAACAGTTCTGTGTCCTGATGATGTAACAATAAAGTTGCGACACGTCGACAATTTAAAAATAGAGTCTTGTTTTTTTACTGGATCCTAACCCCAAATTATACATGACTCTAACATAAAAACAAGAGGATCGTTAACGGAAACCATTTAAACTGCAATAAAGCGTCCATATTTTCTAAGAGACCTGGTTTCAAATGACAAAACTAGAAAGAGGACACAAAGTCTCGGTCTCAGTCAAAAAGAATATAATGCGGTTACACGTGTTTCGCCTTTTCAGGCATCATCAGACCTACAATTAATATAACAATCAAAAACTATAACTGGGTTTGCCTCCACTAGGGGGCTAAAATATGTTTCTCGTTTTCGGGTGTTATTTGCCTTTCAGGCCCGATTAGTTTGACTGACGTTTACACTTCCCGTATCTCGAACTCTTAGTAAAATCGACATAAATGTCCTGTCACTAGGAAACCTCCTGTTTTTCCTAATATGTTTGGGACGCTAAATAAGCATTCTATCTACACTCTCCATAACATAACATATTCAATATTGGTATACATTTTTAAAGAGTTTTCAAATCTCGACTACGTATTAAAACGGTATGGATTTGCGTCATAAGACAACAAATTAAGGAGAAAGAACCAAACAAGAAGACAACTGCGAATTGTTATGTTCGTTGAAGCCTGCTCGTTTCTCTACGGTGGGCAATGTTGCAATTTTCAAATAAGCTCTCGATGGTCAAATAAAACAATTTATTCGTTTTTTATTTTTCAAATTTAGGTCGTTTAGATATTTTATTAAGAAAAAAATTGTAGGCGTTTTGTAGAAAATCATATAATTAATTGTTTTAAATAATGAAATTAATAAATGTGTTAACGATGTGCTTAAAAATTAATAAAACAAAATTTTAAGGCCCTTTTTCTTCACAAATGGTAAGGAGTTGACCCTATGTTATTTAAGCATGTTTTAATCAAAATGGCCTATACTATCACTTTGTAGTCAAAGCCCAAACACCCAGTATATATCTGCTGCAAGGTTATTTAATTATTATATTTATACCGAAAAACTTAGATCTCAGTTCAAAGTGTTAGTATTTTAATATGATTTTTCAATGTTTAAAGTAGCTCTAATAACGTAATGTATGAACTTATTCTTATTATCAGGATTTCATTGTTGAAGGTTGAACACAGGTTTAGACCCTCAACAACTTTTAAATTAAGCCTACTTTGCTCTCGATCAGTTTTTATACTTTTTTGCTTACCTGTATACCTTTTGACTTTTCCTAAAACTAACTATTTCTAATACATTATTTTTAATGCGCTAATTTTTATCAAGCATAACATTTTCTGGAGAATTCAAAAAGTTTCCTCTATATTGCGCACTTCTTGGACCACACTGTGTATTAACGGGTCATCGATAAACATAAAATGTCAGGGAACTTTATTATTCTAAACGTCAGTTAAATTTATTACGTAAATAAAAGTTTTCTGCAACCGGCTATTAGCCTGGAAATATAAAAATAAAAATTAATACGCTAACAAGAAAAATAACTCCGAAATATAGTCTCAAAATACCTTCAGTCTAATTGGCGATTTTCCCTCAGATTCAGGCAAATAAAAAAAAGCCCTTTTTTAGTATTAAAAAGAATCATTAGCATTTACGTAAAACGGGTCAATTTAATACAATATCCTTATCAAAAGGGCAGAATGGACTTTAGCTAAACGTTCCGTTTTGTATACAAAATGGTTAAACAAATAAAACTTTGTAGTCAAACCCCAAACACCCAGTATATATCTGCTGCAAGGTCATTTAATTATTATATTTATACAGAAAAACTTAGATCTCAGCTCAAAGTGTTAGTATTTTAATATGATTTTTCTATGTTTAAAGTAGCTCTAATAACGTAATATATGAACTTATTCCTATTATCAGGATTTGATTGTAGAAGGTTGAATACAGGTTTTGACTCTCAATAACTTTTAAATTAAGCCTACTTTGCTCTCGATCAGTTTTTATACTTTTTGGCTTAGCTTAAGCTAACTATTGCTAATACATTATTTTTAATGCGCTAATTTTTATCAAGCATAACATTTTCTGGAGAATTCAAAAAGTTTCCTCTATATTGCGCACTTCTTGGACCACACTGTGTATTAACGGGTCATCGGTAAACATTTTTTTTTTAAATGTAGATTTGTTTATCGCTAAAAACGCTGCGATGTAAGTTTTTATTAAAATTTTAGTTTTGAGCATATACAGGGGCCAAGAATAAGAGTAATTTTTCTTCAGAATATTTGAAACACCCTGTGGATCGTTTCAGCCTTAACAGCGGGTATACGCTTGATGCAAATTATAGCCTCATGTTTTCTTAACAATTTGGTTTTTGTTTCATGTCAATATCTCTATTTTTAAATGAAATACAGAGTAAAAGATTAAAGCGCACTAGTTTATTTTAACAATTTAACAACTTAAAAATAACAATAATAACAATATTGGTGACAAGGACAAAATTAGAAAAAAATTGAGAATATCAATATTGCGTGTTTCCGCCTCTACTCTGAATAACGGCTTCACATCCACGACTCATACTAGACACAAGGCGGCTAATCTGCTCTTGATCAATGTCGTTCAATAAATTTGTGACAAAATTTTGAATGTCGTCAAGAGAGGCTTGTAAGGGCTGATGGTTTCTAAGTTGTCTGTCTATAATGTCCTTCAAATGTTCAATAGGGTTGAGGTCTGGACTATTTGCAGGCCAGTCCAGAGTCTCAATATCCACCTCATGTAAATACTCTTGCACTATACGAGCGACGTGGGGTCTTGGATTGTCGTGCATTAACAAGAAATGTTGGCCTATGTAAGAAGCAAAAGGAACAATATGTTCGGATAAGATGTCACTGTTCAATGGACCACCACGTAAAGAAATAAGTTCTGTTCGGACAGTCAAAGAAATTCCTCCCCAAACCGTTACAGAACCTCCATTAAATAGCGTGGTTTGACGAATGTTACACTGTGAATAACGCTCATTTGGCCTGCGTAGTACTTGTACGCGTCAGTCGGAGCTGTACAAACAAAACCTCGACTCGTCCGTGAACAAGACTTGTTTCCAATCCTCAAGATTCTAGTTTACATGCTGTCTGGCGAATTGCAGTCTCGCTCTACGATGGTTTGCGTTTAACCTCGGCCCTCTTGCTGAAATTCGGAATCTTAAATTCTGTTCTGCAAGTCGTCTTCTTACAGTGGATACACTTATTTGGACGTTATGTGTAGATTTAAGTTGTACCTGAAGATTTCTTGCTGTTACAAAATGTTCTTTCAAAGCACGTAACCGAATGAAACAATCCTGGTTCACTGTTGTTCCTCGGTGCCTTCCTTGCCCATGGCGTCGGTTATGATCGTTAGTTTGCTCAAAACGGTGGACAACGCGCGATATTGATGAATGAGAAACTCCCAGTCTCCCAGCTATAGCACGGTAGCTTAATTCTTCCTCGGCCAATGTAATTGCTGCTACGCATTCGTCACGCGATAAATTCCTTGTTTGACGCGCCATAGCCAAAATTTTAACACTTTTCAAATATAAAATTGACACATAATAAACAAACATGACCGTTTGTCAAACTTGTTCGTTTCATGGCCTACCCTATTCTAAGATGTTGAATTGTTAAAATAAACTAGTGCGCTTTAATCTTTTACTCTGTATTTCATTTAAAAATAGAGATATTCACATGAAACAAAAACCAAATTGTTAAGAAAACATGGGGCTATAATTTGCATCAACGGTATACCCGCTGTTACGGCTGAAACGATCCACAGGGTGTTTCAAATATTCTGGAGACAAATTACTCTCATTATTGGCCCCTGTATATGCTGAAAACTAAAATTTTAATAAACACTCACACCGCGGCGTTTTTAGCGATAAACAAATTTACATTTAAAAAAAAATCATCAAAATCCGTTCGGCGGTTCACAAGAAAATCCACATTGAAATGCTGGGCGATTTATAGTGCGTTAATTTTGATGCGTAGTGTATAAAAATAAAAATTAATACGTTAACAAGAAAAATAGCTCCGAAGTGTATAGTCTCAAAATACCTTCAGTCTAATTGGCGATTTCCCCTCAGGTTCAGGCAAATCTAAAAAAGCCCTTTTTTAGTATTAAAAAGAACCATTAGCATTTACGTAAAACGGGTCAATTTAATACAATATCCTTATCAAAAGGGCAGAATGGACTTTAGCTAAACGTTCCGTTTTGCATACAAAACGGTTAAACAAATGGTACGTTAAGGATAATTTCTCGGGCTGTGCAGGAGTCCTGCAAAGGGTCAGTCGATGCTAATCCCGTCGAATTAATGTCCTTTTGTCTTCCGAATTTTCTCTGTTAAAACAGCGCCGGGATGGAAATGACCTGCGTGGGAAATGGCTCAGTGTTTAGAACAGTCTCCAAAGCCCAAAAGCGTTTTCTTTTGTCGTACAGAATAGCCGAAATGGCCATTATAAACTGGAAATTTTAATTAAATTAACTCGCGGTCGATCTTTACATTTTTATGCAAATTGTGTTATACTGTATACAAAAGATTTGTTACAGGCCAGTAAACCATGGTATAAGGGTGTTTCAATTAAAACTGCAAACACCGTTACTCGAAAACTAATTATATACAGTGTGGCCCAGATTCGCTTCTCTATACAGGGATCTCGGCTCCTAATATACCTACAGCAAAGGTTAAATGGGGAAAGTTTTAGAGGAAACTTATTGCATTCGATATCCAACTTCAGCTTTTTCCATCGATCAATTGTTTTTGGAAATATCGGGGAAAACCGAAAATGGCGGATTTCGTTTCTGGCCAGTATATCCAGAACGGTAAATTTGACAGCTGCCAAAATGTGACATTATTCGGACACACTTTTAAGACAAATAAGATGGCGTATACGACACGTCTTTATTGTTTTTTGTTAACCCGCAACCCGCCTCAACTTTCATTTTTCTTATGGCCGCCATATTGGATTTTTCGATTTTTGGAAAGAGCCTAAAATTTCCAGTCTAGTGACATCTCACAAGTGGATTAAAGATTTTAGTATCATCGAAATATTACACTTCGTAAAGTTAGGTTTCAGTTTTTTCTAAGGAATTATTTAAAGTAATGTTAGCTCTCAATGCTTTTCTAAGGAGGCCATGATTTATCTGTAACAAAATTGGATTTTGCCTTTGACGTTAAGTTAAATAGTTGAAAGTATTAAAGCTGTGTTTTAATAAGTAGTAGGTACGCTTTTATCCCAATAAAATCATAAATCTGACACACAAATTGTCAAAACCTATAGAAAATGGCCGGCATTCCGTGGGGCTGTTCAGAGAACTTTAAAGCAAAACATATACCACGATTTCACAAAATTTCAGTTCAATAATTAAATGACGAACAGAAAAGGAGGCATCCCGATTATTTCAATAAAATTTTATGGACTGATGTGGCAATATTTACCATTGACTGTATTTATAATCGAAAAAACTGCCATATTTGGTCCCATAAAAATCCACAAGCTGTCGCACCAATTGCTGTCCAAGGACGATCCTTAATATACAAGTTTGGTGCAGCATTTTGGGGCACAAGGTATTAGGACCAGATCAAAATACAAGAGTTCTAACCACACTACACGAAAACTTGTTACGTTCTGGACGCGCGTTTCGCTAACCAAGTTAACATCATCAGCAGATGATATAAACTAAAGTAACTTATCCTAACCGAGACTATTTATAAGTGAATGTGGTTACACTTGGTTGCGCCCTACTGCACCGTTGTCAAGTAAACAGTAAAGTGGACTATAGGAAATAGGCCCTCTGTCTTTATTTAGTGCTTTCTTACTACATTTAACTATTTCTAAACTCCCAAATGCATCCAATGAGCTATTATTAGATACATTTTTAGTCAACTTAAGATTATTTATTCCTATTTGGTGATTGTTTTCTAAAGCATGTTGGGCAACGCTTGACTTTTCTGTTCTTCCGTATCTTAAATGTGCCATGTGTTCTTTAAAACGAATGTTTATGGAGTATAAGTATAAGTAAATGTTAAAAGTAAATACTAATTTATGTACAAAATTATCATTGTATCCATTACTTTTAGCTATATTTTTAATCCGATTCATGTCATTTTTAATGGAAAATTGACTAACCTGTGAGTTAAGAAATGAAATGCTGCCATTTTGTGTTGACGGCAATGAAATGAGGTTATATACCTATCAGTATTAATAAATTTCCTATAAATATCAAATTCTAATTTATCGTTATTTCTAATAACTAACGTGTCGAGAAAAGGTAAGCGCCCATTGTTCTCCTTTTCGTACGTAAAATTAATAGAAGGATATTTATTGTTTAATGTTTCTAAGAAAGTGTCCAAATTTTCTGTTTTAGTATCAAAAATAGCAAATATATCGTCTACGTATCTATACCACACCCTTGGAAAATACTTGAGTTCTTTTTTGAGCTGGGTTTCTAATCTACCCATAAACAAATTTGCAAGGAATGGAGATAAGCAATTGCCCATCGCAGTTCCTTCAAGTTGTTTATAATATTGTACTAATACTGATAGGTATATAACATCTGATTCATTTCATTGCCGTCAACACAAAATGGCAGCATTTCATTTCTTAACAGGTTAGTCAATTTTCCATTAAGTAAAGAACGTTTCAAGAATGAAATGAATCGAATTAAAAATATAGCTAAAAGTAATGGCTATAATGATAATTTTGTACATAAATTAGTAAATAAACATAAGCATAAGAAAATGTTAAAAGATGCCACTACTCTTCAAGCACCTGAGGCTCCCAATAAGTTCATAGTAATCCCATATCATCCTAGATATACCAGGGGTCTAGAAAAAAGTATTTAAAAACTTAGGTTTTAGAGTATCCTACAAAAGGACAACAGTTTGAAAAATCTCCTTGGAAACCCTAAAGACAAAGTCGACTTGAAGGAAAAGACTGGCAGAAAACAATCACCAAATAGAAATAAATAATCTTAAGTTGATTAAAAATGTATCTAATAATAGATTATTGAATGCATTTGAGAGTATAGAAATAGTTAAATGTGGTAAGAAAGCACTAAATAAAGACAGAGGGCCTATTCCATATAGTCCCCTCTATTGTTTACTTGACAACGGTGCAACCAAGTGTGACCACATTCACCTATAAATAGTCTAGGTTAGGATAAGTTACTTTAGTTTATATCATCTGCTGATGGTGCTAACTTGGTTAGCGAAACGCGCGTCCAGAACGTAACAAGTTGTGGTGTAGTGGGGTTAGAACCCTTGTATTTTGATCTATCGTCCACCACAGGTTCCAGTGTTAGGACGTATTAGGACCAGTTCTTATCTGTGGCAACTTAAATTGTTAAAGATATCTTGCACTTTTCGAAAATCAAATTTAGCATATTATTGATGAAGTACCACTTCAAACTCGGCAGAATATAATTTTGGCAACGAGATGGAGCACTACTCCATAATACTGTGGCAGTTGCTTCAAAATAATTGTCAAGTGTGGATGGGGAGATATGGAACAATCAGCTGGCCCGCGAACAGCCCAGATCCAACGCCCCCGGATACCTTCCTTTGGGGTTATTTGAAAGAAGCAGTTTATAGAAAAAGAAGTAATAATGTTGAAGAAATTCCGAGAAACATTTTCGAAGAAATAAGAAATTTAAAAGAATATACACGAAGCAATTATAAATGCAATGTGACGAGGTTAATGGGAGACATGCAGAGCATTTGATTTATGCTGGAAATTATAGGTTTATTTTCTTGTTTAGTGCTGATTATAAGTGTGAATTAGTACCTTGTTATATCCAAATTTAGTAAACAGAACTTAGAAACATCACACATCATACAACAAAATTGTATCTACGATTGTTTAAAATCTTATCCGAGTTATAATATAATTTACATTTTCGTGAAAAGATTACTTATCAAATATTTAAAAACAAATTACCTCTGATACCTGTACTGTGCTGTGAAACAATTTCTAATTTATAACAAAGTTCGGAACAAGTTTCATACATTTTTAACATGAGCGATTCAGATCTTTTATACGACATGGCTACCGGCGTAATTTCCAGTCTTTTGCCCGAAAAATCACGGGCCAAATATGAGTTGGGCTACTCCCGGTATCAGCCATGGTGTGAACAAAAGAACATTAAAAACTATCTTTAGTGAGAACGCATTGTTAGCCTATTCTAATGATCTATCCAAAATTCAAAAACCATGCTCTCTTTGGGCATACTATTCAATGGTGCGGAGTGTAATGTCTATTAGAAAAAATGTGGATGTAGGGCTTTTTAATACCATTCGCGAAACAAAAAATAGCCGAGTGTTTTTTGTAACATCAGGAGACATTGAAGGTTTAGATATGGTGGAAATTGTTCGAAATTACATCAAGTTACACCCTAAACGGGTTGATCATGTTCGTTTCTTAGTGTGCTATAAGAACGGTAAATATACAACACAGCCAGTGGGAATAAACACTTTTGGAGGTATGCCTAAGACTACTGCTTTGCTTTTAAAATTATCCAATCCAGAACAATATATCACCACTGCTTTAGAAGGTCTTCTATTAATTATTATTAATTTAATTAACTGCAATAGTTGTTTAAATAATATTTACGATAAATAGTTTGTAATGGTGTATTTTTAACAAAAATAAACGTATTTTCTTTAATTCTCTAAGAACTACAGGGAGCTGTTATTTCATGTGGTTCTTTCATTGGCGTAGATATCAACCGAACTGATGAGCATTTTTGAGATGCATTAACGTTCGTCACCAGCTTATCAATACTATACAACTTTGATAGAGCTCAGGATAGTATGAAATGAAGAATTTGAAGCCATTCCTCGAGAAAAGATACTCAATTTAATTGATTCGTTCGCCATGAAGAATGCAGGCTGCAGGTTGACGTTATTAACTTTCATTTTAATTTTTAGTGCTCTAAGTAAACTTTAAATGTACAAATTAAACAATGTTTTCAAATGTAGCGTTTGATTTAAAATGCGTAGCTCATGAAAGAAATGAGATAAAAAGCTTTATCGTAAATCACGTTGGAACAGGATTTTTTGGCGTGTTTTTTCCATAGGGTGTTTCAAACTTGCGACTCAAAACATTTTGACTTACCCTGGTAAATAAACATTAAAGCAACCAAAATTTCACGACAAATTGCAGCTCAAAATTATTGCAATAAAATAAAAAAGTTATACCCATATCAAAGTTTTAGGTGCTGTTTTTTTTTTTCTGTGTGTTTATAAGTAATTAATAAAATACGAATATAATGCTATGTTTTACAAAATTAGAGATATTGCAAAGCTTTACTAGTTATAAGAGATACTCTTCATATAATAACTAATATCGAAACCTCTTATGTTGGTTCAGCGACTAATAGTAATAAACTTCCCCCAGTATAACGACGTTCATTCTAAGAGTCTTACAATCGTTATGATGGGCTTAAGTCTAATCCCATACACTTGTCAGGCTAACAACTGTAATCACATTAAAAAGATCGGGGTAAGAAGTAGCAGTCGAAGACTTCTTCCACTTACATGTCGTTTGTTTTTAGGAATTAGGAAAAGCCAGTAAGAAGGATCTTGATAGTATATTAGGGATTCCTTGTTTCAAGAGATATTTAAGCATAAAATTGAAGCAATTTCCGTTCATAGCGCTATGCGTTTATGATTGGTCTTAAAATCTTTTTGATCTTGCTTTCGTACGACACGCAAACTGATGGATGATAGGGTACGGTTCGCTGTTGTGGATTAATAGTCCCGATTGGAATGTGTGGTAATTTTATAGTAAATTTAAGGTGGAATCAGATTTTTTACTCAATAACTAAAGTAATTTTATACAAGGAAAAATAATTTTTTCGTGGAACTTAATGGGATTTTCCCTGTGATAAGGTTTTATTTTTTTGTGAGGGTTTAAAAAAACCAAAAAATATATGTAAATTCGATCGCAACTAATATGTAAAAATTCAGTTTATGCTTGAAAAAATTGCTAGAAAAAACAGAAAAATCTATTGAGGTTTATAGTTTTTTTTTAGTTTCTCTATTTTTAGGTTGTAATATTCCAATTTTTCTGAAGATATAACGGAAATTCTAATTATAATTTTACCTCTAGAAATGTACTTTTGGAATTACTTGGTTATTTTTTCATTTTCTAGAGTAAAAATGTGCAACGTTTCGTTGGTGACATAATTACTACGTTTTCTGTAAGTAAAATTACAATTTCTTTCTATCAGTGCAGGGGCAAGACTTAAAAATTAGGTCCTATTATAGCCCTCTGAAGTATCAATAACTATGATAATGATATTATAAGTTTTGAACTAGTGAATTTAGGTATGGCATATCTTATATGAAGTTAGGCTATAAGTTTGTGCAGAATTAGAAAAACATTTTTATTGGGCGCCGTTTTGTTCTATCATACTAGATTTCTACCAATATTTTACCAGTTTCTAACTATGCGACATTTTAATTTTTGATATAATTTAAAACAAATTCAATAAGTATTTTTTACATTGCCACACACGCCATTTTGTTACGTCATGTTGAATTCGTAACAATCTGTCCCTATATTACGTGCAGCTGAATAAGCCTTTCTTAAAAAATATTTGGCCGCCATCTTAAATTCGTACCACAACTTTACCAGTTTATCTCTATATCACACTTAATGCTTGTATATATTTTGAAATTAATCTAACTATTAGTTTTTTCAGGCCTATTTATTAAATATTTTATTAGGCGATCATTTTGTTTTGTGAACTGACAAACAGACAAACGGACAAAAAAAATAGTTTTTGGCATCTACGGACGATAAAACCTGAAAATATGTAAAACGAGAGGGTGATTGCACAAAATTTGAAAATAATCTAATACCTAATTTTTCAGGCCGACTTTTTAAAGATTTTATTAGGCCGCCATTTTATTTTGCTATCTTATATTTTTACCAAAAATGTTACCAATTTTTTCCTGTCATCCCGATATGGCCCTTAATTTTGACTAAAATTTGAAGTCAAGTTAATACCCGAAAATATGTAAAACCTGAGAGAGTTTTTCCCTAACGGCAACAAGAACACCGAAAGTTTCACGGCCTGAAGATCTCCAGCGTAGGCTCGTTTTCCGACAGGCTCGGGACTGTCGGTGCACAGCGAACAATTTTTGAAAATGACACGTCGGATTGGTCGAGCGCTGCACGTGCCTTAATACGGCGATTTATGGATGGTTTGAGGCTGCACGCCGGCAGAACCCAAGAGTTGCTTTGTTTACTTGCATAAATCTGAATTCAATCGAGTATTTACAAACTCATAGTTTTAGCCTTAGAGTAAGAATTAAAGTAGAGATCAGAACTCATTCATAAATCGCGTTAAGGGTATGCGTCAACATGGTTTCCCTATTTTTCACATTCTATCGACCAATGTTTACGATAAAACAAGAAGTGGGGATGGCCCATGCCCAAGCCGTGGCCATTTGTTGACGACTGCCAGGGACAGCGTGAGTTTTCACTTCCCGCATAAGGAAATATCATTATTCGTGAAAAAATTATCGTTCCGGGTTTTTACAGATCCTCATGTTTTTCCATTACTGTCGGTCGGTCGGTCTGTTCCGGTATAGCTAAAAAATCCACTTACTCAATTAACTTTAATTTTATTTAATTTTCCACAAAAATTACGTCTGATTTAAAAAAAACTGGTAAAATAATAGTAATAATAATAATAATAATAATAATAACGTTTATTATTTACCACATGTATACATATATAAAAACAAAATTAAAAATCACAAACAAGGCAAATAAAAGCACGCATTTCAGACTTCTGAAGTCCAGATTCTGTTCTACCAATGCGGCTACAAACTAATATTAAGACATTTTGGCAAGTAGCTAGTTAATAAAAATACAACAATAAATGCTACAATATTAAAAAATGAAGACACGAAAGGAAAGAAGGGAGAAAGAAAAGGAAAGAAGAACAAGAAGGAAGAGTAAGGCTGAGAGTAATTTAAATGCTATTGAGAATTAACTAACTGAGTAGTAATGTTTCTTTTAAAACTTTGTAATGACGTAGAAATTTGTAGTAAATCTGGAGGCAACGAATTTATATTTAAAGCAATGTTATAGGAGAAGCATCTCTTAATTTCAGTTTTATGGCGCGGAATCGTTAAGGTATTCCTGCGTAAATTCAAATGATGTGCGTCCGTGCGAAAAGTGATTCTGTTATACAGATAAGGAGGTGATTTAAATGTAAGTAATTTATAATAAAAGCAAAGGGCATGGAGCTTACGTCGGTTATACATATTTAGCCATGAAATTTCGTTAAGTTTGTAGGTTACCCTGTCTCTCCTCTTAATACCAAAGATAAATCGAATACAGCTGTTCTGCACTTTTTGAACTCTTCGTAAGTCATAATTATCCAAACATGGACCATATATATGAACGCAATGATTAAAATGTGATGATATTAATGAATCACAGAGCTTCTTTTTAGTGGATTTATCAAGGTAGTGTCTGTGCGGAAACAATGATTTCAGAGAGCAGTATGTATTTTTAAGAATGTGAGAAATATGAGAACTAAATCGAAGATGTGAATCTAAAACAAGACCTAAACTTTTTGCGCTTTCAACTACATTTAAACCTTGATTTTCTATCTGGCTTTATTTCATTAAGAATATTTTTATTACCAAATAAGAGAACAACCGACTTAGACGGATTCAAATTTAACATGTGTTTAGAGGATATTTTAAGCAATTGGTCTAAATCGAAGTTAATTTTAATAATGGCTTGATTATAGTCAGAAGGTTTAAAAGATAAATACAGCTGGGTATCGTCGGCGTACAGACGGTACTGACAGTATTTAAAATGTGTATGGAAAGTGCATGTATAGACACTAAATAAAAGAGGTCCAAAAATGCTGCCTTGAGGAACCCCAGAATCAACTTTAAGAAAATCTGAATAATTTTAATCAATTTTTACACGTTGAAATCTATTGGAGAGAAATGATTTAATAATGTTTGACGCATTTACCGAAAACCCTATATAGTGTAACATAGAAATTAATACTTTATGATTTAAAAAATCGAATTCTTTACTAAAATCCAGTAAAATTAATGCTGTGATTTCGTTATTGTCTCGAGCGGAAAAGATATCGTCAGTAACATCCGCCATTGCCGTCGCGCAACTATGTTTAGGGCGAAATCCGGATTGTTTCGTTGGTAAAATATTATTTAGATTAACATGTATGCGTATTTGAATTTCCAGCCCTCTTTCTAAAATTTTTGAAAACGTTGGAAATATTGGTATGAATTCAATATGGCGAAATAAAATGACGACCTGTTAAAATATTAGATGTACGAAAATGAAGAAATGGGCCATGCTTCATTATCGTTGACAAAAAGAAGGATTCTTACCTATTCCTGAATGAGGCAAATAGGTATAATCGTTCTCTACTTCACTATCTAAAATCAAACTATTAAGTTAGGTAAGTTTAAACGGAAATTAGTTATTTATATATTATTAAACTTTAGTTTTTAGTTATGTTTGCCTGTCACTATCATTTTGTTATTGTGACATTTAGAAAAATTATTTGTTCAGTTGTTGAAAATGTCATCTCAAGTTAGACCTTGTCTAAAGTTAAACCTCTTTAGTGAATACGGGTGTTAGAGTTTTAAACTAAAATCAATGCTTTTAACGCGCATTTATTGGCTTCCCATTCGTCTGATTGCATGTTTGTATGTCTGCTTCAAATCTTGTAATGGATTTTTCAGCACTTCCATTACCGATTATTTTCAAATTTGACATATATACACTTTCGGATATAAAAAATCCGAATTTTTTTGATCAACGTTTAGAAATCCCAAATGGCGGCGCCAATATGGCCGACGAATTTGTTACTTGTGTAGCTAAAACTGAAAATCAGTGTCTAGGAAAATTTAAAAGTGTCAGCATTTAAAAATTCAAGATAGCGGTGTCAAAATGATAATATCAACAGGTCAGACGGATGGTTTTAAAAGTTGTGGGGATTATTTAAGAATGCACAACATAAATCAAAATGGTGGCGCCAATATAGTGAACGAGTTTTGTCATTTGTAAAGATTCGGCTGAAATATCAGTATCTAGAAGTATTTAAAAATAAAAGTTGTAACGTTACACTTTTACGGTAACTAATTATGATTTTGCTAATTATATTTTGTCATTTACCAAGATGTCAGGAACTAAGTTTTTGGAAGTTATTTGAATTCTTTGACTATTTTCATTATTATAAGTACTTAATATTGTATGACTGACAGCTTGGTATATTATATACATTTTATGTTTTATATTTACAGATGCTGAGGGTCTGGTTGTTGAAACTTTCTTTAATGCCCACATATAAAAGGGCCAAATTTTTATAAGAATTTCATTATTAGATGTTCATTCACCTATAGTTTTTCTATTATCTTACCTTGACATAATTTTGACCAGAAACAAATCCGTTATAAAAAACCTAGTTGGGTATGAGCTGTTGTGATACAAACTAAACAAGATATTTCCAATATTTCCATTGTAGCCTGGTAACGCTACATAAATTAGAAACATTTGGTATATACCTCCGATTTCGTTTGTCGCCTTTTAAATCTCGTTCAGTTCATTAAATGATTTGTCCTTTTGATAAAATGTAGTTTAAGATGTTACCTATATTGTTAAATGTCCGGTAAACACATGTCAGGGTTTCATTAAACAAGGGTTTGTGTTATTTATTTAAGTAGTTCTCCAAATGGTTGGTTTAAAAAGCCTTGTTTATTTTCGTTTTATAAATTGGGTTAAGTGACAACAAAGTTTGACGTTTTACTGTGTGCGGCGACGCTAAAATCCTTGCTTTGGCCTTTTCCATGAATGACTAAAAGCCATACGATTCCGTCCGACCACTTTACTTTCATTTTTATAAAAACCTAACATTTTAAAGATTTAATTATTTAGGACGAGGCTTACGTAAAGATTAGAGGAAAATATTAAAAAATAACAACATAAATTATTCAAAAATAAATATTTAAATTGAATGTATATTAAGATTTATTGTAATAAATAATGTATTCTGAGTTGCCTATCTTTTTAAAAATCTTTTATTTTTGTCAAATAAATAAGGGGGAAAGAGACAAAATATAGGGACATTAAAATCAAGTTTTGCATGGAGCACTTTCAACAGTTTAGTTTTTTGGCCAAATTCCTACCTTTTTTTTTAAACCTTTTTTTTCTTACTAAACCTTAGCTGAAAATCGTCTTGGAACGAGTTCGAGCTATTTCGTTTTGACTGTGGCCGTAAAACTACCTTTAAAAAGGCTGGTCCTGTTTTATAGTTATTTTAAATTTTGTGTTAAACAGTGGTCAAATAACAGCCAGGTAATTATTATTTTAATTTATTTAGCAAGGTTCTTTCATTTAATTTTAATTTAAACAATAGGTTACAATGGATTTTTTCTCCTTTTTACAGCTCAGCGGCCACATAGCAAATAGCACATTTTAGTGCACATTGAACTTATTAGCACATAGCACATTGCTATTAAAACCTTGCATCTTAGCGCACGTTTGCTTTTTATAGCCTTTAAAGCATTTTGAACATTTTTGCACCCACATGATTGTGAGGTACTTTTCACGAGAAACAATTGGTTGAAGCAAATAACCCTAAAGGTTGGGGTTACCTTTGAAGTTGAAGCAGTAATTCTACATTAAGAAAGAGCCCCCTCTTTACCGAAGAGGTGTTGGAATTTTACCTCTAGCCCCAGTAACTCCAGTTTTCCTGCCAGTTGGTGAGATTTTTAAAAAAGCTTTATATTACAGTAGTACCTTTTATTGATCAATTTATCTTTTTCAAATTACCACACATATTTCTATTTATAAACAATTTAAACTACATTCTCTCATAAACAGGTTTTTTTTTTAAATAAAGCAAATCATAATATTAAATAGTGTTTAACTGGTTGTTTCAGTACCTTTAAGAACACACGGGTAAGGGGTGTATGAAGGCGGTGCAGTAAGTTCTGTTTTACGTGTGTTGGCGCCCTTCTTTCATATTTATAATTTTCACTTGCCTCCTTCATACACCAAGGAAAAGGATTGAAAATTTTGAACTCCCCCAAAGCCGAACTACCGTATAAGCTAGCCAACGGGTCGTAAGTGCAAACTTTTATTATTGCACTTACGTAAGAACTCTTTATAACGTGGGTTTTATAACACCAGAGTTTACGTTATAAAGTTATGAAATTTTAGTCAATATTTGAGAATTAAAAATGGCGGCACCACCATAACAGACTAATTTTAAAATTTTTGCAGATTTGATTAAAATTCGGCATTTAGGGGTATCTAAGACTGCACATCATAAATTTTTGTCAACATTTTAAGAATTCAAGATTGTAATGCCAACATGGCGGCGGAATTTTAACATTTGTGTAGATTTGGCTGAAAGAAAGTAGGAATCTGGGGGTATTTGAAAATACATATCATACATTTTTAGTGAATATTTAAAAAATGAGAGTAGGAATTCCTAGAATGTGATCGAATTTTAATATTTATACAAATTTGATTAAAAATCGATATTGAGTCAGCAATTCATACATTTAATTAGGCCACCGTTTTGTTCCCCCATTTTGAATTTGTCTCAACATTTTTACCAGTTCATCCCTATATAATATTTGATTTTTGAGCAAAATTTGAACATAATCGATGTGGTAGTTTTCTGCATTGACACAAAATATTTTATTAGGCCGCCATTTTGTTCAGCCACATTGGATTTTTACCAAAATGTCACCACGTCCTCATCATATGACCTTTAATTTTTAACCAAAACTTGAAGTAAATAGGACAAGGTCCGCTTTGTCGCGGACAGACATACAGACTAACCGACGGAACTGAGAAAACATTTTTTTTGTAACTAGAATAATTTCCTCTTGCGAGGAAAGTAAAAAAAAGCGAGTGCTATTAGATACGAATACAATATTAATATTGTTTTTCCATGTTAATAGCTAAAATTTTAAAAATAAAAGATTTTTTTTTAATTTTCAATATCCTAAATCTTAAATTCTAACCAGTTTAGAACATGTTTACAAACACATTTTTACTTTTAATACCCAAAGAATCACCATTTAAATTCCTTTTGACAACACTTATATAAAAAATCAAGTGAAAATTTAAAAAAGGCGCGAAATCATCCGAAACGTTATTATTTCCCCAGATTTCATCCAAAATCTAGTGATTTTCGAAATCGCAATACGTTGTTTGAGCGTGAGACGCCCTTCGACTATTTTAATATAGTAGGTATAGGTATACTCTATAACTATTTTAATTATCTAATAGGAAAAACTATTGTAATCGCCAAAAAAATAACCTACAGAGTCTTTTTTGTATCATTTTGCTTCTGAGGATTCTTTGACCCCCCACGAAATAAACGTTCTATTATACTGAACCGGATTGGTCAATATGTCATGTGACCCAAAATAAGTGAAATAATGAACCATGTCTCCCGGAAAAGGAAATCTTGCTGTTTACTTAGTGATTAAAAGAAAATTCCAAACTTAAACTGCCATTTTTTACAAATTCACTTTGCGTCCAAGATAAAGTAAATAAAACTTATTTATCAAATATTTAAAAAATTAATGTTCTTCTAATGTCACCGCACTTTTAAAACGCTGCTTTTTGAAGTAAGGCAACATATAATTAGAAGATTTGAGCCATATCAACAAATATACAATAATACGTTAAAACACATGCAGTAGTGACGCTAAGAAAAGCTTGGTATCTGATAAAATATTTTTTAGCAAATTGGTATCTTTAATGTTAAAGTTTATTGTAGTTCCACGACCCGCTATTGGTTTTTAAGCCACGCCGGTCACGTGACCCTGTAAAAATATTTACTGTAGAATATTATAATATTTTATTATAAGGATCCCTTGGTGAAAGTGGGATGGTCTAATACGACAGTGGGATTGTCTAATATGTGGAGTTGTCGATCGGAATTGCTATATCTAACTAAAACTCTTGTTACTGGTTTTATCTGATCTGAGGTTTTAGGTATTTTAGCTTGTATTTTACTATTTTGCAATAAAAGTAATTTCTTTATACTGCTTAGAAACTAATACTGGAAATACATTACTATTATTTCTATGAAAATTTTATTGCATCATGTTTAAACATATTCACAGCAATATAAATTGGTATAAACATTGGTGTTCCTGGCTAGGCTTGGCATCGTCGTACGATCGACCTTATACTGTGAGGTAATCTTGGCAGTGGCTAAATATGTAAATAATGAACTAGCTCTTTCACGTACGAAGACAAGATTAAAATTAAAGAACTTTGTCGACCGACACCATACATAAACATTGAAGTTAGTGGTTCATGTAGAAATAAAAATTACAAGCGACAGATTAATGGTAGAGTTTATATTAATACAAATGGTTTTTGCTTGTGTATTTTTTTTAAAAGCAGAATCACCCTAGAATATCTCACGCGCCGCCACTGTTAAAGGATGCATTTTCGAGACATTGAGGGGGTCTGGGACTTTTTGAACACACTGTATTGGATTCACCGCACTCACAAGGGTATTGATAAATACAGTTCATGTGTTTACTAACTGTATTGTCGGTTTTAATCAACAAGCTCCCTTACATGTAATACGTTACCTATTCTAGATTTGCAAAAGTTACTCTTAAGAGCCCTTATACATACACTGCAATCTACTAAACACTATACTCTATACGAACAGCTTTTCCCATTCCAGAGATAAACGGCGTGCAATACCGGCTCGGGCGCCCCCTATATTTTACAAAAATAATATTATTTTTCAACAATCTAGCTAAAATATTAAGCCATCTGTTTCCACCGTATGACAGAAATAATATGGAAACGCGTTTCTTAGCTCTGTTTTCGCATAGCGCTCCGGGTAATTTTGTAAATTATAGAGGCCTCAGATGGTTGCCTTAGTTTTATAGCTCTATTAGGAGAGATATCGGGTGAGTAATTGGAATATACCTGAAAAAGGAGAATCGTTTATGTAATTAGTAAAATGTAAGTGTATTGCTATTCGTAGGTAGCTGCATCAAGTAATAAAGTGCTAGCCAACTGACATCGTAAAGTTTATTTAATGTGTTTGTGGTAGCAAGACATCTCAAAAAATCGGTAAATTTCCTTTACTTGTAACTTGTCTCGTTATGAATATTCCCTTTTTTTAGGAATAAAAAGGTGTGGCTCTATCTAGTTCTACACCAAATCTTTAAATAAAACACATATAAGTTGTAGTCACTAGGGACGACAGAAAACCTTGTTTTTCGACATTTCGGCGGACATATCTAAGAAACTATTAGAGATACAACATTGAATTTGATACGTATTTTTAGAGGAGACGTAGATCTCGAGATTCGTTTAAAACATTTTTCTGTACCATCTTTGGTATCGAAGATATGGTACCGCAAAGTGGACCAACTTAACACGGTGGAGGTCGAAATTTTAATTTTTTTCAGACGAAACTTTCTGTTACGATGATTTTTTCGGTCTTACAGAACCCTGTTGTTTTTGGTTGTGTTTCAATTTCGTTTAACGATTTTACGAATTTTTTTCGTTCGAAAAAAAGGCGTTTTAAGGCGCTTATATCTCAAAGTGGGTGAGTCCTATCGAAATTTTCCAAGAGACGTTTTTCGTAGAAAATATGTAGGAGAACAAAAGCCTCTGTCGGAAAAATATCGAGAAAACAGAAATTTTTAAGAAAATCTGAAATTTTTCGAAAATGTCAAAAAACAACGAATTCTTTTAGTCACTTTTTTTTTTTATAAAAAAAATTAGGCATCTGGTCAAAAAACTAATTACGGCACCAGAAAATGCTTAAAAGGTTACACAAAATGAACTATTTAGGAAGGGTCCTGGATTATATACAGGGGGTGCACTAACGAGGTAAAATTTGCACCATGATTACCAAGAATGGATAGATCTTTTTATCTAGATCTTGTATTACAAGGAAACTAATACATGTAAGGCCGTAGGGTATTTTTTTATGAAACAAGATAGTATTAGGTAAACCGTGGCCAAATTTCGAGTTTATAACTTTAACGGTTTAATTACTGCAATTTTTAAAGTTGATCCAATTTTAACCTCATTTTGCCGCTTACTGCCGATAGTAATCAAAATTATTTCCAGACCCGCGGATGGAGCATATATTTGGCTACAAAAAAGCATAATATAACATTTCCCTCTAACTACTCAACAAGGGAGTGAAAATTCGATTTAAAGAAAAAGTGAACATATCGGTCAAAAATCAATATCAAATATATATATATATATATATATATATATATATATATATATATATATATATATATATATATATATATTAAGAAGGTGATTTTTGGGTCCATTTTAAGAAGAAAACTTATATAAACATATGTCTTAAACGGTGTAAATTTGGAGATGCAGGGTGTTAAACTTTCAATAATTTCATAATTTTTCGATAATATCTCAAATACCACTTTAGATATTGTAATGAAATTTGGTATAGAGGTACTATGCATCTAGTGGAATTTTTTTATGTAGAACATTTTTTTAATTTCTACCAGTGGCGTCCGTACGGAATCCAACCTGCATATTTTCCCAAACATTGATGGTACGCCACTGATTTTTTTTTAAATAAAAATTATTTTTGAAATTACCATTCATTTTTGAGCAAGTTTGATCCCCTCGTAATTTTGTGTTGGACACACGGTTTTCGTTTTAAAAAATAAAAACCGTTTCTCTGCATGGTCCAAACAATCCTGTTCATAAGACGGATATCACCATACATGCAGAGAAATATTATTGTATTAAACTCGAGAAATCAAATCTTGTCGAAAATAAATACTAAAAGTTTTCAAAAACAAACAAATGAATCAATAAAAATGCTTTATTTTAGAAAAATCAGTGGCGTGAAAGTAATTACTATGTTCATTCTTATTAAAATCAGAAATCGCTTTATCTTAGTGAGAGATATTTGTAGATAATAGTATGTAGTCTTCAGCCGCCAATCTAGGACCACCATGTCAATGTTTTTCAGAAGTCTGTTTCTTTATAAATACTTTTTATAAATGTTATTAAAATAATATGACATTCTTCAACAATAACAAGTTATTTACAAAACTATACTAATACAACTAGGTACATAATTAATAATTTCAACAAAAATGATTAGGTTTTAACAAATTGACAGCACACTTTGTGAAACAAAATAGAAGAAAAAAATTAGATAAGTTGTTGAAAATGCCCACCACCTTGGAGAATACGCTTCAGCCCTTTTCCTCATGTTGTCGCGAACTCTTTGAAGGATACCCTCGGTGTTTCTGATAATATCGCAAGAATCTCGTATGCGATCCTTCAGCTCCTCTACAGTGTTTGCTGGGGTGCGGTAAACTAAAGATTTAAGATGTCCCCATAGAAAAAAATCCAAACTATTTAGGTTTGGGGACCTAGAGGCCATGGTTGGGGTCCGCCACGACAGAATAAACTAGGATGTGCGAAATATTTAGGTTAATTCCAATTTTCCTAGTACTCAGTTCAGGATTTTCATCTAGGGAATTTAATACTGCCTATTCAATTTCCGGAGTTCTTACAGTCCGATGGGCCCCTTTTAATTGATTATTTGGCTTGAATGTACCTGTTTCAGTCAACCTTCTATGCACATTTGCAAATATTCGCCTATCTGGTATGACTCTACCAGCAAAGCGCTCTTGATATAATCGCCTAGCTTCCGGTGAACTGCCATCAGCCAAACCATACATGTATCTGCCAACTCTTCATTGGTAAACTCAACCATTTCTTTTCTCAGATATATCAGATATTTAGAACACAAAGTTAATTAAAGCCCACTGAATCTGAAAGCTGAACTGTCAAAATAAGATACAAGAGAAGTATTAATTCTGATAGCCAAAGCATACTACAATAATAATTATTATTAATCTATCTTTATTGATGAACTAATAGTATTTTATAGTTTCGTGTTAAAAAATTACAAGCTCAAATAATAATTTCGAAATCTTTGGGTATTAGTTATTCATAAGCAAATTTGATTTCTTGAATTTCAGTCAAAAAAAAATTCCTTGCATGCCATGGCGATTGGTGTTGTCATATTAGCGATATTGTTAAAACTCTGCAGAGAAACGGTTTTTATTTTTTAAAACGAAAACCGTGCATTCAACTCAAAATTACCAAGAGATCAAACTTGCTTAATAATGAATGGGAATTTCAAAAATAATTTTTATTTAAAAAAAATCAGTGGCGTACTATCAATGTCTGGGAAAATATGCAGGTCGGATTCCGTACTGATGCCACTGGAGGAAATAAAAAAAAATGTTCTACATCAAAAAATTCCACTAGATGCATAATACTTCTATACCAAATTTCATTACAATACCTAGAGTGGTATTCGAGATATTATCGAAAAATTATGAAATTATTGAAAGTTCAACACCCTGTATCTCAAAATTTACACTGTTTAGGACATATGTTTACATGAAGTTTTCTTCTTAAAATGGACCCAAAAATCACCTCCTTAAATATTGACACTCAATTAAGAAACACCCTGTATAACATTTAATTTATGTGCGAAATTTGATAATAATCGAATAAGTAGTTTTCTCAGCAGCACCCAGACAAACAGACAGGCTGGCCGACGGAAGTGAGAAAACATGTTAATTTGGCATCTAAAGACATTAAAACGTTAAGATCTGTAAAAACCTGGGTGACAAAAGCTACTCCCTCCCAGAGCTTCGGTCAGTTTCGCTGTTTCCGGTGTTAGAGAATCTTGATCAGAAATCGAAATGGCTCTAAAAACTGATGAGTTAGAAACCGATTTCTTTTGTGCTTGGGAGGTGGTGGGAATTTGCCATTAAGCATCTATTGGCATGCGTCGACTTTCTGTTTACAGAAAGTCCTAATGTACGATCCTTCCTTTGAACAAATACATTTAGAGAGGGAATCGTTCCATTAGATTCAATTGCAATTGTGAACTTAACAATGCGATATTGTTGATTAAGATGGTCCAGATTTCCTGTCCAAGGGGCCAAACAACAAGAACATTCTTACTCTAAGGTTAGACGCATGTCTAAGTCTAAGAAACATACTGCTACAGCAACAGAAGAATACCGCCAAAAACTCCTAATAAACTGCTAATAATTTGCCAGACTGGAGGTATTTTTGGTTGTCTATAGAAAATTTAGAAGTAACAAGGACATTTAAAAAAAAAACAAGGAAAAGAAAACCATTTCTAATAAGCGAAGATGTTGAAATAATCATTTTAGCAAGTTTTGAAACACACACGGAAATGTCAACAAAGATTTAGCAGAAAAGTACGGTGTTTGTTTAGCAACAATATGAAGGATCTTAAAAAAGCATAAGATTATTCCGTATAAGTAAACACAAGTCCCAAGACTGCTGCCTGGTGATAGCGGAAGAAGATTATGCTGGTTGTGTAATATTTATGAAATAATGATCTTAAAGTATGAGCGATGAGGCCGATTTTTCTAATCAATCTCAATCGCAAAAATTTACACTATTGGTCACAAGAAAATTTATTTCTCACTAATCCCAAAAACCCTCAACATCAACTTAGTGCAAATGTTTGGTGTGGTATGATAGAAAGCCCAATAATTGGACCTGTATTTTACGACGATACATTGACAGGAGGGAGATATGTTGACCTGATAATCTTTGAATGCTAGAAGAATATTTTGGACGGCGTCAACTTGGCTACACTCCAGCTAATCTAGTTCCAACAAGATGGAGCCCCACCTCATTAATTTGGTGATGTAGGACTGTAACTGTAGAAATTATTCGAATACAAATGGATTGCTACAAATGACACAATTCGTTGGCCACCTAGATCCCCAGACGTAACTCCCCTCGATTTTTATCTTTAAGATTACGTTAAAGACGAAGTTTACAAGAAGAATCGCATCTATTGATAGCGGATCTTAAAAGAAACCAAACTTGGGCTAAAATGTGCCTGAAAATGCTTAGAACAAGATCGTAATGTGTTTGCTCATTTGGTATGTCTGTTATATCTTCAAGCGAGAAAAAAAATATCGTTACAACTTTGTTGTTTTCAAGTTTAGGCCTTTGTGGATGCTTTGCTTGTTATGAGGCAAAATATACAGAGTGTTTCATCTTTATAATGGCTGACCATGACCCTATTCACTATATTCAGATTATACTGTACTTATTTTTTAATAATGACTCTTGCCAATTTAATTTGCATAATTAAAATGTAAAATTAAATGTTAAAACCTATACATTTGTTTACTTTTTAGTACCCACCTTTCAAAAACAAATGCTAGCTAATAATTTAATATGTGGACATTAAAAGTTATTCCTAGAATCCGCTAAAAAATAAAAAAAGTCGGGTTAAGTTGTGAATTCGTCCTCTTAAAAACGCCAAATCTAAAGGTAAAAATTCCTAAGTTTATAGCTCACGATTAAAGTTAAGCACTAAAACTAAGGTTAAATTTCATTCGCGAATCTTTGGTAATAATTAGAAGCTACGATATAACTTATCCTAATTACAGCTTAAATTTTGAATATTTTCTCCAGATTGTTAGGTAATATTGAACAGAAAATCTAAACATAATCCGCACAAAGTAAAAAAAAATTACATTTAAACGAATACATGAAAAACCGACGTGAAAGTTCATTATAATAATATAAACTTCTAACGTTCCTTTCCAGATTTACAGCTTGCCCCCAAAAAGTTCTAAGTGATAAATTACATGTTTACTTTTGTATAAGAGGGGCAAAAGTCTCAGACATTAAGAAAACTAATTTTGTGAAGTGCCATAAAGCAAGAAAAGTCGTTAAACTAAGTTTCCTCGGTACGGAAAATTATCTTATATATACAAATAAATGTTAGGAATTGCTCCAAGTATAATGGGAATCGAGTATGTTGAACAATAGTAATAGCATAGCGCTGTTTTTGGTTTAGGACGTTTACAAATTGATTACAGCTTCGGTTTAAGCAAAGATAATTTTGATAGTTCGATTTCCGAGTTTGTGCAGTTAAAACCTTTATGTAAAATGTATATACAGTGTCTTCAAAAAGTCCCAGACAATTTGAAATTAATTTTAAGTATACATGGTTGCTCAAAAAGCTGTGGGGTATCAAAGTATATTATTTTCTTATTTAACACTCTGCTTAATATTTAAATTTGTGATTCCTTATCCCGTTTTAGACAAAGTTTATGTGATATTCTCTATACCTAAATCCAACCGATTCAAATCAAAATATTAATTTAGGATTTTGGTTAGTTAATCATAAAGTGTATTTAATCAAATTTTAAACGATAATAAAACTCGCTAATCTCATTTTAAACCATTTACTCTATAATCAATCCAGCGTCTTCGCAAATATCAAATTCCAGCAAAAGAAATAATCTAGAAGCTATAGGTCTAGTAACTTTGCGGGCCATTATATTACTTGTTTTCTAGACGAAGAACCTGAAGCCCAAAACGCATCTAAAATAAGAAATGCTAGTTTTCATAGTCGATTAAATTGGTGGAGTACATAATCTGGTCACTCAGGCTGTCTCTAGGATAGGTGTCTTAGGTGCGCTGTCAAACATGTAGTGATTCTCAAGATAATTAAATGAATTTAATAAAGCTGAAACTTCTAATGCCGGTTATATATTGTACATAAAGAATAATTATATTACTGACTGACTAAACGTAAAAGTTGTAGGGTTTTTATCTGAACCGAAGCATTTTTTATCAGAATAAATAAACGAATATCGCAAATCTGTCAAAAAATACCAGCTTATTTTTTATTTAAAGGAACACCCTATTTGTCATTTTTTTATTCCATTAAAAAGAAATACACAAATCATACAACTTTTACATTTAAATTTTTTACTATATTAAGAGACACCCGCTAGAGAGCGATCTAGATATTTTTGAATAGGCTTTACATCTTCAGTATATGTTGAGATGAAGAAAAATGTGAAGTTTTTGGAGAGCTTTATGGCGTTTTCAAAAAATTTAATACAAAACAGCTGATTATGGAATTTATAAAAAATATGCACAAATATTTGATATTGATAAATAAAATCTTTAATTTAAATACAACTTCCTGTATTTCGTTATAACTTTAAACTCTATATTCATATTCGCACATCAAAGTTGTCAAATTCAGATTTTGAGAGGGCAAAATGAATTGCACATTCCTACCTTGATTTTTATCGACTTTCGTGTGGTATTCAGTTCTGGTCTAAATAGAAGCAAAAGAAAAACAAAGTTCGATACAAATTTAATATCATGTAATATCTGTAAAGAGTGACGCCGTTAGAATAACCATAAATAAATAAAATAAGTGTGCAATTTGTTTTGCCCTAGGGTATATTACATCAAGTTGACCTGTAGTTTTGCCTTACATACAACATTTTTACAAAATACTGAAGTTTTTTTTTAATTCAATTTTTAAAAATAACACTGTAAATTCCACAAATTGCGTATATAAAGCTTTTCTTATCTCTAGGAGTAACAGAGATATAACGCCTGTTTAAAGATACCTGTACAAATTTCGGGCCTTACTGACCACCCCCGTCCTAACGTACAACTGACTGACTATCATAATTCTTCTTTATATTGCAGCGCATGGATCAGAGGATCTAATGTGGATTTTCGTCATTCCATTACTTGCAATTGTGGCAATTAATTGTACCATTCAACAAAAATTCCATCTCCCAATTTAATTCTACGACTAAAATCATGTCCTGATAATGTTTAGTAATTTTGTACGAAAGAAAACTATGATGTTTTTAAAATGTTTTCAATAGATTTAAAATAAATATTTACCTCTTTGATAGTCTTTCGTAGAAAAATATTAAGATTTTTTATGAAATCTGATAGAATTTCAAGACTTTTGTCCTCGTTGGTTCCTATTTTTACGATTTCCAGTTCAAAATAGGTTAAATTAAAAAAAAAATATTTGGGGTGTCAAGTGATGAATCACTGGAAAGGGTTTTCGATTTTGTATTCGTAGGCACTTCGTTTTTGAAATTCGGTCAATTCATTTACGAGCTGCGAATCCTTAAAAGTAAATTAAGACATTTGTCGATAAATGCAAAAATTAATTTCGATTTTATGAACATTTTGACTACCAGTCTCCACACCGTGATAGAGATTATCTTCACAGCGGTGTCGCATAACTTGCGAAGTCACTTTGCGACATACATTCACGATTCTTCCTCACAAGTCTTCCATTGTAATTGGTGGAGTGCAATAAACTTTGTTTTTATGTATCTCTACCAAAAGAAATCCAAAGGACTCAAATCGGTGGATCGCGGAGGCCCCTTAATTCCGCTTCTTCTTTCTATTTACTGACCAGGAAACGTTTCGTTTAAATAATCACTCACAATCCTCGAGATATGTGGAGGTGCTTTGCCCTGTTGGAGTACTAATTCTTCAGTGTATGCAGCTGTGTGTGTTATATGACGTTAGTTAAAGTTGGATCAATGCCAGGCATGTCACCTGTCAAATTTCCAGCTAGAAAAAAAAGACCAACAGGGCAATCTCCTTGCTTGATAATTTCAGTTGACTCTCTAATTTTCCGTTTATAATAACCCGAGACTGATGCAAGAATTATGGTGAGAACCAAAACTTAAATATATATTCGTATGTGTCGATGTCCTCTAAACAGTATGACCTAAGGTGCCGTTCTCTTTCTTTTGTACTAAAACATCCAGGAAGGGAATGGCACCATCTGACTCAATTTCCATAGTGAATTTTGTATTAGAATCTTGTTGGTTTAGATGATCTAAAAATAAAGTTAAATTTTCTTCTCCATGAGGTCATATTACGAAAGTGTCATTTATATAACTAAGCCAAAGGTTGTAAATGAGCAGAGACGTTAAGCATTATCTTATCAATTCTATTAAGATTTTTATATTGAAATATGTAAAAAAATATATAATTTAATTAATAACATCAAAACTGACTAAAATAAAAGAAATATCTTTAAGCTTTTCTACGAAATGTTTAGAGGTTTTTATATAACATAAATCATCCTATGAAGAGGTTTAAGATATTACCTAAATATTTATATGTTTCCCCCTGACAGCTAAGCTTGACATGTTTCAGTTTATTTGGACAAGATCCTCTCCTGGCAATTATGCCTTCTCGTACGTTTTCGATGGGCCACCCTGTAGATACCGCATCATAAAACAATTTTATTTGCCGGCTTTGGAGAGTAATGCAAATACCAAAATAATATATTAATATTTAATTTTCATATTCATGAATAAATAAATACACGCTTTACTAATATTTTTAAATCGAAGCAAACAGTTTATAACGGCGTTTTCGAGCACAACCAATATAGAAACGTCGAAATTAAAAAGTAACGCTACACAAATTTGTATTTACCAATTTTTTTTGCAGACCCGTCCGCGGCTCGCACAGTAAAATTGATATTTTACGTTTTTGCCAGACCTTCACTTTGGAAGTTTATACTGGATAAACGGCATGTTTTGTTGTTTAAATAGGGCCCTAAATTACTGTTTACCTAAACATCGTTGCAGGATCATAAACATTTGTACATCCATTAAATTTGCGGTCTGATTCTGGTCTCTTTGCCGTCCTCATTCGGTGTTTGTGCAGCGTGTATGCGGACTTCATTGTGTCTTATTTTGTTGGATGGTTCATGACAAGTTGAATCGTAACGTAATTGAGAGACGGATATACAGGGTGCCCCCAATTAAGTCGACATTATTGCTAACTTCGTTATTATTGGTGGTACGAGGTCGATTAAATTAACAAAGTAGTAACACAGAAAAATAATTAAACAGCGTTTCTGAGTAAAATGGAAAAATTATTTTTTTTAAGATACATTCTTTCAGGTCCGGCGCCAGCGTGAAGCGACTGCTTTAAGGGGGGCGCCCGAAGAGCGCTGAAGCAGGATCTAACAAGCACAATTTATAAATAATAAAAATTAAAAAAAAAACAAAATTTGTTAATTACTGAAACACAAATTCTACATGAACTGTACAGGGTGTCCGGATTTGGTTGCAAAAGCAGAGTATCTTGCTTATTTTTAAAGATAGAACCTTGCGGTTTTCACGAACCTGAGCTAATTTTTTGTGAAATTCACGAAGCCGTAAACAAAATTTTCATAGCCTTCTTCGTTTATGAGATACAGGGCGAAATAGAAAATTTTGCATTTTGAGACCCCTCTCATATCTCGGTTATCCTTTAACTTAAAGCAAAGGGAAAAATTGCTGCTAATGCAGTTTTTTACGCTGGATCCAGTGGCGTAGTCATATTTTTTATTTGAGTTGTTATTTTTTAGATATGACCCAAATTTGTGTTTTTTAAATGGGACACCCTGTATATTTGTCCAGAAATTGATTTGTCCTTTTAAAATCAAAAATATATAATAGTATGGATCTATTTTAATAAACAACAACAAAAATCCTAATTTTTATAGTTATCGTCCCAAATTTTGCAGTAGTTTCTTTTGTTTTCTTGGAAGCAAATGACATTTCCCAATTTTGTACGCGTATATAAAATATAGCGCTAGTTTTTTGTATTTATTTATTGTGTAAAAATATATTTGCATTATTATGGAAGAAAACCAAACTTTCGAACATTATGAAAAGTACGATATGTTAGCTTGTTTTATATTAAGTAATGAAAATGTTGAAGCGGCTTCTGAGATGTATTTTAACAGGTAAATAGTTAATTTTTAGGTATGTTGAAATACTATTGCTTAATTTTTATTTAGATATCCAGAAAGGAGGCAACCTAATATATCCACTTTTTATCGGATAAAAAAGAATTTACTTAATCACAGATCATTTATCAAACCTCGTACGAAAACATATAATAAAGAAAATCGGGAGGCCGAGGAAATTACGGTTTTGGCTAATGCAGCTTACCCTACAAACTCTTGTAGGGCCAGTGAAAAGAGCATAGGGATTCCAAAAACTAGAGTTCAAGAAATTCTAAAAAAGCACAAATACCACCCATACAAATTTAGGCTCGTGCAGCACTTACAGCCAGGGGATGCAGAGCGTCGGGTAGTCTTCTGCAATTGGTTTCGAGAAAGATGCGATATGGTAAGAGATTTTGAAAGGAAGGTTATATGGTCAGACGAAGCACATTTCAGTAATTCTGGTATACTCAATAGGCACAATAGTAGATTCTGGTCCCAGGAAAATCAACACCAAATATTTCCCAGAAGACAGCAGGGCAGGTTTGGTCTAAATGTGTCCTGTTTCATATTAGGAACACATTTAAAATTTTATATATTTGAGGGAAATCTAACAGCCAATCGCTATATAGAAATTTTAGAGGCAGCTATACCTGAATTACTTGACGATGTTCCTCTAGCGCAAATTAACGAAATTTATTTTCAACAGAACGGTGCTCCTGCACACAATTCTGGAATGACCAGATTATTTCTGGACAATAATTTTACCAATCAATGGATCGTAACAAATGGACCTATAAGATGGCCCCCCAGATTCCCAGATTTGTCGATTTTAGATTTCTTTCTATGGGGATATCTGGAAAATAGAATTTACAAAGACCACTATGATAATGTCCAAGATTTAGGAAATGCAATAAGAGAAAATTTTCGCTATATACAAAATCATTAAGTTATTTTGCTTAATTCCCTAAAACGAATACGAAAATTGTGCGAAGCATGCATGGAACAAAATGGAAACTAGTTTGAACAGTTCTTTTGATTTCCTTGGTTACTGTAGTTCTTATACGACAGTTGATTTTTGCTGAAAGGCTTGTTACATAATAATTTATTACTGTTTTGTTCATTTGTTACATAAATCTAGGTAGGTGATACTTTTTTGGTGCGAAAATATCAATACATATTTTGATAAATAAATTTAATTACATATTTATTTTGATTTATTGTTAGGATGTAGATATTGTTAACGACTTTAAATAAAAGGCAGCATTGTTTTGCATGGCCTACTGCAAAATTTGGGATGATAATTATAAAAATTAGGATTTTTGTTGTTGTTTATTAAAATAGACCCATACTATTATATATTTTTGAGAAGCTTTTGAAAGGACAAATCAATTTCTGGACAAATATACAGGGTGTCCCATTTAAAAAAACACTACTTTGGGTCATATCTAAAAAATAACAACTCAAATGAAAAATATGACTACGCCACTGGATCCAGCGTAAAAAACTGCATAAGCAGCAATTTTTCCCTTTGCGTTAAGTTAAAGGATAACCGAGATACGAGTAAAAAGGGGGTCTCAAAATGCAAAATTTTCTATTTCGCCCTGTATCGCATAAACGAAGAAGGCTATGAAAATTTTGTTTACGGCTTCATGGGTTTCACAAAAAATTAGCTCAGGTTCGCGAAAACCGCAAGGTTCTATCTTTAAAAATAAGGGAGACACTCTGCTTTTGCAACCAAATCCGGACACCCTGTACATCTAAAATTTTTCATTGGTTATCGTATGCAGTTTGACCGTAAAAAAGAACGAAGTCCTTATTTATAATAGGTAAACGACTATAAACCTTGGTGACTAAATATCAAACTTGGTTCCTCTTCAAGAAACCATTATATTTTTAAAGAGAACAAAAAGTGTAATATTATTATTTAAGAGGTAAGTAAAAAGAAATATGAAAAATAAAATAAATAGCAGTTTTGCCTCATACCTTGCGGTGTATATGACCGGGTTGCCACTGACAAGTCGCCATTTATTCAATATTTTCCAAATTAAGTGAACAATCTACCCACAATTAATTGGATATAAATAAGAAATTAACTAATTAATAGTAATATTCTTAACACAACGTATAAGAATTAAGATAAATATAAATTTCCTTATTTGGTGTTTGGGTCAAAAAATGCTATTTTTACTAACACCTAATCTCATGCTTGAAAAGTTTGTATAGTTTAGTGATGATGATGGTCAGAGTTAGCATTAATTGATGTCTTTGGTAGTTTTAAATGACTTCAGAAAAGAGGTTATTAATTCATTCCGAAAGTATGTATGTAAGTTTTCTTTTCAAATTCCTCGGTAGCTAGAATGCACTGATTCAAATTACACCAACATATATAATATGTTCTTGATGACAGCCGTCTGTGCAACACGTTAGTCAAGCCAATTTTTAAGATATAATTTGGGGGACATTTATGACGATTTAATTTTTTTAGACGACCCTAGGGACATCTAGACAAAAATTAAAAGTTCACCGTTAGCCAAACATATATGATCTTATGAGTCTGTTTGCAGCATAATTATTTGGTATTATATATTATCATTTACCAAAAAAATTCGAAGTTGATTTTTTCAACTACATTTTAGATATACATAAACTCGATAGAAGAACGATTTTTTACAACTGAGCAGTCTCAAAAATGTTTGGCTTTGTTTATGACTTATCATCTATAAAAACAAAAAAAATGAAGATGCCAGGATCTGTTTATATATTTAACACATGACATTGAACTTGTAAACTTGTGCAGTTAACTCTTAAATCAAAATATCTACTTGACGCTACATATAACACATCATTAATTTTGTTTAGATAAATTACCTAGCAGATAATTTTCTAAATATTGCTATTTTTTTAAGAATACTGTTCACTCTGCCTGTAACCGTCGCAGGTGGAGAACGTTCATTTTCAAAGCTAAAATTAATAAAAAAATACCTCGGATCCCCAATGGCTCAAGGTAGATTAGTTGATCTAGCCATTTTATCCATTGAATGCGAGACGTTAGATAAGATCATTTTCGATGGGATCGAGATGAAGAAAAATCATTTACCTGTCAATACTAGGGAAATTGTAAAAATTGTTTATAATTATTTACGTAATTGAGCACTTGGAGGTACTCTACCTCTCACTACAATGAAAAGAACCGTGTTCAATTCGATCACATCAAAAAAAAAGTGTAAAAAATGTTTCGTAAACTAGATAGCTTATAAGACAAATAACCTGCTGGACACTCGAACTGCATAACGTAATTTTTTGGGGTATTTTTAACGTTCGATATTTCAAAAACGGTAAGCTAAATTGAAATGCGGTTTTCGACGTCAGCTTACTCAAGGTGTGTAGATTACAAACTCGACTGGTGGATCGCCAGATATGATGGGAAAAGGTTTGTACAGGGTGTAAACTAAAACTCTGCATTTTTTACAAAATTTCATTTAACGATATTTTTTACAAAACAATATTTTATTTATTGTCATATACACCAAAATAATCTATGATTAGATACAAAAAAACAATTTCTCCCGTTTTTTGAAATTGCCATTTTTTCGGAATATACAGGGGATTTTCAAAACTTTGTACATGGGTTCACAAACAAAATCCCAACTCACTAGTGATAACTCAAATCAAGCTCACTGTGGTATTGTTTTCATTATTTATGACACTGCTATTAGGAAAAAATACAATAATATTATACAAGGGTCTAAAAAAGCTTACAGTTGATTTAATTATTAAAATTTCATGATTTTGCACATTTTTATGCATTGAACATTGAAAACTAAAGAAAGTATAATAAAACGTAAAAATTTTCAATCCCGTTAGTTGATTTACATAAATTAGAGTATTTTACCGAAACGGTTTTTTAAATTCCATCCTAACCTCACTTCCAAAGAAATTAGCGGTGCAAATGTATAGCGCTACTTTTCAACAATATTGTAAAGTGTTTTTTGAATGTATTCGATTTTTTAGAACTGAATGATTATTATAACGAAATTGTAGCATTATTATACCTGGAAATCAAGTACCAGTAGCGTTTTATAATAATTTCATAATTATACCGGGTGGCCAAATAAGCGTGCAATGTACTGTATCTCGGAAACTACTGATTTTAGAAACTTGCTGTAAAATTTGTTTTAACTATAGTGGCCAAATAAATGCTGGAAAAAATTTTTGAGTTTCTAAGATGACCGCTAGGGGGCGTAACAGCAAATGAAAAATACATAGAAATGCCGATTTTCGCTGGATTTTTTATTATTTCCGCTAAATTGTAAGATGGAAGGTTTATGGCCTGTGCACCGTCTAATCTTAGTTGGCGTTGCGATAAAAATGTCATGGATTCCATGGATACGACAAAATGCTTAATTGGATATTCTTCCTTGTTTGTCATTTTGACGTACTGTTTCTTAAACTCATATTTTTACATTTTACTTCGTGATTTTACCTTTTATTGATTTTTATTTTGTTTGTTTTTTGTGTATTTAATTCATATCTTCTCGATGCGGAGACTAACTGCTGCCGAAAGGCAAAATGCCCTTAGGCTCTTGGACCAAGGCATGTCTCAGCAAGAAGTCGCAAATTTATATAATGTGAACCAAAATCAAATTTCGCGGCTAAAAACAAGATTTGAAAATACGGGAAACGACGCATATCGGCACGGTGGTGGTTGGGTGAGGAAAATTAGAGGAAGGGCAGAAATAAATTTAGTACGTAATACGCGCCAACAAAGAACGAAGTGTTCCAGGAAATTGAACGATGAGCTGCGTCGTACAGCTGAAGTGCATGTTTCTGATCGTACTGTAAGGAGGACATTAAACAGAAACAATTTGAGGTAAAACTTTATCATAGCAAGCATTAAATTTGCAAGGTCCAATTTTTATCTACATTTAAAAAAATCTTATTCAAGAAATTCCCAAACCATGAGTAATATGGAAATATCTGTAACATCGAAAGCAATTTATTATTACAAGTAGAGGTCAACAAGTACGAACCAAAAAATAAAATCAAACAAATTTTTTAGAGCACGACGTAGAGCGAAGTGTCCTCGTTTGCTACCACCTCATCGTGCAGCACGGTTAGCATGGGCCCAAGAACATCGAGATTGGACCATCAATGAGTGGAGAAACTGTTTTTTTTGCGACGAAACAAGGTTCAACCTCATTCATTCGGATGGTAGAATTCTTGTTTGGAGAGAGCCGAATGAAAGGTATGACGAGGAAAACATGGCACCTCAAGAAGCCTTTGGAGGCGGAGGCATTACAGTTTGGGCGGGGGTAATATACAATGGGAAGTCTGATATTTTCACTACCAGACAAACAGTTAATGCTGTAGTCTATAGGGACGATATCATACTTCCCATTGTCGTGCTATTTGCCGCAAATTATGGACACGATTTTCTTTTGGTCGACGATAACGCACGGCCTCATCGAGCGCAAATTGTAACGGAGGCTTTGCAGGTCAATAATATAAATCGTATGAATTGGCCTGCAAAGTCTCCGGATTTGAATATTATAGAGAATGTGTGGTCGCATTTAAAATTATTAGTGAGATCAAGAGATGTTGCCCCAGAAACCTTGAACGAGCTGTCCGAAGCCATACAAGAGGAATGGAACAACGTCCCCCTAGATTTCATTAATAATTTAGTGCACAGCATGTCTCGGAGATGCCGTGAAGTTATTCGTCTGCGAGGAGGGCCAACCAAATATTAACATGGTTACGTTTCTTTTCTTTCTTCTCCTTTCTCTTATCCCAATCCTACAAGGGTTATTTTTTGTTTTTTTAAGGTGTCTAAAAATGTGCCATCGTAGTTAGGTACACTCAAACTATCCAGGGTTTTTCACATCTGATAGTACTGTACAAGGAGGTACCAAGAATGTTATCACGAGTATCAAATACCTCCATTGGTACCGACTTTCATGACCATCAGATTTTGTTTCCTATTCTAAACTTTTTCTTCGCTGTAGTTGAATTAGGTTAACAAATAATTGTTTATTATATTTTAGAATTTTAGAGTTGAATACAGGTATACTATACTATACCTGTGGGTATTATAATATTGAGTGGAATCCAATATGTTACAATATACAGGGTATTGAAAGATGCTTAGTTGGGTTATGGATCAAGTTATAAATGTAAGCTATAGTCCTGTCGATGTTTTGTTTTATTTTCAAGACACTATAAGATCTTCAAAATTGTTGTAACATTTTAAAAACCTTATATAATTAATTTAAAAGTAATCCAGGTGCGATTACTACCTTGGTTACTACACTAATTATTATTAACGTCTTTGAATGTCCTGAAGATCCCTTAAAATAAAGCGAAACGTAGACAGGTATCTAACAGCTTTCATTTATAACTCGGTCCTACATACCTCAAGTAAGCACCTTTCATAAATTCTCTTCGATCGTTGAAGGAATAAAAATATTATTTAATATACAGGGTGCTTCATAAAAAATCTAGAATTTACCGCTTTTTTTAATTGAAGCGGACCTGATAGAACATGTCTCCTTATGTGAGTAACCAAATTCTTACTAAGACTAAGGTCTGCTGTTTAGTTCGCCAGAAACCATCACCATGAGACACTCTGTAAAACTACGAAATTCCTATAAAACGCTACTGGTACCTGTTTTATAGGTATAATAATGCTAGAATTTCGTTATAATAATTATTCAGTTCTAAAAAGTCAAATGGATTTAAAAAACACTCTACAATATTGTCAAAAAGCAACACTGTCCATTTGTGCCGCTACTTTCTCCCAAAGTGAGGTTAGGATGGAATATAAAAAACCGTTTCGGTGAAAGACTCTAATTTATGTAAATCAAGTAACGAGATTGAAAATTTTTACGTTTTATTATACTTTCTGTAGTTTTCAATGTTTAAAGCATAAAAATATGCAAAAACATGATATTTTAGGAATGAAATCAACTGTAAGCTTTTTTAGACTCCTGTATATTATAATTGTATTTTTTCCTGATGGCAGTATTGTAAATAATGAGAATAATACAACAATCAGTTTGATGTGAGCTATCACTGGTGAGTTAGGATTTTTTTTGTAAAACCATGTACAAATTTTTGAAAATCCCCTGTATATTCCGAAAAAATGGCAATTTCAAAAAACGGGAGAAATTGTTTTTTTGTATCTAATCATAGATTATTTTGGTGTATATGACAATAAATAAAATATTGTTTTGTAAAAAATATCGTTAAGTAAAATTTGGAAAAAAATGCAGAGTTTTAGTTTACACCCTGTACAAACCTTTTCCCATCATATCTGGCGATCCACCAGTCGAGTTTGTAATCTACACACCTTGAGTAAGCTGACGTCGAAAACCGCATTTCAATTTAGCTTACCGTTTTTGAAATATCGAACGTTAAAAATACCCCAAAAAATTACGTTATGCAGTTCGAGTGTCCAGCAGGTTACTTACTTTCAACAGGACTGAATTGGTTTTGATTTATTGAGTCAACATCTCCAATGCTTACCTGAAAAAAAGAAAATATTAAAAATATAATAATCTATAAACATCAATTATTGATATAAAAACTGTATTTGAGAATATATGCTCGGCACAAAACATGTAAAGGGGTTTTTGTTAATAGTTAGGTAAAGATCTAACGTTGCCAAATTGCATTCAAACTATCAAATATTTAAAGATAAAATAATACCTTTAATTTAAATATTTTAGAATATTTAAAAAATATTATGTTAAACAATAAATGGGCATAATTTAAAATCAATTCAGTAGTTTTTGCATTGACGCACCGCCATTTTGTTAAATCATGTTGAATTCGTACCACTTTGTCCCTATATCAAATTTAATTTTTCTGCAAAATTTAGAGCTGATTAAATAAGATTTTGTTCACGATGATTTTTAAAATTTTTATTTGGAAGCCATTTTGTTTTGCTAATTTGAATTCGTACTATAACTTTACCAATTCTATATCACACTTAATGCTTGTACAAAATTTTAAATTAACCTAATAAATAGTTTTTTCAGGCTGATTTAAATATTTTATCAGGCCGTCAATTTGTTTTGCTATTTTCTTAATTTTTTTCCTCATTTTAATTTTTTTTATAAAAATTATATTTTATATACATAAGTATCTATTGTAGACAGCATAGAAATTTTCTTGATTTGTGGAACAGTGTCTTAGCGTCATTTATTAACTTAAAAAGTTTTTCAAGAATGCTAATATAAGTAATAACTTGGTTAAGAAATCATGGTTCTTGGGATTAGACCGTGTCAAATTGGAATTACTATCCGACGTTTCGCCTTCGATTCACATCCAGTCTACCACCAGCGGAGAAAAAAATCATTAAAACCAAGCAGCTCCTAGACTCCCAGGTTCTACGGTCTTCCGAAGATACACAAGGACAACGTAACACTTCGACCGATCGTCAGTGCAACAGACTCTCCCACATACAAACTAGGTAAATATCTTTCAAATTTTCTTAATCTATTTACTGGAAAAACAGATTCTTTCATTAAAAACTCTGCACATTTCGTAGAAAAACTTAAGACAATCCAGTTGGATCCCGAAGATATTTTGGTCAGTTTCGATGTAGAATTACTTTACACAAATGTTCCTGTCAACGACTTAATTTCCATTAAATCAGACATACTGGATAATAATAATCTTTATAAGAACTTAATAGACCTAGTGGAAGCTTGTCTTACATCTACTTATTTCATTTTTCAAGGAACTTTTTATGAACAAACTTCAGGGGCAGCTATATGATCTCCTTTATCACCTGTGGTAGCGAATATCTTTATGGAAGCCTTTGAGGATATTGCTCTAACATCCGCTTCACTAAAAGCAAAACACTGGTTCAGATATGTAGATGATACTTTTGTTGTTTGGCCTCATGGATAGGATAATCTCCTCATATTTCTGGACCACCTTAATCAGCAACATCATAGTTCACGATGAAAATAAAATCTAATAGAACAATTCCCTTTCTAGATGTATGTGTTCAAAGGAAGGAAAATGGTACATTAGGACATTCTGTGTATAGAAAACCGACGCATACAAATAGATACTTAAATGCAAATTCTCATCACCATCCAGCACAAAAGAAATCGGTTATTAACTCACTAGTATTCAGAGCTATTTCGATTTCTGATCAAGATTCTTTAACATCGGAAACATCGAAACTGACCGAAGCTCTCAGAGGGAATGGCTATTGCACTGAAGATATTACGCGTTTAATAAAAAGATATAGTAAACCAACTCCGCCAAAGGAGAATGATAAAGAGCCACCATTAGGTAGTGTTGTTCTTCTCTACATACATGGCACTACAGACAAAATAGGACGATTACTTCGGCGGTCCAACATACATACAATCTTCAATACACATAAGAAGATTGGACAATACTTGCGATCCCCGAAAGATCTTTTAACTTTCCAAACAGAAGGAGTATATAAAATTCCTTGCTCTTGTGTAGAAGTGTATGTGGGAGAAACAGGACTCTCAATATCAACTAGACTTAAGGAACATGAACGATGTATTAGAAAGAAATAAATTGTTCAATCTGCTGTAGCTGAACACCAGCATAACACTGGCCATTTCATAAATGTAAAGGAAACCAAGATTCTAGCATCGGTTCCAGGTTTTTATAAACGAAAAATTAAAGAATCTATTGAAATATTTAAACATACAAAAAATTTCAATAGAGATACGGGTTACGGTCTACATCACACGTGGAAACCGATCTTAACACAGGGTCACGGTTCAGCGAGCACAAGTCGGGTATAAAAGCCCGCCTGAATCTCTTCGAGTTCTTGGAAAAACTGAGATCCCTAGACACGTATCACCAAACAGCCTGGCAGATGCAACGTGCTCTTCGAATGGACAAACGTCCTATCCCTCCTCTCTAAGGTGTAAATGGCCCAATCTACACCGACGAGGACAAAGCTGAAGCCTTAGCGGATGCCATAGTCCAACAAGGGCAGCTTAACCAACATCCAGAGGAGGACGAAGAACTCATCGAAGAGGTCCACGACTCAGTTAGAGACCTGGATGCCTGGATTTTACCCCAACAAAATCCACATCCTGTCTCACCCGGGGAAGTTCGAGACATCATCAGGAAACTGAAGGTCAAGAAAGCCCCTGGAGCCGACGGCATCACCAACAAAATGCTGAAAAACTTCTGAAAGGATACAGTGCGATGGCCAACATCATAAACTCTATCATAAGAACATGCCACTTTCCCAGCACATGGAAAAAGGCAGAAGTCATCGTCATTGAAAAACCAGGAAAAGACAGGACAGTACCACACAACTACAGGCCCATCAGCCTACTCCCTGCTCTAAGCAAAGTAGCTGAAAGAGCTATAGCCAGAAGAATAAAAGATGAATCCCAAGAACTAGATGCCATCCCAGATGAACAATTCGGCTTCAGGGCAGGGCACTCATCGGAGCAGCAGGTACTCAGAACCACAGAGTATATCACCAAAGGATTCAACAATAGAGAGGCCACAGGAGCTGTGTTCCTGGACATCGAAAGAGCCTTCGACAGAATGTGGCACCAAGGCCTGATCCACAAAATGTCGGTGGCTGGATACGAGAGAAGAAATATAAAGCTTATCAGAAGCTACCTAAATGACAGATCATTCACAGTCAAGGTGAATGACTCTCATTCAGCTCCAAGAGGACTAATAGCTGGAGTACCACAAGGGTCAGTGCTGGGACCCATTCTATACTCCATCTTCTCTCACGATATCCCAATCGGTGAAGAGGGCTTAACAGCACTCTACGCGGACGACACAGCCATCCTACACCAAAGCAGAAGCACCCGGATAATGGGCAGACGACTGCAAGAGGACATTGATAACCTTCATGACTGGTGTGTCAAATGGAAGGTTAAAATCAACCCCCAGAAGTCCCAAGCAATTTTATTCCAACGAAGGAGACTGGTCCCAACAGCTGGAATCCGAATTGGAGATGTCGAGATCCCTTGGACAAACGAGGCCAAGTACCTAGGGATGACCATGGACAGACGCTTGACATGGAACAACCATATCAACGCAGAGAGGAGAAAAACTAGACAAGCAATGGGTAAACTCTATCCACTGCTCTGTCGAAAAAGTGAAATGGGATTGAGGACCAAACTGCTACTGATCCAAACAGTAGCTAGGAGCCAACTCACCTACGGCTCCACATCCTTCGGATATGCTTCTAAGACCAACCTTATGAAGCTAAAGAGGACAGAAAACAAACTCATTAGGATGGCAGCTGACGCCCCATGGTTAACAGGAACGAGGACCTGCAGCGTGATCTTCAATGGACACCTATTGAAGAATTCATGCGGCAAAAGGCTACCCGAGCCTTCAGGGCAGCAGAAAATCACCCCAACGAAAACTTACGGGACCTGGTAGATTATGATCCGCTAGCTCCAAGACGCAACAATTGGACAAGGCACAGGAGACCTAGACACGGGCTCCTGCGCTAATATACTCTAGGATGGAAGTGGGCAAATCGAAATTTCTGAGTCTCCGTGCTCCTCAGGAACTAGATCCTGCTCACCGAAACCCCAAGAGTATCAACAAGAGGCCATCAAATTCCAAGAAGAGGATTCCCAGGTACCTCAGCTGGCTCCGGCATGAGTTGCAGCTGAACCCAAGGTAAAAGAAGAGGATCCCAGGTACCTCAACTGGCTCCGGCGTGAGCTGCAGTTGAACCTGAGGTAAAAGAACACCCCACCTCAGCCTCAACACTGCCGGATCACGGAACAGCAGTGTCGCTGAGGGCACAGAAGAGGACCAAAGACACGAAGACCACCAGGTACACTGACGGAGGGACACTGGCAGCGGCAGACTGGACCACGGGACAGTAGGACGAAGGCAGCGGCAATCCGGACAGAAGAAAGGAGGACAGCAGAGAAATATCCCACCTGGTAAGACGACATTTTCATTATTAATAATTTCTTTTATTTCAGATGACTACAAGTAACGAGAAGTGGCAAAAACATCCTGCCAAGCGAGGACCTCCCCCCCCCCTACGACAGCGAGGACCATGTCCTTCATAGGAGTTTCTCCCGAAAGGACGGCACCAACCCCATCGAAGGATCCTTGGCTAGCCCAATGATGGTCCATCTGATGGGGGCCCGTTGGGGTTTAGTGGGTATTGTTGACTCCGACAGGTGGAACCCTGTCAGAGCAACGAGTCCCACACTGTCTTCCCTTCTTCCGGAAGGGAATTCGTGCGTAAAAGCATTCCCCATCGACACAAAAAAAAAAAAAAATTCGAGCTCATTAAGTGTTCAGATCTTGTGGAGTAAAGATCCCTGAAGATGCTTCGTGCAATCGAAGGCGAAACGTCGAATAGTAATTCCAATTTGACACGGTCAAATCCCAAGAACCATGATTTCTTAATTGACCAAAGCCGTGAAAGCTTCCGTTCTATGTTAATAACTTGGTTCTTTGAAATTATTAGTGATTTCCTGGTTCAGTAGAGTATTTAATTAAGATTTATTATTAATTATTATTAATTAAAATTCATGTTTTTTTTTGTTTGTAATAATAAAGGCATCATTTATTTTTTTATCTGTTTATCTTAGGTTCATATAAGAATGTTATCAAATTTAGTTTACTTAATAATTATTTGTTTAATGTTTCACTAGGCCTCCACCTTGTTCCTACCTATTGTATTCTTACCAAAGTATGGTAGGTCATCCCCACATAACATTTAATTTTTGATTTCCAAAAAAATTTTTCGTAGTTATCGATGTCAAATTTTTAAAGAAAATGTGATCACTTAAAAACAAGCTGAGAAAGTTGAAACCACAAAAACAAATTTCTTCCGAAGTCGAGAACATTGTGGAAAATCTTTCTTCTCAGTCCTTCCTGATAATACACAAATCGTCCTTTTGAATAAAGGTTTGAATTTTGCAGAGCCTCCAGTAAAAAAATAGTTTACCAACAATTATAGCGAATATCGAAAGTTCAATTCGATACGTGCCAGAGTCAACTAAGAGATTCATTAGAGAGGCTTGCAGAAATCAAATCTCAAAAAACAGAGTTAACAAGTCAAAATATGTTTCTCGTAAAAATACTGAAGTTATCCAGGGACTGCAGAAAAAATAATGTTTTTATTTAAAAGCTGACAAAGGAAATAAGGTTGTTATACTAGACAAAACAGATTATTTTGAAATAGTAGACAATTTCCTTAGGATTTAATTGAGAAAAACCCGTTTTCAAAAATGATAACAGAAGTAAAAAGTACCTTAAAGCAGTGCATAAACCTTGTGTCCGATAAACTAAAATTCAAACTAACACATAGTAACCCACAGTTATCTAAATTCTATTGTCTTCCCAAAATCCATAAACCTGGGAAGTCCATGAGACTTATTGTTTCAGCTGTTAGATCACCAACGTACAATATTCCAAAATGGTTACTAGAAGAATTCAGCAAATTAAATATCTCGTACGATAACTTTGAGGTTACTAACTCGTTAGAATTCTTAGATAAAATCAAGGATGTTCACTTAAAAGAAGGTAAAATTTTAATATCTTTTGATGTAAGCTTATTGTTTTCTAATGTACCCATACCACTAGCTTTAGAGTACCCAAAGGAACTACTTGAAATCAATAATTTGAAGAAATTATAGATGAATATTTGCAAAATTATGTATGAATCAATTTTTTTTTCAGTTCAACAATAAATATTATAAACAACTTGAGGGAACGGCGATAGGCAATTCCCAATCTCCATTCCTAGCAAATTTTTTTGTGGGTAGATTAGAAACCCAACTCAAAAAAGAACTCAAGTAATTCCCAAGGGTTAGGTATAGATACGTAGACGATATATTTGCTATTTTTGATACCAAAACAGAAAATTTGGACACTTTCTTAGAAAGATTAAACAATAAATATCCTTCCATTAGTTTTACGTACGAAAAGGAGAAAAATGGGCAATTACCTTTTCTCGACACGTTAGTTGTTAGAAATAACAATAAATTAGAATGTGATATTTATAGGAAATTTACTAATATTGATAGGTATATAACATCCGGACTCATTTCATTGCCGTTAACACAATATGGCAACATTTCATTTCTTAACTCACAGTTTAGTCAATTTTCCATTAAGTAAAGAACGTTTTAACAATGAAATAATTCGGATTAAAAATATAGCTAAAAGTAATGGATATAATAATAATGTACATAAATTAGTAAGTAGACATAAGCATAAAAAAATGTTAAAAGATGCCACTACTCTTCAAGCACCTGAAGCTCCCAATAAGTTCATAGTAATCCCATATGAAGGGTACAGGCAAAGAAGGCGATATGTCAGAAAAGTTAGTTTTGAGAAAAACGCTTTTAAAGGTTTTAAGAGCTCTAAAAAGTAATTTATAAAAGTAAAATAGAAACCATTTTTACATATTATTATTATTAGGGTAGTGTGTACAAATACCACTCATAGCTATTTTTTTTGGAAAAATTTTTTATTAAAAAAACGCAATTTTTCACAAAAAGTCCCAATTCAAACAGGGAAAGAAGGTGTTTTGTCATGAGATATTTATTAAAAAAAAAACAGTAATATTATAATAAATGCGGTAATGAGTCTACAGTACTAAAATTCAAAGGTTCTGATGTGATGTCTGTCTTCATTACAGCAATTATGGGCAGGACATCTAAAAATATAGCTCAAATAAGATTAGAGAGACTTGAGAAATTGAGTTTGTTTTACCTGCAACATTATCATGTCACACGTGTGGCAATGAATTGAAGTAGTCTTGGGCAGAGGAATGACAAAACTTTTTAAGATCCTGAAGGTCCTTCCATTTCGGTGCACTTACAGGCAGAAGATCTGTTAAAATCATAAAATAATTGTATTAATCACCGCTATAAAAAGAGGAAAGCTTTTTACCTTTGTATAAGAAATCTGGAAGTTGAAATTCTCCCTCTTTTAGTTGCTTTTTTCCCAGGAGCTTAAATTTGGCGTCGATGACGACACTGGTTTCCCAACTACCATTGCAACTATCCCGATGTAAAATCAACCTGGGGTGTTCCTTGACTATCTTAAGTTCCCTGAGCGGTCTAGAAGGAAAAGGGCATGTGCGTCGGTAGCGTTTTAATAAAAAGTCAGTCCAACTTTGGAAGTACGATTGTGTAACTTTTTCAACATCAAAAGGAGATGGTTTGTTCCTTGCCATTTTGAACACTTCATACCACTCTTCTGGAACTTCGACTCTACTCTTTTGGTTTACCAAACCAAAATCCTTGTCGCACTCTAAGTACGAGTGCCCTCGTATCGGAAAAGTAAGGTTTACACTGTCTAGCCTTTTCTCCGTATGCACTACGTAGTGTAGAAAACGCATCATCGTATAATTTTTATTTTGTCCTCCGCAGGAGTCGCAAAATATTTCAAGCTTACGTATCTTCATGTCGAGGTAATTATATAAGAAGTGGTGCAATAAAGAGCACACATTATCACTGCCTTTTTTCCCCACAGTTTCAGGATACACATAGAAAATACTTTGTGATGTAGAAAGAACATGAATGTTAAAAGAAAATGTTGACAGCTGCCTTTTATAATATACGTCGTTGGTTGTTATATTCGGGGCAGGCAGATTTTTGGAAAAATCCAAGCAAATCGCCTCCATGTCTTCAGATTGTTGACTTTCTCTTTTAACTTCTCTTTTTCTTTTATAAAACTGTTCAGCCTTCATTTTATGCACCTTAATTTCGATGGATATTCGGTGTATGTCTCTGTCTATTACACGATACTCCATCGCGTTCGTTTGCGATAAATTCAGCTTTTGAGTCTCCAAACTTTTCATTTTTGCTTGAAATTCATCACACTGACTGCATGTGTCAGATCTTGGATAGCCAAAGGCTATATTAAAATCTTTTGAAAAAATAGTTCTATAAGTTTCATAGGAAATAGGGTGATTTGGGAACTGCTGACAATACAATGTGTAAATTTTTTTTATATTAAGTTCTTCCGGTAAATATACTTTATTGGAATCACGTAAGCTGTAATGGCTTTTGCGACCTTTAAATGACTTAATATGACTTCTGATTACATTATGAGTTTCATCAGACAGTATGTGTTTACGATTTTTGTGCTTACCTCTTTGATCTTTTGGTGCCTCCCCCTTACTTTTTAAAGATCGCTGTAACACTTCCAGTTTCTTTCGGCCAATTCCATGAATAGCCATAAATGCCTTTTGACATACTTGCACCTCTTCTGTCTTTTCTTCTGCCCTTTGAAACCTTACCCGATAGCAAAAAGTAGCATCATGGAGGACAGCATTCTCCTCAGACTGTCTAGGCCTACGCTGTTTAACAGGCAAAACCGAAATAAGACCACACAAATATATATTTTGTTCGTTGACTGAACCAAGCAAATTAAAATTTTGAATTATTTTTCTTCGAGACGGCTCCGATACATGTACAAAACATTTAAACCTTTTGCACTTACAGTCTTCTCCTAGGGAATGACTTCTGAGGTTTATCAGTTTATTTACGTCACTCATTTTACCGTATTTCTTTCGTTTTTTACTAGATTTATTTAGCTAAAACATATTCTTTTTACAAACCAACGTAAACTTAAACAACGATAAGAAAACTAACTATAAACAAAAAACGGCACAAATACAGCTGATGTAACAAACACAGATTCAGTGTACCAACTGACAAAATAAATAATACGTACAAATCATTTTAAACTACTTGTTTCGGCAACGCCAGTGACTTAACGCCTTCTTACGTGGTTCCGCGCGGACATATCGCTTTTTTAGCCTGTATGGCAAAAATAAATCGGGTGATATCTGCTGACTACTCGCTTTTTTAGCCGTGACAATTTCTAGGGTAACAGTTTACAGCTTTAGCTCATAGATGGCCTGATTAACCCAATTTCGGAAAAAATTGACATATCGCCTTCTTTGCCTGTGCCCTTCATATGATCCCCGGATATACGAAAGGTCTAGAAAAAGTATTTAAAAACGTAGGTTTTAGAGTAGCCTACAAAACGGAGAACAGTTTGAAACACTTCCTGGGAAATCCTAAAGACAAAGTCGACTTGAAGGAGAGAAGTGACATCTATGAAATTACGATATACAATAATGACTGCGATCTAAACTAAACGCTCCACAAATATTCGTTTTAAAGAACAAATGGCACATTTAAGATACGGAAGAACAAGCGTTGCCCAACATGCTTTGGAAAACAATAACCAAATAAGAATAAATAATTTTAAGTTAATTAAAAATATGTCTAATAATAGATTATTGGATGCATTTGAGAGTATAGAAATAGTTAAATGTGGTAAGAAAGCACTAAATAAAGACAGAGGGCCTATTCCCTATAGTCTGTTCTATTGCTTACTTGACAATGGTGCAGTCGGGTGCAACCAAGTGTGACCACATTTACCTATAGAGAATCTCGATTAGGATAAGTTACTTTAGTTTATATCTTCTGCTGATGATGCTAACTTGGTTAGCAAAATGCGCGTCCAGAACGCAACAAGTTGTGGTGTAGTGTGGTTAAAACTCTTGTATTTTGATCTTAATTTTGTATCAAACATTTTAAGTCAATCTGATAAGTAGATTTTAAGGTATACCGCGAATTGTCAGATAGAGAGACAATCGGACCGACGCGACGCGACGCAATTCATAAAACATATTTTTTTTTACATCTAGGGAGTTTAAAAGGTGAATATAGATATGTAAAGTCTGAGAGGTTGATTTTTTTCCCTATTACAAATATTTTATTTGACCGCCATATTGTTCCACCATCTTCAACTAGTGCTGCAGTTTGCAAGTTCATCTCTATACCACAGTCAGTTACGACACACAACTTGAAATCAGTATATAAGCAGGTTTTTAAGGCTCAATTTTAAAATATTTTATTAAGCCGCCATTTTGTTACGCCATCTTGAATTCGTAGTAAAATGTTACCAGTTGATTCATACATAATGCTTGTTTTTGGTACAAAATTTGAGATAAATCGGAAAAGTATTTTTTTAGTAATAATTTTTTTAACATTTTCATATTCAATTTTTACCAAAATGTTACCAGTTATACCGCGAACAGACAGATCGACAGCCAGACAGACAGCCAGACAGACAGCCAGACAGACAGACGGAATTGAGAAAACATGTTTTTCGGCATCTAAGGACCCTAAAACCTAAAGATCTGAAAAAAAATCTCGGAGGGTGATTTTTGTCACGAATACAATATTTCCCTTCTACAAGGGGATTAATAAACAAGTACTTTAACTGCATAAGTTATATACACTCAAGTAAACAACCATTCTAACACGTTGGGAAAGGATTGCCGTCATTAAAAACTATTTTATAACTCCCAAGCCGTACTCGGCATCTAAAAACACCTTCAAACTCGGGGATTTCCTCCACCGAATATTCGTTTTATTACAAAATCCCGGCGAGATATAAAATTACCCAGTCAAGTCTCGGTTTCCACGTTCCACCTTAAACTTATAAACATTCCCAGCTTATGGAAGTTGTTGCCCGAGATCCACGAAAAACACACCGAGCGTCCTAAAATAACATCAATACCGTCTTAAGATGCTTCTGGCGCCGCGCAGAGCGAAAACTTGCCAAAGAAATACGTGGCGCAAATAAGAAAGTTTGTTTGGACAAGTCTTCGTGCGAGTTTTCCAACGAGTTTTAATATCCTGTCGTTGGTACGGAGTTGGGCGTAAAAATAAACACGTAAAAACTAGGCTAAGTTTCGCTAAAGAAGTGACACTGATGAACGATGGGCTGCATATAATGAACGTTTACTTGAGACCCAGTTATTTTGTTAGAAAACCTTCCTGAAGACCAGCAAAGAATCTAGAAATGATTAAAACAGTGAAACGAGATAAAAATAGAAGAACTTCCCTCGTTATCAATTTCTCCTTTTATTGGTAATATTAAATTGGAACCCAATTTAGTTCTGCACATTAGTAACCTATACAGTGTGTCCCAGATTCGCTTTTCTATACAGGGATCCCGGCTCCTATTATACCTACAGCAAAAGTTAAATGGGGAAAGTTTTAGAGGAAACTTATGGCATTCGATATCCGGCTTCATATTTACGATCGATCAATTGTTTTTGGAAAGAAAAACCGAAAATGGCGGATTTCGTTTTTGGCTAGTATATCCAGAACGGTATATTTGATAGCTGCCAAAATGTGACATTATTGGGACACATTTTTAAGACAAATAAGATGGCGTATACGACACGTCTTCATTGTTTTTTGTTAACCCTCAACAAGCTTCAACTTTTTTTGGATATTTCGATTTTTGAAAGGAGCCTAAAATTTCCAGTATAGTGATATCTCACAAGTGCATTAAAGATTTTAGTATCATCGAAATATTACACTTCGTAAAGTTAGGTTTCAGTTTTTTCTAAGGAGGTCATGATTTATCTATAACAAAATTGGATTTTGACTTTGACGTTAAGTTAAATAGTTGAAAGTATCAAAGCTGTGTTTAATAAGCTGTCGGTACGCTTTTATCCCAATAAAATCATAAATCTGACACATAAATTGCCAAAACCTGTAGAAAATGGCCGGCATTACGTATTCAAATGAAGAAAAGGTTGACATGTTAGCTCTGTACTTTCAATCATACAGAAACGCCGACTTTACCTCAGCAAAGTATTTGGAGATGTACCCCGAACGACGGCAGCCTCATAAAACCCAATTCAGGAAAATCGTAGTTAATTTAATTAACCATGGTGCCTTCGAATAACCTAGAAGCGGATACAATAATAACAATGAAAATCGAGACAGAAACATTTTACCAGCTATCAACGAAAACCCTATTGCATCGGTAAGAACTGTAGAACAGGAAACTAATGTGCCAAAATCAAAAGTTCAGAGTTTTAAAAAAGAATAAGTACCATCCATAGAAACCCATAATAGTACAAGGACTTAAGGAAAGTGATTTTCCAAGACGACTACAGTTCTGTGAGTGGTATACTAGGAGATGTAATGAATCCTGATTTTGTAAATCATGTCTTGTGGTCCGATGAGAGCAGGTTCGCGAATTGTGGAGTCTTTAATAGGCACAACCGTCATCATTGCGCTGTGCAAAATCCTCACGAAGTGACAGAGAGACGTCTACAGATCAGATTTGGAAGTAATGTTTGGTGTGGGATCATTGGTAAGTTAATCTAACCAATCTTTTTTAAATAGGCACCAAATGATGGTCAAATAATAATCTTTTTTTTCGTTTAGTTCTTTAATGATACTAAAAGAGTATAATCTAATAAAAAGAAGTAAAACGTTCTACTCTAGTCAGTCAACTTATTTTTTGATATTGTATTACATTTTTATTCAATCATTTTGTATTGTAGTTTCGAAGAACCTGTAAAAAGAGAATTGGGTTCTAACTCTTTATCTAAATTTTCTGCAAATTTAGCTAATTCTCTAAAATTATTTTGATTGTCTGATTTTTAATGATTTATTATTACCCGGGAAGCCTAGTTCTTGCATTATGAAAAAAATACCATATTAATCAAATGTAGAATTATTTTACGATTTTCATTATGATCTATAGAAAGGCGTTCAGCTGTATTTCCGAATAATTTAAATGTTAAAGTGCAAGGGGTTTGTTCTTTTGATATTTAATGTTTTATTAAGGCAAGGTGTACTTCTTTAAGATTATTATATCACTGAAATAAATTGATTTAGTATTTCCGAAATTAATATGCAATACCAACAAAATAATTTATTGCGGCTATTACTTCCCGCTAACCAAATAGTTTTTCTTTTTCATAATATAGCTGAATAGGTTTCAACTGTACACAAGCTCATTCATTACGGGATGTTTCGATAATTATTTTTGGAAAGAAAATATCTAATTTTTAATAAAGATAATTTTCTCTTTATAATTTATAGTTTCTAGTACCACCCTGCCGCACTTGACTGTTGGGCACCTATTTATAAATTATTAATCATTTCAGGAAATCGACTTATTGGATCATTTTTGTTTGACTACAACTTAAACGGGCAGAGGTACCTAGAGCTTTTGCGAAACCAGGTTGTACCAGCCTTACGAGTTATTCTAACGGAAGATGAATTAAGAAGAACTTGGTTTCAACAAGATGTCCGGCTGACAATACCATTCAAGTCAGGAACTTCTTAAGAGAGCTGTTTGACGAAAGAATAATTTCTTTAAATGGTCCAATATCTTGACCTCCTAGATCCCCTGCCCTATCGCCCTTGGATTTCTACCTCTGGGATCACACGAAGAATGAAATCTATGAATTTGATCCCCCCGTGACCATAGAAATCCTGAGACAAACAGTTCTGGACACATTTAGAAATACACTTACCAGGGTTGTACGAAAAACAGTCACCAATTGTCAAAAATGTCTCGATGCAAATGGACGTCATTTTGCAGATTTGTAAATTAATGTTACCCACTACAAAGTAGTTAAAGCTCATTTAGATTTTTTAAGTCGTTATTTACGTTCATGTTGTATTGAAAATTCAATGCGTTCAATACATTACTTATTAATGTAATCTTGTGACAAATAAATCATGGCCTCCTTTAAAAACATTGAAACCTAATTTACGACGTGTGATATTTTGATGACACTAAAATCTTTAATGCACTTGTGAGATATCACTAGACTGGAAATTTTAGGCTCTTTCCAAAAATTGAAAAATCCAATATGGCGGTCATAAGAAAAATGAAAGTTGAGGCGGGTTGCTGGTTAACAAAAAACAATGAAGACGTGTCGTATACGCCATCTTATTTGTCTTAAAAATGTGTCCGAATAATGTCAGATTTTGACAGCTGTCAAATTTACCGTTCTGGATATACTAGCGAAAAACGAAATACGCCATTTTCGGTTTTTCGCCAATATTTCCCAAACTTATTGATCGATTGTAAATCTGAAGTCAGATATCGAATACAATAAGCTTCCTCTAAAACTTTCCCCATTTAACCTTTGCTGTAGGTATAATAGGAGCCGAGATCCCTATATAGAGAAGCGAATCTGGAACACACTGTATTTAGATCAGAAGTTTCCAGGTCAATGGATTGGAGGAAGAGGTTCTATTGGATGGCCCCCAAGATCGCCAGATTTATGAACTCTGGATTTCTTTCTATGGGGTCACTTAAAAAGCACAATCTATGCGACTTAACCGACTTGCTGGTAAATTTCTTGCTTTAATTGATCTCCACTAATCTGATGTATTAAAGTCTACTTTTAGCTTTAAATCAATAAAGCTCTAAAACTACTAAACTAAAGTACATGATATTTTAATTATTTTGAAGAAAATCAAAACCCCTTTAAAATGACGCTGATACATTTTGTATAAACTGTAGTGAAATATACCCAAATGGTTTTGTACCTTTTGACAAAAAAGTTGCTATAGATTGCGTGAGCAAAATTGTATACAGATTGATAAAACTAAAATTTCAAAACTAAAAATACAAAATGGCGTATATTAAAAACAAATGAATGAATTAAAAACCCGCCAAATTGGTTTTAGATAATGGTTCGTAGAATATCATAACATGCCCAAAATTAAACAAAACTTCAAATAGCAGAAACTCGGGACTTACGAACTTTTGTAAAATTTGCAGGATTTTATATAACATACTATATATTATGCGAAGGACCATTTTGATGAACCTAGGCAGCGTTGACCAATTCTAGATAGATAGAGCCTTTAAACATCGAAAACCACATCCTCGTAAATTTTTTAGTTTTTGAAAAATTCCGTTTCAAATTTGGGTAAAAGTTTTGAGATGTGGAAAGCAAATGACCAACAGTTTAGTTCTCTAATAGGTATTTTTTAGCTACTTGGGTGTAGTTGAATCCAAAAAAATAGGTTCCGTGCGTTAATGGTTGTCAAAAAATCTACTACAAGTTTAAGCACAATTTATATGGTATATTCTATAATCTATATCATTGCATTGAAAATTCGATTGTCTTAAATGTGCGTAAGATCTTATAACAATTTCTTATCTCTGTAGGAGAGACTCGGAATTTCAAAGTTCCTCAAGTTTTTTGTACCAAGAATAAATAAATTAACAATAACTCTCCCTTACAGAAATGAGGCTCAGTAACATACAGGATGTTTTATTTAAAAAAGAAACACTTTAGATACATCTTTATTTTTAGAAAACAGTAAATTAAACATTTTAAACCAGAATGTACCAAATCTGCACGAAAATTAGAGTGTAACAAATGGTCGCCAAATTATTTGGTGTAAATGATTCTCACTAACAAGACCAAAGATCGCGTCGCCTGATCCTTAAAAGGCAGATGTTGGGTCTCAAGTTGCAAATTTAAATTCCCCAATTCAATTAACTGCCTGGCCCACGTACTGTCATAAAATTTGGTCGACTTTTTCTGCGTATATTAGTCTAATTTAAAAACAATTTAAGACGCGGACCCATAAATCACTGCCGTCTGTCTTGATTAATATTTATACAACGATAAATATCAATTATAGAAATTCGCATTTTTTTTTCATGCGCAGTCGAAGTTAGTTTATGGCGGATTGACACCTACGACTCTGATAGGTTTATGACTTTGCCTACACATTGTTGTTTATTATTTTGTAAGAACCGCTTTAACGATACAAATGTAACGGTTTCTTAGTCGTTCGTCTGTACTTGAAAGTAATGATGCTTGGGGTGTTTTCAGTATGAAGTGTTGAGATAAAACTTTATGGGAAGATGATAGAAAATAACGTACTGAAATTGGTTCAGTAAAATTAAGCAACTATTTTATTAGCAAGTTTACCTTCATTAGCTCATTTTGCTGCTTGGCAATAATCTTCCAGAAAAGATTAAAATGTCCTGTTACAATGTATGCCGATGATATGACTGCGCCAAATACTTTGAGGAGCTTTCAAGCAACATAAAGAAAGTCTTTACTAAAATGGAGTTTAAGTGTTATGATAACGATCATTGTATGTTAGTTAGTTAATTAGTGGATGTGGCAGGATGGATGCTTGGGTTAAATTTTGCAAGTAATTTTTGAAGCAGTTCCCGTTATCGTTACATACGATGACAATACAATACTATGGTACCCAATCGTGAATGTCTTATACAGGGTGTGTAAAAAATAAATCTAAAAAGTACACAAAACAGTTCCCGTCATCCAAATTGATTAAGATTTGGTATATATACATAAATCAAATAACAAAACAATATTACGGTGTCCAATCGTGAATATCTTATACATAGTGCATAAAAAATGATGCTAAAGATACATAATAAAATAAATGTAAAGAAATATAAACAAAGCTTTTATTTATTAACTATTGAACTAAAAAGTAAAAATTAATTAAACTTACAAAAATACAGAACTAATAAAAGTTTGAATATTTTCTTAAAAGTTTGAAGCGTGAGATGTGGAGATCATCACACTTGAAATAAAGCCTCAAGCTTTTAAGACAATAATCAAATTTCTAATATATCTGTGTTTATGTAAGTTTAGTTATTTTTTATTATTCAGTTCAATAGTTTATAAATAAATGCTTTTTTTTTAAAACAATTTTTTTCGTAATGAGAACATATATTAACCAGTTTAGAGAGCTCTTCTATACCAGGTGAAAAAAAAACTATGCAAATGTTTTAAACTGTTTTCAAAACTTACAAAGACGATTTTTCTTTTTTGTTTGTTATATTAATCCTTAAATTGTTAGAAACATTTGGCAGATTTTTAGAAATTTTCAAAATTATTCGAAATATCAATTCTTTTGAAATTTTTGCACCTATATTTTATAACCAGTCAAATGTTGTCATTGTCATTACTTAAAAAAAGCTTACTTAAAAACCGCGCTACACGTGTTTCAGTGTTCTTCAATTTAGGGTAAATTTCTGACGTCTCTACGTCTTCTTCTCTTTTGATTGTCATTACTATGGCAACCGGGGATTATTTCCGGAAATTTTCCCTCCTTGAGCCGGATAAACTAAAAAACTTTCTGTCAAATGCAAGGCCACCTACGAATTATTAAATTGTTTACAATACCTTTATTTTCCATATTAAATTGATAGATTTTCGTCAATATTATTTATTGATTAATGTAAAACATAATACAATTTCAGTTTATTGTGACTTTAAATATATTACAACATTTAGATGTTTTCTAAATTCCTCTTTCTTTGAAGGGGAATAACAAGGAGAAGTTGTTAAATGTCTACGTTTAATTATATATATATATATATATATATATATATATATATATATATATATATATATATAGAGTGTGTATCAGCCAAATGGAATAAATTCGATAATAAATAAATGGGGGCGTGTTCGGAAAAACGCTTGGACCCGTCGATTGGTATTTTTAGTTGCTCATTTTCTCCAATAAAAACTTTTTATACAGGGTGTGTCCTGTAACAGTGGTCAATGCCAACTTTCTTATTTCAAACGCAACACCCCGGATATTATTTAATTTTTGGATTCTTTAGGAGATTCTAAACATATTTTATGTTCAATGTCCTATACCTATCTTCAACTATTTCGGCAATATTAAGTGTTTTCAAATTTATTTTTATTTTATTTATTTCGAATTTATTATTATTCATGAAAGTGGCTCTGGTTACTGAACTATTTATTTGATTACAAAAATTCGCTACAACACGCTCAATACTTATTTACCATTTAGGTCTTCATATTAAGAATTTAAGTAAAAACCATTTTAGCGTTCCTTTTTATTGATATGGAACAAAAAGAGCCAGTTTTGTTTACTTTTAAGTTTTGTTTACTTTTGTGTAAAATGCCTGGCCTTTCTCTTTGCAAGACAGTAGTTGTCAGTGTCAGTGTCATAGTCTTTTGAATTTCGTTAACTGCATAATACCTAATATCAGAAAAATGGTTCATTTAACAGAAATGCATAAAATAACAATTCTACAAATGATTGGTTATGGAGATAACACACGAACACAAGTGGAAGTTGCTCGCTTATTTCATGAAAAATTTCCAAATTTGCCGCATATATCCCAAGGGACAATTAGTAAAATAGAAAAGCAGTTTCGCGAGCTTGGACATGTGAGGCAGATAAAAAAAGCAGCTGCCAATTCAATAAATGATGATACTAAATTGGATATTATGCTTGAGTTTGAGGAAAACAGGGTATTTCACGAGGTGCACACACAACATCCACATATTTCTAGTCGACAAGCCGCCGCAATGTTCGATATTAGCCATTCGTCGATTATTCGAACATTAAAAGAAAATAAAATGCATCCCTATAAAGTGATACCAACTCAGGAGCTCATGGAAGACGATTATGATAGGAGAACTTATTTTTGTGAACAAATGATGGCTATGTTAGATAACAATGTTATTCAATTAGAACATGTTTTGTTTTCGGATGAGTGCACCTTTACACTTCACAGTCATGTAAATCGTCAAAATTGCCGCTATTGGTCTAGGGAAAATCCTCACTGGATCAGCGAAGAACATACTCAATATCCTGAAAAGGTTAATGTTTGGGCAGGAATTGTTAGGGATCATATCATAGGCCCCTTTTGCATTGACGGCAATTTGAATGGCGATAATTATTTAGCACTGCTCCAAAATAATGTCGTGCCAACTTTGACAAATTTGTATCCGGATCCAGCAAACCCACAAGTTCCAGCGAATATGATATGGTTTCAGCAAGATGGAGCACCGCCCCATTACCAAATTAATGTCCGGCAGTACCTCAACGGAATATTTCCAAATCGGTGGATAGGGAGACGAGGATCGATAGAATGGCCAGCGCGATCCCCTGATCTGACGCCATTAGACTTTTTCTTATGGGGACATATTAAAAATGTTGTATACAAAACTAAACCCCTCGACTTAGCTGACTTAAGAAGACGAATAACGCTTGCGATTAGATCGGTCACGCCTGAGATGCTAAATAACGTTAGAAGAAATTTCTATTTAAGATTAGGAATTTGCCAAGACGTTCGCGGCGAGCATATTCAACAGTTCCTAAATTAACTTTTTACTTTTGTTTATACATTATGAACAACACAATTTAGAAATGTATAAAAAATCTCCTCTGTGTTGTGGTAGTCGCATTTTTAATATGTTACAGTTGTCAATAAAAACTATCGCATCTACAAATAAATTTAAGGTGTGAGCATCGTAGAACTTGGTCTGGTTTGCGTAATCTCAATATACATTGTAATAAACAAGGTCGGGCAGAGTTGCCAGCTAATCTCTCAGACCCCAATTCTATTAATTCTAATTAATTAATGCAATAGTTACTCCTCAAGAAGTACTCAGTTTTCGTTCAAATTAAGTAATGTTGAAGAAGTTAATACAATTGTACATTCTCTAAAAAAAGATAGCATTGGTTCTGATAATATTTCACTTAGAATGTTGAGATATTGTAGTCCACATATTGATATTATATTGCTTCATATTATTAACTGTTGCATAGAAAACTCTTATTTTCCTGATAAATGGAAAAATGCAATACGTATCGCACTTTCCAAAAATAAGAACCTTCAAACCTTTTCTGATTTAAGAATCATAAGCATATTGCCTGCGGCTTCTAAAGTCTTAGAAAAAATATTATATAAATAAATTTTTGATTTTGCCATTTTTAATAACATAGTGCCTGAAGTTCAGATTGGCTTTAGACCCGGGTTTAATACTTCCACTGATCTTGCAACTATTACCAATAACATTTTTGTAAATACTGATCAGGGTCTTGTCACTGTGCTCTTGTTGCTTGACTATTCAAAAGCCTTTGACACTATCAACCATAACTGGCTTTTAGACAAATTGAAATATTTCGGCTTTGATAACGTCTCAGTAAAATTAATTAAATCCTATCTATCATGCAGATCGCAGAAAATCTCTTATAATAACTGTGAGTCACAAGAACTTTCTATATTGTCTGGTGTAACCCGAGGGTCTGTCATGGGACCTCTTCTTTTCAGCATTTATACTTCTGACATTTTAACGTCCCTTAATAATTGTAAGATAATAGCATACGCAGATGACACCCAGATTTATTTTTCCTTTAGACCCGAAGAGTTTGAAGTGGCTAATATTATAATAATTAGTAATTAATACTTTGTCTAAAGAACATAATCTAAACTTAAATTCAAAAAAAATCTAATGTGATGATATTTGGTAATAGGGACAAATGCAACTTTTTAGCTTCAAACCTGAATATCTCTATCGACAATAATGTATTAAATTTTGTTGAAGAGGCTCGGAATTTGGGTATAATTTTCGACTCTAATTTGCGTTTCAGCAGTCACGTGCAGGAACTTAGACAAAAGGCGTTTTTTAAGTTAAAAATATTATTTGCCAATCGTCATATTCTTAATTTTCATCTAAAAAAATTACTCACAGAATCCTTAATTCTTTCACAATTTAATTATGGTAATTTTATTTATTTTCCATGTCTGAATTCTTTGGACAAAAATAAAATACAGGTCATACAAAATTCATGTTGTCGTTTAATTTTTGATATGTCTAGAAGGGAACATATTTCTCATAAAATAAATGAATTAAATTGGTTACGTATGGAAAATCGATGGAAAAATCATCTGGGAAATTTTATTTTTAAACTTATTAATAATGCCAAATCTAGTTGTTCTTTAAATAACATTTTTTAAACTAGTGAATCACAGCATTCAGTTAATGTAAGGTTCAAGGATAAATACACAATGCCTCATTTTCGAACAACGTTGTTTAAAAGACCTTTTTCATATATTTCAATTTCCCTTTTGAATTTATTGCTTAGAGAATTTAGACTTTTCAATTTTAATAAGTTTAAATTTAAACTGAAACACTTTGTTTTAGATGGGCAAAAGGCTTGCCGGACTTTTCTGTCATAGCTTAAGCTCATTTTAATCTGTGGGCATGGATCTTCCCAAAGAAACACCTTAGCTATTTTATATTTCTTTGGTACTTCATTAATTTTAGGTCTCGCTCTCGTACACTTTGTAACCTTGAATATAATATATAATAATTATTATTCACACATATTTTTGTGCTCTAAAAATTTAACAAAAATTTTTTGTGTCATTCTGTTTTGCCATGTTAACAAACAAACCTCCATTTTTTGTGAACTTTAATTAATTATGTATTTTATTATCCTACAGATTCCATAGCACAGACTTTGCCAGCGCAGGGTTTATTCCTGGCAGTTTTAATGTAGTGTTCTTGTTTGTTTTTATATGTTTATTAAAGGCCTTATTTATTTATTTATTTATTTTATTTATTTATTTAAACTCGAAATGAATTTGTTGCTAATTGGGGAACCTTAGATAATACGTTCGACTAGAATCGTTTACGAGCAACCTTCCATTTTGAATGAATAACCAAAACCATCCATTCTTAATTTTGACTAACGCTTTGTAAGTGTGTGAATTGAAAATTGACTACTTTGTATATTGATTAGTTAAGTGTATGTGTGATAGAGTTTGTTGATATATGTCACGTGCTGAAGCACAATTTCATTATTTTTTAGATTTTAATGTTATACACCTATGACTTGTTTCTATCTACACATTGTAGTTCCAGAAATGTAATATATTTTGAATTATTGAAATTTGAATTTAAATTAGGGAACTTCTTTAAAGAAACAACATAAAATACAATACTTTTAAATTTCCAATAAAAAAAAATGTGCACTTATATAAAACTACATCTTTCCGAACCACCAACATCGTCGCATTATTCTTGTTTCCCATATTTCTCATAATTCACCGTTCCACTACAGCGTTGTAAATGAACCTAGTAAAAAGCTGCATACTCCTCAGCGTTCCCATTCTGGGAAGGCTCTCTTGGGCGTACGTTTCGTGCTAAATCCTTAACTACCCTCCCGGTGAGGTTATACGATCCAGGGGAACAAGTCTGGAATGTACACGTCGTGCATCCCTGTAGCTGATACAATAAAGAGATTTCGGAACTACGGTCGTTTTAATTTCCTTTCCGGTGTAATTAGTTAGGTTGTGCTGGGCCAACGGAAGCAACGCGTCGCGACGCTGTGTTTTTATTAAACTAATTATATCGCCTTCTGTAATAGGCGAATGTGGTTAGTTTAATGTGTTATATTAAGTTCTCTACAATACAATATTAAATACCTAAAAAGAAATAGCTGACAAACGTGGCTCTCACTAGACAAAAACGTAATCCCACCCAGATATTTTGGGATTTTTAATGTTAAAGAGTCCATATAAGATAAAGAGTATGCTCCGACCGATGCGTTATGAATAACAGTCGGCTCTGAGCGCTCGTATAGCATATTCGCGTACGATCGAGACTCTCGCATCGAGAGTGTTCTAGTTGCTTATTGCGGTTGATATATAAACCGCTCAGCGCGCGTGTTATTACTTTTTAACAACTGATAAGAAAAGACACGGGAACTATTCAAGCAAATTCAGCTCAGAAGAAAAAACAACTATCAAGATGTCTAGTTTTAAAAAACGGAAAGTGGACACAGAATACCGCCCGCCAATTCGAAAACAAATGGACTGATGAATACTTTTTTATCATGCCCAGTGGTAAACCTATGTGTTTGTTCCGCAATGAAACGATTTCTGTTTACTAGAATACAGTATGAAGCGGCATTACTCCAGCAAGTATTTCGCTCAATATAATTTACTTAAGCAAGGATAAAATTAAAAAACTCATTACCGATTTTGGGAAACCGCAAGAAATGTTCCCTTCACAAAGATCGAATCTAGACAGTGTTGTTAAAGCTAGTTTTACAGTTAGTTTCAAAATGACGAAAATATCGAAGTCATTTTCTGAGGCAGTGTGCATTTTGTGCCCAGAAAAGAAGAAAGAGTTTTAGAAAGTGAGCTTCTCGCGATATACTGTTGTTCGACGTATATACAGGGTGTATCACGACCAACTGCGGAGATCGATTTCTCAGAAAGTAGGCTTTGGAAAAATTTGAAATTTTGGCAGCTAACTAAAGTCGATGGGGACAATTCGCTCAAAATATTTTCAAGACGGTGGCACTTCCGGTTATACCGGAAGTAGACGCCAACTTTCTTTTTTTAAATAGAACACCCTGTATATTATCGGATTTTTGGAATCCTCGAAAAATTCTAGGTATATTTCATGTATAATAACCTATACCTAAGTTGAACTGTTTTTGAGATATTTTGAATTTTATGTAGAAAATGATGTTTGCAGGTCTAGACATAACTATAAATAATATATATAATAAATAATATTTTAGTAGGTAATTGTCAAACGACAATAAATATTACGTTTCTATAGTAACCAATTGGTTTTGTTCTCGCTAGGCCTCCCCGTCATGGCTAACTAACAAGAAAACTTAGAAGCCGTCTGGTATTATTAGAATAAAAAATGTTAAATCGTCAATAACTCAAAAACTACAAATTTTTGGAATAGACAACTTTATACAAAGTCACCCTTATTTTAAGTGTTAAATAAAATAAAATTATAAAAATTGGGGGTTTCCATTTGAAAAAAGTAACTTTTAACGATTTTTTAAAGTATATTTATAATGTCAGTTTTTGATCAACCTATATTTATTTATTATAAAAATATCAGCACAGGCCACTAAAGTGTATCCCTTTTGGACAAGGAAGCCAATCGCAAATAAATAACAGAGACTTCGATAAGCAGATATTTATAGTTAAGTCTAGACCTGCACACGTAATTTTTTACGTAATATTCAAAATATCTCAAAAACAGTTGAACCTAGGCATAGGATATTACACATGAAATATACCTAGAATTTTTCAAGGAATCCAAAAATTCGATTATATACAGGGCGCTCTATTTAAAATAAGAAAGTTGACGTCTACTTCCGGTATAACCGGAAGTGCCGCCATTTTGAAAATATTTTGCGCGACTTGCCCCCATCGACTTTAGTTAGCTGCCAAAATTTCAAATTTTTCTAAAGCCTACTTTCTGAGAAATCGATCGCCCTGTATATGATGGCTAGTGATATCAAAAAAAATATTGACTGATAGATTGGCTGGTTTCTTTGAAGCATTTTCGATTACTTTGGATGAGAGTACCAATTTATCTGACACAGCCCAGTTAGCTATTTTTATACGCGGTGTTGTTGAAGAATTTAGAGTGACAGAGAAATTACTGGCTTTACGGCCACTACAAGTGGTATGCAAAGTACTTTTGGGCAATATGGTTTGCGGTGGTGTAAATTAGTTGGAGTGTGCGCAGATGGTGCGCCTTTAATCGGTTCATGAAAACGTTTTATCGGAATTCTGAAGGAAAGAGTAAGCGCTATGAATGTACAAGAGTGTTATTTAATAATTCTGCATTACATTATTCACCAACAAAACTTGCGCTCTAAGTCCATTCGACTGAAGAACGTTATGGATGTGGTAGTAAGTACCATCAATTTAATTAGATCTCGCGGTCTTAACTATCGCCAGTTTAAAATAATTTTGAATGAACTCTCTTCAGAACACGTTGATGTGACATACTAGAAAAGAATTTGTAATCCAACATGGATTTGTGACTTGGCATTCCTGGTAGACATCACAGAACACTTAAACGACCTGAACTTGAAGCTTCAAAAGCAAATGCAATTGGTAAATCAGCTGTACAGTCATCTTAAAGCTTTTCAAAACAAAATCGCTTGTGGGAAACACAAATGAGAAGTAAAGACTGTTTTAATATTTTAACATTATCAAGTCACGAAAGGATTGAATACGGTCATTGTGCTGAAGAACTGAAACTACTGCACTTACAAATATTTTTGCAAATCTTTGTAAGTATAACGTGGAAGATGCTCCGCTTCACCTGCAAATGGAGTTGATCGAGCTTTAAGAAGACTCATATTTGAAATTCAAATTTGATGATGTGGAACTAAGCGAATTTTACAGAACATACCTTTCGGAAGAAGAGTATCCACAGCTGAGAGCTTTCGCATGAAAAATAATTTGTACATTCGGTAGCACGTATAAATGTGAGCAGCTTTTTTGAGTCATGAAAATTAATAAAAATAAGCACCGTACTCGGCTTACAGATGTTACTTTGCGCCTATATATATATTAGTGATATTGACCCCAATATTGATCATCATGTTTCTGAGCTTCAAACTCAAGTCTCTAATTAATTGTCATTTGATTTTTCTATCCGTTTTTGTTAATTTCTTTTTTATATGTTTGATTAGGCTATTATGCTATTATAATTAAAAAAAAATATATCAAGAACTTACACTTAAGCAACAAAAGAAGTTTGAAGCCCTCCTGAACAGAAAAAATCCAGTGAAACTTCCGCAGAACACAGTTATCAACCTGTAATCGAAGCCGTTATCCGACGCAGAACTTTCCGTACTTTCCAAGGGTCAAAACTTCGCAATAGCACCGAGTACCATTCCCGTGAAGACATAGTATCTTCTGTTGAAGCAGCAATTAGAAGATTACCAGTGGAACAAGCCGATGAAGTCAGACATGAAACAGGGAAGATCACTAAAAACTTAAAACCACCGAAATCGAACCTCTCCGCAGCAGAAAAAACAGCAATGAAGACCTTAAATGAAGACGCAAACATTCTGATACTTCCAGGAGATAAAGGCAACGCCACAGTCGTCATGGACAGAACAGAATATGTGGAAAAGGTTACTCAACTTTTGGATAACAACACCTATAAGGTTATGCAGGCAGATCCCACAAGTAGAATAGAAAGACGCATTATCAATTTGACCAACACATCCAGTCTACCACCAGCGGAGAAAAAATCACTAAAACCAAGCTGCTCCAAGACTCCCAGGTTCTACGGTCTTCCGAAGATACACAAGGACAACGTACAACTTCGACCGATCGTCAGTGCAATAGACTCGCCCACATACAAACTCTCTTATAAATAAATATCTTTCAAATCCATTTACTGGAAAAAACTTTTATTAAAAACTCTGCACATTTCGTGGAAAAACTCAAGACAATCCAGTTGGCTCCCGAAGATATTTTGGTCAGTTTCGATGTAGAATCACTTTACACAAATGTTCCTGTCAACGACTCAATTTCCATTATATCACACATACTTGATAACAATAATCTTGATAAGAACTTAATAGATCTAGTGGAAGCTTGTCTTACATCTACTTATTTCATTTTTCAAGGAACTTTTTATGAACAAACTTCAGGGGCAGCTATGGGATCTCCTCTATCACCTGTGGTAGCGAATATCTTTATGGAAGCCTTTGAGGATATTGCTCTAACATCCGCTCCACTAAAACCGAAGCACTGGTTTAGATAAGTAGATGATACTTTTGTTGTTTGGCCTCATGGACAGGATAATCTCCTCATATTTCTGGACCGCCTTAATCAGCAACATCATAATATCAAATTCACGATAGAAATTGAATCTAATCTAGATGTATTTGTTCAAAGGATGGAAAAAGGTACATTAGGACATTCTGTGTATAGAAAACGACGCATACAAATAGATACTTAAACGCAAATTCTCATCACCATCCAGCACAAAAGAAATCGGTTATTAACTCACTAGTATTCAGAGCTATTTCGATTTCTGATCAAGATTCTTTAACATCGGAACCATCGAAACTGACCGAAGCTCTCAGAGGGAATGGCTATTGCACTAAAGATATTACGCGTTCAATTAAAAGACATAGTAAACCAACTCCGCCAAAGGAGAATGATAAAGAGCCACCATTAGGTAGTGTTGTTCTTCCCTATATACATGGCACTACAGACAAAATAGTACTATTACTTCGGCGGTCCAACATACGAACAATCTTCAATACACATAAGAAGATTGGACAATGCTTGCGATCCCCGAAAGATCTTGTACCTTTCCAAACAGAAGGAGTATATAAAATTCCTTGCTCCTGTGGAGAAGTGTATGTGGGAGAAACAGAACGCTCTATATCAACTAGACTTAAGGAACATGAACGGTGTATTAAAAAGAAACAAATTGTTCAATCTGCTCTAGCTGAACAACCGCATAACACTGGCCATTTCATAAATGTAAAAAAACCAAGGTTCTAGCATCGGTTCCAGGTTTTTATAAACGAAAAGTTAGAGAATTTATTGAAATATTTAAACAAATAAAAAATTTCAATAGAGATATGGGTTACGGTCTACATCACACGTGGAAAAAGCCCGCTTGAATCTCTTCGAGCTCATTCAGTGTTCAGATCTCGTGCAGTAAAGATCCCTGAAGATGCCTCGTGCAATAGAAGGCGAAACGTCGGATAGTAATTCCAATTTGACACGGTCTAATTCCAAGAACCATAATTTCTTAAGCATAAATATTATTTTTTTTTAACAGTTCGTACATGGTCCGAAGAATAGTTAGGGCTGGTATAAATAAAAGAAACATTTGCTAAAAAATAGAGTATTAAGTCCACTTAACAGAAGGTGTATTACGGTACTAAAACTCACCGTTTTCCCTTAGCTAGCATGCCAGAACTCTATCATGTTCGGCAATATAAACGTGTGCGATTCCTTTGCGAGATAAGGGTTCAGATTTAGCGAGAGATCTATGTGTTACGATAAATCGCACAAAGGGATGGTAACTAGGTTACAATTGTAAGGTGTAACTCGAAATTTATGGCATTTATCAAAACACAATGGCGCCATTTAGATTCTCACTTATCAAATAGTGTATTAAATCCAGTCCCGATTTGAATGGTGCTTTGAACGGGTAACATTTCTCTGGGATCCATTACGTTGTTAACTGAGTTATATTGTGACAAGCAAAAAAGTGGTTTAGATTTCTAATATTTTGTAAAATGTTTTTGTTAACATTTCTACAAATTCCTATTTTTAATTTTAAGAATGATCTATATACTTCTTTTCCCAAAATTTCTTTCAAAAGGGCTTTTATTTTCTATTAATAAAAGCGATATATTATATATTTTTTATTTGGTAATGAAACATTTCATTTCAAATTTCTAGGAATTATTTATATTCTAGTAAGAAATAAAAAAATTTATTTTAATTTGCACCGTTTTTGGCTTTATTGCACAATAGTCACAACCCTGGGGTAGTATTGTAGTCACAACCCTGGAGCAGGATTGTTATCATATATAGGGTCAACTCAAACACCTACCCATCTATAAATCAGCTTTTCGTTTGACATTTATCTACAGTGTTGCCAATTCTCACGCTTATCTTATAGGTTTCATGATTTTCATAGGTTAGGTCATTAATGACTTCCTTAATTTGCAGATTTTTCTATATAATATGGCTTCTCCTTAATACAATTCTCTGGTAGGTTATTCGATAGAAGAAAGGTCAAGGGCCATTTACAAATAGGTTTATTTTTGACGGACTTTCGTGCTATTAGCACCATCATGCTGAGAGTAGATACTAAAATCGATAAAAATGCACTTTCACGCATCCTTATTAAAAGTTCTTAGCCGGGATCCTTACCAAAATACCTATGGGATACAAGCCTGCCTGATGAGGGTAAATATCCAGAAATCCATCGCAGGAGGGGTATACTGTGACACAATCAACAGCAATTTCTTCTTGTAGGTCGCTTTCCTGCAAAAATGATAATTTGTTTTTGATTGTGTCACATATACCTTTTGAGCCTGGATAAAAATCTGAATAAATGAAGGTAAAAAGAAATTTTATTTGCTTGAGTTTTAATGACACAATTACATGCTTTCTTCTTGTAGGTCGCTTTCCTGCAAAAATGAAATATTTTTGCTTTTCTACATATATCTTTTACGGCCAAGAAATCTGAATAAAGCGGTGTGAAAAGACAATTTTATTTGACTTGAGTTTTAATGCCATGTTACATCTTTCGAGAATTATGGGTTCCGTGGACTCTCGGAAGCTGCCTAGATGAGGGCAAACAAATTGATCGCAGGAAGGGTATTCTGTTAAAGAGATCAACGATTTGAAAGTTATTCGATATCTTTTGATGTTTTAGGGATTTTCTACCTTAACAAGCATGTCCTTATTTTCCAAGATTTTTTTTGTCTAATATCGCCAGGACATCCTGTACAGTTTGGAAAAACAGATATAAAATTTATATAAATTTGGTTTTTTTTACTTTCTTGACCATTCATCATAGTGTAACATTTTGGCAAAAATCCAATTCGGCCAGATAAAATGACGGTCTAATAAATTGTTAAAAATTTCAATGTCAAAAAAACTACTTATAAAATTGATTTCAATTTCGAATAAATTCAAATCTGATATAGGAAAATAATTGGTAAAATGTTGGTGCCAATCAACGAAAAGCAAAATGGCGGCTTAATAAAATGTTCAAAAAGTTAGACTTTTCTTACATTTCATTTCCTGAAATAAAACCCTGTTAAAGTTTTTAAAAAATAAAAAAATGACAAAAAAAGAAAACAGATATAAATTAAACACAAAAAAAGACAGAATAACAAACATATGTATATTAAAGTATATATATATATACAATGTTATTATTTGAATATGGTATTAGATGTGTACTTGACAAAAGAGTTGTGTGGAGTTTAAAAATTATATAATCTTTGCAGTATGATTGATTGTTATAGTTTATTTAAAGTCATGTGAGACAACATAAAAAAACTAAATATCCGTCAACAGTCGGCGATTTCTTTATAAAACATGAGCGGCGTGATGAAAATTAAATTTACTTTTGTAAACCGATTAACTGAATAAAAATTAATTAATATATATATATATATATATATATATATATATATATATATATATATATATATATATATATATATATATATATATATATATATATATATATACATATATATATATATATATATATATATATATATATATATATTGTCAAAGTATTACCCACCCGAAACAATGCTGCGTCCTTGAAAGGGCCTTTAAACATATGATCTATAAAAGGACCAGCTTTTAAAAGGGATATCTGAATTTCGTTCGATCCTTCTCCTACCTCTCCAGCTTTCACATGGATCAGACGTAATCCTTAAGGGTCGGCTTCGGAAGGACAATTACATCCTCGACTTCAATTTTCCGTCGTGAAAGGGCTCCTTTTTTCACTGGAAGCAGGTGGCACCGAAACTTTTCCTGCAAGATCGCATAACACTGGCCATTTCATAAATGTAAAGGAAACCAAGGTTCTAGCATCGGTTCCAGCATTTTATACACGAAAAATTAGAAAGCCTATTGAAACTTTTTAACATACAAAAAACTTAAATAAAGATAAAGGTTACGCTCTACATCACACGTGGAAACCGATTTTACCACAGGGTTACGGTTCGGTGAGCACAAATCGGGTATAAAAGCCCGTCTGAACCTCTGCGAACTCATTCAGTGAATTTCTTGTAATAAAGATGAAGATGCCTCGTGCAATCGAAGATGAAACGTCCGATATTAATTTTCTTTGACAATTTACGTACTTACTTTACCTAAACTAAGCATTCACCTCGCACACAGACATCCCGCTAATTTTTTAAATTTTTTTACTGTCCCAAATTATTCTCGCGTTTGAACTCGTCTGACTCAGCGAACTGTAACCAAAGTTGTTGGTAAATCGGATTCCACTGCATAATCCCGATATTTTCTTACTTCGACACAACAGCGCGCAAACTTTGTTCTAATGAAGGTGCACGAAAGGGATTAAATTCGACTGAGGGCGAGCCCTTTTCTTGCATCGGGAGCGAGTTTAGGGCCAATTAAGGATCTTACGAATCTGCATCGAATGCACCAATTAAATCACGAAGTCTGTTCCGTTTGTTCGCATTGTCAGCGAAAACGTATTTTGAGTTGACGTCATTAAAGTAAGTCGTTTTGTGAGTTACCCTGTTATAAATGATATTTTTTGTTTAGCTAATGTTATTATATTTAAAGCAACTGTGGGTAGTTTTTGAGTTTTTTTGGACAAGAAACTTTCTACCAGTAAAATAGTATTTTCCCCCTCCCTATATTGTAAGCAACCTATTTTGACACCGCTTTGACAGACGCAAGTGAAAGTTACTTAACAAGGTATTGGTTGCCCTTAACGACAGGATGTAAGTCAACTGACATCCCTAGGGAAGTAATAATCTAAAATTATTATAAGTAGCTTTAATTTTTGATTTCATCACCATATTACAAAAATCCGGTGATGTTAATTGAAATGAATATTAATGGTACAATTATTTACATTATTAACAAAATTTGAAAACACGTTTTCTCTTTTCTTCTCGATGTGTATTACATTTTCTGGCTCCACACATCCTTCATTTCTAACCAATGTTTCTGTCACTGGTGAAGAACTGCAAGAGACTTCTGGCTGGGTCTTATTGTATAAAATTTTATTCGCTACTTCCTTTTTATTATTGAGGCTCTGAGCTACGTAACTTTCCGCAATAGTTGCGGATTTCCATCCACCATGTCGCTTGATAGCTAATACATCAACTCCAGTATTTGCTAATAAAGTTCTTCTAAAAAAAGTGTACAGTATACATTTTGAAGTTCTAAAACTATATATATTTTATAGAGGAAAATCTATATTTTCCTCTATAAAAAGAGTGGACTTCAACATCGAATACTCACACCACAAGCTTGATGGGGACTTCAATATAGCACTTTTTTCGTGGAAATACGCCAAAAACAAGATATCTGAGACTGCAGTAGACGTCTTCCTTTATCACCAATTCTTAAAGGATTTATATGCTGCTTCATACCTTTTTTTCGACTTTTCTGGTAGTAGAGATAAACAAGCAATATTCGCCGATTCTTCTATGTCTGAAACATCCATTGTGTCCACACAGAATCAAACAATTCGACTTCCTCAAACTTTTCGCTATGAATTGTCAAAGTGACGTTTTTGATAAAATAAAAACTGCTTATGTTGCTCTGGTAACGGATCACACGGCTGCCTTCATAATTTATTGAGAATGCCATCGAACGTAATGATAATGAAAATCCAAAAATATATCCAGCATTTTCTTGTAAACATACAATACAGAGAGGGGAAAAATGTACTATATCGGATGTAAGTACATTAACCAGTCTCGAACTTTTTTGCCACAACAGTCATATTGAAATTTGTATTTAAAGTTTTAAATTTTATTGCTTCTTTATATAATAATTTGTAACAAAAGTGTTTTTGAATATTTTCTAACGGAAGATTAAGTAATTCTTCCTGTCTGCAAGCTCCCGCAATCCCGATGATTTATAGCAATTTTCACTAACAGGTAAACATGATCGGGAGCTTCTGACAAAAACTTGTTGATGTCATCTTGGGTTAAAACTTTCAGATTTTCTTCGGACGGAAACCTACGCTTTTCTTTTTTAGGAAAGCGGTTACTTTGAAGTATTTGGTCATATCAATGTTCTATTTAATTTTAAACATTGTTTTCAGCATTGAAACTCTCGACCAAAGAGTTGACGGCTGGCATGTTTTTGAAAGCTCAGATAAATAAACTAAAATTACCTCCTCCTTTTCGTAGTTGCTTATTTTCTTTTGTAGGCACCATTTTTTGTGCGATATGGACTATAAACCTTACAAGAAAAAACTCGGACTTAAATTGAATTCTCATAAATAGAAAATATTTGACGTCGTCATTTTTGACAATAAACAAAATAGCATGACATGGATACACAGATAGTAATTATATAGGTGAGTTTTATAAGGTGATTAATAAATTAATGGAAAATTATAATAATATATATGCTGACCGAGTCCACCGCGAAAGAATATAAATGTTCAAAAAATAATATCTTTAATTTGAATGTCAATTAACGCATCTTCCGTTCGCGAGCTACAACATAACCAAATTGCTGTGGGATGCGGCAAATTTAACCTGGTTGTTATGTTACCCTGGGTTGTTGGTAAGAATTTTCGCACTAGTGCTGAAAAACAAATTTTCCACACTAAAATATGTGTTGAAAACTAGATTTTCGGCACGCTTGTAGAAAAAATAAAATTTCATCAATATTCTGAAGTTCGGAAAAAATTGTGAATCACTACAAAGCATGATATCAGGGGTTTTTAGTTTTTTGCCTAATTCCAACTTAATATGTCTTACTTACTTGAATAGTAACAATCGCCTATCACGTATAATTTGGTTTTTGTTATCATATCAAATCTTTATTATATAAAACAAATGTTGCAGATAGTTTAAACATTCGATAAAATAATATAACTAACAATTTTTTAATTAGACAAATGCAAAATGTAGACATACAAATTTACTAATTGGGATCCGTTTTCTTTATATCTGGTCAATAGGTTATCTCCACCACTGATCACGGCTACATTCCTGGAACTGTTGCAGTTCTGCATCTGTGTTGGCTTGAAATGAAGAGTGAATGGGGTAATAACTTATCCACGCAGTTCCACAAACATTGAGGTAAACTGGATTAGTAGTTTTTTAGTAATATTTTGCTTGACATTTTATTAGGCCGCCATTTTGTTCCGTCACATTGGATTTTCACAAAAATATTATCATATCATACTCATATGACTCTTATTTTTTTACCAAAATTTCAAGTCGTTGTTTAGCTATGCCACAATCAGTCAGGGCGGATTTGAGAATTTCAACATCCCTGAGGGTGATTTATATATGATTACCATACTTTCCTGTTACAAGGAAAGTGAAAAAGAACAGCAAAATTTTATATCATCTGCTTTCTGATTTTGAACTCACAAGTCTGAATTTCTGACTACGCGTCTGACAGATACTTAAAATTGGCAAGAACACTTTAAATTGTTTACTATAAATATATATTAAATTAAAGAGACACGAGCCGCCGCTGGTTCAGTCTACAGTGAGAGCCAACAGGGTTGCCATTTTTGAAATGAATGGTTGAAATGTTAAGTCTATCCTTTGTTTTATAGTCTAAGGTGACCTCCAACCTTATTCTATTTTGTGAGTTTTCAACGCTATTTGGTCTATTTTTAAACACTCTCTCCTTTAAATATACCCATAGAAAGAAACCCAATGGTAGAAGGTCCGATGATCTTGGTGACCATTCAATGGGACCCGGAGACCTATCCACCAGTTTGGAAAAATTTGGTCCAAGTATATTCGAATATTTATACCAAAATGTGGTGGTGCGCCATCTTGTTGAAACCATTTTCTTATAAGTAACGTTCAGGAGTAAGATTTTCTTTAAAGAAATATGGTCCTAAAATTCGGTTATTTGTTATAGAATTGATGACCTTAGTTGGTGTGCCCCTCTATCTCCGTGTTAGTCCATTTCATATTATTATTATTATTAATATTATAAAATATTCAATAGTAATATAACGAGTTCAAGTTAAATCAAAAACACAAAATGTTTCTCCTACTTTAAGATAAGTACTGTATATTTATTTTTAGTTTTATGTTGTTTTATGCATTTTTGTACTAACTTTTTCCATTTGTTTTTACACGCACCTACTATAATAAACATTCGAAAACACTTATTAATTTTATTTATCTTATGTGTATTAATGAATAAAATTCTCAAGTCCGTATCTGCAACCTTTCATAAACATACGGTGAGGATGTCATTGTCGCGCAGTTACAACGTCTAAAGTCAGGATTTAAATTTTAGGATATACTTTATACTACACTGATCCATTGACCATCTATTTTACTCCCGTCTGTCTCAATCCTTGCTCAAGCGATCGGTCTTATCAAAAACTGTTACCAGAAATTAATGGGGCTGACCCTTCGAGTAATAAAAAAAGTTTTGACAAATGTGTTCCTTTATTACTAGCGGATGATTGAGAAATAAACACTCCTATCGTAATATTAGTTTTACGAGGCAATTTTCTTTTTATATCGTTTCTTTCCCGGTAATTGCTTTTTTATTGTATTGGATTTCATATCCGAACACACCTGGAGATGTCATTATTTAATATTTCTAGTAACACATTATTTTAAGTTCAGCAACAATAATAGTAATATTAATAATAATAATAATAACAATAATAACAGTTTACCTCCACACATGAAGCTCACCCGCCAAATTAATTAAAATATTTTAAAACCTAGCACACTCCCCAGTTTTCTCACCCAAGGAATAACATGCCTTAAATCCAAAAATTCAGACAATAATGTATCGTTAAATTACCGACCTATTATGTGTCTTTCAACCCTATATAAAATCATCACAACCACAATTACCAGGAGAATAGAACAACATCTAGCACACAAAAACATTCTAACGGAAGAACAAAAAGGGTGCAGGAAAAACAGCCGAGGATGCAAGGAGCAGCTCATTATAGACAGCGTCATCATGGAACAAACCAGGAAAAATTATAGAAACCTTCATACTGGTTACGTAGATTATAGAAAAGCCTTGGATTCGATACCCCACAGTTGGCTAACCAGAGTACTAGAATTATATAAAGTCAATAAAAACATTAGGCAATTTACCTTACGCAAATCATGAGTACGTGGAAAACTAAAATCAACTTGAGAACACAAAAAGAGCACATCGAAACAGAAGAGATCTACATCAGACGAGGTATGTTCCAGGGTGATTCACTCAGCGCTTTGTGGTTCTGCCTCTATCTCAATCCACTCTCAAACACACTGAATAACACAAACTTTCAAATTAAACACCAAAAAAATAACCTACACAAAATAAACCATCTCTTGTACATGGATGACATAAAATTATATGCAAGCACAAAGGCACAGCTAAAGTTACTCCTTAAAATTACAGAAACGTTTACCCTGGACATCAACATGGAATTTGGTATAAGTAAATGCAAGCTACTTCATATCAACAAGGGATAGTGGAAAGACCGCCCTACGGAGGAAACAATCAACAATGAAACTATAGATAACATGCTCAAAGAAGATGTACAGATACCTAGGCTTCCATCAAAGCACCAAAATTAACCACACTTATATTAAATCAGAGCTCAAGACAGAATTTAAAACCAGACTTACAAAGCTACTAAAAACAAAACTGAATTCCAAAAATCTAACGAAAGCTATTAACATCTTCGCCATACCTATTCTTACGTGTTCGTTTGGTATCATTAAATGGTCACACACAGACATAGAAAACATTCACATTCTCATACGCTCTGAATTCACTAAACACAGGAAGTTACATCCCAACGCATGCAAGGAAAGACTCACTATCGAGAGAAAAGAAGGAGGAAGAGAAATTATAGATATACAATTGCTAAATAAAAAACAAATTTACGAATTCAGAAAATTCTTCCACAACAAACAAACTAACCTCAACAAAGCAATAGTGATGGCAGACAAGAATTATACAGTCAGATCCAATCACGACTAGAAAAGATGAAGACCTGGTCTGAAAAAACACTTCACGGAAGACACAGATATCACATCAAGCAAGACCATATACATAAAAAGCTTTTATATACGTTGTTATAAGAAGGGCAGCTGTTCCCCGAAACAGTAGGCTTCCTGCTTGCCATCCAGGACAAAGTCATAGCAACCAGAAATTACCGAAAGCACATCATCAATGACACAACCATTGAAGACGAGAGGTGTAGGAGATGTCACCAGCAGAGAGAAACGATCGATCACATAACGAGTGGATGTAGAATAATGGCCGGAACTGAATACACGAGACATAACTCAGCAGCAGGTCGTTCATCAAGCATTAGCCACAACATACAAACTAACGGAGAACACAGACCCTTACTACCATTATACACCAACATCTATACTTGAAAACGAAGACTACAAGCTCTACTGGGACATTGACATCCACACAGATAAAACAATCCCCGCAAATAGACCCGATATCACCTTTCATTCCAAAAAAGAGGAAATCACTTATTTAATTGACATGGCTGTCCCCAACGACGAGAACATCCAAGCGAAATACAGTGAGAAGATCGCCAAATACACCGACTTGGCAATGGAAGTAAAAAGGCTGTGGAAACAGGAAAGAGTCATCATTGTTCCTCTCGTCATATCGGTAACAGGTCTCACCCCAACAACGATTACACCGCATTTGGCTCAATTAGGACTTAATACAGACATTCACAGGAACATTCAGAAATCGGTCATTTTGGAAACATGTAGCATAGTTAGATGATTTCTTAATACACAATAGTTATTTTTTTTTCCATTTCCTTTTTTTATTGTTATTTTTTGTACTGACTTGGTATAATCCCGTCAGTATAAAATACAACCACAGGAATACTGTGAGACAACAAGTCATAAAAAACAATAATAATCAATATCGCAAGTGACAACATAAAGTCACTTTCAGACGACGACAAAGAAGAACAGTGGGCTCAAATGGCACTGCAAGGCCAATATCACAGTGACTTGAATCAACCACACAAAAATAAAGGAGTTCCATGGCCGCTGTCGGAGTGGAGCGAATCGCTCCTGTAATTGACAAGCAGCTTGTCTCTGCAGTCCGCTCAGTTTGACTTGGGCAACACTTTGTTGTCCCTTGCTTCACCAGGCTACGGAACCATAGCTATGACCGTTAGGTACAGCCAATATAGCTGTTTTGGTTTCATACCCTATAACTTCCCGCAGATTTTTTGGCAGGTCCACAGGGATAGTTTGGCTTTCTGAATTATTTTATTCAGATGAGCATTCCAGTTCAGTATTTTATCCAGTATATTTCACTTCAGCTGAAAATGGTATCACCTGTCCCCGTAAGGAAGGTGGTTGAAGTCTCTCCAGATTCCTTTTCTTTGTGAAGGTGACTAGTAGCATTTTTTTAGGGTTGATAGATATCTCTTCCCTCTCACACCATGTTAGTGTGGTGTTCACTACTTCCTGAAGGGTTGTTGAGATTTCCTCTTCAGCCTTTCCTTTTACTATGATAACTAGATCATCAGCACATACCTGCAGATCAACCTCCCACAGCCGAACCACAGCCAGCAGATTATCCACCAGTAGTGACCACTGTAAGGGCGATAACACTCCTCCTTGTGGACACCCTCTAGCAGCTCTAAAGCTCACTGTCTCATCCTGTAGAGATGTTGTTATTTTCCTGTTTTCAAGCATTGCCTGTATCCAGCCACATATAAGGGGTTCTACCCCTCTTTCAGTAATTGCATCATATAATGATCCAGAAAGGGCATTGTTAAATGCTCCCTCGATATGTAAGAATGCAGTGACTGCAATCTCCATTTTTCTAGAGAGATCTTTATGCTCTCAACAACAGTGTTGAGAGCCAGTTCTGTTGATGTGCCCGTTTGGTAAGCATAATGATGCTCACTCAGCGGATGTCGCCTAAGAGCTACGTCCCTGATGTGGTCATCGAAGATTCTCTCCAAGCTTTTCAACAAACTAATATATCTAAGCCCGTAGGGTATTTTTTTTACGAAACAAGATATTTTTAGGTACACTGTGATCAAAAAGTTTATAACTTTAACGATTAAATTACTGCAATTAATTAATTTCCAAATTTAACCTCATTTTCCCCTTATTGAGGACAGTAATCGAAATTATTTCTAGACCCGGGGACGAAACATTTATATGGCTACAAAAAAGTTCTAATAACATTTTGCTGTAACTTCTCAGCAAGTGGGTGCAAATTAGATTTAAAGAAAAAAGTGCACATATCGTCCAAAAATCGAGATAAACTAATCCATATACGACGCTAAATGATAGGTGGCCTTGCCCTAGGATGATAATAAAATTTACAGAGATATTTGACATGCCAGTTTTAATAGAAGTCACGGCTGAGTTTTGGTTTGTTTAAAGCAAATTATTCTGTGATATTTTTTATTGCCTCGATTTATATTTGTGCATTTACGCGTTAAAGAGATAGAAATATTTGAGAAAAACTGATTTTTTTTCAAATAAAAAAGTGAGGAAGGGTCTTGGAATATATACAGGGGTGGCAATTACGAGGTGAAGTTTGCACAAAAAAAAAACTGTTTTTTTTTTTCTTAACTTTTAAACTGCCTAAATTTTTTAAATACGGTTTTCAATGCATTGCATTTCGATACAACTTTCAGGGAAGTAACTTATTTTGAAAAAAAATATCACATATGTCAAAAAAAATTGTTTTTTTCCTGTAACTTCTGAACTACTTAAAATTTGTATATACGGTTTTCACCGTTCCATGCAGCCTCTAGGGGCATCATTTATATGAAATTTTTTTTGACATCTGTCAAAAAAAATTTTTTCCTTGTAATTTTCCTGTAATTTCATTTTAATTAAAAAAAATTGAATCCCATGATTTCTTGTTCAGAAATTTCTTAGGTTTTTATAATCTACTGTGCAAATTTTTATAAACTGATATTAGTGCGTCTTGCCCTTGTTGGTACTTGTTTTCTAACGTAAGAGCAACAGGATCATAATCACTAGACACCGTACAACAAACGACTTACTACTAATATTATTTGACATCTTCAGCCTTTTTCCACGATATCTAAAGTAAATTTAATGTACAGGGTTTTTTTTATATATTGCCACCCCCCTTATCTTTTTTATTTGACATTTTAGAAAAATGTGAATCTTCCAAATAAAAGTTTAATGGTTTCAAATGAATTTTTATGAAAACATTTTTTTTCATATACAGGATTTGTTAAAATAATCCTATTTGTAAAATTTGTGGTCAAATCGTTTCAAAGTTTCAAATAGGTACCCCATTTTCTTTATTAAATTTTTGGATTCATTTCTTTAATTTTACACATTTTTTATAAGGGATATTCTATACTTAAATCTAAATTAAAGAGATATTGTTATTTTTTGAAAACTATTATGTAAGGTAAACATTTTTCTGTCGTAAACTGGTCATTGACGGTGATCTGTCGTTCTGTCAATTCATTGAAAAGATGCATTACACTGACGAAGAAAGATGTGATATTCTTCGCATTTTCTACAAGAATAATAATAATTTTTGCGCGGCAAAAAGAGAATATCAGCGGTTCTCCGGCATCAAGAGCTATTCCATTTAAAACTTTCAAAAATATTGAACTTGGCTTTCGAAATCGAATTTTTGTTAAAACACACAAAAAACACGTACAATAACGGTTATTAATATGGAGGAGGAATTAAATATTTTATTATTTTTTCAAGGTAGGTTAATAGAAATTACCCACAGGATATAAAGTAACTTACGCAAATATTATTTATTTTCAGAAAATCCAAATGCAGCCTTAAAAGACGCAGCAATTTTTTTTAATAAATCTATTTTCAAAATTTATTCGACATTCAAAAAGCATGGATATTTCCGAAAACACAAAATTTTACCCGTCCAGAAATTAACTGAAATCAGAAAAACCAACGAACCATGTTTTGCCAGGAAATGTTGCTGATGAAAGATGAAGATAACAATATTTTTTTTTTCAAAAAGTTTTATGGTTGAATTATTTTTAGTACTGCCGGGATTCACAACCGGAAAAATGTTAGATTTTGGGCAACGGAAAACCCTCGGGCCATGCGTGAAATTAAAACCCAAGGTCGAAAAACTTTAAATGTGTGGTGCAAGGCCAATATCCTTCACAACAAAATTATTGGACCGATTTTCATTGATGGATCTTTAAATGGAGAAAAATATCTAAATTTATTAAATAATGACCTGGAACCTATTTTGGATGACTTACCCCTCCGTCAATACAACCAAATTATTTGGCAACAAGATGGAGCCCCACCACACAATGTTTTTGCGGTCCTAAATTTTTTAAATCAAAATTTTGAAACGTGGATTGGTCGGACTGGACCGATTCGGTGGCCGCCCAATAGTCCCGACTTAACACCTCTTGACTCTTTTCTGTGGGGATTTTTTGCAGAATAAAATATATGAAACTCCCACGGAAGATATATGTTAAGAAGGAGAATAATTGAAGCCATTGAGGATTTAAACAATAATCATGCACAATTCATTATTAATGCGATTAATAAAATCGAAGCAGATTATACAAATTGTATTGAAATGAATGGTGGACATATTCAGCAATTATAATATTTATATTTCATTTCATTATTGAATTATTTGATAATATGTAGTTTTTTGTAATAAACACAGCGTCAAAAAACGTGGACCCCTTCATAAGACGCAATGCAAAAATGCTCTGTTTCAAGACCTTGTATCTTGAGTAATAAATGATCCAACCATGTGATTAAAAAAAGTGTATGTTAACGAATAGCAGGGCTGCCACTTTTAGCCAAATGAAATATTCTATTGTAATTAGAACGCTCTACAGAGTGTTTAAAAGTTTCTCAACAAAGGACCTAATGCAAATTAAATGGGAGGTCTGGCTAAAAAAAATTAAACTCTCCTTATTAGCTTGCTGATTACAATATCATGGCTCAGTTAACTAAAAGTGGTAGTCCCGCTATTCGTTGACATAATCATTTTTCAATCACTTCGTTGGTTCATTTATCACTGAAAATACGCGGTCTTGAGAGAAAGCTTATTTGCATATACGACTAAATGATAGGTGGCCTTGCAAGTTTTTTGACGCTGTGTGTAATTTTTAAAATATTCTTTTCTGTTTTCGTTAATATTATACATATATTTTTTAAAAACATGTGTTGCCTTAATTAGATTCATATGCATATTTCCAAAATTCGATTTTTGGAATACCCGTAGAAGGAAAAAAATCCACGTCTGATATTTCAAAAAATGTTTGTTTAGATGGCGATTCGTTGGAAGATATGATTTCTGTTCTGGTTGCCTGTGCACAAATTTTCGTTTTTTTCATAAGCTATGCGAAGGTTGTCGGATTTTTTCATCGGAAATGTGACATTTTATCCAGAAATTGACAGAAAGTCTACCAAACAGTAAAACAGTCACCGTCAATGACCAGTTTACGACCAGAAAAATGTTTTTACATATAGTTTTCAAAAAATAACAATATCTCTTTAGGCTTTAGATTTAAGTATAGAATATTTTTTATAAAAAATGTGTAAAATTCTCAGGAGAATCCGAAAATTCAATAAAAAAATGGGGTACCTATTTGAAATAAGAAACTTGGACCACGCCCAGACTTTCTGTAACACCCTGTATATGAAAAAAAATGTTTTCATAAAAATTCATTTGAAACCATTAAACTTTTATTTGGGACACATTTTTCTAAAATGTCAAATAAAAAAGATAAGGGGGGTGGCAATATATAAAAAAAAAACCCTGTACATATGGAGTACAGATCTTTGAAAATGTCTCCGGCAATCAATAATGAGGCATCCTAATGACAATTTAATTTTGATCCAGTCCTATCTCATCAAAGCCAGAATCGATTAAATTATAATATTCACGTAAAACAAATACTAAATATTTGCCTTGCCAAGAACGGTTTTGCAAATATCTGAAAAGTTCCGAAATCGATGCGCATGTTTCCGACAAACTATTCCAGATTAATATGAAATTTACATGGAATGTTTTAATCAAACATCACTTCGGCAACTACATTCGAAGCTCCGATCGAAAATTCTTTAGGAAACAAATTGGCATTTTTGATTTTGCCCTCCAGGCTTTTTTCTAAAGTAATGTGTAGTTTCGTTTAATAAAATTGCTGAACGAAAGATTGTTTTAATAAAGCCAATTTTATTCCTGATATTAATTTTAATTTGGCAGATATATTAAGTCATTTAAAACGAAATAATTACATATTTACTTTTCTGCTAAAGGAAAATATTGTAATCATGTGAAAATCGCCCTTCGAGATTTTTCAGATCTTCATGTTTCAGGTTCCCTAGATGCCAACTCCATCGGTCTGTCTGTCCATCTGTTGGTCTCTCGGTCTGTCTGTCGGCCTGTCTATTCGCGGCATATCTGAAAAACCAGCACAACGTTGACCAACTCCAGACATTTAAAGCCTTTAAACATTGAAAATGGCATCTTTAAGAAATTTGAAATGTGCAAAACAAATAGCCACCATAATCTAAAACTCTCATATGTCAAATTTCAATTTAATCTTAAAATTTTAACCCTCCTCCATATTGACGCCGCCATTTTGTTCTTTTAGTTTTAAAATTATAGTTCTATCAATTTGTGTAAAATTTTGCTCACACACGTTAAATTTAATAGAAATGCCTATATAACAAACATTTCTATAACAACTTGAAGGTTTTTGTCAAAAGGTAAAAAACCCGTTTAGGGTATATAGGGAGAATATTGTTTATAAAAATTGTATCAGCGCCAATGCCAATTCTTTCTTTGGTCTTTGAAAATTAGCTTAACTTATATTGATGAGGATCTTTAAAAAAAATTGTAAAAACTTTGTTATGTTACTGATTCAAAACTTGTGTAACACCCTGTATGTATTATACAGCTGTAGTTTTTTGATTAACGCAATCTTAACTAAGATAAAATTATGTAAAAATTATTAATTTTAAATAACAAGAGAGTAGTTACAAATAATTTTCTTTTGGAAGTTCAGAAATTATTAAATGTACTCCGCATATTAAAAACAAATTCCAAATTGGTTTTAGATAATGTTTCGCAGAATATCATAACATGCGCAAAATTGAACAAAACTAAGAATTGCAGAAACTTCGGACTTACGAACTTTTGTAAAATTTGCACGATTTTATATAACACCCTACAGGTTATGCGGAGGAACATTTTTTTGAATCTAAGGACCTTGAAAAGTGAGATTTGAAAAAATCTCTCACATGTGAAATTTTGTCTTCAAGCAAATATTTATCCCATTAAGATTGTCTACATGCTAATGATTAACAATACGTTACATGTTTTCCCAAAATAAAAACATCAACAAATAAAATGAGAAACTTAAAATTAAGATAAAATTGTGTTATTTCTATTGGTTCACCAATGCCACTTTATTTTTTGAATCCCCCCTCCTCTCGTAAATTGAAAATGGGTAAGACCGATTAAAACATTATCCCGGACAAGTTATTAACGTGACCCTGTATATATCCTGATAGGTAATTAATAATATGGTAATTAGCCCGTACAATGGGACACAATAGGCTTTATTATTACGTATGTCTATGGGTTAACCTGTTTATTTCCCGAATAATGGCGCAGTAATGTAGGACTTACGGCGCTAGGTGGCACTGGCACTGCAGTAATAGATTTATATTCAAGTTGTATACCGTTAATCACATCAATTAGGACGTAATTAGGATACAATAGCTCTCTATGTCTCCAGAAATTGAATTATTGGATGCTGGTTTTGAGCCTCCTGAAGGGTAGTTCGTCATTGGAGTTCGTTTACGAGACGGATGAAAAATTCGAGCGGGTAAATTTACCGTTCGTTCTGTTGTTAATTGGATTTGCTAATCAACCAAACGCAATACAGAGTTATAATTTAAATCGGAAAAAGACACGCGTCATGTTGAAATACTATTGCTTAATTTTTATTTAGATATCCAGAAAGGAGGATAAAAAAGAATTTACTCAATCACGGATCATTTATCAAACCTCGCACGAAAACATATAATAAAGAAAATCGGGAGGCTGAGGAAATTACGGTTTTGGCTAATGCAAAAGCTTACCCTACAAACTCTTGTAGGGCCAGTGAAAACAGCACAGGGATTCCAAAAACTAGAGTTCAAGAAATTCTAAAAAAGCACAAATACCACCCATACAAATTTAGGCTCGTGCAGCACTTACAGCCAGGGGATGCAGAGCGTCGGGTAGTCTTATGCAATTGGTTAGAGATTTTGAAAGGAAGATTATATGGTCAGACGAAGCATATTTCAGTAATTCTGGTATACTCAATAGGCACAATAGTAGATTCTGGTCCTAGGAAAATCAACACCAAATATTTCCCAGAAGACCGCAGGGCAGGTTTGGTATAAATGTGTCCTGCTTCATATTAGAAACACATATAAAATTTTATATATTTGAGGGAAATCTAACAGCCAATCGCTATATAGAAATTTTAGAGGCAGCTATACCTGAATTACTTGACGATGTTCCTCTAGCGCAAATTAACGAAATTTATTTTCAACAGGACGGTGCTCCTGCACACAATTCTGGAATGACGAGATTATTTCTGGACAATAATTTTACCAATCAATGGATTGGAACAAATGGATCTATAAGATGGCCCCCTAGGTTTCCAGATTTGTCGATTTTAGATTTCTTTCTATGGGGATATCTGGAAAATAGAATTTACAAAGACCACTATGATAATGTCCAAGATTTAGGAAATGCAATGCGCTATTTACAAAATCATCCCGTTATTTTGCTTAATTCCCTAAAACGAATACGAAAATTGTGCGAAGCATGCATAGAACAAAATGGAAATCAGTTTGAACAGTTCTTTTGATTTCCTTGGTTACTGTAGTTCTAATACGACAGTTGATTTTTGCTGAAACGCTTGTTACATAATAATTTATTACTGTTTTGTTCTTGTGTTACATACATCTAGGTAGGTGGTACTTTTTTGGTGCGAAATTATCAATAAAAATTTTGATAAATAGATTTAATTACATATTTATTTTGATTTATTGTTAGGATGTAGATATTGTTAACGATTTTAAATAAAAGGCAGCATTGTTTTGCATAACCTACTGCAAAATTTGGGATGATAATTATAAAAATTAGGATTTTTGTTGTTGTTTATTAAAATAGATCCATACTATTATAAATTTTAAAAGGACAAATCAATTTCTGGACAAATATACAGGGTATCCCTTTTAAAAAAACACAACTTTGGGTCATATCTAAAAAATAACAACTCAAATGAAAAATATGATCGCCACTGGATCCAGCGTAAAAAACTGCATAAGCAGCAATTTTTCCCTTTGCGTTAAGTTAAAGGATAACCGAGATACGAGGGGGGTCCCAAAATGCAAAATTTTCTATTTCGCCCTCTATCTCATAAACGAAGAAGGCTATGAAAATTTTGTTTATATATAGTTTCACAAAAAAATAGCTATATGAAAATATATAAAAATATATATATATATTTGCAATATATGTATATATGAAAATACCTTATATATATATATATATATATATATATATATATATATATATATATATATATATATATATATATATATAGCAGAATACAAATATCGGGTAAACGACCTACATAAGGGATGGTTAAAAGAAGACTCTTTCCTACTAAGACGAGGTTTCGGAAATCTTTATTTCCATCTTTAAGGCTAATAGAGTTGATGGAAAATAAAAAGAAATTATAAAATCTATGAACTAATCTTACTTGTAAAGTAGGAACCAAGTAATTAGCACAAATTATTTAAAATACATATATAAGTTAATTGATTATTATTATTACAAAATACATTTCTTTATCCCGTAATGCTTTACATTTGTTTTTTAATTTCAAATCGGTAAGTTTATGAAAAAAATCGAGAGGTAAAAAAGTTTCTAAATAAACCAAGCTATCCAAATTTATTTTTGTCAAAGTCGTTTGGTAAGCTTTTCTTTAAATTTAATTAACAAGAATTATTGGGGTAATCTATTTCAACCCCTTCCACTCATTTTAAAAAAGTGAAAATATATGCAGGTAGTATGTTTTCATAGCAGTAATACTCCCATACAATTTCATTATTCTATCGCTCTTCGTTTTTAAGATAAAAGAGACAAATTTCCCTAATTGTTGACTTTTGATCCAACGTTTACAAAAAACTGCTCTTTAGTTTGAACAAGGAATATCAAATTTCATTTCCCTATTCTGCTCCCTAACTTTTTAGTCTTTCTACGGTTTAGAAGTAGCTTTGCTTAACAAAACTCCAAAAATTCCGACAGTTTGCTTAAATAACTTTTAAACGATACATCTCACCTGAAAAACGCAAGAGATAATTTTTATGTAAACATATCTAGACTATTTTTAAACTAATTCTTCAAAAATATGCAATGCAAATCCTGTACGGAGGCCACTGGTAGAAACAAAAAAAAATGTACACCAGAAAATGTGTCTTGATGCAGAGAAAATGTGTACTAAATTTCACGAAGATATCTAGAAATGTATCCCAAATATTATAAAAAAAATTTTGAAAATTTTAACACCCTGTATCTCAAAAGTTTTATGGTTTAGGACATATGTTCATATGAAGTTTTTCTTTTAAATTGAACTCAATAATTAAGTTTTTCGCATTTGGGATATATATACAATGAAACCTCTCAACAGATTGAGATTCTATTTTAGACGCAACTTCTGAGATTTTTCCGCTAAAACACAATCTCCAGATAACATACCAAAGTTTTCAATATCCCTTAACATTTTGTATTATTCCTTAATGTTCTTAATATTGGAAGAATTAATTTCTTCATCATCACTGTCTGACCGTTCTCATTATTTTGAAATTTACTGATGCACTCACGTACACTTATGTTAGGATTTTCCGTGAATAAACTTTTATTAATTTCTGAATATGAAGTTAAGTCGGAAGATAGTACATTGATGTTTCTACATAATTCCATAATGGCACATCATCTTCACTATCGTAGTCAACGTTTTCTTCGAGAATTTCGTCGAATCCAGGTTTGCGGAAGCAGTTATTGATGGTCTCGGATTCGATTTTTTTCCATGCCGCAACAATCCAAATCAAGGCACTTACAACATCTATGGATTTCTCCAATTGTTCGGTAGATTCAGAATACTCCATGGGTGACACAAGTCGCTTGATTAAAGTGTGATTGTAGTGGTTTTTAAAATTTTAATTCACGCCCTGGTCCAATGGCTGGCAATGTGATGTCGTATTTGGCGGTAAAAAATTAATTTAACATTTTTTTAACTCCAGTTTTGGGTGAGATGCAGCATTATCCAAAAATAAAAGTACATGTCGGTTTTGCCTTTGCATTTTTCGGTCAAATTTCGTCAACCAATCCGACATTATATCCCTTGTCATCCATGCGTTTTTGTTATAGTACCATTCAAGTGGCAATTTTTCCACGCATGATCCTTTAAAACAACGGGTTTTTTTACTTTTTCCAATCACAAGTGCTTTTTTTTTTCATTCATAGTGGACTAAAGTAAAATAGTGAGTGTCTCCTTGGACGCTTTCCTACCTTAAAAAAAAAACGTTTTATTTGGCAAGGCGCGGAAAAAGAGGCCCGTTCCATCGGCGTTTTAAATGTCTCTCGGTGCGAAGTTTTTGATAATAGCACATAATTTCGTCCGCCTTTTCAGTTACCTGAATCAAGTCTACAGCCGCTGCTTCGCCACAGATGGATTTGAAAGAGAAATTATGACGTTCACAGAACTTCTCCAACCATCCATTTGATCCTTTAAAACAATCAACTTCTAGATTCTTCGCAATTCTTCTTGTACTTTTTCCTTTATTATTGTACCGGATATTGGAATGTTTTTGGAGTGTACTTTACAAAACCAGTCGTGGATAATTTGGTCTATCGCAGCACACTTAGTTTTCGCAAATTTCTTTTTCTCTTTCATGTTCCCGGTCTCAGCGAATCGCTTGTTAAGATCGCTCTTGTTTCTCAAAATATCACTGATATGAGACTTTCCTACACAGAATTTTTCGGCTTGTTCTTTTCAGAACGACAGCATTAAACGGATGTACACCCAGAAGGAAAACACACACACACACACACACACACACACACACACACACATATATATATATATATATATATATATATATACATAAATACATTTAGTGATTCACGGTGGATGGAATTTTAAACGTTTCTAGAGTACAAATTAATGGATAGTCTTAAAATATTGGTTGCGAAAATAGAAATAAATGTAGATCTATAATGATTTATAAGCGTTTATTTATCCAATTTCATTAAACATCTACCGCTGACGTTTTTCTAAAATCTCGCAATACTATATATGGTCTTCAAATAGTGTTTTGTAGTAAATCGTTTTCGAATCGTCGCCACACTCTCGATAATCAATTTCAGAAGGGCAAAAACAAATACCCAGTAGTAGTTTAACCTTCCCTTTGCCGGTGAACCGCAAAAGTAATATATAGAGTCCTCGCTCAAAACTCTATCAATTATTCATGGCCCTTTAAAGGTTTCTCATTTTGGGGCTCCATATTTAATTCTATTTGATTTAAATGATTAAAGCCGGGTCCCGTGATGCTCGAAGTTTGCACAAATCCATGCTGACCACCTTAATTAATGTTTGCCTCTTGAAATTTCAAGATGCTCCAGCTTTTACGGTAAATGGGAATGTCTGATATTTAATTAAATGCGTATTTGATGTATTTGGAAAGGCCAATTTCGGTTAATGTTTAAAGAGAGTTCTCGGATTCAAAAATTTTGAACTTTGCTTGTGGTTTTTAGTTTAATTCATTAAAATGATCCCTCTGGATTTGCCTATTCAAAAAACAAGCCTTAAAAAAACCATATTACCTTTTATAAGATAGGGCATTGCTTGAAAGTACCAGTATTCAAATAGCTGCAAGAGAAGGAGTTGATAAAGTTCTTGAGTTAAAATGCGTTTAAGTTTTTGAATTATCCAAATAAGAAATAGAAAATTAATTGGGTTAAATAGCCAAGACAAGAATATTTCAAATAAAATTTCGATTTCATCTACAAGAAGAACCGAAACGGAACTTCAGATCTGAAGTCAACCGTTTATGACGTCTTAAAAGTAACTAAATACAAACTCACAAGAAGATCTACCTACCTACTCAACGACATCCATTAATTACATAATATTATGATTAAAAATGTTGACCATTTTGTTCAATCCATTTCTTCTCAATTGATCTAATTACCCGCTGAATGGTATTTCGATTTATATTTTTTAAAATAATTTTATGTCACTGCTCAAGAACTTGCGGATTTTCAATGGCTCAATAATGGTGATTCTTTTTATTAAAAACTCCATAGTTGGTAAAATTAATCCCATCTGACCAAAGGACTTTATTAAGAAAAACGGGATCTTCTCGACATCTATCGATATACCAATTGCAAAAAACAATTCTTCTTTCGAAATGACCTGCTTGAAGTCCTTGTAAAATTGTTGGCTTGTAAGGATGGTATTTCGTTACTTTTAAGACATCATGAATGGTTAACTTCAGAATGTGAAGTTCCGTTTCGTTTCTTCTTGTAGATGAAGTCGGATTTTCGGGGATAATACCACGAGTGCTTAAAAATAATCTGGTTAATTTTTAAGCACGAATGGTATTTAGGAGGAATATTCCACGAATCAAATACAGGGAAACTAAGCTTTATTAACTGAGTATTAAATACATACCTATTTCAAGTTCAGAAATTTGAATTTTGTAACAAATTGAACACAAATTGAATAATAATATACTAATAAAATTATTTGTCTAAATGTTGAAAAGTACTTAATATAAATCTAAATATTCGATTTTAATTATTGATTGTATAATAAAAGGTACAGTTCTGATAATTATTGTTACATTACATTGTTGTTTTGCGACGACGTAGAAGATGCCGTCAGACCACTACTTGTACTTGTGCCGGGTGATGCTGCTACAGGGGCTGGATGCACGTGCTGTTGAGGTGGTTCTTTTTCAGGTTCCCTCATTTTTTTCTATAATTTTTTTGTGGTGATCTGGATCCATTTGCAAATAACTTGATAGGGATTTCGCATTCGATTGACGTGTAATTTTTATCAAGTTTTGCTCCGACACTCCGCTTTTGGCCAGCTTGGACACGGCTGTAGCTCTGAGGGAATGGTTGGTAAATTTTTTTGTGGTATTGAGGCCTGATTTCTGTGCTTGTTTTTTTGTCCAAGTTGAAATCTCGTTTTCTCCTACTGGGCTGTTTTTGAACCATTTTCAGGAAATTTTTCAATGGGGGTTTGGCGTCAAAAATAGTCGAGTGTTGGAGATACTTTTCCTTTTATCTTGTAATTCTTTATAAATTCTTACTGGGCAAAAGCTGGGACTTCTCTCGTTTCTCACCAACCACTTCGAATCGGCGAGTTTTCGGCCACCACCTTGACATGTTTTAGAAAAAACAGGGTTGTATTAAATTCTACCTGTTTTTCCTCCAAAGTTGGCAGTTTCTTCTTTGAAAAAAGTTGTTTGGGCTCTTGCACCTTCTCCTCCTCTCCAGGCTAATTCATAGGACAACAGAAAAAAACACTTCTTTTGTAAACCCTCTGGAGTTGATTCATCACAAGCTTCGATTAGATTTTTTAATTCATTGTGTGTTAAAAAAACGGTCGATTCTCTGCGTTTGCTTTCAATACCTTGCAAATGTCTCCTTTTGGCATTTTTTGCATCTCGGGCCGATTTGAATTCGATCTGCTCGAAGGGATTTATTTTAATTTTGTATTCATTGAAATACCTTTCTATCAGTAATTTCGCCGTCACATTCCAAATAATTTTTACCGTGCCTTCTTTATATTCCTCCCCGTTCATTTTTCGCATATTGTAGGCCCAGCTTTTCAAAATTGTTGCTAGTTGGGATACTGGAGTATCTTGGTCAAACGTATAGTTTTTTCATCGCAGAATGACATAAACTGTCCCCAGATGCTCTTCTTGGATTTAACGGTGCTTCTTGGTTCGCTTCCAATTATATTTTCATCAATTTCCTCTTCTTGAACTAGCCCAAAGTGATTATTCAAAAAAAATCAGTTTCTAGGGACTCTAGTGTCTCTCAAAAGCAGGTTTCATATTGTCAAGATTTCATTTTTTGGTTAGGTATGTAACCACACCTAACCAGGTAAGTGGAAACACCATGTTTCCTAGACGACGTGATATTTCCGCTATAATTTTTCGAAAACACCACCAGTCTGACGGGAAAATTTGTACATGAGTGGAATATTCTATAAAATTTAATGTTGAATAAAAAATATTGCTATTTACCTCTATTAGTTTTTAATTTCTTATTTGGATAATTCAAAAAAATGTTTATTAACTTTCAATTGCGCACTTTTTACATCTTAATAACAACTTAAGTTATAAAGTGTGATACATCGCTGAAAAGCTAGAAAAATACTCTTTTAGAAACTTTTAAAATCGAATATACCGGCGATAAGAAAATGCGAAGTCGATGATGATTCTAAAAAGTTGCCTTAATAATGTTTTTACGAATTAGAAATATTTTGAAAAATAAAGAAATTATGAGGGGTTTTTGAAAATACTAAATAATTAATGGTGTAGTCCAACAAAAGCGACATTGTAATACCGAAATATATTGTACTGCTCTGAAAATTGGCATACTTGTGCATTTTGGCCGCAAAACTCATAGCCGCCGATATCGGGAAGAACTTGTGATATCAAAGTGCTCAAATCAAGCATCTAAAATATTGTGAAATTATGCGTGTTGAGGCGCTAAAACCACTTGCTATTTTTGGATGCAATTAACGGCATTCGAAAAGGTAGAAAAAAAACTGTTGGTTGGGGAATTTTTTTCTGAACTTCATTCAAGAGATAGGAGTGAAACGCAGAAAATTTAGTTTTTTAAAATCTCCAGAAATTAATTTCACCATAATTTCCGTAAAAATTAGGATATTTGAATAATAAAGATTGGATTTTGAAAGTGAGGGATGTAGCTATCCATATCCATAGGGGCAAAAAAAATCTAAGACACTTACAGAGGTTTTTCTTGAATGAATATTCTAGCGTCTACGTGAATTACATGGAAGTTGGACAATAATTAACAAAAATATGAAGAAATTGAATAGAATTTTTTCATTAATACGATTGTGTCAGCCGATACTTCGTGGAAATTCATAATAAAATTATGTAAAATGTAAAAACAAAACTATTTTTCACAAACGCTTCCACTATATATTTTTTAACACCACCTAACATGTTTCGCTACACAGTAGCTTCTTCGGACGTTACATCTCGAATGAATAAAATTAAAAGTAAAAGAATATTTATATAAATAGGAGTAATAAAACGATTCGGAAATTTTAAAAATATAAAAGTATGGGAATATTTACATACTACCCATAAACTTAAACTATAACCTAAAATTAATAAAACATATTTAACAGAGGTGAATTGTTGAGTTCTACCTGATCGTTTAACAAACAATTTGAACGTTTGAGCTTATTTATTGCTGGAGACTTTGATATATTCAATTTACGGCACTTATTTTTTTTGTGTAAAAATTTACAATTTTTATCACTAAATCATTTAAATGCCGAAGGACATTCGCACTTCTTCTCTAAACAGAGAAGAATATTCACTGGTTCCAGATATTTATATATCAAAAGGATTGAGGTCTTTCCGTGTTATTGGGTTCATTTTGATGATTGGTTTTTAAGTTACACATAAGCGTGACCGTGCATACTTCTGACGTAAATTATGAGTATTCGGTATAGTCACCCGTATTAAAGTTGTTTTTCTTGTCCTTTTATCTACAAGAATAAGATCTGCTCTATTATAAATGTTAGTTTGGTCTGTCAAAACAGTGCCTTCCCAATAGAACTTGTATAGCAAATATGGCACTCTTTGTTCCTGCGAGAACTGTAATTTCTCTGCTAGTACTTGGTGCAGATATTTGCAGCTGTCATTTACCACTGTAGCATTTTTTGTTATGTCTTAAATAGTTTCTAGGTGGAATTATCTGATATAGTATAGCAACTAGGAAACCCTCCTTTTCAGGAAACATCCGTCCCGACGTTGGACAGTAGTTTGACGCTATATTTTGGCTTTTCCCTTCAACTCTTCAGTGTATCATCTACGGGTTCGTGATGAGTTGAAACTTGCTGCTCTTTTAGATGTGAAGGCGTAAAGTGATCCGAATCACATATAATCCGATGTGCTTTTTGATGAAAATAGCTTCCCAGTTTAGTGATTTTTTGGTTTAGCTGCTTAGAGATATCTGTTAATTCCCTTTCACCTTGATGCAGTGGAATTGTCGTACGTTCTATGGTACTTCTCGTATGGTGTTTTAGTGCCCTTGATTGTGATCTTTCGCTATCATTGATGTCAGTGTTGGACGACTCAATTATACCAAATGAATAGGCAAGCACAGATCAAACTAGGGGTTCAACTGAATCAGTCCAGAGGAAATCCAATGCAATTTTAAAGAAAATTTAGTTTTATTAGTGGATTATATCCATAATAAACTCGGTATCGGTTTCGATACTTCGAGACTGAGACCGAGACCGAGACCTACTTAGTCTCGGTATCGGTCTCGAAAGTCTCGGTGGTCTCGAAAACAAAATTTTAAAAATAATAATTGTTCGCCGAGATGTTATTTAGACAAAAGTACATGGAAGCCTACGTTCGAAACCCAGAGTTTTTCCAATCTTAAAAATTTAATGTAAAAAAACCTAATGTTTGAACATTTCAGTAAAGTAGAAAAAATGTAGGTATATTTACATAAAAAATTATTCCAAAAATCTATAATTCGAAATGATGTTGCCAACAGATGGAATCAGTAAATGAAGATATACGGTCAAAAGTGGGTGTATCAAAATAAATATCACATATCCCTTGTTCTTTGGACATCAACAGAAAGGCCACACATCACTAGAGTTACTTAAACAACCATCCACAGAACAATAATTATTTGACATTTCGAAAGATATACAAATGGAATAAGATATATTAAACACAAAATAAGGACACACTGTATAATGTTGCCGAACTCATGCAAGCAACATGCTGGGCATTCTAGGGACAGACGTTATAATTCAATAGGTAGAAAACTATCGATGGCCAAGTAAAGCACCCTTAGTTATACTGTAAACTTTGCTACTTTGAACCAAACTTTTATTACTTTCATGCGTATTTACTTTCTTAACCAGGACCGTTCTTAGGGGTCTGCACGTTGTACTTGCACAACGGCGGATATGTTTCATAATACTACTTGTGAATCAACTATTTTTGTTCTTTGGTAAATTAACTATAAATTTTAAAAGTAGAGTAGATTTTAAAAGTAAATTTATTTATTAAACAAATATCTACTTGTTCAATTTTTCGCCTGAAAGATAGCCTTTTTTGACAGGGATAAATATTATATTGTGCCTGCTGAATCACTAATAATATCAAGTTAGTCAAGCGATGATAACTATGACATCGATTATCACTATTTGAAAAAAAATTGATTCCGAAAAAAGAAATAATACAATATTTGCAATTAAAGCGCTCTCCAAAGGGTACAGATATTTTAGAATGGTGGAAAGCACACGATAAACAATTTCCAAATTAAGCCAAAATGGCAAAAGATCTTTTGTCTATACAGGCGACCTCTGAAGCAGTATAAGCAGGGTTAATTATTACAAAACTAAGAAGCATGTTAAATGAAACTTCAAACAAATGCTTATTACGTATTCATTCATTGTATAAAAGTAACTTGAAAAATGAAATTATAAAATATTAGTTTAAATTTTCTGCAATATTTTTAGGTTTATTATATACGTTGAAATAAAATCTAAAAATATGCTTATAATGTATGTTTAGAAATTTAAATTTTTACTTTGTTATTAGAACAGTTCGTTATTTTTTAAGCGTAATAGTTGAATTAGCGTTATTGATAATCTATTTAAAATCCTAAGCCAAATTCCACTTTGTGTTTTGTGTGTTGAAAATCTTGTCCGTATGTATATGTAGTATTTTTATTATACACATATAGTTAAAAATTTTATATCGTCCATTATTTAAATACAAACAAAATCAATACAAACGTATTGTTCTATAAAACACGTACCTTCTTTAATTAGCAAGCTATCGAAGCGAGTAAAGAAGAAAATATTAAGAAAAATTTTCATTGATTTTTTTTAACAATTTTTTGTTTAAGTCGGAAAATTTTTAAACAAAAATCACCACAATTACTTCGTCTGTTGGAGACTTTACCGTATCTATACTATATAAGAATATAATATTGCGATGTTTTTAGTTGTTACAGTCTATTAGTTATTAATTATTGAACCAAAAAACTAAAAATTTTTGGATTTTAGTTACTTTCAATAATTAAACATAAAAACCGATTATAAATTTATAAAGATCACAATATCAAAATCCTATATAGTATAGTTGTGATAAAGTGTCTCTCTTTGAAAACAGGGTAGCAATTTACGGTTTTCGACATGTGAAGTGGAATTTCGCTACTAGAATTTCTAAATTTGGGAAATTCTCTTTTTATGGATATTTATATCGTTTTTTAAATGACTATTTCACTAGTATCATTGTTATAAGAACATATACAATGCCAGTATAATATAATTGATTATAGAAAAATGCCATACTCTGACCGTTCTGCATCTCAAATCCATCCTCCTAAATCCTACCCTTCCTTATATTGACACTTTTGCACTTATCTAGCTCAAACTGCATTGTAATATCTGTAGAGGAATTCTCGACAATTCTGAGCATCTGATCCAGCTCGTTCTTGATAGCTGCCATTAGTTTTAAATCGTCCATATATAAAAGATGGTTTAAATTAATTTGTTGTTGTTCTTTTTGACACTAAAACCATAGCGGACTCAGTGAAATACCTCTTTTTATTGCCCGAGGATTAGTTCAATATTGGCATCATTCAAGTGAATAGTGGTATGTCAGGTTATTATTATTATTATTATTATTACATATCAGCACTGTAAGTTTGAGATAAACACGATAAAAAAAAACACGCAGTGCAATGGGATATTATTTGATATCCGTACCTCGCAACATTGCAGCCCCTAATCAATAATAACATACTACATCTTTACTTTGATCCTAAGAGAGAAATATAAAGGAGAGAGTTAACAAAAAACCTTTGCTGGAACCTATAGACACTTTAAAATATTACTACTTTGAAACAACCCTCCTGCCCTTCATTTTCAACAGGAATGTCTTCAAACCTTCCCCGTTTAGTTGTCATTTCACTTAGGGTCACTTTATGACCGATCTCATAATATTTCCCGTTGGTACGTATCCCTCTTTTTATCGCCATTCTGTAATTTTAGTAAGTGCTTAGCAAGTTTCTTGTGTGTCTCGGCCCCCAACACTGGCATCATCCCCCCTTTGCTTTCTTATGCGGATCAATTCGTGCTCTGGAGTTAGAAGTCTTCTTTATAATTTAATCTTGGAGAAGGTCTTTGAAAGATTAACGTATATTTAGTAGGGTTAAAATTATAAGGGATCTGACAGAAATGTCCCTAGAAATAAGGATCGTTTTTGTGATTAGGATTATAATATGTATGTATACTGATATTAGTACGAAATGTTTTTAATTACTCATATATATATATATATATATATATATATATATATATATATATATATATATATATATATATATATATATATATATATATATATATATATATATATATATATATATATATATATACAGGGTGATTTAGAAATAAGTATTTACAGGCATATAAACCTTCACGAAATATGAAAAATAGTTTTATATAATTTTTATCTAAGCCTCACCTTCTTTGGCTTCTTTACTAAAAATTATTACTCTTAGAATGTCGTGTTTTTTCTACTCGTAACTATTATTTATGAATTTGTTTTAACCAATTTAGTGCAAAAAATGCCGTTTTTTTGCTTATAAAATGAAAACGAGTTTCAGGCAGTATTTTTGTCACAAATCAATAAATTTCTGCTCTATTGCTTGGCCTATAACGGCAGATGAAATAATAGCTCTCATTAAAAAATTCTAAGAGTAATAATTTTTAGTAAAGAAGCCAAGCTTTAAATATTTTTAATAAAAATAGGCAATATACCCCTGTTCTACGCCTCTGAAGTGACTTATATGGTTGTCGTTTGTTAGGTTAATAGGTCTATGTAGTGATAATATGTTTCAAAATTGAAATTGATAACAGATATTACATAATAAAATGTCCTTTTTATCACACATGTTTGATGCCCTGTATATTCAAAACTGTGAGGCTTAGAGGCTTATATTTCGGTTTACCTTCTTAGGTGAGTTAAAAATTAAATTAAATTTGTAATTTTCATTGGATTATATTATTACATATATATATATATATATATATATATATATATATATATATATATATATATATATATATATATATATCTATTTTAAATCTTTACGTCCTTTATAAAATAAAAATGATTGATTTATGGACACTGATGAAGGTAAAAACTTGCCGAAACGTTTGAAAATAAATAAATTGCTGCATACAAACTAAATCTTCGTTTTATATATAAAAAATATATATATATATATATATATATATATATATATATATATATATATATATATATATATATATATATATATATATATATATATATATATATATATATATATATATATATGTGTGTATATATATATATATATATATATATATATATATATATATATATATATATATATATATATATATATGTGTGTGTTTTCATTCCGGGGGTACATCCGTTCACTACTGTCGTTCTGAAAAGAACAGTTTTGCTGACGTTGCGCCAAAATCGCATTGGGCATTTTCGAAGCTTTCTTTCTCGCGTCCGAATAGAGACTGAAGTGTTGGTGACTGCGACGCTTCCTTTTATACCCCCACTCGGGGCCGAAGGTTATATCTGCGCAGACGTTGGTCGTTATTTATGTTTTCCGGATGGTGCTGTTGTTGTTGCGCTTGAGTTTTTGCGATTTTAGATTTGTCGATTATTGTCTTCCATACTGTTGGTAGTTTTAATGATTCGTCCCTTTTATTCAAATCACCTGGTTTTTCAATTTCTATGGCTTCTCGGATTATTCTGCTCTTATAATGTTCTATATTGGCAATCTCCCTACACCCATCGAAATTTATTTTATGGCCGGTTTCCTGATGATGTAGGAATAAAGCTAAGGTTGTTTGTTTATTTCTGATGCTGAGTTTATGCTCTTCCACTCTTGCTGATATTCGCCTGTTAATTTGCCCTACGTACAACTTTTCACAGTCCTGACACGGAATACTGTACACTCCGTGGTTTTCCAGTTTGATTTTATCTTTTGAGTTTCCGAGTAGTTTACCTATAGTTGTTTGGGGCTTGTGTATTGTTTGAATGTTGTGTTTCCTCAGAATTCTTCCGATTCTGTCTGTTGTGCCTTTTACATATGGTAAGACTACTCGTTGCTTTCCCGGTTCATGTTTTTTGTTGTTGGTTGTTCGGGAAACCTGTGCATTAATAGCTTTCTCTATGGTGCGATTTGTATAGCCATTTTTCTTTAAAGCACTAGATATTACCTTAAGTCCGTTTTGTCTCGTCTGTGTTTCAGTTAGTCGCACGGATCTAGATATACAGGTTGTATTCGAAATGTCCGTTATGTAGTTTTGTGACCAAAACATCTAAAAATGGTAGTTTGTTGTTTTCCTCTAACTCTAGAGTAAATTGTATTCTGGGGTGGATTGAATTTACGTGAGTCAGAAATTTTTTTTTTCGGCCCCTTCGTGGGGGTATAAAAGGAAGCGTCGCAGTCACCAACAGTTCAGTCAGTCTCTATTCGGACGCGAGAAAGAAAGCTTCGAAAATGCCAAATGCGATTTTGGCGAAACGTCAGCAAAACTGTTCTTTTCAGAACTACAGTAGTGAACGGATGTACACCCGGAATGAAAACACGTCGTATTATTCCATCCGTGAAGGAGTAAAAATTAACATATATATATATATATATATATATATATATATATATATATATATATATATATATATATATATATATATATATATATATATATATATATATATATATATATATATATATATATATATATATATATATATATATATATATATATATATATATATATATACATATATGTATAATATGCTTGTGTGTTTCATTCCGGGTGTACATCCGTTCTTCACTCTCGTTTTGAAAAGAACAAATTTGCTGACGTTTCGCCAATATCGCATTTGGTATTTTCGAAGCTTTCTGTTTTGCGTCCGATTGAAGACTGAAAGTGTTAGTGACAGTGGAGTTTCCTTTTATTCCCCCACCCTCTGCCGAAGTTTATATCTAAACGGTCGTGCGTCATTGTGTATATTTTCGGGACGTTATTGTTGTACGCTTGATATTCTGTGGTTTTTAGTGATTCAGTGCTGGTAACTTTAATGATTCGTCTCTTTTATTTAAATCTCCTTGTTTTTCTATTTCTATGGCTTCTCGGATTATTCTGGTCATGTAGTGCTCTATATTGGCAATTATTCATCTGTATCTTCAATTATAAACGGAAATTTATATGCGACGATAATTACAATATGTAACCGAGTAAATTAAATGACACCACTCTTTATCTGACACCATAACATTATTATTATTACATATATATATTTTTTTTAAATCTTCACGTCCTTTATAAAATAAAAATGATTGTTTTAGGAACACTGATGAAGGCAAAAACTTGCCGAAACGTTTGAAGATAAATAAATTGCTGCATACAAACTAAATCTTCGTTTTATATATAAAAAATAGGACCAAAATAGCCAAGAATATATATATATATATATATATATATATATATATATATATATATATATATATATATATATACAGTTTTCTTGGCACAAAAAACTAAATCTTCGTTTTATATATAAAAAATAGAACCAAAATAGCCAAGAAAACTGTATATATATATATATATATATATATATATATATATATATATATATATATATATTTTTTTATATATAAAACGAAGATTTACTAATGCCGCTTGATATTCTGTGGTTTTTAGTGATTCAGTGCTGGTAACTTTAATGATTCGTCTCTTTTATTTAAATCTCCTTGTTTTTCTATTTTATGGCTTCTCGGATTATTCTGGTCATGTAGTGCTCTATATTGGCAATTATTCACCTGTATCTTCAATTATAAACGGATATTTATTTGCGACGATATTTATCTTTATTTCACGTAAAGTTTTCTCCATTAACTCAAAATATGTGTGTACAATCTACACATTATCACACTGGTTGCTATAATATTTCGGACACCATGCTTATCGCGCCCTAAGTATACCGGCTTTATTAGCTCAGACAAATATCTCGATTCTAGACTTATCGAATCTACTACAACAACCTTACAATATATAACCGAGTAAATTAAATGACACCACTCTTTATCTGACACCACAACATTTTACCTAATTTTATGGGCACGATATAGATTATATCCTCCACCCAAATTTACATACAGTGCCTTTTTTAAACATTACCGCCTACCTGTTTCTCTTTATATCACGCCACATTTAGATAAACTTATTTAAAATCTTGTAAATAATTCCTTTTTACTTTGATATAGTTACGAGCTGTCGTAAATTGTACATCCATTCTCTGTGTGGTCTTTAGTAGAAAATTGTCCCTATTAATGGTTGGTAGCGGGTTGTATGATGTACATAAATCTTCAAGATCTGTATAATAATTTCTTTTTTGTTTGTTACTTTTGTTGGCAATAGGAATTTCAAAGACATAGTTTAACTGCAGATATATTTTAAAGTTTTTTTTACTTATTACAACACTTGTTTCTTCAAATACCTTATACATTTAATTTCAAAGTCCTACTCGAAATATAACTTAAAAAAAAACAGTAAATTCCCGTTATTAGGAATAGCGTTATTTAGGAACGCATATTACTGTCTTTCCAAACATTTTTATTGTTGTTTCGCCATATTGAATTAGTACCATAATTTTACTAGTTCATCTCTATACTACAATTAGTTATGGCAGACAATTTGAAATCAGTTCATTAAGTAGTTCTTTCGGGCTGAATTTTTAAATATTTTATTAAACCGCCATTTTGTTCCGCCATCTTGGATTCATACAAAAATTTTACAAGTTGATTCCTACATAATACTTGATTTTTGTACAAAATTTGAGATAAATTGGATAATTAAGTTTTTAGTAATAATTTCTTTAACGTTTCCCCCCCCGTTATCCCCATATGCAGGTGCAATTTTTGGCTAAAATTAGAAGTCAATCTGATGAGTAATTTTTAATCTATGCCGTGAACCGACAGACACAGAAACATCGACAGACGAACCAACGGACTTGATAAAACATGTTTTTGGCATCTAGGGAAACCAAAACGCAATTAGGGTAAAGTCGGGTGAGATGGCCAACCGAGAGAGATGACCAGCTGCTAAAACTCAAAAACCCGTCGTTAGATGGCGCTGCCTATCCTCACCGGCGACATTAAAGCTCTTGGAAAATAAAAATACTATTGCGCCCTCGTAAAATTATATAATAGTTTCTTACTACCTAGTACTGTATATGTGTCGAAGTAAATTGGCCGGTGATTTCAACATATTTGGTAAGTACGATGTTCATTCTATTGTTCTAACACCGTTAAAAGCATACAGTGGATTTTGTTTGTTACGTTGGCCATCTCTTCCTAGCATTCGGGAGAGATGGCCACCAAATTGTAGGGATAGATGGCCATTTATTTTTTACGTCTATTTCTTTACAGTTTGGAGTCCTTTGGAGTTTACTGCAGAAAAATGCCAACGAAATATATCAGAAAGAACACGAATCGTGGAAACCTTACTCAAGAAAATCTGAGACTAGCAATTGAAGCTGTCAGAAATGGTTCGTCTGTAAATGGAGCCTCAAAAACTTATCGCATTCCAAAGAAAACCCTTGAAAGAAAAGTAAAGAAGAATGTTTCCACGACTGGTAAAATGGGACCGGACAGCATGTTGGGGGAGGCAAATGAAAATAAATTAGTGCTGCACATTAAAAAGGCACAAAAATGCGGTTTTCCTATGACGGTTACAGATGTTCGAAAGCTTGCCTTTAATTTCGCTGAAAGTCTACAACTCAATCATAAGTTCAATAAAGAAAAGGGAACTGCTGGTTCTGATTGGTTTAGGTCTTTCTTCAGAAGACATCCCGACTTGTCTATTCGAAAAGCTGAGGGTGTATCTCTTGGGCGAGGTGAAGGCATGAATCGTGTAGTTGTGAAAAAATATTTTACGCTTCTGCAAGATGTACTGGGAAGCAATGAGCTTTTCGACAAACCTATGATATACAATGTCGATGAAACAGGTCTTCAATTAAATAATCGATCTGGGAATGTTATAGCCGAAAAAGGAGCAAAAGATGTTGTTACAGTGACATCAGGAGAAAAGGGTGAGACAATCTCGTGCATAGCTTGCTGTAATGCGGAAGGTTTTTTTCTACCACCAGTCTGTGTATTTAGAGGCAAGAATTTAAAGACTGAGTGGACTGACTCGATGCCGCTCGGTTCACAAATTGTGATGTCTCAACAATCAGCCTATGTAACTGCAACCATTTTTTTGGATTGGTTTAAAAACCACTTCTTACCTCGTAAAAACGAAGGGAAGGCCTTGTTAATTCTTGACGGGCATGCATCTCATTGTTCTTGCGTTGAACTTTTAGAAACAGCTGAAGCTAATAATGTCGTTTTGTTGTGCCTACCTCCGCACACCACTCATTATTTGCAACCACTCGATAGGGCTTTTTTCAAGTCTCTTAAAACTTTCTACTATCAACATATTGTAGAGAATGGATGCAGAGTCACCCCGAAAAAAAACTAGGGCGACTTCAAGTTGGAGAACTTTTAACGAAAAGCTGCTCTGCGATCATGCTTACACTGTTTCTGATCGAATTGTAAACAACGAAACGAGAGAAGTCCTGGAAACACCCACAGAAGTAACGAACATTCAACATTCGAACTCTCAAGTGAACAACGTTGAAGCAATACAAGAAGTTAGACGCCCGATCAATATGATGGATAATGCAGTGCCATCCTGTAGCCATGCACATACAGAGCCTCGATGCACAACTCCAGTGGAAGGAACATCTGTACCAGACTTGACCCCTGGAAAACTTTTAGACCAGATTAATCCTACACCTAAACTAGTTGTTTCTGCAAAAAAAACGAGCAAAATCCATAGCCACCCTATTAACTTCTCCCGAACACATTGCGACTCTGAAAGATAGATCCGCAAAGAAAATCCAACGAACAAAAAAAAAGAACGCTCCAAAGAAAAATGTTCAAAAAAACAATTGTTCGAAAAAGAAAACGCTCACCTTCGCCAAGTTCTGATAAAAAAGATGAGGATATAGATGTCCAATATGAAGAGGAAAGTGATACCCTATCAGAGGTGGATAAAACCGAATGTACAGGATATGGAGAAAGCTACAACAGCACTCGAAAGTTTTCTTTTATAAAAAGTTTGTTCTTTTAACGTTTTTCTATTCTATTTTCATTTTTATTATGTGCCATCTCACCCTTACTGGATTGGCCATCTAGCCCCACTGTACTGGGCCACATACAACTTATTTTTATAAGTAATATAACAAAAATTCTAATAGTATTTTAACCCTTTTTATTTACCTACCTGTTGGGATGAAAGTAAAGCTGTTACGAAAAAAATGATGGTAAACCTTACAAAAAAATTACAGTGACCTACCATGCAAAATGGTGGCCATCTCTCCCCACTTTACCCTATATGTAAAACCTGAGAGGGCGATTTTTTTTGAATTAGTACTACACTTTTACTGGTTAATATCTATACTACAATTAGTTATGGCACACAATTTGAAATCAGTTCATTAAGTAGTTTACTCAGGCTGAATTTTTAAATATTTTACTAAACCGCCATTTTGTACCGTCATTTTGGATTCGTATCAAAATTTTACCAGTTAATTCCAACGTAATACTTGAGTTTTGTGCAAAATTTGAGATAAATTGGATAAGCGCTTTCTTAGTCATCATTTTTTTAACATTTCAATAGGCCGCCATTTTGTTTTGTCACATTGCATTTTTACCAAAATGTTACCAGGTCATCCCCATATGACCCTTAATTTGTGTCCAAAATTTGAAGTCAATCGGATATGTAATTTTTTAGCTATGTCGCGAACAGACCGGTCGACAGACTGACAGACAGACAGACAGAAAAACTGAAACGTAAAGATCAAAAAAATCTTGGAGTGTGATTTTTTCACGATTACAACAGCTACTTCCCTTTTATGAGGAAAGTTACCTGGAATTTCGCCCGTTATGATTTTTTTCCATTTGTTAGAAATGGTGAAGTGTAACCCAATTTAGGTTAGTACAGGGTGTCCGGATTTGGTTGCCTAAGCAGGCTATCTCGCTTATTTTTAAAGATAGAACCTTGCGGCTTTCACGAACCTGAGCTAATTTTTTGTGAAACTCACGAAGCCGTAAACAAAATTTTCATAGCCTTCTTCGTTTTTGAGATACAGGGCGAAATACAAAATTTTGCATTTTGGGACCGCCCTCGTATCTCGGTTATCCTTAAACTTAACGCAAAGGGAAAAATTCCTGCTTATGCAGTTTTCTACGCTGGATCCAGGGGCATAGTTATATTTTTCATTTGAGTTGTTATTTTTTAGATATAACCCAAAGTTGTGTTTTTTTAAATGGGACACCCTGCATATTTGTCCAGAAATTGATTTGTCCTTTTAAAAGCTTGTCGAAAATATATAATAGTATGGGCCTATTTTAATAAACAACAACAAAAATCCTAATTTTTATAATTATCATCCCAAATTTTGCAGTAGGCCATGCAAAACAATGCTGCCTTTTATTTAAAGTCGTTAACTATATCTACATCCTAACAATAAATCAAAATAAATATGTAATGAAATCTTATTTATCAAAATATGTATTGATAATTTCGCACCAAAAAAGTACCACCTACCTAGATTTACGTAACAAGCCTTTCAGCAAAAATCAACTGTCGTATAAGAACTACAGTAACCAAGGAAATCAAAAGAACTGTTCAAACTGATTTCCATTTTGTTCTATGCATGCTTCGCACAATTTTCGTATTCGTTTTAGGGAATTAAGCAAAATAACGGGATGATTTTGTAAATAGCGAAAATTTTCTCTTATTGCATTTCCTAAATCTTGGACATTATCATAGTGGTCTTTGTAAATTCTATTTTCCAGATATCCCCATAGAAAGAAATCTAAAATCGACAAATCTGGGGACCTAGGGGGCCATCTTATAGTTCCATTTGTTCCGATCCATTGATTGGTAAAATTATTGTCCAGAAATAATCTCGTCATTCCAGAATTGCGTGCAGGAGCACCGTCCTGTTGAAAATAAATTTCGTTAATTTGCGCTAGAGGAACATCGTCAAGTAATTCAGGTATAGCTGTCTCTAAAATTTCTATATAGCGATTGGCTGTTAGATTTCCCTCAAATATATAAAATTTTATATGTGTTCCTAATATGAAGCAGGACACATTTAAACCAAACCTGCCCTGCTGTCTTCTGGGAAATATTTGGTGTTGATTTTCCTGGGACCAGAATCTACTATTGTGCCTATTGAGTATGCCAGAATTACTGAAATGTGCTTCGTCTGACCATATAACCTTCCTTTCAAAATCTCTAACCATATCGCATCTTTCTCGAAACCAATTGCAGAAGACTACCCGACGCTCTGCATCCATTGGCTGTAAGTGCTGCACGACCAAAATTTGTATGGGTGGTATTTGTGCTTTTTTAGAATTTCTTGAACTCTAGTTTTTGGAATCCCTATGCTCTTTTCACTGGCCCTTTCTTTATTATATGTTTTCGTACGAGGTTTGATAAATGATCCGTGATTAAGTAAATTCTTTTTTATCCGATAAAAAGTGGATATATTAGGTTGCCTCCTTTCTGGATATCTAAATAAAAATTAAGCAATAGTATTTTAACATACCTAAAAATTAACTATTTACCTGTTAAAATACATCTCAGAAGCCGCTTCAACATTTTCATTACTTAATATAAAACAAGCTAACATATCGTACTTTTCATAATGTTCGAAAGTTTGGTTTTCTTCCATAATAATATAAATATATTTTTACACAATAAATAAATACAAAAAACTAGCGCTATATTTTATATACGCGTACAAAATTGGGAAATGTCATTTGCTTCCAAGAAAACAAAAGAAAACGGAATCGTTTTGCATGGCCTACTACAAATCAATTATACAGGGTGTCCCATTTAAAAAAACCCAACTTTGGGTCATATCTAAAAAATAACAACTCAAATGAAAAATATGACTACGCCACTGTATCCAGTGTAAAAAACTGCGTAAGCAGCAATTTTTCCCTTTGCGTTAAGTTAAAGGATAACCGAGATACAAGGGGGGTTCCAAAATGCAAAATTTTCTATTTCGCCCTGTATCTCATAAACGAAGAAGGCTATGAAAATTTTGTTAACGGCTTCGTGAGTTTCGTAAAAAATTAGCTCAGGTTCGTAAAAACCGCAAATTTCTATCTTTAAAAATAAGCAAGATACCCTGCTTTTGCGACCAAATCCGGACATCCTCTACATAGTAACAGTATATATGTGTTACATATATAAACATTTTTATTAAAATATTATCAATTCAGTCCCAAATAACACTTGTTTTTTGTACAAAATTTCAGATAATTTGTTTAAATAGTTTTTAGTAATATGTTTTTAACATTTCACCAGACCACCATTTCGTTTTGCCGTATTGGATTTTTACCAAAATATCACCAGGTCATCCCAATATAACTCCTCATTTTTGACCGATATTTTAAGTCATTCGTGTAAGTAGAAGTAAGAAGATAACTTCAATAATGCCCAGCGATACACACTAGTCGAAAAGGGTTACGATAATAATTTTTTCATAAACAAAAATAGTTTTCAGTTTTAGTCCACTGAACCCTGGAAAAACCCTTTCATTCTTTTATTTAATTCAGTATCAGTGATTTATTTTTCAATTTCACAAAAGACCTTACCGGACACCCATAAATAGTCGTTTTATTCAATAAAGCAAGATTTGAAATGCAATTGTGGGAGATTTATAATAACCACTATCGACAAAATATTCTCAAAGGACTTTGCCGCCTTGAAATATGCGCGGAAAGCCATGTTTATCGTCACTGGGAGGTCCTATATTAAATGTTCCTTATGGAATTCTTATGGTTTTCCGCGTTTTCCACAAATTTATCGGATACTTTAAAACGGATATGGAAGTGAAACACCAGGTGCACTTTTTGCGTGGATTTAAAGGATATTTTACTTTGATTTATTCGATGCATTTCCGAGCCAGAAGAAGGGGAAACGGTGAGAGTGGTTTTTGATATTTCCGACATAATTTATGGCGATTTAGGGTGGGGTGTTGTAACACGTATACAGGGTGATTCGTAAGTAAATACATTAAATTTGACAACACATTTCTGAGTAATCTTACGAAAAAAGATAAAAAAAGTTTATTTTGGTTCAAAATAGTTTTTAATATTCTTTTTATTTTCAAATTGGTGTTTAAAATACTACGTGTTTTAAACTCTGCGTTTATAGTTCAACCTATCTATTCTGCTTTCTTTATTATTATTATTACCTTGGTGTAATCTTTGTATAACTATGGTTTTGTAATAGGTTAATATTCTTTTATTAAAAACTTGAAATTAGACAGTTTTTAACATTTTAAATAAACAAGTAATGATGATTAAAACACTGGTTTTTAATAAATATGTATAAAATACTACATAAATAAATTACCGGAATGAAATGAAACCGAAATGACTTAAAAAATTTAATATTCTGTATTCTATTAACTAAATGAGTATTTTAAGCAAAATTTATAAATAAATATAAATTAAAACAAATGAAGTAAAAAACATTATTTTACAAAGGCGTGGGGAAGATATTACCGGTGGGGCTGGCGTAATAGTCAGTGGCATAGCATATATGTTTTATTCGGTTTTTATCAACCCTTTAAAGTTCTTTGGTATATACGTATTACAACCATAATAAGTCGTTATTTTAAAATGTAAATCAAATTACGCGCCACGTCAAATTCATCCGCCTTCATTTAGTATTGCAAACAATGCAAACAGCCTTTACTAGCTTGTGATACTTCCAAGGGTACGCACATAACACTCACAATATAATGGAAACTGCCGTGCTTCGAGTTGTTGTAAAGTTTGCAGCGCCATACCTGGGGTCGTTGCAAAAGTTACAAGATGCCTAACTTTTTCTTCTACAGTTAACTGTACAAAACGATGGCAGCGATGGCGCCATCTATCGCGAGTTTGTTAAAACTGAATGCGCGCGCCCAACTCAAATAATTTTTAGTTTTGATGGACCTAAAGAAAAAACGGTCTTCATTTATGTATCACCCTCTTACTTTGTAGTGTAGTAATTTATTAGCACATTTTTGACAACATAAAAAGGACCAAACCTGGGAAATATATACAGATTTTTTTTTTTAATTGAAAATTTTCTGTTTTCAAATGCGACCTATAAAATGAAATTTATTTTTTAAAAATGGGATAATTTTTTAAAAATATGCTTCAAACACCGGTTTTGTAATTTTCGAGATAAGGCACAACATTCCTAGGAAAAAAGAAATAGTCATATATAGTATTTTGGTCTCAACTTGATGCTGTATCCTGACTTATCCCTAAATTCAAAAAAACTAATTTAAGTTTAAACCATATAATCAAAAAATTATGGTATAATTTTCAAAATTTGTTTTTATTTTAAAATGCGCATCTATAAACAGAAAACATTCGAATTAAAAAATATATATTTATTTCTTTCCTTAGTTTCGTCCTTTTTACTGACCCTGTACTAATTATCATTTGGTAATAAGATAATACACTACAAAGATACAGGGTGATACATAAATGAAGCCCGTTTTTCCTTTAGATCCACCAAATGTCTCACTGCAAATAAAAAAAAATCACCTACTCCATAAGAAAATAAATACTCGTTTTCCTTGAAATCTTGACTATTTTATTTCAAAATTATCATTTGATCTCACAATAAAAAATTAGAAGTTTTTTAAAATGCATATAAGTAGTGGTTATGTACTTACTATTAATAAAAATGTTATCTGATACAATAAATGCTCTAGGGATTATCAATTTTTAACTGTTAAATATAGGTCAATACATTATAAAAAAATACCTTGTTGTGTACCATATGTTTTATTTACCATTGTATTTTAACATATCTATCATTATTATTATTATTTCTACAGCTATATCTTGTAAAATTTTCATTACAGATAGATAAAACTGTTGAATAAGACACAGAATAAACAAGTGAACTACAAATGGTACAAGATACAAACTATAAAATCCAATATAAGCATAAAAAAAGAACAAAGGAAAGAAATGTTATAAATAAATGACATTAACATGTCTCAGCTTTCTTTGTCTTAACTCCAAAATTAATTATAATGCGCAAATACATAATGGTTAATTTTGAGAAATGTAAAGTAATTAAGAACAAAATGGCATAACTTTTCTCTGAATTAATCCTTGCTAAATCTCTTATCGTTATGAGCTCCCTTAGAGTACATTCCCATATATACTATCATACACAATATAATTACACATGTAATTTTAAATAAACGAGAAAATATAACAATATTTATAATACATCCTACTGTATAGATTTTTGATTTTCTACAGGGAAGGAGCTTCCAAGTCCGCGTCAATAAATGTCTGTCGGAGAGCTATGATGTATTGAGTAGAGCACCCCAAGGCTCTGTTTTGGGACTACTGCTGTTCATAATATATATCTCGGACATATCTGAAAACATACAACGCATAACATAATAAGATATATATGCTAACACATTATTTTTAATATTTTCAGGAAATGCAAAAAGCAACTTTTTCACATAAATTTATCTGACATACTCAAAAGAGGATTGTTTAAAAGAAATTCTGTTGCATTAAATATAGTATTTTGATCTAAAAAAGACCTGGACAGACTTATTGTTAGCCGAACCAACTCAACACACAGTCAAAAAATTCTTAAGTTACATTTTATAGCATCCGCATGATATATGTAATTTTCCTATTAATCAAATCATTAAGGCAAGAACAAAGTGAATTTATCATTCTCAAGAGTTTTTGGCTCACCCTTTATATTCAATTTTAAAAAACCTTTGTAGTATATAAAAATAAATTTACTTTCTTTTCTGATGTCCAATAATCCCAAAAAAAAAATTTTATTATAGCTCTAGCAGGCTTGACGATTCCATGTATTATGTGTGATGTGTACCCTAAATGTAATGCATGAATTGCATTGAACTGTGTCAAATAAACACTATATTAAAAAATAATGACTATTAGAAAAAAAGCTTTTTACATTCTTTGAGAGTAAACAGGTCTCTAGAAGTTCCCAGTGTTGGGCTAGCTGGTGTTTCTAAATGAATATTAAAGAAGAGTATTAGTAAAATTATTTAGCTGTATACAGTTTTATGCACAGCACTCAGATGTACCTGTTTTTTGTTATTAACTATTAGTTAATACCTATCTCCTACAACAACTCTTATTTCCTCGGGTAACACTACATTCTAGTTGTGGTTCTTCCCTTTTCTACTGGGTTTGTTGCTTGTTGGACTCGGTACATCAATTTCTAAAAATAATTTACATGTATTGGTATTGTTTGATTTGATATGTTCCCTACAGCAAGCCTATCAACATAAGTTCATATTGAAAACCTCAAGCCCTCTGAATCAGTATAATTCAATAAAAGTATTAAGTTTTGATATCCTATATAAATGACAAGATTAATTCTTGAAAACTTTCTATCTTCTGTATGAAAAACAAGACTAGAACCATGAGAATTCTGTTCTTGGCTTCTATGATTTTGAAAATACCTTTTGGTTTTAATACCGCGTTTAATCAAATGGTATCAGTATTTAGCCATTTCTGCTTTATATAAATAGATAGATATTTTATATAAACGAATGAACTTACCAGTACGAAATAAATGAGGTAAACTTTCTGTTGGAAAAGAGGTTGTTCTTAAACCTCTTTTCATTCCTCGCAAGCGATTATATTCAGAAAAATGTAGATCACATTCCCTGTGAGATTCATAGATTTCTTTCACATTATCAAAATTTGTGTCAACAAAATAACAATCACATACACCTAATTTAAATTCAAAAACCACTGTTTGCACTGTTTATGTTCCCGATCAAAACTGGCCGTTTGGCGTCAAACGTCAACTCGCACAAAAGCGCCACTAGCGGCGACTGTGGATCGTTGCAGAACTAACAAAAATACGTTAAACTGGTTGCATACACAAAACCTTTTCAAGGGTTCCATTTGAAGTTTCTTATATATTTTTATTTATATATGAGGGTACGGACGTTAGCGACAAAGTGGTACAACGTATATACCAAAGACTTTTAACGCTAACAAAAATTAGGTTTTTTCATGTTTTTAAATATATTTTTCTTTATATTTATAAGCAATATTGCTTTTTGTTTATTTAATTGGTAAGTATTAACTATAAATGTTTACTAAGTAACATATAAGTTTAGTTTCGAGTGCCCAACGCATAATTTTAGGAGTAAAAACATAATTTCTCTGCAACCATATTTTTTCTTATGATTTTTACACAAATTATATTTGATTTTTTACAAAATTTCTACGCCTCTTTTTACATTCATCTTTTGATAGAAGTCTTATATACGCTTCTAAATAAGGTACCTGTTAAAATGTTTTCTTCCTTTTCTTGCGCTAGGAAAATTTTAATCATTTTATTGACCTAGGTATGATTTTATGAATTTGCAATTCTTTAGTGGGAATAAATAAACGATAAAAGGTATCGCCATTATTGTTTTCGTGGGACCCTTTTGGGAATTTATTGTTATAAATCATGATAATGAGGTCTCATTTAGTTTATACTATACAAGGTGTCCCGTTATTTGGTTTATACTATACCAGGTGTCCCATATTAATTATGTTACAATATTTCAGAAATTATTTGATGATTGTGGACGGTGTGTGTAGGAGTTGCTGGGGAGTTGAAAAATAACCGAGGAGCAAACGGAAAATTCTGACTTTGGTGGCGATCCGGTTGCAGATGACCAATTTGATTGCCAAGCGTCCTCAAGAATGCAATATTCAAGAGGATCAAACACACCTTCTTCCAGTTGGTGCTCTGAAGTTAGTTTGTTGCCAGCAATTGAAAATTTTACGCCAAGAATGACAAGGAAAAGGGCTAAAGCGGATCCTCGTGATGATTTCTCAGATTTTGATTCCGACGATTCAGTTGCCGACAAAACCTATAGGCCAGATTCTCCAACTTCTTTGCAAAATACATTATTATCTTTTGACAGTGATGACGACCTAGGTGTAGAAGAAGTTCAAGAGTTTTCCGTCTGTTCAAAAATGCCTGTACCACCTAAAAGGTACATAAATTATATTTTTTCCGAGGAAACTTGTCCCAAGACAGAGGTATAGTAACATAACTTTGTCCACTTTATATAAATAAGTAACAAGACCATTTTCTTTTTAGGTTGAGTCTGAAAAGCTATACGTTTTTTTGAAATCATGTTTACTCAAAATTTTATGGAATACTTTGTTCAACAATCAAATCTCTATGCCGAACAAATGAAAATAAATTTACAACTTACCGTGGAAGAACTGAAAACTTTTTTAGGAATACTTATCATAATGGGACTCGACCATTTACCCTCACTAAGGCTTTATTGGTCACGTGATCCAAATTTCTACAAAGAGAGAGTTTTTCCTATAAAGAGATTTTTAAAAATACTTAGATGTTTAAATCTAAATAATAATCAGAATATGCCAGCTCGTGAGAGGACCAACTATGACAAACTCTACAAAATTCGCCCATTGATCACACATTTTTCGAAGGTATATTCCGAATCTTTCACCCCAAGTAGAAACGTGGCCATAGATTAGAGCGTGATTGGTTTTAAGTGTCGCACAAGCCTTAAGCAGTACATGCCCATGAAGCCTGTGAAAAGGGGCTTCAAAGTGTGGACCTTGGCTTGTTCCGAGACAGGCTACTTATACGCATTTGACGTATACCAAGGGAAAATTTAGAAAATAAAGGTTTTTGTGCCTATTTTGATAATTTTTTTACAACAATTCCACTTATGAAAAAATTAGCCGACAGGTCATTATTTGGATGCGGATATTGTGAAGAGATCTCTATTGCCAAGTGGAAAGACCGAGGAACCAAGTCTGTAACAGTTTGTAGTAATATGCATCATGCCGCAGACACTGGATAAGTGCTTCGTACAAATAAAACTGGCGAAAAAAAGATTGTTGGATGAACTAGATCTATTGTTGATTACAACAAATTCATGGGAGGTGTCGATCGCTTTGACCAAAGGCTTGAGTCATACTGCGTGAGTTGGAAGATTAGGAGATGGTGGAAGAAATTTCTGTATTACTTTATCGATTCTAGTATTGTCAATTCATATATAATTTACACACAAACTATCAAAAAAGCAATCCCAAAAAGAAACCACTACTCAGCTAAAGTTTCGAAGCCTTCTCGCCAATCAATTGATCGGAAACTTTGCATTTAGGAAAAAGCCAGGTCCAATAACATTAAGAAATTATTTTGGAAATACTTTACATTTTCCCGTGGAAACGACAAAATGAAGAAGCCAACAATGCAGCAAATTTGGTATTCAAAAATGAGTACTTATTTGTGCGGTGAGTGCCAAGCTGCTTTATGCGTCGAATGTTTTGGTCTTTACCATAATTCCTAGTTTTATAGCTATACCCATTTTATTTGGTCGTTGGATAAATTGACTGTGGTTTTAATTATTTTTTATTATTATATTGTTATAAACACATAAATAAAAAAATAAAAAAATTTCTATTTATCTGATTCTGTCAACATTTGTTTAACGGAATAATGTTTTCTTAATTTGTTAAACTAAGTCTCTACAACTTTCGTAATATCATTCTATTCATCAAAAAACTCTAATTTTTGTAGCGTTAATATGTTACTCACCCCTAAAAAGATTTACCCATATTGTAACTCATATATATTCTGGCTGTTTTAATCATTTAACTTTATGATGACATTGCGCAACCCTGTGTACCAACACGGGACAGATATCAACCAGTTACACAACCCCAAAATGCGTCAAGCATTATTATCTGTTAACATAACAGGAACCATTTCTTCCACTAGACTTCATCTCACCCCCTGAAACATTTATAACATTGTCCCTACGTTTAATCAAAACGTCCGCCATCCATTGTCCAAAGAAAAATGTCCAGTTTTAAAACGACACTGCTGAAGGAGATAAGATTGACCCAAGGGTATAGCCCCGTTGTTTTTTCGGAGAAACTAAATTGACCATTTAAAGTTTCGCTTCAAATAAACACTGTTAGTTTAGAAGGTGAAATTGTGGGCTTATAAAGGACGGATATTTTTAGTCTCATTTTTCTTTAAGCTTACGTTTTTAACCTACTTCAAAAAAGGAAGAGGTCATCAGTTCGTTCGTATGTATTATTTATTTATTTATGTCTAGTATGTGATGGTTTAACCAATTTGGATAAACATTTCAGGAAGTATTCAGTGTAGTGCCGGAGGGCGACTCTGTTTTACAAGAAGTTATTTGGGTTATTATAAACTTTAACGCGTATTGAAAATATCAGTTGTCTTTATTCATGGAATAACACATTTGTTATGTAAATGAGTGAAGTGTAATTTTTTATCGTTTTACAAGGAAAATAAGTTAAACAAAAAGTGTATTGAACTAATATAGTAACTAAAGTGTATTAAAAAAAAAATGTATAACTTTAATCTGATATGTAACAAAAATAATTAATGTTAACGGGCTGTTCTTTCCCTTATAAAATATTTCACAAATTCTATGCTAGCGGCTAGAATATGACACCCAAAAAAATGTAATTAAACAAACAAATAAAAAACATTTTAATGAGACTTATTCATTATAAAAATCATTACCGCAGTAAAAAGGTCTTTCAATGACGCTTTTGTTTTTTTTTTCGAAATAGTGCAAATCTAGGGTTAGTTTTTAAACGTTTTGGAAGATGATTGTAAAGTTTTATGGTGTTGATTTTTTTATTAATTGTGTTTCTGATAGGATATACGTGTTGTGATCTTTCCAGGAAACTGTTTATATGTTTTCTCATCAAACAGACGGTTTTTAAAATAAATAATAGAAAATAGTAATACTCGGATGTGTGTATATATATATATATATATATATATATATATATATATATATATATATATATATATATATATATATATATATATATATATATATATATATATATCTATATGTATATATATATATATATATATATATATATATATATATATATATATATATATATATATATATGAAAAAATATAGATATACCTATATATATATATATATATATATATATATATATATATATATATATATATATATATATATATGTATATTTGACCAGGAAATACTAAAGCAGAGTAAATATGTTTTATAAAGCTAAAAACGTAAAAACGATTTCATTAAAATATATTAAACTCTATTCAAATATAGGAGTAACGAAATAAAAATACGTGCAAATTATTTTTAAATATAATTCAAATAAAAAAGCATTGTATTCAAAAGAGTTTTTATATCCCATTAACTACATTACTTTTCTTGAAAGCAGTCCACTTTTAACTCCAAATGTGTTTTAAAACGGTTGCAATAAATATATTACTTTTTAGAGTTAGACCTTAACAATTTTTTGATCAAAATGTGGTCCCTAATTAAACTTGTATTATAATATTTTTTTTTAAGTTAAAAGAAACAAGAATAGATGTGTCCTTAGGGACAAAATGTTATTATTTTTCGCCTAATCCGTGAAATGTCCAAGTTTTTATTTTGAGGAAAACAGTCCTATTAAAGATTCTTCATACGAGAAGTAAAGTTCGAAGAAGCCGCTCTACAAAAATATGTCATATTTATCTTGTAAATAAATATAGTGGAAGTGTTTGTAAAAAATAGATTTACGTTGTAATTCAAATATTTACATGTAATATAAAAAAAGTTATAGTTTCCCTAAATAATAATAATACAGTGAGAGACACCCAATATCTAATATTGAAAATTATTTTGCCTCTAATATTTTTATGAATAATATTCGATTGATGACGCACACGTAAGGCGTTTGGCGGTCTTACCCCCCTCGCCATTTTCAAAATTTATACACGAAAAATCACGACGCGGGATGGGAGACGATTATGCTTTTGATTTGTCTATTGCAGTAAAAAGACTAAAAATTTGTAATTGCAAGGTCTCCATTTAATTTTTACAAGAAATGTACTATGTATTAGATATATTATCGTTATTTTGAAAGGATTAATAGTTACCAAATATTACGTACGTCTAAATAATAATTCTTTAATTTCCTAACCTTTATTTAAAATTTGCCTAAACGGGTGTCCGCCTCCTCACCTGCCAACCACTACCCTCCCCAGACCAGAGAGATTAAAATGACTGAATTTTAAATATTTTTGCAATGCTCCATTATTTAATGGAGCTCCATTATGATTTTCGGATCAATCATAACATTTGGTAATACTTTTTCACCAAAAATGACAGAGGATGAAACAGGCTTATCAAGAATCACCATCAATTAGTCAGACGCAATATTACAAATGCAAATTCGGTAGACACCGCATATCTCGCGAAATAAACTGTAAATCCTCATGCAAAATTTCGGATCCACTTAAAATCAGAGACCCCTTTTCATTCGTCCCTTATTTTTAATTTAATCCCGTTTAACAAATCCCCAGTATAATGTCTAAAATATTTATAAGACAGCGAAATACAGTTTACAAGCGGTCCGCCGCAAAACAGAGGGATTCCGTCTTTTATGCAAAACGCTGCTGCCACCGAAAGGAAAGGCTTTTTCCAACCAGGAAAGATAATCTAGGTCCAACCATTTTCCGGCTTGCCGTTGAGACTCTTGATTTAATTAGTAAGTCTGGCCGCATATATGAATATCGCCAGTCTTCAGTGCACAAATCTGGCTAAGCCAGGAAAATAGTAGATAAAATGGGCTTTTTTCATAGGCGTATATAAGAAAATAGATTGAGCGTTTTTTTAAGTACATCTACATATAGATATTTTCCTAAATAGTGCGTAAAGTGATAGTGGGGCACTGTCTTGTTGAAATATAATGATAGTGATGATGTATCAGGATCTATCAAGAAACCTGCCACAAAATAAATTTTGATGGGTGTATGGAAATTCCCAATATAGATAGAATAAGACCAGAATAATCCGAGAACCCATAGAAATAGAAAAACAAAGCGATTTAAATAAAATGGACGAATCATTAAAACTACCAACAGAATGGAAGACAATAAATCTACATATCACAAAATTATAAGAAATCAAGTGCAACAACAACAGCAACATCGGGAAAACATAAACAATGACCAACGGCCGCACTTCAGGCGGGAGAGAGAAAGTTCAAAAAGGCCAAGTGTCATTTTAGCAAAAAGTCAGCAAAACTACAAAATGCTAAATAAAAATGCATATGGACAAGAAGAGAAAATACAAACCGTCAATTACGAAGACAGAAAAATTCTAACTACTAAAAGTAATAATAAGAAAAGGGAATTCTACGAAATGATTTATATTCAGAATAATTCTAACAACGTAAACTCAAAAACAGATACGAAAAAAGTATGCAAAATATACCATGACGTTTTAAAATAATTTTACACCTATATATTTCAAATTCTCATTTTCACTGATTAATTAAGCAACTAAATTCACGCAGTAATGTCTCATTTTTATTAACGTTTCTGCGATAACTTCAACCTTTATATCAAAATATGAACACATTTGGGGAATACGTCACTCACATATAGTTTTAAAAAATGATAATATGAAACTTAAGCTTTTTTCTGCACATATATATATATATATATATATATATATATATATATATATATATATATATATATATATATATATATATATATATATATATATATATATATGTCTTATATATATATATATATATATATATATATATATATATATATATATATTATATATATATATATATATATATATATATATATATATTATATATATATATATATATATATATATATATATATATATATATATATGTGGCTACGAATTCTTCTCAAGCATAGTTGATCAGGTGCGGTACTGTATTTATGAAGACAATTTAAACAGTGATAAGTATTTGGAGATTCTACGAGAGACGGTTTCTGAATTTCTAGAAGAAATTCCTATTGGTGAGCTGCAAAATTATTGGTATCAATTAGATGGGGCACCTGCACATAATTCGGCTGCAGTTTATCTACAATTATCTCGAATTTTTGAAGCTCGCTGGATTGGTCCCAATGGTCCTAGACTTTTATTTATGGGGATTTATCAAAGGTAAAATAATGTCTATGATTCCCCAGTAAATAACCAACAAGATTTGCTGGACAGGATACGAACAGCTTTTGCCGAATTAGAAAACGGACAAATTCAACGGGCCACAGCAACTGTACAAAGAAGAATTGAAATGTGTCTTCAAATGAACGGACAGCATATAGAACATTTGTTATAATTCAACTTTATTATTTTATTTATTTATTGTTGATTGTTAGATTGCTATAATTTTTAAGTTCACTAAAACAAGTTTAGAACAGTCTCGAACTTAGTAGATATGGTTAAAAATAATGTAAACAATTTATTACGTTTTTTATAACTTTATTTTTTCCGAAACGAAAAAATTTCGTTTCAATCCTCTTCAATTTTCTCTTGTTCATTGGCGATAAATAAGGATGTTTTTCATTAAAAACATAGCACGTTCTCTCCAATATTTTGCAACATTCTCCGCGAATATAAAATAAATTAAGAATATCAGCTTTTGAGTGTTATTTTATTTTAATTTAAAAGTTTCAGCTGTCATGTTGAATAGAAAAGCACAACAATTGTTTTTCCATGACTTACTACGGGAAGGTGTAAGCATTTAGCAAATACATATGATAGTTACAGTTCGATAGAAAATTAAATTCTACATTTGATAGCGCATAAAGTTATAGGGTGTCCCATTTAAAAAAACGGACTTTAGCGGCTTTGAAAATGTGAATGTTTACCTCTGAATTTAGGACACCCTGTATAAAAATAGGCAAATTCAATAAAAAAAAATAGAAACCTAAGATTATTTACCGATCGTCTGTAAAATATGAAGATTATATCTTCAAAACTTACAAAAATATGAGATTTTAAAATTTGGTACCCCGAAGGCTTATTTTTGGTTCAAGGTCAAGTATCTTAAGAACGCTTGAACCGAGGTATAGGACATGCTACATAAATTAGAATTAAAATTCTCCGTAGAATCAAAAAAAAAATAAAATACAGGGCGTTCCGTTTAAAATAAGCAAGTTGATACCAACTTCCGGTTAAACCGGAAGTGACAAGAAGTTGAAAATATTTCAAAAAAGAAGTACCCCTTGACCTTACCTTAATCCCAATATTTGAAATTTTTATCTAAATGGCATCATCAAAAACTTTTAATGAACGGGTTGCGTGAATAACCCTATATATATATATATATATATATATATATATATATATATATATATATATATACATATATACATATGCACTTGCCGACGTGCCAAGTCTTGTTCATTATAACTTGTTATAAATTATTTTTGTGTCAGTTTTCAAAATTCGTACATTTTGCGATATTTAGAAGTACTGATTTTGACATTTGAGCTACGAATTCTTCTCAAGCATAGTTAAAGCGCTTCAAAACAATTTTGTTTAAAATTAATGCAAAAATTTCGTCTTATCCTTGATTTCCGACACATACTTCATCATTGCCATTCAATTTTCACACATATAATGGGCTCCGTAAAACCATATGTCTAAAATTTGAATAAATCCATAAGTCTAAATTCGCAGAAAAGATACAAAATCAGTGTGGTAAAAAGAAATTTATAACAACACGTACACTTTTAAATCTAATATTCCAAAATGCCCCGTTCCTCCTTTAGCAACTTGGGTAGGGAGACATCTCTTTCTCTCTTCGTTAGAATACTTGTAATTAAAACTTGGATTTATATGCTAAAAAGCCGCATATATATGCAAGAATTTTGTAAATATATGCACTAGATATGCAAAATATATGCACAAAATATGCATAAAAACCACTTCCACATGCTAAACCACACAATAGAGAATTTTTCGCAAAAGATCATACTTACCTTTGCCTGTATCCTCATTAAACTTGAATAATGCAGAGAAAACTTTTTTCTTCCTTCATTTCCTACACAGTCAATTTTCTGTTTCTCTTTATCATAATCTACAATGTCTCTTATCGTGTAACATGTATCACGTCCCATTAGAATTTTCGGGGCTCCAAGGGAATCCATTCGGTGATCTTTTTTATCAGTCTCTCTTTCTCTATAACCTCCATTGCATCTTTTTCTACATCCAATCTCTCTCTTAATTCTTCGATATAGATTCGGTCGATTTTGTAAACTGTACAATATCTGCATCTCTCCATTTCAACGGCTCTCACTATACAGGGTATTACAGCCAAGGGTGATCGATTTTGTAGGTTAAGAATTTCTAAACATATAAAACCGCGCGGTTTGCTTGATCGAAGTCTGTGACCCATAAGTATTTTTTATGGAAATTAGTGATTTTGTATCTTATCTACAAAGTTGTCGACAAAAAAACCGCTTTCAATAATTTGAAAAATCTCTTAACGTCAAGGAAACGTTTCATGATTAACGTCTTCAAAAATCATCAAGAGTCATAACTGGTGGTCAACGTTTTACAAACAAAAAAATAATAATTCGACCAATGATATTCTCACAAATGATGTAAAGCAGATAATTATGTTTTGCTGATGATAATTATTAGAATAATCGTTGTATATTGGATGATCAAAGGAATCTTGTATACATATACCTATGATATCCTGAAGCATCCTTCTAATCACATTACGAGTATTGCATCTATAGTGATACATCAATCATGCCTGAGTTGATAACCGTATACTTTGGCTTGGAAACTGCTTCTGTCACTATCAAAATAGCATCAGTTAATCTTATGCGCATTACAAAAAGATTTTTTTTGGTCGAAAAAGCTCAGGCGGTATTATTTTACAGCGAAACCAAATCGATTGTATCTATTAGAAATAACCATATCAAGAAATCATGCCAAAAGTTTTCTACCCAGGGATTTCTGGAGGTAAAAAGACCAAAAAGAAATGCGTGTGATGTAGATTTCTTGAATAGACTATTAGCTGTTCATGAAATAATATTGAATTATCTCTCAAAATATCATTGCGAAAAAAAATTCAAATGCTTCTAAAGCGACATAGAGGACTACGGAAAAAAATGCATCACCTGCGAAATTCTTTAAGATTTGTTTAGAACTCACACAAATATCAATTTGATTATGTCTGATAAGGCTAAATTCTACATAAACGGTCGCTGTAATACGCATAACTGCAGGATTTGAGCCTGCGAAAATCCAAGGGAGTACAATGAGTTCCAATGGGACTCACCAAACGTTACCGTATGGTGTACCATTTCGAAAGAAAAAATGAATGGACCACTTTTTGTTTTTAACAAACCAACGGTAACGGAGTCATGCTACACGGATATGTTGAACATTTTTAATAAGTGAGATTTTTCAAGCTATAAAATATGATTTTTTCGGCCACTTTGTAGACGTGACACAAATTCGTTAATTTCTACAAAAAGATTTATAGGTTATATATTTAAGAAACGAAATACCGATAACCAAATATTACCAAAGTAATCCCCATTTTAATATGTTCTCCGAATAATTCATATTTTCCAAAAATTCATATTGCCGAATACATAAGGCCCAAATATTTATTAAATGCACTGAAGCCAATAGATGTGTTTTGTATTCAAAGCATACCACGTTCCTCCGTAAACATTTTGAGGATAAAAGGAAAACCCACTCTATTCCGTAAAAATACGACAAATAAAAAGCATTTTGTCTTTGTAGGAATCTTTCTATCCGTTTTATGTCTCATATTATAAAGGATTATTACTTTGACTTTTGATGTCTTTAAGAATTTATATTTTCAAACGGGTCTATTCTTCAGGATAAGAAGTTCTCCTGGAGCATTGTTATTTTGAAGCGGATGAATCTGGTTTGACATTTAATAACATTTTCTGATTTAAAAAAAGAGATCTGTATTCTAATTAGTATGTTATTATATGTTATTAAGTATACCAATTTTATATAAATTGAAAAACATGTTTTCTGGCACCCAGACATCCTAAAAAGCAAACAACTCCGAAAATATTTTTTTTAAATTTCAATACTTTTTATTTTCAAAAAATCTAAAGTAAAAAATGCCAATTTAAAAAAAATGTTAGTTTTCAATCCATAACAACTAAATATTTTTACCGAATTAGTTTTGTTTTTTGGGTAGAATAAACTATATAATCAAAAGCAGTGTTATCGTGCGGGTCTACGATTTACCAACGAAAAACTTTTTAAGTTTGTTTTTCTTTTATTAAGTGTAATTAATATCCTCCGCATAAAATCCGGAAGATGAATTAGATAGACCTATGATATTTTTATATGAAAAAAGAGGATAAACATATAAATACCAGCAGTTGCAAAAATCTTTGAGCGATGTCACTTCAAACTCAGATTGACAAGTCAGTGACAAAATGAGTAATAGAAAACAATTTTCAGTTTTTTTTGCATCCACAAGTGAAAAAAATGGTATTAAATCTAATAAAATATTACGAAAATGAAAATTCACAGGCCAATATCCAGAAGGCAGTAGCAAAAGCTCTGGGAATCGGTATAAGGACTGTGCAGAAAATTGTGCGTGAAAAAAAGCATAATTTACTACCGAAGAAGATTAAGAAATGTACACGAAAAAAGCCAAAGACAGAAGACTTAAGTGACAATGTAAAAATGGATGTTCGTAACGCAATTTACGATTTATACACATCAAAAACTAATATAACCCTTCAAGTTTTAAAAGAAGCTTTAAAAAATCGAGGCATATTGGAAATTGGACTAAAATCGTTGTCAAAATTAATAAAAATGTTGGGTTTTCGATATAAAAAGGACTGTAATCGAAGATTTTTATGTGAGTTGCCACATATAGCAAGTCATCGTATCCAGTTTTTAAAGAAATACACGGAAAATGTTAATTTAAAATTTAGAAAAGTGGTATTTTTAGACGAGACTTGGATATTTTCTAATGGAAGTGGTTCGAAATCTTGGCAGGACGAGTCTGTAAAAAGTGTCAACAAAAAAAGGGATGTGGGACGGGAAAACGGTTCATCATTTTGCTTGCAGGTTCTTCAACAGGATTTCTCCCAGGTGCAAGTTTACTGTTTTCTTCAACATCCAAAAGAATGGACTACTATGATAATATGAACTGCGAACTATTTGAAAAATGGTTAAAAGAACAACTGATTCCGAATTTAGATGCTCCATCTTTAACCATTCTGGACACTGCATCTTATCATTCAAGAATCTTATATAAACAACCTACTTCATCCTGGAAGAAAAGTGATATTTATGACTGGCTAATAAAACAAAAACAAAATCCTTTACCCAATATGCTGAACCTAGAACTTCTTTTAATGGCAAAAGCTAGAAAAAACCAACAATATATGCTGTAGATGAAATATTGCGGGAAAATGGACATGAGGTTTTACGACTTCCGCCATACCATTGCCAGTTTAACGCAATAGAATTAATATGGTCTGGGGCAAAATCATATTACGAAAAACACGTGAACGATGGTCTTACATCATATGAAGTGCAAATTGTTTGGCAAGATTCATTAAATTATATTACGCCGGAGTACTGGAAGAAATCTGTGAAACATACGGAGAAATTAATATGGGATTGGTGGAATCGAGACCGAGTTAGATGTCGAAATAGCACCAATGATCATTGCGCCGTTTGAGGCCGACTCAGAATATAAGGAGTTTTTAAGTTATGATGATATTTTCTAGTCTATAATATTAAAAAGTTCCTGAAGGATTATATTAGTCTTTGACGTGTATAAATCATATATTGCATTATGAGTATCCATTTTTGCATTGAAACTTAAGTCTTTTGCCTTTGAATTTTTTCGTGTACATTTCTTAATCTTTTTTCGCAAGTAAATTATGTTTTTTTTTCATGCACAAGTTTCTGTACAGTCTTTATACCGATTCTCAGAGCTTTTGCCACTGGTTCCTAGATATTAGCCAGTGAATTTTAATTTAAAATTTTTTTTATTAGATTTGACACCATTTTTTTGCTTACTTTTTTAGTACATTTGTAATTTTGTAGGCAATAAATAAATAATAATCATAGAATATTTTTTCCAATTTCAAAGCGTGTTTAAAATAAGTAAATTTTTTTATTAATTATATATGACAAAATTTGATATATAAAAATTGGTAAAATCGCTTTACCAGAAACTCGGGGCTAACGAAAAATACAGGCTCTATATATATATATATATATATATATATATATATATATATATATATATATAGCCTGTATTTTTCGCACGAATGGTCCTTAATTTTAGACTGAAATTTGAAGAAATCGGATAAGAAGCCGCGAACAGACAGTCTGACGGACAGACATACCAGCATCTAGGGACCCCTAATTGTAAAGATCTGAAAAAATCTTACGAGGGAAGTAATAACTAATTATCTTGTGTTTTTAACAAAAAAGTATAATATTTTTGCAAAATAAATTTTTTTTGTTATCAGAATACAAAAAAAAACAAGTTTTCTTTGCACAGGGGTGGCCCGCATTTAAATAAATGACACTGTATAAGTGGTTAGATTTCTAGTTCAAGCGGGTCTCATAATTTTTGGTGATTGATAAAAAAATCTCACTTTCATTGAGTGGCTGTATAAACAGAACATATCCTGATTGTTCCACTGATTCGACCTGCCTTCCGGCTTTATTAAGGCGCTTGCCGTTTTGTGTATTTTTGTTTTTGCTAATCAAAATTTTTTTAACCAAATACATATTTAACGAATTTTCTTATTTAGTCCCTCGGCATGTAATATATAAAATAATATTAAGTGGCTATCTTAATAACATTGCGTAATATAATAAAAAAAACTATTTTCTTCCTCCCTGTATATTTGTAAATAGCCCAACGAGATTTAATAGCTCGATAAAAGAATCACACAAGGTTTTGGTACTCACTGTGTTTTCTGATTTGATTCATAATGTTGGTCACTTTTGGACCCGCACGATAAGACCGCATTCGACTATAGTGACTATTCCCCTCTATTGTTTTGCAATGGCAAAATGGCATAGCAACGGCCTGTTTTTTACTGCCAAAACTCATATCTGGCCAAAATTCTCCCTACCTGGACAAAATCAACAAGATGGTTTTTCAGCGACAAAATTTTGTTGGGTTAAAGTAAAAAATTGATCTTGTCATTTTGAGAAGCGTCACCTATTCAATATTGCAAATAATAAATAAAATTATTTTTATTGATCTTAAAAAATAAAGTTGTTACCGTAAACTTGGGTGGCTTTGGCCAGCAATGGTGGCTTTGGCCGTTTTTCAAAATTTATTATTATAATGTAGATGTGCATTAAAACATAAAATATTTGCAAGTTCATTTTTTTTATGATTCTGTACACTTTAGTAAATGTAAAGGTTAGTCATATTTGCAAAATAACTTTTCTACTTTTTAGTTACAGCGTATAAAAAAAAAGCTCTTGAAAATACTAATTTTACTATCCTTAAAAACTTTATTCATATCGAGTTATCTGGTGCCACCTATGAGGTCGCGCTCAAAACATGACATTAACGAACATTAAGGAATCTTGTAACCTAATAGCTGTAATAATTTAGTTATCAGTACCTACGGTAGAGGATGGCCAAAGTCGCCTAATACCTTTTTGACAGATTGGTGCCTGACTTTGGCCACTGCAGATATCTGTAAAATCGATTTATTTTTTAACGTTCTGTCATATCTGTCATGTTTCGACACATTGTTTACTTGTTTTCGCGCTGTTTATGCTGAACGTTTTTTAGTTTCTTCTGTTATGTGAGTTTTAAGTGTTTGTTATCTTATGTGAACGTTGCCTATTTCATTTACTAATTTGGGGGATAGTTTACGAAAATGGGCCGAGATAAAAGAGTTGCAGGGAGCAGAAATTACGTGAATTATAGCAAGGCGAATTTAGAGGAGGCTGTTCGACTGATTAACGAAGGAGCAATATCTCAAAGAAGAGCTTCCTAAAGGTACAAAATACCACGTGCTACACTGCAGAACAAGATCAAAGGTTTACATAAAAAAACTGCTGGTGGGCAGACGGTTTTATCCATGGAGGATTGATTGATCTTTTAGAAGAGAGAAGGTTTTCAAATTATGGAGACAAAACATCAAGGAAAAAAAAAGTTAACGTGAAGGCAAGGATAAGTATTTCAACCATAGACATTCACAGAGACCCAGAAGCTGGCCCTAGTGGAATTCAAGAAAAAAACTTCCAAAAGAAGAGAAACGAGAGGATTTCCAGCGACTCTGAATTTTCATTGGACATTTCTATCCACTCTGAAGAAAATGACGATCCAAACCGTTCCGATGAAAGTGATTTCGAAACGAAAGAGAGTCATGGTGAAGACCAAGCAATTAAAATTGGTAAATTCGTTCTGTTTTTTTATGAAAAAAGAATATATCCTGGTCAAGTTTTGGAAATAAATGTAGAGACAAACGAATATAAAATAAAATCTCTCACCTCAAGTGGAATCTCTCAGTGGAAATGGCCAACAAAGGATGATTTTCTCTGGTACGGAAAAGATGACATTTTGCAGGTGATTAACACACCGACCCCATCTAAAAGAGGCTTTTTCAAAATCCCAGAAATTGAAAAATATGTTTAATATTTTGTTCGTCTGTAACACCATGTTTAATTCATAATTATTTTATTCTCTTTGTATCACACAGGACTGTAGTTTATTTTTTGCGAATAAATTTGCGCTATATTTTGATTTGTTAAATAAAATAAGTTTTTTAAATATAGTTTAGTTGTTTTTTGTGCAAAATATACAAAACTAAAAAGAAATATATTTTTGGTGGCCAAAGTCATTCATATAACTGTTTGTCTTTGTAGTTTCATGGTAATATATAGTCTGGCCAAAGTGACCCGACTTAGCCTTCTGACTTTGGCCACCAATATTTTTTTAAAAAAAATATATTTCGTAAGCCTGGAACTGACTGCTACTCTAAGCATTAAAAGTGTTATTATAGACCTGTAAAATAAGACCAAGAGCTAGAAAATATGTTGACCCCGATGTTAGTTACAAGCGTTCAAAGTTGAAAAGTGGACCAAAGTCACCCAAGTTTACGGTATATTTTATTTCTTTTCACTTTACTGTTTTATTTGATATTATGTATGGTCAGACATTGTTTTCGTGAAATATTTATGTCGAATACCACAAGAGAAGAAATTTTGAAGGTAAAATTTTCCTCTTGTATGAATACGTTGGTTGCAATCGGAAAATTTTGCCGACAAAATTTTCTCTTTTGTGGTATTATATATGATAAAATTAAAACTGTTAACTAAATTGTTATTTTATTTTAATTTTTCAGATCACCGAATTATTACACCACCAATATATATACAAGAAAAATGTTTAAACAGAGTTTAGTGATTGTCTCCTTTTCCTAATAATTTTTTTTTAGTTGCTTGATCCCTATTTATCTGGACACATATTTAACATTTTAATATTTTGCTTTATATGGTGTCATACAACACTATTATTAGTATTTTGTTAATGTTTAATAATAGACTATATTATATAAGAATATAATATGACTAATCAATACAAATCAGGGAAGAACAGTCAAGTATCACAAAAAAAAATACTTCATAAATCTATCATATCAAGGGTTGTGAAAATATACAAATACAAGTTTAAAAAAAATCGGTAAATTTCCTTTAACCGGAACTTCCTTTCTTGTGATTTTTTTTTGCATTTGCTAGGAACAGTGAAGTGTGACACAATTTAGTTTGGGCACAGTATATATGTATTATATATACGATATTTTCAAACATTTTTATTGAGCTCCAAATTTTTCCATCATATTAGATTCCTACCAAGAGAAAGACATATGGGGTGAAGGATATAAAATTGTGATGCGAAATCTAAAGAACATAGGACCTATTTCCGAGATCCCTACTGCCAAAAAACGAGAAATAGCTAAGACACTATTTCCAACAAGAATCATAAGACTGCCAGAAAGAAGGACACGATCAGTAGTGCCACCGTTCAGCTCAGAGGAAATTCGAAAAGCTGTGCAAAAACTAAAACTTGGAAAGGCTCCAGGCCCAGATGGAATACCAGCGGAGGCAGTCAGATTAATAGCTGATCAAATACCAGAGCTGCTAGAAGGAGTCTTAAATAGGCTACTGATAGAAGAAACTTCCTGACGACTGGAAGCTGGCAAAACTAGTCCTCATACACAAGACTGGCAAACCATATGATAGTCCTAACGCATTTCGACCATTATGTTTGATAAACACTCTAGCAAAACTGTACGAGCACCTGATCAAAAACAGACTAGAGGCGGAAATCGAAAGATCAGGGGGACTGTCTCCAATGCAAATGGGTTTCACAAAAGGAAAATCTACGATACACGCCATAGAGAATATGCTAGAAATCGGGAAGAGAACAAAACTCGAAGGTGCCGGAGAAAAATGGAGCGTTCTCATAACCGTTGACGTGAAAAACGCTTTCAACATAGCGCACTGGATGTGCATCATAAGAGAACTAGGCCGCAGAGAAATACCCAGCTACCTTATAAACATATTGTCCGAGTACTTCAAACGCAGGCGTGTTCTTTTAGATAAACGAGAGAGCATTGAGATGACGGCGGGCATTCCACAGGGCTCCGTGCTGGGACCGCTTTTGTGGAATATCATGTACGATCGGGTAATGGGACTAGACATGGACGATGGCGTATATAAAATCGCTTTAGCGGACGATTTAGCATTAATAATTGCAGCCAGGAACTCCGAGGAACTATTAGACAAAGGAAATAGGGCACTCATGCTGGTAAACAACTGGATGAACCGGAGCCATTTGGAGCCAGAACCGAATAAAACCGAGGCTGTAGTTCTATCAGGGAAAAGAAAACGGGATAACATCGTGTTTTTACACGGAGATAAGGAAATTCGTCCACAGAAATCTATCCGGTATTTAGGACTGAGAGTGGCAGAAAACATGAGCTTTGCCCAACATATAATAGAGACTGTCAATAAGACATCCAAAAAGATCGGATTGCTTGGAAGGGTGATGCCGAAAATGAACGGGCCAGACACAATAAAAAGGAAATTTTTGTATGGGGTTGCCCAATCTACATTGTTATACGGGGCCCCCGTGTGGGGCAACATAACGGCAATGGCTAAGTACAGAAAGATGCTGGAATCCACCCAAAGAAAAGTCCTCATTAAAGTGGCGCGCAGCTATAGGACCGTGTCTGCGGTAGCTCTGCAGGTATTAGCCGGAACACCTCCCATCGAGCTTCTGATTGAAGAGCGCCGTGAAATGCATAACACGCAAAACGGGGACAAAGAAGCAACCAGAAAAACGGCAAGGGAAACACTGCTTTCGAAATGGCAAGACACAGGTCTTCACAGGGCATGGCTGTTTCCGCAGTTATACCCACAGGATAGGTAAATCCGAAAATTCCATATGCCTTTTTTGTAACGCGGAAGACTCCGCTGAACATAGTCTCTTTGAATGCCCAAGACATGCGAGACTTAGAGAGGAGACAAACATCCGGTTGGACCAAGAACTGGCAGTACAGAACATGACAGACAAAATGACAACATAGAAAAGAGACTGGCAGACCATCGAGACTTTCTTAACAAAGATTATGAAAGACAAGGAAGAAAATGATAGAAGAAATTAGCTTCTTAGATACAAAATACGTAGACCACATATAGTTCATATCAGGGGCTGTCCTTGATGATATATTAGTCACTGATGGTTCCAAGGCTGCTGCCAGCAAAAAGGGAAGGGAGTTTGGCAGGTAGTCCGACCTTTAGAACAAGGCGGGAGCCCTGCACTCTTTGGACAAACTCAAGATCGGCACATGAAGTCCAAATACCAGTCGGTAAATCGTTTCTCCTACCCCTATATATATAAAAAAAAAAAAAAAGATTCCTACCAATATTTTATCAGTTTGTTTCTACCTATATCACATTTGACTTTTCCTCATAATTTAAAATAAATTCAATAAGTAGTTTCTACATTGACATATACCATTGTTAATGCATGTTGAATGAAGTTTATCACATTTAATTTTTCTGCAATATTTAAAGTCAGTTGAAAAAGATCTTTTTATGTTGATTTTTTTTTTAATTTATTCTGTTGCCATTTTGTTTCGCTATCTAAATTTCGTACCACAACTTTAACGGTTTACCTCTATATTACACAAAAATAGAAATTAATTTAAGAAGTAGTATTTTCAGGTTGATTTGTTAAATATTTTTGTTTTGCAATTTTCATTCATTTCAAAATATTACAAGTTCATTCCTATGTAACACTTGATTGTTGTGCCAAATTTAAGATAAGTTGGATAATTGGTTTTTTAGTAATGATTTTTTTCACATTGTTCGGCCATATTGTATTTTTACCAAAATATTACCAAGTACATGATCACTAATTTTTGACTAAAATCTAAAGTCAATCTGGTAAGTAGTTGCTTTGCAGCGAATGACAAACAGACAGAAGACCGACAAAATGAATAAAACATATTTTTCGGCATCTAGGGACGCTAAAACGTGAAGACGTGTAAAACCTGAGAGGGTGTTTTTACATACATTACATTACCATTTTGTTCGGTCATCTTGAATTAGTACTACAATTTTTCTAGTTGATTCCTATACCACAATTAGTTATGGCACACAATTTGAAATCTATACATTAAGTAGTTTTTTCAGGCTGAATTTTTTAATATTTTAGTAAGCCGCCATTTTGTTCCGCCATCTTGGACTCGTACCAAAATCTTACCAGTTGATTCTAACATAATATTTAATTACACTAGGACGCCATTTTGTTTGGCTATACTGGACTTGTACCAAAATGTTACCAGGTCGTCCCCATATGACCCTTAATTTTGGACCAAAATTCGAAGTCAATCGGGTAAGACAGACAGACCGTCCGAATTGAGAAAACGGGTTTTTCTGCATCTAGGGACCCTGAAACGTGAAGATCTAAAAAAATCTTAAAGGGTGATTTTTTCACGATTACAATACTCCCCTTTTACGAGGGAAGTAAAAATACTGGTAGGATAATCATTCGAACTACAGAGCAACATTATGTTATGTCATATGTTAAACATAAGGATATTTTAAATGATTATGGGTTAGAACTTGACTTGTGAACAGAGAACTAAAGGCGACATTAGAATTGTTCCAGAGTATTACAGTTGAGCAGCAGAACAATGATTTTCTAGATATTTTTTGTGATGAATCGAAATTTAATTAATTTAAAATTCATGATTTATTATGTTCGACGTCCAGCTTAAAGAATTAAGGGTATCCATTCACACACACAGTCGGCCTGCAGTATGAAACCATCGATTTCCATATCAACAGTTAAAGTTTTACAATACACGTGCAGTGATCGACAGGTCTAGGCCTGAAATCTAATTAGAATTCACGCAGAATTGACGTGTAAACCTGATAATTGGTTTTTTAGTAGTATTTCTTCAACATTTCGTATTTTTACCGAAATATTACTAGGTCATTCCCAGTTGCCCTTTGATATTTTATTAAAATTTGAAGTCAGACAGGTAAGTAGTTTTTAAACTATGCTGTGAACTGAGAGACAGACAGACAGACTGATGGAATTGATAAAACTAAGGTTTTGACATCTAGGGACATTAAAATGGCAAGTATAAAATTCCTGGAGAGTGATTTTTTTCACAATTACAGACATTTTGGCCGCCATTTTGTTCCGCCATATTGAATTCTTACCAAAACTTTACCAGTTCATCCCTATACCACAATTAATTTATTGTACAACATTTAAAATCAATCTATTAAGTAGTTTTTTCAGGCTAAATTTTTAAATATTTTATTCAGCCGCCATTTTGTTTCGCCATATTGGATATTTTACCAGTTGATACCAACGTAATTTTCGTGAAAAATTTGAGAAATGGATAAGCAGTTTTTTAGTAATACTTTTTTAAACATTCCACTAGGCCGTCATTTTGCTTCGCCATATTTGATTTTTGACCAAAATTTGAAATCAATCAGGTAAGTAGTTTCTTTATCTATGTCACGAGCAGACAGGCAGACAGACCAACAGTCCGACGGACTCGAGAAAACAGTTTTTACATCTAGAATGTAAAGTTCTGAAAAATCTCCGCTATGTCTCCTACCAGGCTAACGTCAACGAACTTTCTTAATTTTGGTTCACGCGAAACCAGATATGACGTCCTTAACATTCACGCTAACTAATACAAGCTATTTATATGTTTTCTATCGAGAAGCTTGGTGACGTAGTGGTAGGGTTCTCAGCCCTCGACGACAGCTTGTGGGTTCGAAACCCGGCAAAGACCAAATTTTTTTTTTTGGTTTTCTTTATAACAAAATTTATAATTAATAAAAATTTGGGTTACTTATTTTCTTAGGTAAGATTAGGATTGGTTAAGTTTGCTGTAAAGAAAGCGCGCGGTCAACCGAATTCCGAGTCGATATTAAAACAAGTGTTTTTGTTTATCTCTATTCTAGTAAGTGAATCCCCGCGTTAGAGTCTGTCAAAAAAGCTGTCATTCACACGTTTTTTTTTATTTAACGTGAGTCGAGTTTCCGATGATTCGTTCACGTTAGCGTAGACGGAGCAAGGGCCAATTTTTATAATATTTTAGGAGGAAAGTAAAAAAAGAATTATAACATTCTTCGACGACCGTTCTTAATTCTTCGTCCGACCTAAGTTTTATGGAAATCCTTTGGGAATATTTTGACCAAAAGTATAGAGGCAAAATATATAAAAAATTATATGAAATCTTCGAAGCACAGAAAAATTGTATACTCTCGGGTATACTGTTGACCAAAATATTATAAATAGACTCACTTCATTTATCCCTAGATGAGCTTCTGTGCGTAGATCTAAATTAATTTAGGTCTCTTTTTTTTTGTATCAGTTATATAAATGAACGCTGCATATTTGTTTTAAAACGTTATTTTTGACTTAGTTAGTAATTCAACAGGGTGTCTATGCAACGGGTGTCATTAAATTAGTAGTAGACAGCCAAAAATATGAGAAAATTCAACTTAGGACAAAAAATTTAAAAATCCGCCAAATAAAAAAGAAAAAAAATTAAAGGATGTTGAACCTCTCCTAAAAAAATAATATAAGGACGTCTGGCAGAAATCAGCAATTGTGCGGATAAGCTAATGTTGCAGAGGATGAGGGAGATTTGGATACAATATTACTGCTTCGACCGTAAAAAAGAAGACGACATGTTTAATTTTATTTAAAATGTAATATAATAAAAATATCTCAATGTATGTCTTACATATACTATTTTCTATTGTGATTTAGATCAAAGTGTGACATTTGCAAATATCTAACTCAAAAAGCAGTTTTTTTAAATTTGTTATTACATTTTAATGCAAAAAGCTAATTACTGTTTACACATTTGTTAAGAATCTTAATTTTATCATTACATCTTGTCAAAAAAGTCATTAAATTAGAGCCATCTCAGCAGAAAATGTGAATTTCCCAAGTATTTATATTTTTACATCAGGGTATCTAAAAACAGGTTACGCCACTGTATCGGTATTAACATAATCCTTTGCTTCCTCAGGTGCAAAAACATTGAATTGCAAAATTTCCAATGAACAAAAGCACAACGATGATTAAATTCAATATTTACAATCATTTTAAGAATTACTCTCCTTCGGCTAAGTGAGCAAAATCTGCATAACAGATGACCGCTGAAATGCTTAACACCAATAAAAAAAAGTTGGACAAATATAAAGACAATGAGGAGAAGTGTGTATTGCACTTACAGCAGTTACTCAATAATAGTGGTACATTAAGGAAATCTCATTTATGCTGAACATTCTAGTATATAAACAGGTCGCTGTTTGCAGTAATCAGCACTGAAATAAGATAGGTTGGCTTTAATAAAAATATTTGTTGAACAAATTTACTATAAGAATTTATATCTTCATATCTGCTCACGTTTACAAAATCAATATTGTTTAATTAATGCTTACCGATATAAACAATAGTCACACAGGTGAAAGGAATTTTATATGCTCCTTCTGTTTGAAAAGGTACAATATCTTTGGGAGATCTAAAGCATTGTCTAATTTTTTTTATGTGTATTGAAGATTGTGCAGATGTTGGAGACCTAGTGGAAACTTGCCTTACATCTACTTATTTCATTTTTCGGGGAACTTTTTATGAACAAACTTTATGAGGCAGCTATGGGATCTCTTCGATCATCTGTGGTAGCAAAGATCGTTATTGAAGCCTTTGGTGATATTGCTCTAATATCCGCTCCACTTAAGCAAAAAGACTGGTTCAGATATGTAGATGATACTTTTGTTGTTAGGCCTCATGGACAGGTGAATCTCCTTATATTTCTGGACCAACTTAATCAACAACATTATAATACCAAATTCAAAATGGAAAATTAATCTAATGGAACGATCTCCTTTCTAGACGTATGTGTTCAAAGGAAGGAAAATGATACATTAGGACATTTTGTGTATAGAAAATCATCGCATACAAATAGATACTTAAATGCAAATTTCCACCAGCACAAAGGATATCGGTTATTAACTCACTAGTATTTAGAGCCATTTTGATTTCTCATGAAGATTCTTTAATATCGAAAACATCGAAACTGACTGAAGCTCTGAGATGTAATTGCTATTGCATTGAATATATTACGCGTTCAATTAAAAGATATAGTAATCCACTACCGTATAGTATAGCACCACAGACAAACTAGGACGATTACTTCGGCAGTCCAGCACGCAATACACAAGAAAATTGGACAATGCTTGCGATCTCCGAAAGATATTGTACCTTTTCAAAGTTCCTTGCTCCTGTGGAGAAGTGTAAGTGGATGTATTAAAAATAAATAAATTGTTCAGTCTGCCTTACCCGCACACCAGCATACTACTGGCCATATTATAAATGTAAAGCAAACCAAGGTTCTAGTACAGCTTCCAGGATTTTAAAAGCGAAAAATTAGAGAATCCATCGACATTTTAAACATTTCAATAGAGATACGGGTTACGGTTTACATTATACGTGGAAGCTGATCTTAACATTCAGTGCCCATATCTCGTGGAGTAAAGATTCCTGAAGATGTTTCGTGCAATCGAAACGAAAAGTCAGACAGTACTTCCAATTGAGTTGACCCGGTTTAATCTCAAGAACCATGATTTCTTAGTTATGAGCAATTTTGCGAATTGCATTTATCAACAAAAATTTCGTAAAAATTTCATAAGCGAAATTGCTAAGCAGCAACAAACTTGAATAAAACAAGAGATAAATTTCCCCTGCAAAATTGTTTTTCGAGTGGTATTCGTCACGAAGAAGGACAGCGATCTAGAAAAGCAGGAATAAGTACTTTGATTTAGTTCAAACAGTTTTCGTTTCTTTGGTAGACTGTCACAGGAGGATTTTCTAAGAATTTTGAGGTAGAGGCTCGTTTTGTTTTTTATCAAGCAGGAATGGTGCTCTGGATCCAGTTGCAGATAAGGCTTAATTGATTGGCTGCTAGCATGCCCAGTCAATTTTTTTAACTGTTGCTCGTTAACACCATGTTTCGCAAGAATTGATACTGCAGAAGAGCGATGGGAGTGGTTAGTGATCTTGTCAGTTTTTGCATTAAGACAAATTCTCCCTGCCGAAGTTTTGTTCATTTTGCAAAATAATTAAAGGCATTGAATAACTTATAATCAAAAATAAGCTGAGGTTTAATCCGTCGGTCTTCTAGAGTTGATAGTTTAATTTGTTGCCTAGCAACGGTAACACTAGGCACATTGCAGATACCATTCTCTCTCCAATTCAAAAAACGTATAAATTAGTTTTATTGCCTTCTGAATTGAAATCTCCGTACACTGACATCCAAGTCCCTAATCTGAGTAACTCGATTTAGAGGTTTCTCTTTGATTGAATAATTAAAATCAAAGGTATGTCTATTTTTAGTAAACGGAATACAAGAGCATTTTTTTATATTTAAAAAAGTTTGTACTCTTCACAGATAATCGAAACTCTATCGAAATCTTCCTGCAGTGGCAAGCAAACAACCACAGAGCGAATCTCAGAAGATACCTTTAGATCGTCAGCGTAAAGGAGAAATCTCGAATGTCGAAAACAGTTATAAATATTATTTATATACAGACAGAAAAAAAAGGGGGGCCAGAGATTACCCTATATACCGAGATTAGACGAAACAGCAATAAGAATGTTGCGATTTACTTTGTCAAAAGCTTTGCTAAAATAGGTGTACAGAGGGAATCTACTTGGATAGGATTGTCCGGAATAATTGGAGACGGATGACTTGTCACCAGTATTTTTATGTATATTATTTTTTATTTATTCGTTCAGATCTCGTGGGGTGAAGATCCCTGAAAATGCCTCGTGCAATCGAAGGCGAAACGTCGGATAGTAATTCCAATTTGACAGTCTAATCCCAAGAATCATGATTTCTTAATATATATAGTTAAAATCTGGGGATTAAGGGCATTCTAAATAAAAAACAATATACATTGAGTTCCATTAAAAAAATTACAGGTTGATATTTTCTGCCAGATATGCGATAATCATTTGTTTATTCCGATAAAAGATTCTAGCGGTTCAGGCAAAACCCTACAAACTCTGTATTTAAAGCTTTTTTCTATCTCTAAGAATAAGAGCTTAAGGGGGGAGGGTGCAAAATATAAACAGACACCCAATACCAGGGCCGTATTTAACAAAATTATAAAAAATTATACTTATAATACGAAATTAAACAAAATTATAAAAAAAATTCTAAAATAAAAGAAATAAAAAAACAACCGGTAACGTTGGTCAGACAGGAAAACGGGCTAGACCACTTCTAGCGCCGTGCAATTGTGCAATGCCGCGCTGCTCTTTCACTGAGTAGGGGATTCCCCGGTCTGTTAACTGAATAGATTAACGTTAAGGATATTCGAGCTAAGTGACTCATTAACATCTCTAATAAATATATAGGTGCAGGGGAGTATACAGCTTGGAGCTATGGGAGAGTTTTTCCTATATGAAACGAAATGGAAAACGGAAATGACGACCAAAAAAAAGGCACTTTTCATATAGCACACAAGCCTTATACCCTTCTTCGTATAATATAATATTACATGAACTTCAATGTTCAGAATCCGCGGAAGTGAATTTTGTCATAGATTCGTATGGAGGGGGGGGAGCTAATTACCCTTATTATCCCCCTTTGTATACGCGCCTGTATAGATAGATTAAACCGCTACTGCAGTAGCCAAAGGACACAAAGTGACCTTAATAAAATTTACAGTTGTCCTCATTATTATTTCCTACGGTTTTTCTTGCATGGAATCGTGAAATTTTTCTGTCAGTTCTCGATTAGCTAAAATTGTTTTAAAATTTGGCATAGTAATCAAAGTTTTAGCAGTTTATTTTATCTGACGGAAGTAAATTTGGATATTAATTTCAGTCATATTAGGGTTATATTCGCATATTGCTTTTGAAGTTCCACTTTTTAGTCGAGGAATTATAGCATTTCACTTTCGAAATTTCCGCAGTAAGGCGGTTTGAGATGGGTTTTTTTGCATTCAGTTCTGGAAGGCATTTTTTAAAATTTGTTGCCTCTTTTTATCATGCAGCAGAATGTAATTGCACTTGTGCATTGAGAAAAAATGCATTTAGAGAATGCATGACTAAACTAGAAATAAGACACAAAGTCTCGGTCTCAGTCAAAAAGTGTATAATGCGGTTACACGTGTTTCGCCTTTTCAGGTTACACGTGTTTCGCCTTTTCAGGACATTAACTAAAATCACAAGAACAAATCAAACAACTATAACGTCACATCTTAAAATACACACTGAGATGAGGTTAAGAAACTAAGGTATTGACACGCGCAGATAAAAGTTGAATGAAATAAAAGACAAAAAAATATATAAATAAAAAATATAAAAAAGGTTATTGATATACCCAAGAATTGAACCCGAGCCTCCGGCGTGACACACCGAGATACTGACCACCACTCTACCAACAGGTCTAACGAAAAGTTTATACATTATCTTCCTGCCGATTAATATTAGTGCCAAGATTATTAAAAATTAGTTGAGGTTCGAAATTGAAGACATCATTAACACAATGTAAAACTGGGCTTCTTTTAGCCCTTGTAATTTCCATCTTCTCTAACAAATCCAGTTTTTTACTCTTTGGACACTCGTGTAGTATCTTTACATTGTTTGGTATAGAAAAATGGTGTCCAGTTGTTAGCAAGTGGTTAGCAAAAGCCGACTTTGTCTCAGTGATATCAGTGTTTTTATATTTATCGAAAAGGCTAAAATGTTCCCGGATCCTAGTGGAAATCCTTCTCCCTGATTGTCCGATATATACAGCAGAACAATCTCCACAGCCCAATGAGTACACCCCTGATTTTGAGAGATGTTCAGTCTTATCTTTGGTCATTACTAGATGTCTCTTAAGTGAGTTTACTGTTTTAAAAGCAATTGAGACATCTAAATGTTTGAAAAACTTCGCCACCTGCATTGAAATATTACCAAAAAATGTTAAACCTTTGAAGCATTTTTTAAGTGTTGGTTTAGAGTGAATAATATTAAAGGAAAGTTTGTATTTATTGAAAAACTTAAAATAAAGTCTGTTGATGGAGTGGATAGGAAAACCGTTGTTGAAAGCAATCGGCAGGAAGATAATGTATAAACTTTTCGTTAGACCTGCTGGTAGAGTGGTGGTCAGTATCTCGGTGTGTCACGCCGGAGTCTCGGGTTCAATTCTTGGGTATATCAATAACCTTTTTTATATTTTTTATTTATATATTTTTTGTCTTTTATTTCATTCAACTTTTATCTGCGCGTGTCAATACCTTAGTTTCTTAACCTCATCTCAGTGTGTATTTTAACATGTGACGTTATAGTTGTTTTGTTCTTGTGATTTTAGTTAATGTCGAAGGTTTTTTTGAATTTTGTATATTTATAGTAATAGTTTTTGATTGTTATATTAATTGTAGGTCTGATGATGCCTGAAAAGGCGAAACACGTGTAACCGCATTATACTCTTTTTGACTGAGACCGAGACTTTGTGTCTTATTTCTAGTTTAGTCATTTGAAAGTTGGTCTCTTAGAGAATATGGACGCTTTCTTACAGTAGAGAATGCATGTTGAAGTGAGTAATATCTTGATAAATAATGAATAAAATGTTCCAAATTTTATTACTCGAGGGTTTTTGGGGTCGCTGAATAGGAATATAATGTTGGAAATATTCCTAGATGCACCTAGTCTTTAATATACAAGGTGTTAAGCTTTGCCCAACTCCCATTTGAAATACTCTGGCAAAACAGGTTACATCAAGTTAGTTTTCTAACATATTTAGCTTATAGTACATCTCAAAATAAAAAAAACAGTTTTATATGAGCAAAGAAGTGGAAACCCTTTAGTTCCGAGATATAGGGCGAATAACGATTAATATATAACACTCTGTATCTCGCGAATAAAGCATTTGTCGAATGGGGTTTATATAAAAATTTTTCGTCATTTTGAGAAGTATTATACGCTAAAAAATTAAATTGGTGTTGGTTGGTTTGGCTCATTTTATTCATTATTTACCAAGTTATTAATCATTTCAAAAAATGCACTTCTCAAAATGCAACTTGTTAGATGCATAAATGCAATTACTTACCGCTGCCCGATAAATAGTGGTAATACTAAACAAAAAAATGAGACTTAATATCGATCACGAATTTAACAATATTTATAAAAAATCGGAAATGCCTATAAAGTCTGTGAATAATGATGCTTACATCAAAATGCCTAGAATAGCTGAATTATTAGCATGTAATAGATCGCTGTTTTCCAATATACTTTAAAAAATTCTTGCTATATTACCAGTATCCACAGCTTCGTCTGAAAGATCGTTTTCAACGTTAAGACGATTAAAAAACTATCTGCGAAATTCAACTGGTCAAGAAAGATTAAAAGTCTTGTACTTTTAAGCGTGCACGGAAATATAAAAATTGATACCGCAGATGTGCTAAATCGTTTTGCAAGAGAAAAGCGTAGTAATGTTCAACTATTGTTATAATTTCATTTTTAAATTTATGGCGTGAGTTTAACCTGTTTTTCAGTCATTATTATAGTTCCTGTCGTCTTATACATTGATGTTAAATCTGTTTAAATTTAAACTATTTTTTAGTTATTTATTTTTATTTAGTTATTTCTATTAGATAATTGTTTTTGTTAAGTTTTGGTCCAAAAGAAATTTAACCTGTTTATTTTTACTTTTTATTACATAAATCTGTTTAACCTTTTTATTGACATGGCCAATAAAACTCTTTTGGGAATAGTAGTGTCGTTTTCTTAGCTCCCAATTTTTTTGTATCTAGCCTCCCCCGAAATTTTGACCTAGATACGGCTCTGCCCAATACACCCAGATGAAATATAAAGGCATTCAAGCCGCATGAGATATTGGCCCTTGAGAAAGTGGTAATTAACCACAAAACGTTGGGATAGAAAATATCACCCTCTTTCCACTATAATCCTCTACAACGACTGTCTTATAGGATGCAATACAAATTACTTTAAACTTAAAATAATACATACCTTATAAAGACGCATAGTAATAAATAACAAACATTCTTTGCTTTGTTGTCTTGTCAGTCCTTACCTGGAAAAAACGAAAGAAAACCTCGCATTAGAAAACCCAAATTCCTCCAAACGACATAATAAATTTAAATTTTCTTACATTACCAAAAGGTGTTAAAACAAGTCCAAAATGTAAAACAGACATTGTCTACAATTTTAAACAAGGAAATATTATACACAATGTTGGTACTTTACCAGGGGAAACAGTTCTTTAATGACGGTCGTATATGGAAATTAGAAGTTTGAACAAGAGGTGTTACAAGTAGGTTTATCGTGTATGAATAGAGACCCGAGAATAAGTCATTAGAAAGTAAAATGCGCTTAAGTGTGTTTGCCTCTCTTATGAACTTTAGGTTTGTTTTAAAAATTAGTTACGCAGATAAATCATTCGATTGACACCTGCGTGGTTGCGCAATGATATCGACAATTCCATCTGTCTAATGTATCTTGTTTGTCAATGTGAAAGCTTGAAATATATTAATTTTATTTCTATACAGTTTAAAGGACATTTGGTTTTATCAATTTACCCTTACCCAGAGACTTCGAAAAATGTTTAATATGGTATATTAACTGGTCAATCGCTAAGGCTAACATAGAACCATAGACCAAACCAAATTGGAATTAGTTTTGCCTTCGATTGCACGAGGCATCTTCAGGAATCTTTATTCCACGAAAACTGTATGTAGGGAATAATAACACTACCTAACGGTGGCTCCATACCATTCTGATTTCACGGTGTTGGATTACTATAAATAGACCCAGTGGAAGCTTATCTTACATCTACTTATTTCATTTTGCAAGGAACTTTTTATGAACAAACTTCAGGTGCAGCTATGGGTTCTCCTGTATAACCTGCGGTAGTGGAAAAGTATAAAACCAATACCACTGGCTATATTAAAAATGTGAAGGAAATCAAGGTTCTAGCACCTGTTCCAGTATTATATAAATAAAAAATTAGAGAATCTACGGAATTTTTAAACATTCAAGACATTTCAATACAGATACGGGTTACATTCCACATCACACGTGAAAACCGATCTTAACACGGGGTCACGGTTCAGCAAGCATAAGTCGGGTATAAAAGCCCGGCTGAATCTCATCGAGCTCATTCAGTGTTCAGATTCGTGAAGTAAAGATTCCTGAAGATGCTTTGTGCAATCGAAGGTGAAACGTCGGACATTAATTCCAGTTTGACACAGTCTAATCCTAAAAACCATGATTTCTTAATTTGCCAAGACTAATAGAAATTTTGCTGTCATTTTTGAAGCCCTATATCTCAGCTTACATAAAGCAAATCAAATGAGGATTTCTGCATAGAATAGGCTATTATATTAGTTAAGTCTGCCTAACTGAAATTTCATTAAAACTGTCAATAGCTATTGTACAGGGCGTTATATAATATGGTGCACAATTTGGAAAATGTTTAACTATCTATTTTAGAACAATTTCACCATTTTTAATTACCTTCCTGATTATAGAAGGTATACATTTTTAATGAGTATATGCAGCTCCAAGGGTTAAAATTGACCAAGAAGTAAAGAAGTTTTGAATTAAAGCTAAGGCTCGAAAATGTATACCAAAAATTCCAATTTTTCTTGTTTTGCACATATGCAGCACAAGAGTAATCAAATAAAGACCATATCTACAAGCAAATTAATTTTTAGAGTAGTGAGCCTATACATGGGATTTATCTAAAAATCAAAGGATCAAAGGATTAGGGTAAGTAATATGTATAATATTATACATATAAAATTATATGACATTAATGGAAAATCATAGATCCTTCTAGTGTTACGTTGAGGAAAAAATATGTATCCGAAAATGCTAGGGAAATTGTGGAAACTGTTTATAGTTCTTCAATTGACGTTATCAATGCTGCAAGGGCAACATGTCAGTTAACTAAGGTACCTCTTACTTCAGTGAAGAGAATCTTGTCAAATCTAATCACATCAAAAAAGAACCATACAGAGACCGATTCCACTAAATATTTCGACGACGGTGACAAGGATTTGATAAGTCTCAAATTCTCTACAACTTACTATACCACTTTTATATATATGTATATATACAAGTCATTAGAAGTTAACATGTTCTTAAGTGTACTGGACTCTCTTATGAACTTTTGATTCGTTTTAAAAATTAGTTATGCAGATAAATCATTCGTTTGACACCTGCGTGGTTGCGCAATGATATCGACAATTCCATCTGTCTAATGTAAATTGTTTGTCAATGTGAAACCTTGGAACATATTAAGTATATTTCTATAAAGTTTAGAGGGCATTTGTATCTGTTTTATCGATTTTACGATAGCGATTCACATCGCCAAAATTTCAATATGGTATCTAAATTGATCAATAGATAAGACTAACAGGATGAGAGTTTTTACGGCTTTGTATAATAAAAGAATGATGGTTCTTAGGATTGCATTATGTCAAATTTATTCATTATCTCTCAGACCTTCGGTTAGTTCCATGTTTCCGATGTTAGAGAATCTTGATCAGAAATCGAAATGGCAATTCTATACCGTTTTAATACGTAGTCGGGATTTAAAAACTCTTTAAAAATGTATACGAATATTGAATATGCAGACATGTTACTTATTTATGGAGAGCCTAGACAGAATGCTCATTTGGCGTCCCGAACATACCGGGAAAGATATTCTAACAGGAGGAGTCCTAACGACAGAAGCTTTGTGGCGGTTTTACGTGATACAGGAAGTATAAACAGCTGTCAAAATAATCGTGGGCCTGAAAGGCAAATAATACCTGAAAACGAGGAACATATTTTAGCCTCAGTGGAGGCAAACTCTGCTTTAAGGAGGAAATCTCACGACAAGTTGGATTTTCTAAATGGACCATTCATCGTACCCTTCTTGAGAACAATCTGCACCCTTTCATGTGCAGCGAGTACAGGCTTTGACTTTAGAGGACTTACCCGGAAGAGGATATTTTTGCAGGTAGTTTCTCCGAAAAAACCAAGAACACGAAAATTTTATTTTAAACATACTGACAACCGATGCATGTTGTTTTACGAGAGATGGAATTTTAAACTATCATAACACTAATACCTGGGCTCAAGACAATCCACACACGATCTAACAAGGCCGATTTCAATAAATATTTGGTCTGGAATAATCCACAATCGGTTAATCGGATTTTTTGAGCTACCAAAGCGTTTCACACGAGAGACATACCTCCAATTTTTATTTTATACTTGACCACTCTTTTACAAAAAATATTCCTTTAGCTCAGCGAGCCAGTGTCTGGTTTCTTCATGATGGAGCTCCTGCCAACATTTATAGTGTTACAACATTTGTACAACCACACACAACAAAAAACATCGCGATGATTTACACAGGTACGTCTGCTCGTGGATGCCATTGTTTCAGTTTAGTGTTTTGATACTACAAAACGATCAAAATTTACACAAAATGATAGCACGACTTTATTTGGGAAAACTCAGTAATATACTAAATCGAGTACAGCCAAGCAGGTATAGAAGGATCGGGTCATAGGCAATTACAGGTATAAAAGTAATTAAGAGCAGTGTATTGAGTAGATCCTAGTATAGGAACATTGGGCCAGGGACAATTCCAGGTATCCATTTGGTTAATTAGAATACGGGAAATTTCTATTTTGACGATTAAGTACATATTTATCTCTTTATTTGTTATATCAATTAACCTGTAACCTGTATTTCAAAAACTAGAGCTGATAGAAAAAATCTGGTGGCATTTTTGGAATCAGCACATTAAAAACATTTAAATCAGATGTAAATAGATTTCCGGCACCAAATTTTTGTTTTCATTTTGTTACCCTGTGTAATAGGTGGTTAGGTCGGAATGTCCCAGAACCTAGAAAACGGTCACCAGACCTAAACCCCCTTGATTTTTATTTTTGGGGCCACATGAAAACATTAGTGTATAATAGGGTATGAAAATTAAGATGACCTTAGAAGCCGTATTTTTGCTGCAGCGGTACAAATTAGACAAAGACCTAACGTTCTTGAATCTGACCAAGAAAATTGGCTTCGCCGTATTCATGCGTGTTTAAATAGTGTCATAGTAGTTTAAAATACTTTTTTTATTGTGTGAGTTACTTACCTAGGGCTATAAATTAATATGCAAATAAATAATCAAAAAAACATTTTTACTATTTTTTATACACGCCGATATTATGCTAACAGACCACAATTTATTAAAAAATTAGTTCATACATTCCAAAAAAATTATCAAAATAAAATAATTAGATCGTCTTCAAACCTAAAGTTTTTTTATACTTTTTTGTTGACAAAACACATTGATGTCCAAGCAGATAGCATTGTTGCCATGTTGTCTTGGAATTAGTTGAAACCGTCTCCAAAATTAAACATTTTAAAATTAAATATGTCGAAAACCCTTTCGAATTTACCGATGGTTCATGCTATTCTATGTTAAAATATTTGTTGTCAGATTCCTAACACCCTGTATTTACAATTATGGATAGAGCAACTAGGTCAACATTCCCTGAAGGCCTCGCCTTTCTAGTGTATTTGCGTTGAGGATAAAATTTTAAAAAACGATGAAAGCACTTATATAACTGGTAAAGCCTAACATTAATTAATTTCATATTCTAACTACTACAAAAACGTCTAAAATATTTTTTTATAAAATAATAAAATCTGGCTGTTCACATTTCTGTGTCATTGAGAATATTTGCTTTATCCTGATTTATTACCTACCCTCTTCATTTACAATACAGTCATAAAATTAATGAAAAATATATTTATCCCGTTTCCATTATCTACCCCAGAATAATTCTATCAGCAAAACGTTATCAGAGTTAAACGCAGTGTAAGTCCCCATCTCTAATACCGAATTATCCCAAAACAGAGAGACTCATTTCATTTCCTAGCAATACGATTTTACCTAATCACGTTAATAATACAATTTGTTCGCGCGTACAAAAGAAAAAAGGGGTGGCCTGGAGTCCTTAATAGGGGGTAAAAATGCCCCGAAGGCCTTCATAAATAGCACAGATGGCGTTCGGTGCTTATGACAGACTGTATGACAGTTCTTTTGGACCGTGAATTTTTAATGGCTCCGGACACAATAGGTCGAGTTATTACGCAGATTACCATTATGAATGCCATCGGCAAATATATTATAGTATATCATTAGGTGGAGTTTTGGGGGGGGGGTTGGTAATGCTGTGGGGGAGGTGTGTGCATTGTAAAGCTGACTTTTTTGCATGACAGCAGTCAGTGAATTTGATATATCGTTCGCGAGATGTGCTTGCACCCTAAATGTCAATTGGGTATCTATTATAATATTGTCCTAAACACGAAATAATAAATGTATTTTTCTCCTGGATCCTGCCCTCTACCAGCTCCAGTCCGGCCCGCGAAATGTTCAAGCAAATTCAGCTCAGAAGAAAAAAATCAAGATGTCTGCTTTAAAAAAGCCGAAAGTGGACACAGATGTCGTCAATTCCAAAACAGATGGACATGCACAGTGGTAATCCTATGTGATTGTTGTACAATGAAACAATTTCTGTCTTAAAAGAATACAATATGAAGCGGCATTACTCCAGTAAGCATTCCGCTCAATATAATTTACTTACGGGCCAGTTAAGAAAGGATAAAATTAAAAAACTCATTACCGATTTAGAGAAACAGCAACAAATGTCCATTCACAAAGATCAAATCTAGACAGTATTGTAAAGCTATTTGAAATCTAAATTTGATGATGTGGAACTAAGCGAATTTTACTGAACAAACCTTTCCGAAGAAAAGTATCTACAGGTAAGAGTTTTTGCATCAAAAATAATTAATGATGATATATATGGCGATATAGATGGCGCTTAAGTGGTAAAGAACAGTTGTAGGTCGCTCCGTCTTTAATTGGTTTTTTAAAGTTTATAGTTTAAGTTAATTAGTGGTGTGTACATCAAAAACTTATATAGTGTATCCCCGTGGGATTCTTGTAATTCGTTACCAGTCTCTGAGACATTGACAGATCACAATCTTGGTCATACAATCTTGAAGGACGCCACCGTCAGTGATGCAATAAAGTATGTAACATTTCGTGATTACAAGAATATCAATGAACACGCATTTATGTTTGAGGGTGCCTGTATTCGCTGGGAAGAATTGTACTATGCTAGAAACATCGATGAAAAAATAAAAATTTTTAATCAGAATATCCTAAATCACATTAATAAGCATGCACCTCTAAAAACCAAAAAATACAAAGAAAAGCCGTGGATCACTAACAACATAAAAACACTGATTCAAATAAGAGATACAGCACATCGTAAGTATCAAAAAAATAAAACAGTAGGTCAACTTCAATATTACAGACATCTTAAGAATTTTACTAAACATGCAATTTAAAGAGAAGAAATAACATACTTTAATCAAATGGCTCTAAAAAAGGGACGAGAATTTTGGTCCACTGCTGATAAACTTAATTTAACGCGTAACAAAAAATTTAATGAACTACCGGAACAACTGATCAGTCCCTCAGATATACACGATTTTTTTCAAATAACCAATAACCTACCAGATACGACTTCTGAGGAATTGATAAGATTTTACACACAATCGGCTCTCTGATAAAACATTTGAATTTCAGCTCATAGACGAAATGACACTGCACTAAATTATCTCTTCTATATCTTCTAATGCTGTTGGCGAAGATGGTCTATCAATCAAGGATATAAAACTTTCTTTACCTTTTTGCGCAAATCCGTTAATCAATATCATAAATACATGTATTCTTGAGAACAAATACCCTTCATTATGGAAAAAAACTATAATTAAACCAATTGCTAAAGTTGAAACCCCTAAGGACTTTACAGATCTGAGGCCCATCAGCATTCTACCAGCTGTGTCTAAGATAATGGAAAAGCACATTTCGATTCAACTCTCTCATTTTGCAGAAAACCAAAATATAATTCCTGAGTGCCAGTCGGGCTTTAGAAAAAGTTTTAGCACTTGTACAAGCTTAGTAAACATACTTAATAATATTCGTCAAAACCAAGAGAAAAAAAAAATAGTATCTGTATGGCTCTCTTAGACTTTAGCAAAGCATTTGATATCATAAATCATAGTATGTTATTGGCCAAGCTACGCTACTTTGGTCTATCAGAAAACGCTCTTGAATTTTTCAAAAATTATATCAATAATCGAGAAAGCCGCGTATTAATTAGTAAAGAATCGCGTGACCTACGTTCAGATTCTCAACCAGTCACTCGGGGAGTGCCTCAAGGTTCCGTCTTACCTCCATTGTTATTCTCAAAATATGTGGCAGACATGGACAAAGCCGTGAAACACGCGAGACTTCAACAATATGCGAACGATTCTCAAATATATTTACCAATTAATAACAATAACATCGACATAGTGCATGAACTCCTAATTTCCGACCTAAAAAACATTGACAACTATGCAAAGGATCACAACTTAAAACTAAATGCTTCAAAATCACAAATTCTTATTTTTAACGCTAACAACAGTATGAGAAAAAATATATAAATGTAGGCGTAACTTTTGACAGTGCAATTTCATTCGATTTACACATAAAAATCAAAATAAAGGCAGCACATCTCCGTCTTAGGAAATTATATAAATTTAAAAAAGTATATCCCTCCAAACAAAAATATTTTTTGTGTGAAACGGGGATTCCTTATCATCTCGTACTAAACAAAGGATACTGAAAGTTCAAAACTCCTGTATGAGATTTTCCTACAATATTCCTTATAGACACCATATTACTCCTTACTTAACTAATGAAAAGATATTAAACATGAACAATCGCAGGAAGTATCATATGTATTCTTTTATTTATCGCGTAATTAAGACAGGCATGCCCAGTTATTTGTCAGCAAATTTTTCAACATAAACATAAAAAGGCATTACAGTTAATTTATCAGTTTCAAAGAAAATAATAATTTCCATACTTTCACTTATACAGTAATAACATTAACTATTACTAAGTTTTTTAAAAACAAAGGTGCAAAAATTTCTTTTAAAACTAACTAACAGCCTTAGTAAATACATTAAAAACAATAAGAGTGAAACCAAAAAACACAATAAATCGGGTGTTTACAAAGTAAATTGTGGAACTTGTCCAAAATTTAATATTGGACAAACAGGCAGAACATTTCAAAAAAGGATAAGTGAACATAAATTCAGTTACAGAAAGCATAAAGATAATTCCAATTACTCCAAACATTTTATTCAAGAAAACCATACTTTTGATGAGAACTTCGAAATTTTACATATAGAACGAAAAAGTAAAAAACTTAATTTACTAGAAAGTATGGAAATAAACAAACATAAAAATAACAACACGTTATTAAAAGATCATTTGGACCTGAACGGGTTCCCATTGTTAAACCTTTATTAGTTTATTAAGGGTAAATCCAGAACATTTGAACTGTATAAGATCCGCAGTTGTAAAAAAACGCATTCAGGTATTTAAAATCTAGAATTTGTGGTACACTCTTATTTTACTTTAGTTTACATCTAACATCTGATGAAGCCACAGTGTTGGCGGAATAATTGTCATTATTTTGTAAAATAAATTAAGTGGAAATTTTCGCAGGTGTTTTTTGTTTACTTTGTTAATACGACTAAAAAACATGTAATATTTTTCCTTGCACGCTTGCACAATCATATACATATCTTTGTATTAATTGATTAATTATATATACTAATTATTAATATTGTTCATAAAGGTTTTTCTTTAGGGTAGCCTCACATTGTGCAACTTGCTTAGGGGCGCAATGTAACCGGTTTTGTAATCGAGAGGCTGTCCAATTTGTGGAATAGGTTAAACAATTTTTTTATACCAATACCATGTTACAAATTGGTGTATCTATTTGACAAATAAATGTTTTTTGAATTTGAATTTAAATTAATACAAGCAGCTTTTTTCAGTCATAAAAATTAATAAAAATAAACATCGTACTTGGCTTATAGATGTTAATTTAGAAAACACCGCGCCTATGGACTAGTAATATTGGCCCAATATTGATCATCTTGTTTCTCAGCTTCATACTCAAGTCTCTCATTAATTTTCATTTGATTTTTCTATCTGTTTTTGTTAATTTGTTTTTTATATGTTTGATTATGCTATTATAATTAATAAATAAAAAAATATGTGAATTTTTATCGCTTTTCCGAAATTACGCCCTCATCTAAGCAAAGGTTGCCCATACCTATATTTATATGTAAATCTTGCACATTTAATCAATTTTAGTTTTAAAGCATAAATAAAAATAATCTCCGACTAAACTGTTCCAGCACATGCTAGCGGATCCTCGTACACGGCACACTTGACGCTAACCTCCATAAAAACGATTAATGGAACGGCTTGGCATACGCGACGCCCTCTAGTGGCGGCACAGACTAAACAACAAAAGCGACGCGATTCCTTACATGAAACGTCCATTATAAAGTGATTAGCGCCCCGTTCTTCGTAGTAATGAAAGCGCAATTAAGTCGGTAAATAACGGAATGCAGTTTAGTGCAGCGCGATTATTATATCCGAGTTAAGGCTGGTGCATATGGCGCGCAAAACCTTTACCATGTCGTATCTACACGCAGCGCATACAGATGTACTTTATTAAGTTTTAGAATGAAAAAATTGGAGCTGCATGTGTCCTAGAAGTTTTTATGTTTGTAGTACAGGGTGTCCGGATTTGGTTGCAAAAGCAGGGTATCTCGCTTATTTTTAAAGATAGAACCTTGCGGTTTTCACGAACCTGAGCTAATTCTTTGTGAAACTCATGAAGCTGTAAACAAAATTTTCATAGCCTTCTTCGTTTATGAGATACAGGGCGAAATAGAAAATTTTGCATTTTGGGACCCCTCTCGTTTCTCGGTTATCCTTTAACTTAACGCAACGGAAAAATTGCTGCTTATGCAGTTTTTTATGCTGGATCCAGTGACATATTTTTCATTTCAGTTGTTATTTTTTAGATATGACCCAAAATTGTGTTTTTTTAAATGGGACACCCTGTATATTTGTCCAGAAATTGATTTGTTCTTTTAAAAGCTTCTCAAAAATATATAATAGTATGGGTCTATTTTAATGAACAACAAAGAAAATCCTAATTTTTATAATTATCATCCCAAATTTTGCAGTAGGCCATGCAAAACGATGCCGTTTTCTTTTGTTTTCTTGGAAGCAAATGACATTTCCCAATTTTGTACGCGTATATAAAATATAGCGCTAGTTTTTTGTATTTATTTATTGTGTAAAAATATATTTGTATTATTATGGAAGAAAACTAAACTTTCGAGCATTATGAAAAGTACGATATGTTAGCTTGTTTTATATTAAGTAATGCAAATGTTGAAGCGGCTTCTGAGATGTATTTTAACAGGTATATATTAATTTTTAGGTATGTTGAAATACTATTGCTTAATTTTTATTTAGATATCCAGAAAGGAGGCAACCTAACATATCCACTTTTTATTGGATAAAAAAGAATTTACTTAATCACGGATCATTTATCAAACCTCGTACGAAAACATATAATAAAGAAAATCGGAAGGCTGAGGAAATTACGGTTTTGGCTAATGCAGAAGCTTACCCTACAAACTCTTGTAGGGCCAGTGAAAAGAGCATAGGGATTCCAAAAACTAGAGTTCAAGAAATTCTAAAAGAGCATAAATACCACCCATACAAATTTAGACTCGTGCAGCACTTACAGCCAGGGGATGCAGAGCGTCGGGTAGTCTTCTGCAATTCGTTTCGAGAAAGATGCGATATGGTTAGAGATTTTGAAAGGAAGGTTATATGGTCAGACGAAGCACATTTCAGTAATTCTGGTATACTCAATAGGCACAATAGTAGATTCTGGTCCCAGGAAAATCAACACCAAATATTTCCCAGAAGACAGCAGGGCAGGTTTGGTCTAAAGGTGTCCTGTTTCATATTAGGAACACATTTAAAATTTTATATATTTGAGGGAAATCTAACAGCCAATCGCTATATAGAAATTTTAGAGGCAGCTATACCTGAATTACTTGACGATGTTCCTCTAGCGCAAATTAACGAAATATATTTTCAACAGGACGGTGCTCCTGCACACAATTCTGGAATGACGAGATTATTTCTGGACAATAATTTTACCAATCAATGGATGGGAACAAATGGACCTATAAGATGGCCCCCTAGGTCCCCAGATTTGTCGATTTTAGATTTCTTTCTATGGGGATATCTGAAAAATAGAATTTACAAAGACCACTATGGTAATGTCCAAGATTTAGGAAATGCAATAAGAGAAAATTTTCGCTATTTACAAAATCATCCCGTTATTTTGCTTAATTCTCTAAAACGAATACGAAAATTGTGCGAAGCATGCATAGAACAAAATGGAAATCAGTTTGAACAGTTCTTTTGATTTCCTTGGTTACTGTAATTTTTATACGACAGTTGATTTTTGCTGAAAGGCTTGTTACATAATAATTTATTACTGTTTTGTTCTTGTGTTACATAAATCTAGGCAGCTGGATCCAGCGTAAAAAACTGCATAAGCAGCAATTTTTCCCTTTGCGTTAAGTTAAAGGATAACCGAGATACGAGGGGGGTCCCAAAATGCAAAATTTTCTATTTCGCCCTGTATCTCATAAATAAAGAAGGCTATCAAAATTTTGTTTGCGGCTTCATGAGTTTCACAAAAAATTAGCTCAAGTTCGTGAAAACCGCAAGGTTTTATCTTTAAAAATAAGCGAGATACCCTGCTTTTGCAACCAAATCCGGACACCCTGTACATATTTAAGTTAATATTAATAATGATGTTTAAAACTTTTGACCTAGTACCTATAGTATCTGGAGAATGAACCCAATAATACATTTTTGGCCCAAAATAGGTACATTTTGCCTTACTTAAGACTAGGAATCTTGTTTTTGTTTTGGTTAGTGTTACCAGCATCGCAGAATCAAAATTTTTTATATCGTCTGTTGTAAATTGCCAAAATGTCTCCCTGCGACATGCACCTGACAGTCCAACAGCGAGTGCAGCCTGAAAATAACGAAGGAGAAAATAAATATTGGAAGTTTAAGTTTTTAATGCTTATTTCAGTAAAATTTATTCAAAATAGTGGTAAGTACTTACTTTAACGAGCATCAGGAGGACCACATTTTTGGAAATCTGCCGCTTTTTTTGGAACACAATATGTACTTCTTCGCTTCAAGAATGTTTTTTTTAATGACCTTTATAATAGCCAAATTTATATTTATATTTATAGTGGATTTTAGCATTAAAAATAGACTATCTTTTTTAAAGAATTGTTCTATCGTATGTTGTTATCGTCCTCCTAATGGTAGTTTGGCTATATTTTATGATGTACTAAGTTCTGTTGTTTCTTCTATGTGTACACGGTCCAAGTATGTTATTCTCTGTAGTTTTGGCCGAGTCTATACCGAAGAAGAATTTAATTGATTTGTTTTCGTCGTTCGAATTGATGGTAACTACTATGGATCCAACAAGAGTCTATACCTATAGAAGTGGTCACACCAGTACTTCTGTTATCAATTATATTGCTACATATATGCCTTCTGAATTAATGCACTGTGTGCTTTTTAATCTACCCTTAAGTGATCACGTTGCACACAAATTCCAATACATTTGCGACTTTGATAAACCTAGCATGGACAATACTACAAATAATTATAATAGCATATATTCCCGAAATTTAAGCCATGCCAACATTTCATTTTTTGCTAACATGTTAGAGCGGGTAGACTGGAATAAAACATTAAACTTTGAACTCGAAGTCGAAACAGTATGGTCAAATTTTATAAAGAATTGTTATCTATTGTTTAAACTGTTGCTGTACACATAAAAACAATCTTCCTACAATAAAAGGTCTTTTAACTGGTACACCGAAGAGCTGCATTCTATTAAAAAAGAACTTGATAGGTTATATAGGATGCAAAAAAAATTGTCCTAATAATTTGGCCTCAATAAAGTATAGAAATTTGCAATGGCACTATAAAAACCAAATAAAGACAAACAAAAAACAGTTTTTTGAAATAAAATTAACAATTCCATTAATAAAAGCAAAACCATATGGAATATTGTAAATTGAAGTCTGAATAGAGGTGCAAAAACTAAGAAAGAGATACAACTTGACATTGATGGAAAAATCAAAACAGATCCTAAGCATATTGCCGAAAAATTTGCTAGGTATTTTAGTAATGTACCCATTACAAAACTGACAGATAAATATGGTATGGTCAGTCAAAATTGTACATCGCCATCTTATTCTTTAGGATCAATAAGAGCTGACGAGGTGACAAAGCATCAGATAAATGACGAAATTAATTTAAAAGTGTTAAAGCTATTCAATTTTTGATATTGGACCGCTAACAGATCTTATAAATCATAGCCCTTAAAAAAGGAACATTCCCAAATATATTGAAAACATCTAATGTTGTTCCCGTTCACAAAAAAAAATCCTAATAATATCACAAACTATAGGCAGATATCGCTGTTGAGTGTGTTTTCAAAGGTGTTGGAAAAGGTTGTTTGTAATAAATTGGTTGATTTTGCAGGTTCGCTAAAAGTGCTTAATGCATGCCAACACGGATTTTTCCCAGGTAGATCATTAGAGACGGCAGTTATCTTAATTATACTTTCAACAGTATTAATCGGGGTAAGTATGTGGTGTCTCTGTTTTTCAATTTATCAATCGCGTTTGACACAGTGAATAGGCGAATTCTGCTTTCCAAGCTTTATAACATGGGCATTCGGGGTTTATTATTGAATTGGATTGATTCCTACATCCACGAGAAAGTTGTCGAAATACCTTTATTTGCAAAGATCTTCTAACTTTTCCTTCCCTTTATTTGTACAAATGTGTCGTATATGTAAATATCAATAAAGCTCTGTTTTCAGGGTTAGGTTTGGGTACTTATAGAACCAGGGGAAATTTCCAATTGCAAGTGCCTAGACATAAGACAATCATGTATAAGAGTTCACCAATGTACAATTGTGTAACTTTTTTCAATTCTTTACCTCGCGAAATACATGCATTAAATGGCAATGAATTTAATAAACGATCCAAAGTATTTTTTGCAGAAACAGCTTTCTATTCAACAAAAGAATATCCAGAACGGACAAATTGACTTTAAATGTTTGACTGTGTTTTTGTTGGTTCAGTTAGTCTACAAGTTGTTTTGTTTTTCATACTTTTTGTTTTTTGTTTATTATACCTTTTGTTTTTTTGTCTACTATTCCGATACATTTTATGTTTTACCTGTCTTGTTTTATGTATTTTCTATATCACAACTTGCTACTTTATTTGGAAAATAATTTCTGTGATACTACAAATATTGACTGTAGCATTCAGATATTGCTTTACAGAATGTATTATATATTTCCTTGGGGTCTCACGACCATTTTATTTCGTTTGTATTTTACTTTATGTTCTTATTTTATTTATGTTCTTATTTTCAAATTATATTTTAGTATATTATTCTATACTGTTTAATTTTAAGTCTTACTATTCTTGATTTAGTAAATTTTTAAATTATTGTATTAGTAACTTAAGTTTTGACGACCCCATGTACTATCTGGACTTTTGATAATATGTATCTATTTATCTATCTATCTATAATAATGTGGAGCTCTTGTATGCCAGGTAATATATCTCTGACGTGAGGGCAAACGAGTATAAGTCAAAATTTGGGGAAAATGAGTTTAAGTCATTTTTGCCCATATATTAGGCTTTTGCATCAATTGGTCCTAATAGTATAAGTCTATTCCAAAAGAAATAAAAAATATTAACATTGATTTAAATAGTTTAATTCTAAAATTACCAATTTTTAGTGGGCATAATAGTACATTCAAGTTATACTGTTTTGAGCACCAGTAATTAAAAAGTTTTGAACACAATAGTACTAAAAAAATATACTTATACTATATCAATCATGGTTTAGCGTTGACTTGTACTGTTTGGATCAAGTATTAGTTTAAAATGTGAGGTTAAGTTTATTGTTTTTGTGTGTACAAACTTGTTTACTTTCCTACTTTTCAGTGATTTTCTGAAGTTTTTGAGAGAAAAAAAGTATAAAAATGTGCTCAAATAGGTCCAAAAAATTAGTAGAACTGGCTCGAATTGATTTAGGTAAGTTCATTCTTCAAATGCATAATTGAAAAGATGTAAATCAAGTGTGTGTGTGTATGTCTGTAGGTCTAAATCCATCGATATTCGAAGAGCCAATTCAATCAAATTCGTTAACAAATAATAATAATGAGTTATACAGCGATAATAATAACTACTATAACGAGGCTCCTTTAAATCACTATTATGACGAAGACGAAGATGCTGGTAATAAGACTAGTAAGTAGACTTTCCAAATCATAAGTCAAGTAAACTTTCATTCGTAAGTTCATTTTTGTAGTTAAATTTGTGTCTCTTTGATTATAATAAAGTATTTACATACCTTCCACGGTATTTAGTTTTTCAGTGTTCAATTAAACAAGATGTAATTTTTTTTAGATACTTCACTAGACAAAGAACAGGCAAATCAACGTGATAGTATGACATTGGAAACAGACTCTATACAAAATTCTGAACATTTCACGCCAGGTATTTTCCAAATTATTAAAGTATTAGGAATACCTTTTTAGTATAATTTGTTTTTTTCAGAACCTTCCATAGAAGAAATTAGCGCTTCGCCACAGATTTCACATGAAATTAATAGTGATCACAGCATCCAGGATAAGACGTATATTCCAGACACGGATAGTTCAAGCGAAGATAACATTCCATTAATAGCAATAAGGGATAAATTACTTCAAAGAAACAATCTTCCGAGACAAGAGCAACCCAAAACAAGAAAGAGGTCAAAAGAAGGTCCATTTACAAGAAAAAAAAACAGGAAAGAACAAAGAAAAGAAACACAGGACAAAGTTATATTACTTCAAAGGGGAAAGAAGTAAAGCAGAGAGAAATGAAAGCCCTTCGCAATTGTAGGACGAAATGCCGGGAAAAAATCTCCGAAGATATTAGACAAGTTATTTTCGAGGACTACTGGAGTCTTGGAGCTCGAGATAAAAGGGTAGCTTATATTGCTCGTCACTCAAACAGAACGACCACAGCTGTTAAAAGAAAACGGACTACCGACACTACCAAATCAAGAAATCGTAACGTTAGTCATTCATTTTTTTTTAAAGTTAACGGAGAAAAAGTTAAGGTTTGTCGAGGATGCTTCATGAATGTATTGGATGAAACACAAATGTTTATTACCGTTGCTCTAAAGAACTCTCAGCTTTAAGTTGTACGGCCTGATAGCAGAGGTCGCCATGAACCGAAAAATAAACACTCTCCCCAGGTGCTACAAGAAGCAATTGATCACATTAAGTCATTCCCTGCTCACCAATCTCATTACACGAGAAGAACAAACGATAAGAAGTATTAAAGTTTGACGCTTCAAACAATGTATGACCTGTATTGTGAAAATAGGGAAAATGTAGTTTCTGTATAACGCATTTATGAGACAGAATTTCATAAGCTAAAGTTAGCTTTTAAGAAACCGAAAGTCGACACATGTCATAAATGTGACATTTCAAATGCAATTAAGGGTGGCTGAAGAGAGTAGCAAAGAGATCATAGAAAACGAGAAAGATGCTCACCATCTTGATGCGGACAATGCATACAAGCAGAAAGATTCTGATAAATCATTGGCTAAACAAAACGACGATACCAAATGTTACTGTTTCGATTTGCAACAATGCCTACGCCTTTCGTTAATTCCAGTGTTTCTTTTTACAAAAGGCAATTATGGACCTTCAATTTAACCATTCATGATATGGGAAGTGGCGAAGTCACTTGTTTCATGTGGCATGAAGCTGAAGGAGGACGTGGAGGAAATCAGATTGCCACATGTATCTTTACGGAACTTCTATCTGTGCCAGAAAACGTTAAGCATATTATTCTGTACTCCGATACATGTGGCGGTCAGAATAAAAACTCGCACGTTGCTGCAATGTTCCTAACTTTGATGCAACAAAAACAGTCATTGCAAACAATTGATCACAAGTTTATGGTTAGTGGTCATAGCCATATGGAGTGCGATGTTGACCATGCGCTAATAGAAAAGCAGAAAAAAAGGCTGTCAGATGTCAGTAATCTTTCATCCACACGACTGGTATCAGCTCGTTAGAAGTGTGGGCAAAAAAAGAAAGTTTGTAGTCAAGGAACTAACCCATGACAAATTTTTAGACTTTGCTGATTTATATAAAAATGAGCTAGTATTGCGCAAGAAAGATTCTTCTGGGAACTTATTCAAATGGCATGATGTTCAATGGGTTCGCTATACAAAAGAGCACGCTACAATATTGTTTAAGAAAAGCTTATCCAATGAAGGCGATTTTCAGGAAATTTGTTTTGCTAGACGTGGAAGGAACGTTGTATTATCACCGAAACCATGCTATTCACAACGGCCCTCAATATCAAAAGAAAAAAAGGATGATTTAATACAATTACTGCCTTTGATATCACCAATTTTCAGACAATTTTATCTTGATTTACCAACAAGTGAGACCGCACAGGACACCTACCCGGATGTTGTAGAGTTCAGTGAAGATTAAAATACTATTTTACAATATTTCCGAGTTCTTTTTGATACTAGCTTGTAAATTTGATTTCAAAATAAAAATGTATTTGCACTTTATTCTGCTTTTTTTTGTGGCCATAAGTAAGTATAAGTACTATTTTTTGTAGGTCAAAATAGTATAACTCATATTTTTTCATGTTAAAATAAAAAAAAATTAAGAAATATTTTTAAAAAATCATTTAACAACTTTAAAAATAATAAAATAAAATGCTTTTGTTGTTGGTAAAGCTTTTTTTGCTAAATAATAAGCGAAATCACAAAAATTCTGACCTTCAAATTCTTTAAACGCGTTTTTCTCGATTCGTCGATTTTTGACTTGTACTCGTTTGCCTACGCACCATAGATATATTTGTCCGAAAGAAACTCCACAGATATATTTTCCGCTCTTTCTGTTATATCTGGAGGATCATTAATTATTTCTTCATCTTCCCACATGATTTTTTGCTACTGAATTTTCAAGAGAACTTCAAAAAATGAATTAAATTATAATTTTTCTTCTATTATTGATGCTAAGTAACAGACGTGTGTAAAAGTTTTGAAAACACTGTGCCTAAAAAAACGGTTTCAAAACTGGCATCTGCGCGTTTTTTGGTATTTTTCAGAGCTTTTTTAGAAAAATACAGATTTGTCGAATAGAACACAAAATATCAGAGTTTTTTTAACCTTGGACGTTGATTTTTTATTTTGTTTAGCCGTTTTTCTACGATAATTTCATATATAGGGTGAACCAAAAATAGGTTATGACAGCTAGCTTATTTTTCTTTTACCTAAAACACCTATTTTTTATTTTATTTTTAAAATTTGCGTCATGTTCTGAACATATTTTATGTAACATGTACAATACCTAAATTCAACTGTTTCCGAAATAATTATTGTGTCACTTGAAGGTGGGAATAAATTCATTAAAAAATCAGGTATTTTCTCGAAAAAACGCTCATACACGACGATTTTTATTTTAAGTTGCCGTTTTTTTTTCTGATAATTTAATTTACACAGGCTGGCCTAAAAATAAGTTATGACAATTAATTTTATTCTTTAAATTAAAACATTATTTTTTTATTTTATTTTATTTTTATTTATTTAGAAAAAGAAGTAAAAAGGCAATAAAAAATAGAAATTATTTTATTCAATGTTGAAAATGACTTCCACCAACCTCCTGGCAGTATCCAAGACTATCCTGAAATTCCTGCAAAACGTTATTGACAACGAAATGTTCTATCAATCTTATTTCATTTGTTATCCTAATTTTTAAGTCTTTGATATTGTTTGGACGGTTAACATAGACTTTAGATACCCCCACAGAAAATAATCCAGAGGGGTCAAATCCAGTCAAGTGGCTGGTCATTCAATTGGACGCCTTCCTGATGATGCCATAAAGAATTGTTTGGTAAATCCGGATTTTGTGGATTGGGGTATAATGTGGCGCAAGGCATGGAACTGGGCCATTTTCTATTATATATTATATATATATATATATATTATAATTCTCCTCTCGCCATTTATGTTTCCAACAAAGACAATCTTGTTTTCAATTACTCCGGCCCAAGAATTAAGATTTTGAGGGTCTTGGGTGTGGCATTCAATTACCCAGTGGGGACTTTGAGTGACCCAATACCGACAGTTTTGCCTGTTTATATTGCCATTGGGATAAAATATTGCCCCATCCGAAAATACAATTCTTTTTGGAAACCGTGGATAATAATTGCATAAATTTTCGTTCGCTTAGACGTAGAATTTTTTAAACTTAAAAATAAAATAAAAAATAGGTGTTCAAATAAAAAAAAATAAGTTAGCTGTCATAACTTGGATAGTTTTGGATCACCCCGTATACATGAAATAATCATAACAATCAAAATTATTTCAAGAATTTTATTCTAACCTTCACGTTCTTACTGAATATCTGTGCAGTATTAAATCACTGTATTAAAAACAACTATTGGGTCAATCCAAATTTTTACTTATATGCTTATTTACATGTGGGCAGCAAACTTGTCAAAAATTAACTTTTTTAATTACAGAGTCCCTTAATCATAAAAATCTTGTCAGGTAATAATCTTGAGTCGGATCTAATTTAGCTGTAAAAATGTCCCATAATTTTAGCTACGAACACCCTGAAAGGGATTCAAATTTATTGCTTCAATATACAAATATCGAAGTTCGTGTCGCTTGGCAGATGGCGTCGTTAGAAAAAAAGACGATGTATCCCTTTTAATATAACTAGCGAGAAACTTTTAAAACATTTTCCGATATTTTTAAAGCGAGCCAGCTGGCGCCTTGATGCGTTTTTTTCCATCGCAATAAATTTGTCAAGTACGTGCCTGAAAAGCCTTATAGAAAGGGAATCTTGTGAGCTAAATCCTGCGAACGACCAGATCGCGGACAAGGGCGGAAACAGCGACGTTCTGGGAAGTTTTTCTTGATGACTTTTTAGTAGTTTTTTTTTAAATTAAAATTAAATTTGTGATAAAATGTAAAGCTTGGAAAATAAGTTACGAAATTAAAAGGACAAAAAAAGGCTTTGTACAAAATTCTTGAGTCAAATAAAAAAATCAGTAACCACATATAAAATTTATAACTGAGTCAGACAGTACGTGTGCTTCTCCTGTTTCGAAACCGCCATGCTATATGAAATTATAGCACTTTATATTCTTATTACGCTTCGTATAGGTTATTGATAATAATAGTTCAAAAGGCCACTGCAAAATTTCGGGTAGCATCGATCTTGCAGACATTTCATGGTAAATATGAGAGGTCTTACTCTACCTGGCAGACCAGGTAATTCCTTACAGGTATGTTACTCACCTTACCTTTTTTCATTAGTAATATAACGAGAAAACAAAATTTCCTGAAAACATCGAAAAAATGTTGAGCATTTATTTTTTTAATAAAAGTACATGGTCAATACGCCGAAATGGGATTTTTGGACTCATTGCCCAAATGCACGAATGCTTTTATTTAAAGAAAACACATGCGAAAAAATTTTTGGAGTTTTCCAGAAAGAAAAATTTGCACGCATAATGTTTTCTTAGAGTATTTCCCGAGTAAATATTGTAAACATAACTGGAAATTAAATTTTATTTTATTTAATGTATTCGCAATAAAATTAATTAAATTAGCCTCCACTGTTTGCTATTGTTTGTATTTAAGAAGCCCGTGGGTGTTGTCATGGTAATGCTTGGGTGACATGCATGGTTCAAAATGGCTATTCCAAAGCTACATTTTCATTTTTAATGTTAACTGTGCTAGATTTACTTTTTTGGTATTTTAATTAGCTATTTTTTATGCTCCTAATTCATGATATTAATGAATTGAACTATAAATGAATAATATAAGGAATTCTATATGTGTTATATGTAACAAATTCAAAGTTAAGCTAATTGTATTTGGGAATGTTAATACAGCTTTATCGGTTTGTACGACACTAACAGAAGTGGAAATTGTCCTAGCTAGACTTTTGTTTTTTGCCACTTAAAAATGAACCGTAATCATGGAAATTTTCGGTTCTTAAGCCTGGGTTATAGATTGAAAACATTTCCGTGTTGCGTCGCCGTCTGTGCTGTCCTTGAAGTTTACTTAACGCAAAGCAATAGGTATGGTTGTATTTTTGCTGCCATCCGTTTGAGTTTCCACTAGCTGTCGAAAAAATGGCGATCTTTAACTTTAACGGAAGCGGCTGGCAAAAATCGACGTTTGCGTTAAGTTGCAACCAATGAAATTGCTGGCCTTTTAAAACGTTCGTCCTTCGTAATAAATTTGACATTAATATATACACATAACATCCTCGCCCATTTAAAAAACTGCTGGGGTCATTGTCTTTAATTTTAAGTTCTAGTGTGTGTGGTATAAGTGTTTATGTTATATCTGCCATATTGCAGCACTGACAAGTTATGTTGGTAAAACTAATGAGGTTTCCTTCTCGTACGCCCCTGATTTTCTTAGGGATGTTGTTAAAGACGTGCGAGGCAAGACGCAGATGTGACCAGACTCTTGAGGGGTGGAAGCCTTAACGTCCTCCGTTTTATTACTTTCTCGATCGAGTAATTTGGTTAATGATTGACAACCGGGATTCCCCCCGGCGCGACGGGGCAACAAAATTGAAAGAGACGATTTGTTTCAAATTTATTTTTAATTCGGGCGGCGCTTGGGGAAATTGAACGGCAAAGGCTTCCGAATCCGAACTGTAATGGAATTAGTACGGAACGTTATGCAGGTTTAACCTGCATAACTGATATTATTACATATTTATTTTGTTATTATTATAAACAGGGTGATTCATTACACCTACAGCCGAAATTATAGTGAAAATACAAAAATTGTAGGGTTTTTTATCTTCTGGATATTTCAGATTTCAAAAAATAACTTTCGAAAGTTAACAAAATTATATGACATGTATTTTTTTAATGGAATGCCCTGTATGTTATTAAGTCTTTTCATCCTGATTTCAAAAATATTTAATTTGTTGACATTTGGTTCAGCCAAGAACCAACGCGATGCTTCATTTGTTATTAGAACATCTGTTTTAAATTAAATGCAATATCTGAAAGAACTAGAGCAAATTTTAAATGTTGAAAAACTGTTTCGGTCAAAATGTCCATTATTACTAGAACTGGCATTAGAAATAACATCGAATTCAAGATTGATAAAAAAACCCAATAAATCACTATTTAACGTCCAGCTCTTAGTTTTTAGGGAACCCTGTAGGTATACAATATTCATGTTGGAAAATTTAAGGGTGCCAACTTTGTTCATAATCTGATAGATATACCAACGATTACCACAAGTGGGCTTGGTTTAGCAGATTATTTTAAAAAATCAATTTTTCGAAAATCCCTTGTATGTCTTAGAAGAAAAAAGAATTGCTAGAAATTGTTTTTATGTAGCTAGCGTCAGATTATTTTGGTTGCACAGAAGAAATCTTCCATAGTAAGAATTTTGGTCGAACAAACTTAAAAAAAAATGACGGGGATTTATATAACCCCCTGTATAAGACGGTTGCTGTGGTGTCCTGAGGCTGCCCTTATCGTGCTATTTTGAATTTTAGGGTTATCAAAAAGTAAAATTATTTGATAAAATTAAGATACAAAACTACTCTTAAAACTACGCCCTTTTAAAAAATGCATTTCTGCTAATAGAAAATTATATTTGACAAACTTCACGAACATCTACCTTTAAATTTAATAAATCAGTAACAAAATTTTCAAATGAATTTTATCTTTATGCTAAACCCAAGTTTTAATGAAAATTTAACGAAGTATGTGAGTGTCGTCTTTAATGAATAAATTTAATATAAGTTATAGGAATCCCGAGAATTCAGCGTTCGCTTAAATTGAGATAAAGTTGGTCGGAATCTGGAACACCTATTTTCACTGTGTATACATTATACTGCATTGTTGATGATTAAAATAAGATTTCTTTGTTGCTGTAATGGACTTTCGTTTGATGCGATTAACTTTGGAATATTTTTCTTGGAAATGCATTGGAAAACTTGTTGTCCAGTTACGCAGAATAATGCAATTGAGTTTTTAATAAATCAAAATGCCTTCACATCGATATATTGTGCCAGTGGAGTATCGTGAAAGTTGACATGGAGGAGGTTCAGAAACTATATTAAAATATACATTTTATTAAAGAAAATATGTTTCAAATCACTAAATGAAACTTAAAATAAAGCTGCACAGTCTTAAGCAAGCGGAAAAGTAAAATTTGTGTACGCAAATAAATTGTATGTTATTTTATTTGTTGTAATAGTTTGCCGCTTCACCTATAAAGTGCGCCAGCTAAGCGGTACGGAAAATTAATCGAGGATTTAGTAAATTTCGCACTGGTCCACTTGTAATTGGGATGTGCCTAGAGTCTCCATGCACTTGCCGCTAGAGGGTTCTAGCTATTTCCAGTGGCGCCTATACATTTCGAGCATTTGTTTTCATTTCTATATGAATGTGTTGCGTTGAATTTGAATTATTCTTTCGAAGTAACGATGGCGAGTAAAAGAGGAAAATCAATTCGAAGCGGTGCACGTAAAGTTATTGCTAGCGTTATAGAGGCCTGTACTAGAGAAGCTGAAAATAATAGTTTGACTATTCAATTCAAAACTGAACAGAACACGCTGCATTTTGGTGTTTCGGAAAGTAGTGTAAGAAAAATTCATAGAGAACATAATAATCGCTCAAGTTCTACTTCACCTTTAAAATCTCCTGGTAAAAAAAGACCCCGATTATCATACAATGATAAAATCGACGATGGTGATTTTCAATAATTCGACGAATAGAGGATTTTTATACAAACTTGAAGAAGGTTTCGACCTGCAAACCCTTACTTCGTGCTGTAAAGAACAAAATAGATTTTCCGTACTGGTATAAAACCTTAAATCGGCTTTTACGATCAAATGGTTTTGTTTGGCGCAAGTGCTAAAATAAATAAAAATTGCTCATTGAGAGACCAAATATTTTTCTTGGGGGTAAAATATCTATCAACTGTAAGGCAATATAGGCAAGAAGGACGCAATATTGTGTATCTAGACGAAACCTGGGTAGATAATGTTATGACAGTGAACAAATGCTGGCAAATTGAAAGTGTTATAGGTGTTGTTCAGGGAATCCGCTTTATTATAGTTTATGCTGGTCCAGAAGCCGGATTTGTTCCAGGTGCTGCTTTAGTTTTTCGCTCGGGACTAACAACTGGAGACTATCATGGACAGATGAATACAGATAATTTTGAAAAGTGGTTGCTCGAGAAGCTTCTACCTAACATTCCTCCCAAATCAGTCGTGGTAATGGATCTTATCATTCTCATGTAGAAGATAAAGTGCCAACTAAATACTCTACAGAAGCTCATACGATATCGTGGCTTAAATCGAACAATCTTGTATGTGATCCAACATGGAGAAAATATCAATCATATGAAGTAATATCAGCTAACAAGCCTAAAGAAAAAAAGTACAAAATTGACGGTCTTTTACGTAACCTCGGTCATACACCTTTAAGGCTGCCTCCATACATGTGCGACCTCAGCCCTATTGAACTAGCATGGGCAGGAGTAAAAAAATATATTCGGTGAACTTTCAATTAAAGATTTAAATAATATAACATTAGAAGCTGTCGACTCAATATTGGCTGAAAATTGGAACGGCTATTGATGATTTAGTTATCACACTGAGATCTTCAAGTAGTGACGACGAAACCTCATCATTTTCAGAGACAAGATTTAGAAGGAATCGAACCATTAGAATCACAGCCGTCAACCTCAAAAATAGCTCAGTTTTTTTTCATATATTTCATATAAATTGTTCACAAAGTAGCTGTCAATAAACTGCTTCAAAATAATTAATTTTCTGTTCAATACCGGGTGTCAAAAAATATGTAATATTGCAATTAATATTTGAAAAACTACGGAACCCATATTTTTCCAAAATTAACACATCAATGTAGTTATAGTAGGGGAGCCAGCACTGATTCCAGTGAACAAGATTTATCAAAATTTTAAATTATGCAGTTCGACTTTGGGCTATTCGGGTATGCCCAAAGTGACCGTTTGTCTCCGTCTGTCATATTACTTTGTGCAGGGGGCGTCATTGTGAAGTACTATACAGGGCGTTTCCTAATTGCGTGCTAATGTTAAAGGGGGGTGACTCTTGGACCTTTTCAAGAAAAAAGTTTAATATGAACCTAAAAGTCTTAACTTTGGATATACAGGATTTTAAAAAACATTTTTTTAAAATCCTAATTCTGATGGTATTATAGATAAATAACTGTGTGAAATTTGATACAAGTCTTTTATGCATAAAACAACATTTTTTATTAGCAATCAATTTTTGAAATTTCTACCAGTGGCGTGCATATGTAATTAACCTGGGTAAATCCATATGCTCCTTAATGCATAGAAGACGTATATTAAATTTCATGCTGTTATGTGCATCAGAATTGGTATGAAAAAAAAAATTTTTTTAAACTTTACCATCCTGTATCTCAAAAGTTAAGACTTTTAGGACATAAAAACACCCCCTTTAACATCAGCACGCAAGTAGGAAACGTCATGTATAGTACTTCATAATGACGGCCCCCAAAGTAATATGACAAACGGAGACAGACGGTCACTTTTGGCATACTCGATAGCCCAAAGACAAACTGCATAAATTAAAATTTTGATAAATCTCGTTCACTGGATCTGATGCTGGCTGCCCTTGTAAAATCTGGACTTATAAATCGTGTATCACTATACTGGGTGGTCCAATAATAGTGGACATAGGCAGTAGCTCGAGAACCGCTAATGACAGAACTCAAGAAAAAGTATATTTATAGGTAAATCGATCAAGAAAAATCAAAATTAAATCATTTTAAAATTCGAAAGTTCGCCGTTTTTACAACACAAAAGAGATATAGAATGTCTGTACACGAAAGAAAACAGACAAGTATAGATAAATGTTCATTAAGCATAGTTACATTTTTTAATTATCTGAAGTGCGTATAGTCAAAAAGGAGTGCCATATTATTTAAAGAACGACGGGACACCACTGGTTTAAAGAGATTTCTTGGCCGACCTTCCTAAACCAATTGATTCCACCCGGTTTTCTTTCGTGTCCCGCACTTTAGAAGTGGGATAAAACGAATAACCCCAAATTTGCTAAGATGATTACAATATCTTAGCAATGTTATAAGTTTTATGAAGTAAGTTCTACTTGCGCATTTGATCAGTGAAGGTTTCCAAGGTTTTCTTCTGTAGCTTTCCATACTTCCAATTTAGAAATAAAATCTTGTTTTTAAAAAGCTTTTTATTTTATTTAGATATTAGGGATTAAACGGACAAATGTTGATTATAAAGTTGGCCACGAAAACGAAGAGTACAGACAGCATTTTTGATAATATATTTCGTTGTGTCTTGCATGTAAACCATTTTAATGGGTGGTTTTCCTGGAATAACTAGAGAAATTGTCCGCCAGCGGTTTAATTACGCTGTTCATTGAGTATAACTTCTAAAATATTTGACCCTAAAATATAGTTTGAGTAGAATTTTGACCAAGTCTAGATACGACCACACTCTTTCAGACCATTGGAAAAACAGTATCGTCATTCCAATTCATAAATCTTTAAACCAATCTCGATTCTAAACTCGTTTGCCCAAGTGTTTGAGCATATCATATAGACAAGAGTCGCACAGTTTGCAAAAAATAAAATATTTGGAATTCAGCACAGTTTTTATAACTAAAAAATTTTTTTATTACTAATCTTACCATTTTTACAGATTGTAGTAGATCGTTAGACGATGGTAAACAAATAGATGTCGAATATACAAAGTTCTTAAAAGCGTTCGATAGGATGAGTGCGTCTATTTAATTTCTTCTTATCTGAGAAACTGAAATCATCTTGTTAGATTTGCGAGAAGTATGTCACGTGAGTTCATCGCAGTGTCTGGTGTTCCACAGGGTAGCAATTTGGAGCCCGTATTTTTTGTGTTATTTGTCAACGAGTTGCTTGGACTTTTCAGAGTTTCTAAAAGTTTGTTCTATGCAGATGACCTTAAGTTTTTTGTAAATGTCGATTCTGTGGGGGATTGCCGTATGTTACAAACATATATTGACACTGTGAGGAGGTGGAGTGAGGAAATTAACGTTGAGTGTTTGATCACTACGGTTACAAATAAAAAATAATATATCACGAATGACTACAAATTGGTAAAAAAAGTTCACAAACACAGAGTATTACATCAATTAAATAAATAAATACCTAAAAATAAAAAACCTCAAATAAACCTTCCTTCCCCTTCCGTCAAACGATGTTCATAATTGTTTAAATTAAGTTGTAATTATCTCATTCCCTAGATATGTAAGATCGATTATGAAGAAAAACAAACTATTTTTAGAGTCGCTTTTTTATTGTTGGCTCAGTGCTAAATACTCTTAAATTTTCCTATCCATCGGTAAATAAAAAGAAATTTATCTATTTCTAATATCTGACGCCATTTTCTCTTAAAATGTATACTAATTTTTCATATTTCGTTTTCAATACAATTTTCTAATAATAAAATGTTCTCAACCATGTCGTTTCTAACTTTATTCCTAATTTTTTAGAAGTTTAAAATGTTACACATGCCCGTCCTAAAAACCCTAAAAGAAATAAGCGTCATTCTCGGGCTTAGAACAAATTGCCGGGGCTTTTAGCAAGGGATATAAAAGAGGTAAAATAGCGGTCTCTGGATATCCTGAAGGATCCTGAAGTTGTAAGCCCGGTAAATCCAAAAAAAGTGCCAGGAATGGTTTGGAGATTTAAAAGTTTCCAGGTGACAGAAGCGGGTAGTTTATGAAGTTTGGAAAGATTAGCTCTATACCTTGATACTATGACCAAATGCGGATTTTGTGTGCAAACTGTTACATTTGTTTCACGAGATAATTTCGTTTTTAGCGACTTTTATGTAGACTATCTAACCAGTTCTATCTCAGTTTTCTGAATTAGTAGTTTTAAAAATATGGTGTACTAAGAAAAATAACCGAGTTTTTCAAGCCAGGCTACAGGTGGATCCTGCTACGTTTAGGAGTTTAATGAATGTCGGTAAGCTGATTGTTGGCCTTGACATCTGTACAGTTTACTAAGCAATTTCTATATCCCGCTGTTTTAATTGTAATCATTTTAATCATACATCGAAATTTTGTAATAATGCTGTGTCCTGTCCTTTATGTCCTGAGAGTCATACAGTAAAAGATTGCAAGGTAAACAAAGACGAGTATAAATGCATTAATTGTATTGGTCTTAAGGATAAACAAAAATTAGATATAACTGTCAATCACGCTGCTTGGGACTACAATAATTGTTTTGTATATAAAGAAAATATTGAAAAATTAAAATTCGATATACTTTCTCACAAATAGCAATCACTGAATTTGTCAGATGAAACGGCTTATATTTCTGAGACTATTCTAAATTCTAATATTCATTTGCTCATCCCTCGGAAGTACCTTCACATAGTTCAAATCATGAACAGAATAACTTTCTTAATCTATCTGTTTACTATCAGAATGTGCGCGGTCTGCGAAGCAAAACTAATGCTCTTTTTAACGCTGTTTCCTCAAACGAATTTGATGTTTTGGCTCTAACCGAAACATGGCTTGATTCTAGCGTTCTGAACACGGAAATAGTTGACTCTCGTTATAATGTTTACAGGTGCGATAGAAACTACCATCAGTTACAGTGCAGTAGAGGTGGAGGTGTTCTTTTGGCAAGTAAGTAAGGAGTGTTTACTCTGTATCAGTTATTAATATATCTGTTCATCTAATGCATATTGATACCGTAGGTATTAAAATTAGTCTTGGGCATTATTCTTGTCAAATGCTTGTAATTTATATACCTCCTAATACTTCAAGGGATGAACATTCTGAGTTCTTTGAGACTATGAGCGGAATTGATGATTTTCATACTTCACCGATGTTGCTTTTGGGTGATTTTAATTTGCCGGGTTTTTTGAACACAGTTGCAACTAATCCTAGTGAAAAAACTTTATGCTTATCTAATTTCGTAAGTTTCCTAAACCTAAATTAAGACAATTCAATTCCAAATTTTAACGACAAATTCCTGGATCTAGTTTTTGCTACTGAGCTTCTTGATTGCACTGTTGGCAGGGCAGAAGACTTACTGTTGCCTGAAGACTATCATCATCCGGCTTTAGAAGTTCAAATAAGGGTGAAATTTTCTTGTAAGTTTAATAAACAGAAAATTGACAACACTTATTATAACTTTAGGCGAGCGGATTTTCATGGACTTTATAATGATCTAGCAAGTGTTGAATGGCTCATTTTGGATTCAATCACTGATGTAAATGCAGCATGTAGGGAATTTTATTCTATTCTTTGTGATTGTTTGAATAGATTTGTCCCTAAGACTAAAACACGCAGGAGAACTTATCCACCTTGGTTCAGTTTCGGTATAGTGCGATTACTAAAACAAAAGTTTTTAACTTGGAAGCCCTTTAAGCGAACAAGGGATCATGAAGATTTGTTAAAATTTAGGTGTCTAAGAACATAAATAAAAACTGATATTTCAACTTCGTATACTAATTATTGTAGAAATTGTGAAAACCAAATTGCATCCAGTCCACATCAATTATGGAATTTTATTAATGGCAAAAGAAATAACGCAGTACTTCAGGAAACAATGTATTTGGACGAGGATGGTTATACAAATCCTAAAGATATTGCTAATGCCTTTGCAAATTTTTTTCAGGCGTCCTCAGAAAGGGATCTAAGAACCAAATCGATAGTTACCGACCCGTGTCTATAATTTGTAATTTTTCGAAGTGTCTGGAAATATTGCTCCATGAGGCTTTCTCATTTTATTTAAAAAATAAAATATCAAATTTTCAACACGGTTTTGTAAAGGACAAATCAGGTAGCACTAATCGTTTTGTTATTACACAGTTTATTGCCAAAGCCGTTGACGATAAGTGTCAAGTTGATGTTATATATACAGATTTTTCAAAGGCTTTTGACAGACTTGATCACAGCATTATACTGTCACATTTGCACAATTCCGGTTTTTCACAAAACTTACTAACTTTTCTAAAATCATATCTAATTGACAGGCAACAAATAGTGGAATTCAGGTGTCCCACAGGGATCAATACTGGGGCCACTACTCTTTAACATTTTTATCAACGGCGTTCTGGATGAAGTCAATGTAAATGGGCTATTATATGCTGATGACCTGAAGTTTTTTGCTGGGATTAAAACCTCACAGGGTTGCTTGCGTCTGCAAGAGTCGATAGATCGGGCCTCTAATTGGTGCCTTAAAAATAAATTGCCGTTAAATCCCGACAAATGTAAAGTAGTCTCTTACTCACTAAAGCCTGAAATTATCTACCATTATACAATACATCAAAGTACGCTGGAAACAATGTATTTGGACGAGGATGGTTATACAAATCCTAAAGATGTTGCTAATGCCTTTCCAAATTTTTTTCAGGCGTCCTCAAAAAGGGATCTAAGAACCAAATCGATAGTTACCGACCCGTGTCTATAATTTGTAATTTTTCGAAGTGTCTGGAAATATTGCTCCATGAGGCTTTCTCATTTTATTTAAAAAATAAAATATCAAATTTTCAACACGGTTTTGTAAAGGACAAATCAACTAGCACTAATCGTTTTGTTATTACACAGTTTATTGCCAAAGCCGTTGACGATAAGTGTCAAGTTGATGTTATATATACAGATTTTTCAAAGGTTTTTGACAGACTTGATCACAGCATTATACTGTCACATTTGCACAATTCCGGTTTTTCACAAAACTTACTAACTTTTCTAAAATCATATCTAACTGACAGGCAACAAATAGTGGAATTCAGGTGACCCACAGGGATCAATACTGGGGCCACTACTCTTTAACATTTTTATCAACGGCGTTCTGAATGAAGTCAATGTAAATGGGCTATTATATGCTGATGACATGAAGTTTTTTGCTGGGATTAAAACCTCACAGGATTGCTTGCATTTGCAAGAGTCGATAGATCGGGTCTCTAATTGGTGCCTTAAAAATAAATTGCCGTTAAATCCCGACAAATGTAAAATAGTCTCTTACTCACTAAAGCCTGAAATTATCTACCATTATACAATACATCAAAGTACGCTGGAAACAATGTATTTGGACGAGGATGGTTATACAAATCCTAAAGATATTGCTAATGCCTTTGCAAATTTTTTTCAGGCGTCCTCAAAAAGGGATCTAAGAACCAAATCGATAGTTACCGACCCGTGTCTATAATTTGTAATTTTTCGAAGTGTCTGGAAATATTGCTCCATGAGGCTTTCTCATTTTATTTAAAAAATAAAATATCAAATTTTCAACACGGTTTTGTAAAGGACAAATCAAGTAGCACTAATCGTTTTGTTATTACACAGTTTATTGCCAAAGCCGTTGACGATAAGTGTCAAGTTGATGTTATATATACAGATTTTTCAAAGGCTTTTGACAGACTTGATCACAGCATTATACTGTCACATTTGCACAATTCCGGTTTTTCACAAAACTTACTAACTTTTCTAAAATCATATCTAACTGACAGGCAACAAATAGTGGAATTCAGGTGTCCCACAGGGATCAATACTGGGGCCACTACTCTTTAACATTTTTATCAACGGCGTTCTGGATGAAGTCAATGTAAATGGGCTATTATATGCTGATGACATGAAGTTTTTTGCTGGGATTAAAACCTCACAGGATTGCTTGCGTCTGCAAGAGTCGATAGATCGGGTCTCTAATTGGTGCCTTAAAAATAAATTGCCGTTAAATCCCGACAAATGTAAAGTAGTCTCTTACTCACTAAAGCCTGAAATTATCTACCATTATACAATACATCAAAGTACGCTGGAAACAATGTATTTGGACGAGGATGGTTATACAAATCCTAAAGATGTTGCTAATGCCTTTGCAAATTTTTTTCAAGCGTCCTCAAAAAGGGATCTAAGAACCAAATCGATAGTTACCGACCCGTGTCTATAATTTGTAATTTTTCGAAGTGTCTGGAAATATTGCTCCATGAGGCTTTCTCATTTTATTTAAAAAATAAAATATCAAATTTTCAACACGGTTTTGTAAAGGACAAATCAAGTAGCACTAATCGTTTTGTTATTACACAGTTTATTGCCAAAGCCGTTGACGATAAGTGTCAAGTTGATGTTATATATACAGATTTTTCAAAGGCTTTTGACAGACTTGATCACAGCATTATACTGTCACATTTGCACAATTCCGGTTTTTCACAAAACTTACTAACTTTTCTAAAATCATATCTAATTGACAGGCAACAAATAGTGGAATTCAGGTGTCCCACAGGGATCAATACTGGGGCCACTACTCTTTAACATTTTTATCAACGGCGTTCTGGATGAAGGCAATGTAAATGGGCTATTATATGCTGATGACATGAAGTTTTTTGCTGGGATTAAAACCTCACAGGATTGCTTGCGTCTGCAAGAGTCGATAGATCGGGCCTCTAATTGGTGCCTTAAAAATAAATTGCCGTTAAATCCCGACAAATGTAAAGTAGTCTCTTACTCACTAAAGCCTGAAATTATCTACCATTATACAATACATCAAAGTACGCTGGAAACAATGTATTTGGACGAGGATGGTTATACAAATCCTAAAGATGTTGCTAATGCCTTTGCAAATTTTTTTCAGGCGTCCTCAAAAAGGGATCTAAGAACCAAATCGATAGTTACCGACCCGTGTCTATAATTTGTAATTTTTCGAAGTGTCTGGAAATATTGCTCCATGAGGCTTTCTCATTTTATTTAAAAAATAAAATATCAAATTTTCAACACGGTTTTGTAAAGGACAAATCAAGTAGCACTAATCGTTTTCTTATTACACAGTTTATTGCCAAAGCCGTTGACGATAAGTGTCAAGTTGATGTTATATATACAGATTTTTCAAAGGCTTTTGACAGACTTGATCACAGCATTATACTGTCACATTTGCACAATTCCGGTTTTTCACAAAACTTACTAACTTTTCTAAAATCATATCTAACTGACAGGCAACAAATAGTGGAATTCAGGTGTCCCACAGGGATCAATACTGGGGCCACTACTAAATGGGCTATTATATGCTGATGACATAAAGTTTTTTGCTGGGATTAAAACCTCACAGGATTGCTTGCGTCTGCAAGAGTCGATAGATCGGGTCTCTAATTGGTGCCTTAAAAATAAATTGCCGTTAAATCCCGACAAATGTAAAGTAGTCTCTTACTCACTAAAGCCTGAAATTATCTACCATTATACAATACATCAAAGTACGCTGAGTCGTGAAACTAATTTTCGTGACCTTGGTGTTTTATTCGATAACAGATTATCATTTGTACCGCATATATCTGATCTTATTCAAACTTGTTTCAAGACTTTAGGGTTTGTTATAAGAAACAGTCGAGAGTTTGTTAATACAGGGACAATCAAACTCTTGTTTTTCGCATTTTTTAGGTCTAAGTCGGAATATGCATCTCTCATATGGTCACCATTTTATCGAACGCATATAGACAATATCGACAAAATTCAAAGACGCTTTCTTAAACACTTTCCTTTAAGATTGATGGGGTTTACCCAGATATTGGCTTTCCACACGATCAGCTTTTGGAAAGACATTCTTTTTTTCTCTGGCAGACCGACGCACACTTTCTGTATTAAAATTTTTATATAATATTATCCATAATAAATTAGATTGTCCCGATATTTTAAGTCAGTCGTTAGTCGACTATCGATGTCTTTTTAATTGCCCACTCCACGCACTAATATTTGCAAATATTCCCAGCTTCACAGACTGTTGAATGCCTGCAATCAACATCACGACAAGTTCGATATCTTTAATTGTAAACTGTCGGATTTAAAAATATACTAGATATATACGCATATTTTTTTATGTTATTACTTACCTCTGTAAAAAATACTATTATTACCGTTGTTAGTGTAAATAGCCGTTAGAATACTTTTACTGAAAGCTTTTTTTTGTATGAGACTTTGTTTTTTTTTTGTAATATTTGTGCATGTACCCATTCATTAATTGGCCTATGCTGTCGAATGGTGTAGATAAATAAATAAATAAATAAAAACAATAAAGTCAAGTGATGCTACAGTGACATTTCTGTCCTCCTAATGTTCCATTGCTAGCTCTAAGACATGTTTTAAAATAGACTATAATATTTGCAAATTTATGTATAATCATTTAGTTTATAGTAACATCGAGGCAATTATAAAATTTTGCTAAATATAGTTATTGATTTTCAGAGTGCTCCGTGACTATCCTGTCGAATTAGCCTACGAGTTGAAATTTTGTAAATTTAGATATCATGCACTTCATAGAAGAAAGTTACTAGAGTCTATATTAATAGGGCGATATTATTGATATCGATATATTTTGAACGTATATTCAGTTTTAATTAATAAGATACTGAATTCGTTTATTGATGAGAATAACAATTATTTCATTTACAACATTTTATTTTTCTGGTTTCTTCGTGGGGTCCATTTCACTCACAGTCCATTTTCTGGTTTCTTCGTTGGGTCCAATTAAGTCAATTTGTTTTTATTTTATCTCAATAACTTTATTTTTATTGGAGATATAAAAGTTTAAACAAGATAATAACATTTTTTTCGTAACTTTATTCTGATTATAATATTTTACAGAATGACCTATTAAATCATGGGAAAAATAAAAATATACAAAAAGAAATTTAAACCAGATGATTACTAATACCGGGTATTACCCCCTCGAGCTTCAATGACAACGTTTATTCGTCTAGGAATACTTTCCATGTCGTTATCTTATATTATATATATATATATATATATCTTCCTGAGAAATAGCCGCCCATTGTTCTAGCAGTGCCCTTCGCAACTCATCTAGTGTTCCAAGGGCGGGTACTTAAATTCGAATTTTCCTACACAGCATAACAGATATGCTCGATAGGGTTTAAATCTGGGCTGTGTGGTAGCCAATCCATTTGTGGGATGTTGGCATCATTAAGTATTCCCTCACTATCCGAGCCGTGTGAAATCGCGCATTATCATGCATTAGAAGAAAATTATATCCCACCAATTGTGCATGTGGAATAACATAATTAGCCAACATTTCATTTATGTACCTTTCCGCATTGATGGCTCCCCTAGGAACAAGATACAAGTGGGTATGTGATTGCAAAGAAATTCCCGTCCGTACCATAACTGAACCTCCTTGAAAGCTTACTCTGGGACTAAAAGTACAGTCGACGTATCGATCCCCTGTTCGTCTTCATACTCCTTCCCGAACGTCTGGGGATCTCAAACAAACCTTGATTCGTCGGTAAATAAAATATATCTCCAATCATTTTCAAGTTCAATTTTGGTGTTCTCTGGCAAATTACAGCCGGATGATCCGATGGTAAGTTGTGGTCCCAAAGCAGACCTTCTTGACATAAGATTTGCGTCATTTAACCATCTTTTTACAGTTCGTTCACTTACATTTATGTGCCTTACGTGGTGCAATTCATTACGAATTTGAACAGCTTGCAAACGGCGGTTTCTTAGCGATAAACTTACAACAAAACGATCGTCTCGATTGGAAGTTCTCCTACGAGGGCCTGTTCCTCGACGTCTAGCATATGAACAAATAGACAAACATTATTACATTAACATATTACCGCAGGAAAATTTCTACAATTTTATGGACAAAGCGAAATTTATCTTGAAAGAAAAAAAAAACAAAACAAAAAAATGAAAGGTCTATAGGTCAATGTAAATACATAAATTGTAAATATAACATTCGCAAAATAAGTGAAGTTAAACAAAAAGTGTACTGAACTAATATAGTAATTAAAAGTTTAGTAAAAAAAAAAGAAAATGTATAACTTTAATCTAATATAGAACGAAAGCTTTCACGGCTGTGGTCAATTAAGAAATCATGGTTCTTGGGATTAGTCAAAATGGAATCACTTTCCGACGTTTCGCCTTCAATTGCACGAGGCATCTTCAGGGATCTTCTCTCCATGAGATCGGAACACTGAATGAGTTCGGAGAGACCCAGGCCGGCTATTTATAGTCGACCTGTGTTTACCGAAGCGTGACTCGGTGTAACGATCGGTTTCCACGTATGATGTAGACTGAAGCCCGTATCTCTATTAAAATTGTTAGGATGCTTATAAATTTCAATAGATTCTCTAATTTTGCGTTTATAGAGTCCCGAAACCGATGCAAGAACTTTGGTTTCTTTTACATTTATGACATGCCCAGTCGAATGTTTGTGTTCAGATACAGCAGATTGTACAATTTGTTTCTTTCTGATACATCGTTCATGTTCCTTAAGCCTAGTCGATATGGATCGTCAAATTTCTCCAATATAAACATCACCACACGAACAAGGAATTGCATATACTCCTTCCGTTTGAAAAGGAATAATGTCCTTTGGCGATCTCAAATATTGTCCAATTTTCTTGTGTGTGTTGAAGATTGTACGTATGTTGGACCGGCGAAGTAACCTTGCAATCTTGTCTGTGGTTCCGTGTATAAACGGAAGAACCACATTTCCTATCGGTAATTCCTTATTAGTATCATTTCGTGGAGTAGGATTATTATATTTTCTAATTGATCGTTTAATATCATCGGTTCAATATCCATTAACTCTTAAAGCTTGAGTCACTTTCTCTGTTTCCGATCGTGAAGAATTTTGGTCACAAATCGAGAGAGCTCTGTAAACCAATGAATTAATGACTGATTGCTTTTGTGCTGGATGATGATGGGAATTTGCATTTAAGTATATGTATGTTGGTTTTCTATATACAGAGTGTCCTAAGGAACCATCCCTTTCCTTTGTACAAGAACATCTAGAAAGGGAATCGTGCCTTCTGATTCAATTTCCATTGTAAATTTTATGTTAGCATGTTGTTGATTTAGATGATCAAGAAACCCAGGGAGGTTTTCTGGACCATGTGGCAATATTACAAAAGTGTCGTCTACATATTTGAACCATGATTTTGGTTTAGTGGAGACGATTCTAAGGCTTCTTCCTCAAAAGCTTCCATGAAGATATTGGCTACCACCGGTGACAGTGGGGATCCCATGGCTGCTCCTGAGGTTTGCTCATAGAAAGTTCCTTGAAAGACTAAATACGTTGATGTAAGACATGCTTTAATTAGATCTAAAAGTAAGTTGTCAATACTATTATGGTGAAATAAGTCTGATATTATGGAAATTGAATCATTTATAGGCACATTCGTATACAGCGATTCTACATCAAAACTGACTAAGATATCTTTGGGATCTAATTGGATTGATTTAAATTTTTCTACAAAATGCATAGAGTTTCTAATAAGTATATGAATATGTTTTTCCTGTAAAATTATTAAGAATATTTGAAAGATATTTACCAATTTTGTAAGTAGGAGATCCTATTGCAGTGCTATGTATTTTAGGCAGTCCGTAGTACCGCGGGATCCTTGAGCTGCTTGGCCTTAAAGTCTTCTTCTCCTCTGTTGGTAGGTTGGATGCATTTATAAGGTTGGTTATTCGTCTTTCAATTTTGTTGGTCGGGTTTGCTTGGATCATTCTGTAGATATTGTCGTCCAAAAGTGGCTGTATTTTCTTCACGTAATCTGTTTTGTCCATGACGACAGTGGCATTTTCCTTGTCCGCTAAAAGGATTAAAATGTCTGTATTGTTGTTTAATGTTTTTATTGCCGTTCTTTCCGCAGCTGATAGATTCGACTTAGGCGGGTTAGAATTTTTGATGATCTTCGCTGTTTCATACTTTATTGCGTCAGCTTCTTCTGCTGGAAGTCTTCTAATTGTCGCTTCAACTGATGACACTATATCTTCTACGGGTATGTCTTTTAGATAGGACGGATTGTTCTGTTTCAGTAAGGATTTTGGAAGATAAATTTATAACGGTGTTCTGTGGCGCTTTTAGTGGTCTTTGGCTGTCTAGCAGTCCTTCGAACTTTTCTGTTGCTTAATTGTAACTGCTTGATGTATCCTTTCTGCTTGCGCATTGGTAATGTTATCGAGAGTTCTAAATGTTTGATATTCAAGTATAAAAGCTAATTTTAAATGAATATTTAATAACTTACGAGCGTTTATATCCAAATCACGTCGAGTAGCTTGTATCCTTTCTCTTACGAATGCCATACTGGCTCGTTTGTAGATGTTTCTTGTATTGTTTGATGTTATGTGGTGTAGAGATTTTGGTACTACGTCTTCATCTCGGCATCTAAGGAGAAAGGCTAGTTGGTCTCTCCGAGCTCATTCAGTGTTCCGATCTCGTGAAGTGAAGATCCCTGAAGATGCCTCGTGCAATCGAAGGCGAAACGTCGGAAAGTGATTCCATTTTGACACGGTCTAATCCCAAGAACCATGATTTCTTAATTTAATCTAATATGTAACAAAAATAATTAAAGTTAACGGACTATCAAACAGTTCATTCCCCTATAAAATATTTTCAAATTCTATGCTAGCAGCTGGAACATAACACCCAAAAGGATTTAAGTAAACAAGCAAATAAAAAAACATTTTCATGAGACTTATACATTATAAAAAACATTAATGCAGTAAAAAGGTCTTTCACTGAGGTACGCTTGGTTTTTTTTTTCAAAAGAGTGAAAACATAGAGATAGTTTTTTAAATGTTCTGTGCGATGGTTGTAAAGTTTTATGAAGTTGTAAATAAATGATTCTTTTTATTAATTCTGTGGAAGGAATGGTAAGATATATGTCGAGCTTAGAGTTTCTGGTAGGATACACGTGCTGTATCCTTTCCGGGAAACTGTTTATATGTTTTCTCATCAAACAGGAAGTGTTAATATTTCATGTTTCTTGAAATAGTGTTGGCAGTGCGCTCTGTGATTTAGACCAAACAAGCAGCGAATTGCTCTCTTTTGAAGCAGCCCCAAAAGGGCAGACCATAGCGGAGATGGGATGCGAATAGAGAAAAATAAGTAAGTCTGGCAGACGACACGTGCAGTTCTTTTGAAACTGATCGAATGGCAAAGCAAGAGGTAGAAAGTTTTTTAGTTAAGATGTCAATATGCTTAGACCATTTTAGGTTGTTATTTATAGTCAAACCCAGGAATTTAACCGACATTGTAAAATCACTCCATGTTATGCTTGTGTCGTCAGCAAAGAGAGAAAATTTTCTATTAATTTTTAGGTTGTTGATATCATCAATGTATAACAAAAAAAGAATAGGTTCCAAGACCGAACCTTGAGGGACTCCACTTGTAATCAATTTACAATCAGAATCAGAACCATTTGCCCTTACAAATTGTTGCCTATTCCCGAGTTAAGATATAAATTTCCGAGATAAGATTTAAAGAGAAAGCGTGCGTAAACGTGCTGCACTGTACTTCGTGCACACCTGAATCTGTTAGCGATATAACTTTGATCTCTACCGTCTTCAATTAAAGCACCAATAGCCGATGCAATTACTGGACTCAAAACCATTTCTGCTATAATAACTGCCAACAAACAATATTAATACGACTTTTTAGTGACAGTCTTTTTGTAAACAATAAACACTATTTCATTTTATAGGTATGTTGATTAAGACCGAAAGCAAAAGCATTCATTTAATGCTAAAATAACTGTAAATCGTTGGCGTCTTCTTCAAAAGCGCATATTTACAATAAATATAAAGTTATTGAGATGAACCAAAAAACAAATTATCTAGAAAAATTGTACCTTGATAATAAAATGAGTTTTAAATTCTTCACTTTGCTAAATGATTCTACAGGGCGTTTGAAACTTTCGCCGAGAAAACATTTTGTTTTCCCCCGTATATTAGATGGGGTTTCTAATTTAGAAAGAAGCTAAGAAGTCAAATAATTTAGCTACAAATTGCTAAAAAAATCATTAAAATCGGCCTACTAGAAAATAATATATTGAACTTTAAAATTTTTGAAAATTCATCAAAACTTTAAGGTGCCAGTCTTTTGTGCGGGTCAGTGTATTTTCATAAATAGATCATTAAAAATTTAAAAAAATCGTTTGGTTACAATCATGATTTTATTCATATGATTTAAATCATCTCAACCCTTTTTAGAGTCTCTTCATAAAAAGAGAGCATTTTTTTACATAATTCCAGCGCAGGAGCTTCTAATGAACAGTTTCTACGTTTTTGACCGTTTTTGACCTTGTTTTGCTTCCGCTTGCCACTCCTTGGTTTCACATTAACTTAATATGGTCGTTCGAAGTTAAGTTGTCAAATAAATGGCATAATTTAATATAATAATGTTGCTGGCGAAATTGGACCTATCATGTTTCCCGCCTAATTAACTACGAACTGCATTTAAATAAGATTAGCCTTATTAAAGGATAAAATTACAAAATCGAATCTGTTTAGCATAAAACGGCACATAAATCTGAAAATCATAAAAGCAGCCTAATAGCGGTGCGCCCTGGGCGACAAAAATATCCAGCCACTTTGTATAAATCATAAAAATTCTGATGTAAACACATAAATTACGTTTAACCACAACACGACAGCATAACATAAATCCTGATGATAGTAAATTTAGGGAAAGACACAAGTGGATGCCTTTTTCTTAAGGTTTTTTAGTTTTATCTGTCGCCTGGGCCGGGAAATTTATTGAGGTGTGGAAAGGTCGAATCATCTAAGAATTTTGAGTGGCGAAGCAGTAAAAATAAGGGATAATAATGTAAGATGCCCTATCCCTGGACAGGGCATTTAGTTTGCGTTAACATTATGTCTTATTAGCAAATATAAGGGGTTGCGTGAACCTGTGCTACTTTCTTTTATGAAACTTACGACGCCTTAAACTAAATTTTCATAGCCGGCTTCGCCTTTGAGATTGAAAATATTGCATTTTGGAGCACCCCTTGTATCTCGGTTATCGTTCTATTTATCCAGATGGTAAAAACTAGCCCTTATAACATTTTGTATGCAGAATCCAGTGACTTAGTCAATAATTCAAGACCTGTCATTTTTTATATATTTCTCAAAGTTATATTTTTAATGGGACACACTGTACAGGGTGTCCGGATTTGGTTGCAAAAGCAGGGTATCTCGCTTATTTTTAAAGATAGAACCTTGCGGTTTTCACGAACCTGAGCTAATTTTTTGTGAAACTCATGAAGCTATAAACCAAATTTTCATAGCCTTCTTCGTTTATGAGATACACAGCGAAATAGAAAATTTTGCATTTTGAGACCCCCCTCGTATCTCGGTTATCCTTTAACTTAACGCAAAGGGAAAAACTGCTGCTTATGCAGTTTTTTACGCTGGATCCTGTGGCGTAGCCATATTTTTCATTTGAGTAGTTATTTTTTAGATATGACCCAAAGATGTGTTTTTTTAAATGGGACACCCTGTATATTTGTCCAGAAATTGATTTGTCCTTTTAAAAGCTTCTCAAAAATATATAATAGTATGGGTCTATTTTAATAAACAACAAAAATCCTAATTTTTATAATTATCATCGCAAATTTTGCAGTAGGCCATGCAAAACGATGCCGTTTTCTTTTGTTTTCTTGGAAGCAAATGACATTTCCCAATTTTGTACGCGTATATAAAATATAGCGCTAGTTTTTTGTATTTATTTATTGTGTAAAAATATATTTGTATTATTATGGAAGAAAACCAAACTTTCGAACATTATGTAAAGTACGCTATGTTAGCTTGTTTTATATTAAGTAATGAAAATGTTGAAGTGGTTTCTGAGATGTATTATAACAGGTAAATGGTTAATTTTTAGGTATGTTGAAATACTATTACTTAATTTTTATTTAGATATCCAGAAAGGAGGCAATCTAATATATCCACTTTTTATCAGATAAAAAAGAATTTATTTAATCACGGATCATTTATTAAACCTCGTACGAAAACATATAATAAAGAAAATCGGGAGGCTGAGGAAATTACGGTTTTGGCTAATGCAGAAGCTTGCCCTACAAACTCTTGTAGGGCCAGTAAAAAGAGCATAGGGATTCCAAAAACTAAAAAAAATTCTAAAAAAGCACAAACACCATCCATACAAATACAGAGCGTCGGGTAGTCTTCTGCAATTGGTTTCGAGACATATGCGATATGGTTAGAGATTTTGAAAGGAAGGTTATATGGTCAGACGAAGCACATTTTAGTAATTCTGGTATACTCAATAGGCACAATAGTAGATTCTGATCCCAGGAAAATCAACACCAAATAATTCCCAGGAGACAGCAGGACAGGTTTGGTCTAAATGTGTCCTGCTTCATATTAGGAACACATAAAAAATTTTATATATTTGAGGGAAATCTAACAGCCAATCGCTATATAGATATATTTTCCTCTAGCGCAAATTAACGAAATTTATTTTCAACAGGACGGTGCTCCTGCACACAATTCTGGAATGACGAGATTATTTCTGGACAATAATTTTACCAATCAATGGATCGGAACAAATGGACCTATAAGATGGCCCCCTAAGTCCCCAGATTTGTCGATTTTAGATTTCTTTCTATGGAGATATCTGGAAAATAGAATTTACAAAGACTACTATGATAATGTCCAAGATTTAGGGAATGCAATATGGGAAAATATTCGCTATTTACAAAATCATCCCGTTATTTTGCTTAATTCCCTAAAACGAATACGAAAATTGTGCGAAGCATGCATAGAAGAAAATGGAAATCAGTTTGAACAGTTTTTTTGATTTCCTTGGTTACTGTAGTTCTTATACGAAAGTTGATTTTTGCTGAAAGGCTTGTTACATAATAATTTATTACTGTTTTGTTCTTGTGTTACATAAATCTAGATAGGTGGTACTTTTTTGGTGCGAAATTATCAATACATATTTTGATAAATAGATTTAATTACATATTTATTTGGATTTATTGTTAGGATGTAGATATTGTTAACTGTAGTTCTTATACGAAAGTTAATTTTTGCTGAAAGGCTTGTTACATAATAATTTATTACTGTTTTGTTCTTGTGTTACATAAATCTAGATAGGTGGTACTTTTTTGGTGCGCATATCAATACATATTTTGATAAATAGATTTAATTACATATTTATTTGGATTTATTGTTAGGATGTAGATATTGTTAAGGATTTTAAATAAAAGGCAGCATTGTTTTGCATGGTCTACTGCAAAATTTGGGATAATTATAAAAATTAGGATTTTTGTTGTTGTTTATTAAAATAGACCCATACTATTATTTATTTTTGAGAAGCTTTTAAAAGGACAAATCAATTTCTGGACAAATATACAGGGTGTTCTATTTAAAAAAACACAACTTTGGGTCATATCTAAAAAATAACAACTCAAATGAAAAATATGACTACGCCACTGGATCCAGCGTATTCCAGTTTGCGTTATGTTAAAGGATAACCGAGATACGAGGGGGGTCCCAAAATGCAAAATTTTCTATTTCGCCCTGTATCTCAGAAACGAAGAAGGCTATGAAAATTTTGTTTATGGCTTCATGAGTTTCACAAAAAATTAGCTCAGGTTCGTGAAAACCGCAAGGTTCTATCTTTAAAAATAAGCGAGAGACCCTGCTTTTGCAACCAAATCCGAACACCCTGAACATTTTGATACTTTTGCAGGGTATCTCAGTTTTTATTATAGATGGAGAGATGCCGTAAACAAAATTTGCATAGCCTTCTTCGTTTTTGAAATACCGAGCGAAATTGAAGATTTTGCGGTTGAAGGCACGCAGTGAGAAACAAAAGAGTTTAATGATTTCATTTTGAAGTTATGTCGGAATCTAATTGTTATGCAGTGCTGTACATCATATTTTATTGTTTAAATAATGACCAATATCACAATCTATGAAAATTACGAAAAATACGACATGTTAGTTTGTTTTATTTAATTCAATGAAAACGCAAATGAAAATTCTGAATTATATTTAAACAGGTGAGTTCTAAGATCTTAGTTACTAATTTTTTAAAACAATTTTCACATTTTTTTAGAATTAAAAAAAAATTTATGCTATGTCATCCACCCATCACCCATCATTTCTGGGGGCCCCTCTCTCTCTCTCTATATATATATATATATATATATATATATATATATATATATATATATATTAGTGTGGCCCATATTGTACATGTACAAAAAATTCCAAATATTATTTTACAAATATCTAATTATACAATCAAACTAATTGGCCTGGGTTTCCTATCATTTTGGTAAATAATCCATATAATCCAAGCCAGCAAAAAGTCTAATTGCTATGATTCCGGTTATAATAAAGGGGGAAGGAAAAGACAATTTAATTTCGCTGCACACAGAAGAATAATATCTTAATTGGATGTTTTGTCAAACTTACTTCCTTGATTGTGTTTCAAAATGTAGGAAGTCAGAATTTTCTCTATTGGACTATTAAGAATCATTATGAGTTTTCGAATAGTATTTTTCTGAATAATCAACTAAGTTTTCCCAAATTATATTTTTGGGGCCAGGTATTAAATTTTTTCTTGGTGGCCAGTTTTTTAGTCCAGTGGTCATCTCTTGTTCTACTGTCCCACTCACATAAGAAACATGGGTATTTGGTATATCCGGATTGTAAACCCAAAAGCAATGTCAAAATCTTAAGGTAGCCCAATAGAATCTAGTTGTATTGCTTATAGTTTATTTTTAAAAGCAGTTCTTTAAGATTTTCGTCAATTTTATTTAATTGGGCTAAATGACCAACAGGAAGAGAGGCACATAAATTGCTAATGTGTAGTAAAACAGCTCTAAGTCTCCACTCAGTTCGTTTGTATTCAGGAGCTCCAGGGTGGATAACCAACTCAGATGCGTTTTGGCAATATACACGTGAACCAGCTGTGGCGAAGTAATCGACAATCTTGCATATAACATGTCGTGCTCAAAGTTAATCTTGATTTCCAAGTTTCATTTTAAAATAAGCAAAATATCAATTTTTGACAAAATCAGTAATGTCTCTCTTAAATCTTTTTACTACGAACTATCCACAAATATAACAAAAGTCAGAGGGTTTATTGTTACAACACCTACAAGACATTTTTTTAATAGAAAGTACACAAAAAATAACTGAGAAAACTAGATAGACAACGCCCGTTTGAATATCATGTTAACACTAAACAATATCGCTCTCTGTTCTAAATAAGCCTCTCGGGGAAGCCCAGCTGTTGTCTAGTTACTGCTGGTAAATCCCCCAATAAATATCCAATTAAAACGAGGTTTTAATGCGTGTCTCAACGTTTCGAAGAAAAAAAAGGAATTTAATTTAAATTGCTCTTCGCATTGATTTGAGCAATTTCAGCTTAGGCCAAAAGTTGATCTGGTTCGAATCGAGATAATAACTTGATATTGGTTTACAAAAAAAATGTACATGATAGGAGCAAAACTGGGTTAAGGTAAATATAAGGCCTAATAAACGAAAATTGCTTGATCACAAATTTTATACAAGCTTGTGTTATCTTTGGAAATGTTTTTTATAACTGGTTATCGTGAAATGTTTTTTCCTGAACATGTAATATTTAAGAATTTCCTGGTCTAGATAGGTTGCAGATAATAAAAGCCGGATATAATTGGGTTTATGTGTTACTAAGTAGTAATTAATCCCTTGTCGAAAAGGTATCACGTGTGAGGACAATATGGCAATTATGTCATTTTAAATTTACAATTTTAATAATTAAGAATTGTGTGGTTACATTAAATAATGGCCTTTTTTAATAACTGCTTCATTTAAGTATTTTATTCAAATGTCATAATTCAAAAGAGCGTATCGACATAAAACTTGAAACTTAATTTTGGATTGATTTACAGAGTAATTTTATGGCTTATGGTAAAAACTCAAAAATGCATGTTGAATTATATCGAATATCCCACTTCTGAAACAATAAACTCGACAGAATTACACGAAATTAAACAATATTGCTTTAGTTTCGCAATATTCTACATGTTCCCATTAATTGCTTGTATCGTGCGGTTATGACCAATATTAAACATAAATATGTTTAGTATTGCTCAATAAAGTTTCGGGTACACGCATATAGAGAACAAACAACGTATATTTAACAGAGGGTAAAATATCAATATTTTCAATATCATAGCATATTTGAATACAAAAATGCAATACTTTTTAATATGTCAGGTTTTGTTTGCCGATAAACAAATACCCACTGAATACAATGAACATTAGAGACATCTAAACCGCTAGGTAGTCGAAGTGTGACATATCATTTTTTATGATATTTTTAATAAGAATCAAGATATTTAGTTACGGTTTTTGGAACCATATGCCCAAAGTTCCATTTTATTAAATAATCTCCTAACATTATTTACAAAATAGAAAAATCGTTTTTTAGGCATATATGACTTTTTTATCTATTTAACTTTGCCTATCTGTCTGTCTACCCGTTTGTCAATATGGGTCAAATCTTGTAAATCGTTTTTGAACTCCTTACACCTACACTATCCACTAGCGCAGTTAGAAAAATTAAACGGATGTCTAAATTATATTAGGAGTACTCACTTTATACCTGCAATTTTTTTTAAATGACACCATTTTCCATTTTTTTTCCTATATGTAATATTCTTTACCACTTTACTACGCCAAACCAATTTTCGCTTTTCTATTAATCTATTAATTTTTTTCGTTACTTCGCGTTATGAAAATTTGATACCTAATAGAAACAAATGAAGCCTTGTGTTTATATCTTATTATTTCATAACCTCGTCACAAATTGCAAAAAAAATATGTTATTAAATAAAATATTTTGGAATATTTATGGAAATATGTGGCCTCAGTTATCATTTTTATTTAGTAAATAACATTTTTTCTGTCTTTTAAACATATTATAAAAAAGTAAGATAAAGAGCTTTATTGGTTTCTATTTGTTATAGATTCAAAATATAGGTTGTAATTTTTAACATAAGAATATTTTAAATAATTTAATCATATATCTTTTTTATTTGGTGCTCAGTTGTTATTTCTAACACAATCTTGAATTATTCATACACATTCCAGTTGCTTTTATATTTAACATTTATTTTTATGTCTGACAACAACGGAGATATAAAACACTTTTCTTCGGATCATCCTATAGTGAATTATACAGGGTGAGTCGGGAGGATCGCCCCAAACTCCAGGAGTGTGTTCTATGAAAGATACTGATTTAAAAAAACTCATATGTTCTTATTCGATTCTCATTTGTTTTCAACTTACAGCATAAATTAGAATATAAACAAGATCTAACAAATTAACGTTTCAATCATTAGATTTCATCATATTAAATGTTCAAAAATGCCCCCATTGAGCTCTAAACATTTTCGGCTTCGTCTACGTAGGGCACCTGTTGCTCTTCTAATTGCCTCATGCCTTTCTTTAATTTCATCTGCAATATTTCTGATACGCTGAATAAGTGCTTCTCGAGTGTCCACTCTCACTTTGTACACTTCATTTTTTAACCAGCCCCATAAACAGAAATCGAGTGGAGTGAGGTCAGGAGATCTTGGGGGCCAAATAATAGGACCACCGAACCTCCCGTCTAAGTGTTGCCTGACTTGATGTGCGAAATGTGCTGGAGCTCCATCATGCTGGAAGTACATTTGCCTTCTGATGTTTAGGGGAACATCCTCCAGTAGTCCTTGTAATTCATTTTCGAGAAATTCACAATAGTAGTCCCCTGTGAGGCGATTTTCCAAAATAAAAGGGCCAATGACATAACTATCTATCATACCACACCATACGTTTACCGAGAACCTATGTTGAAAGTTGCTCTCGACTGTTGCATGCGGATTTTCCTCTGACCAGACATGGCAATTGCGACTATTATTAATACCGTCACGAGTAAATGTTGCTTCGTCCGTGAAAAGTATGCGCGATATAAGATGACGATTATTGTCTATCCACCGACAAAACTCCATACGTTTGGCAAAATCTTCTGGCTGTAGGTGTTGGATTTTTTGTAAGTGGTAAGGATACAAACCTTGCTCGTGGAGCGTATTTATCACTCTTTATTGTGGAATGTCCAACTGAGCAGCCATTCTGCGTGAACTGATGGTTGCATCTTCTTCTACTAGGTCCAGAATATTTTCTACTTCTAAAGTTTTTTGAGTAGCTCTTTCAGAAGTTGTGTTGGCACTGGGAAGTGTTCCGCTTTCGCATAGTTTGTTGAAAACTCTTATAAATACTTTCTTATCAGGATGACGTTGAAATGGGAATCGTTGACGGTATTCTTCAGCAGCAGCTGTAGCATTCCCATTGCAAAAACCATAAACAAATATCATATTCGCATACTCTAAGTGTGAGTAAAAATTCGGCATTTTGGAATATGTTCAACAGCTCGAATTCAAAAATGACACTGACAGGTACGAATTCAAAAATGACACTGACAGGTCATTTTTGAACATTAACTTATTTTGATTTCTAAGCACCCTATAATTATTATGTTGTATGTATGGAATTATGCTTGAAATCTTATTTTTGTTGTAAGTTGAAAACAAATGAAAATCGAATAAGAACATATGAGTTTTTTTAAATCAGTATCTTTCATAGAACACACTCCTGGAGTTTGGGGCGGTCCTCCCGACTCACCCTGTATATTCTTGCAGAAACTGTCTATTTTTTTGCATTGTGTTTGATGTTTTGTTATAGTAGTACAATTTACTAATTATTATTAAATTCGTCATAAAATTAATTTTGAAAATATAACAAACTTTTTATTAATTGGTCCAAAAAAATTAGTTACTAAAATTAAAGCCAATTCTAATTTTAAAATTATTCATGAGAGTTATAACATTTTTTTAGTTACTTCGGTGAGAAATCTTGGGTTATTTTTGATCAAAATTTAAATTTTAATGACCGTATAAAATCGTTGAAAATTCATATTTTAAACTAAGTTTTTTATACAATTTTAAAGATTTTTTAAAATACTAACAGGCAACTAAAACTTGGTGATTCTTTAATTCAAAATGGCCTTGATTACTGTCATTCAATTTATTCTAAAAATATCAGTTTTAACGATAAACATAAATTACAAATTTTACATAATAATTATGTATGTATAGGTATGCAACTGGTCTTACAAAATATGATCATATTATTATACAGGGTGTTTGGTACATCGATAGAAAGTTTTAAAGGGGTGAAAGAGGAGGTCATTTGGAGTCATTTGGACCAAATATGTCTATATACAAAGTCGTACCGATTTCGAGATATAGGCCTTTTTTGATATTTTTATTTATTAAGGTAATTTCGGCAAATAAAAAATATTTTTGACCCTGTCAATGATTTTATTTGTTGCAACAAATTTTTTTCATACGGTTTAATATGTATTTATTAAAAAATATGAACACGTTTTTTGAAGTCCCCAAAAAAACAGCACAGTCCAATGAAAATGATTTTATGCAATGCACTGGAATTAAGTATCATTTTTGAATGCCATTTTCTCGCAAACTGCTCAATAAAAAAAATTTCAAATATGCCTATAAATTACGCAATTTTATACCCTCTTCGGAGATACTATCAGGTTATGATCAATAATTATAATTATCACTACAAATTTAACGGTTACACTTAATTTAAATAGAATAATTTACAGATTTACTATCCGATTTTATAATTATGTATTTTCTTAAATATTGAAGACACAACTTGGAAAGTTTAATTATTTTTGATTTTGCAATTATGTAATGAAGTACTAGAATGATAAAATAATGTACTTAGAGAAATCATTTAATTTTCATCATTAAAAATGGTTGACCATAAACGTATCGTTTTTATTTTAATACCTTGGAATTAAAGGAATTTAAACATTAAAAAATATCATGTCAACAAAATATCCGTCGCTTGGCCTAAATAATAATTCAATAAATACCTAAATCCACTTTCGCTATTTTGATGGTTTTTATCAATTCTTTAGAAGATACAATAATTATTACTTTAACAATGCACTATCGGATTTCAGTTTTTAGTCGAATGGGTCCTGGCATATTTTTAGGCCAGTAGTGCGTTTAGCATTGGGCTTGCAATATTTGCCTTGAATACCTTGTGGTCTAATAGTTCGCTTTGATTTCATAGTTTTTCAAGTTACAATAATTACAATTTCTAAAGATGGCTGCTTTTTCTAATAGCGAATATGCAGACATTTTGTTTATGTATGGAAGAGCCGATGGCAATGCAGCGGCTGCTCAACGATTATATCGTGATCGATTCCCCGCTAGACGTGTTCCTAATGTGCAAGTTTTTATTAATACCTATCGACGAATTAGTGAAACCGGTAACATTCATCACATAGTAGAACGTGGGCATGTTGAAAGATATCATCCTGAAGTGGAAGAACAAATACTTCAAGCTTTTGAAGCAGATCCTACAACCAGCATCAGAAAAGTAGCTGATGAATTGAATTTGTCTCTATGGAAAGTGTGGTCTGTTCTCAAGACTGAAGGAAAACATCCGTGCCACTATACCCCCGTTCAGGGCCTTGAAGAAGGCGATCCTGTACGACGAATGGCTTTTAGTCGATTTTTATTGAACGCTGATATGGAGGATGGGCTTTTCTTGAAAAGTATTCTGTGGTCAGACGAATCAAAATTTACTCGTGAAGGTATTACAAACTTTCATAACCTTCACTACTGGACTGATGGGACGAGAACCCGCATATGAAAAAACAAGTTTCTTTCCAACACAAATTTAGTGTAAATGTATGGGCAGCTGTCATTGGTCGAACTTTTATTGGTCCTTATTATCTTCCAGATAATCTAAATGGAGACAACTATTTGGAATTTTTACGCATCGAGTTGCCCAATATCTTGGATGATGTGCCTCTGAATGTACGGGACAGGATAATATTCCAAAACGACGGATGTCCAGCTCATTTTCGATTAACAGTAAGGCAGTTTCTCGATCAAACGTTTCCTAATCGGTGGATAGGAAGAAATGGACCAATTCTGTGGCCTGCAAGGTTCCCAGACTTAACACCTCTGGACTTTCATGTGTGGGGACGCATGAAAGAACTTGTTTACGAGGTCGAAATAATCAACCGCGAGCAGCTTATTCAACGAATAAATGAATCAGCTGAAAGATTAAGGGTAGAGTTGCGATACGCTGTCACTACCACCGAAATAAGAAAGAGAGCTCGAAAGTGTATTCGGAATCAGGGTTGGCATTTTGAAAATGAATAATAATAATAACATATTCGAAGTTTCTCTTTATGATTTAATTTTAGATGTGAAATTAGATAGTAAATCTGACAATTGTTTTACCTAAATAATTGTAATTGTTTCCATTTTTTTCAACAAATTATTCCAAATAGTGATAATCGATCATAACCTGATATATCCCTGAGAAGGGTATAACATAAGGTAGTTTTTAAGCATATTTGAGATTTTTTTTATTGGGTGATTTCCGATAAAATGGCGTTTTAAGTTGAGCCTTAGTTCCACTGTACAGCATAAAATCATTTTCATTGGCGTGCGGTGTTTTTTTGTGGTTTTCAAAGAAGTTGTTGTTATTTTTTTTAGCTGATATACATATTAAATATTAAAAAAAAATAGTTGCAAAAAATAAAATCAGTGACAGGGAAAAAAATATTTTTTATTTGCCGAAATTACCTTAATAAATGGAAATACTAGAAAAGGCCTATATCTCGAAATCGGTACGACTTTGTATATAGACATATTTGGTCCAAATGACTCCAAATGACCTCCTCTTTCACCCCTTTAAAACTTTCTATCGATGTACCAAACACCCGGTATATTCTATTTTTATTAGATTTAAATTAACTAAATTTGCATTTTAATGCGTAATACACTTATTTTGTTTTATTCATAAAATAGTTCTAAACAATTATTTGAAAAAAAAATCAATTTCGAAATAATATTTATAATTAAAATATTAAAATATTAGAAATCAAAATAACTTGGAAATTCCTGTTCATCAAATAGAAAAATATAACTCCCCTTTTAATTATATATGGTCTATAATTTATAATAACATTCTTTATAAAATAAAAAAAACCTCAAATATGAATCATTTAAAAACATATCAAAACTATAAATCGTGAGGTAAGCTTGGAAGATTTATTACTCAATAATCAAAATCCTATCATAGACCATCTTGAAATTGATTATTTTTGCAAAATTAAGTTCGTAAGCAATTTTTAGTTTGTCTTTTTGCACTAGTCACTACCAACATTTTTTTTCCTGTACATTTCCAAACCGCACATGGAACATAAAATTAAAAACATTTATATTACAAAAAAAAGTACATAAATCAATTTTCTTCGATTAAAAACATCCGAAACAGTATCGGGTTAGAATATCGACCGCGCGACCTCTGAACAATTGAACTTCCGCATGCCGACGTGATGGCGCGACCGACCGATCGAATTATGAGAAGAGACTGGCTGATGACCCAAATCGCGATTTCATATACCATTTGCTATCACGTTCGGCTGCCGCTCGGTAGCTGTGAAATCTTCGGGTACTTTCGTCAAAATTTAAGGTAATCAGGGCAATTCGGACTGCCCAGCCTAGCTTAGTATAACGTATTTTATTACGCCTAAGGAACGCAACGAGACCATTCGAATAGTATAGCGTATTTAATTTTTCTCAAAAGTTCGCGTTTAATTAAAACTATGACGAGGGACGGTTTAATGAATAATTTATTTTCTGAAATACAGCCGGCATGGTTACCTTTTATTTGGTTTTAGTTAGTTTCAATATAGATAATATTTAATTGTAATATGTTAATTTTTTTTATATATGTATTCCAATCACCTGGCACAAATAAATCATTAAAAGGGTGTTTTAAGAAGGCACTGAGAATAAACGAGATCTTAAGGAATTAATTTCAAATTACTCGTCTTGCTTCACGCTATTCACTTCGGATATCAACCCAAACATGAGATCCCTTTAAAAAACCCGCGACACTTTCCATGACTGTTCTCAAAAGTTTTAACAGCTGCCACTTTTTTGCGGTTTTTATTTTCCTCTATAACAGGCGAATATTAAAATTTCACGGTGTATTAGGCCAAAATGCAGAGCGTCCCGGATCGGAGACCCCCGAGGGATGCACACTTCAACCACCTTCAAACACGCCGACTATATACTTGTCAAAATGAATCGGTTCGTCATGGACAACATAGGCGTGCGGAATATAATAGAAAACTAAATAAAAAAAACGTTCTATGAAGATTGTTTTTCTGTTTCCCTGTTTTTTATTTTGATATTGGATATATAGATGGATATTTCAAATGGCGAAATGCGATATCGAGATTTTTGATGTTCGTTTGGTCGATGTATTGAGTATGTGCCTATACCTGCACGACTGCAATTGTGTATTTTTTATTTTTTTGCTTCTGAACAAAATGATACTTGACGAAATACAAAAAAAAAACAATTTTTGATATTTCCGTTGTTTACCAGTAGTGGTGCGACATTTTGTTCTCTCTCCCCAATATGAAAGAAATAAATATTGTTTTGAACCAATTCTATACAGTGTGGTCATTTAAGTGTGCAACATATGTGATTTTTTTTATTAACTACACAATCAAAATAAAAATATTCGCAAAAGTTGGTGCATCCTCGATAATCATACAAAGTGTATTTAGAATGGTTGCAAGTCAAACACCATACAGGACAGGTCAAAAAATATTAAAATCATGCAAAAGTAAAGTACCCTTATTTCGAAAGAATCAGCAAAGTGTTATTAAAAAAAAGTTGTTCAGCATCAAAAGTTATGCCTACATACCAACACATAGCCTCCTGAGAAAAGAAAAATGTATGGAAAAAATCAAAAACGTTTTTGAAAAATTGATTTTTTTGATAATTCTCAAGAATACTTTCATACTTTAATTAAAATCAGATCAGATTCGCATATCTCCGTTTAAATTTAAGTATACTTGATTTTTAAATTTTTAGGGAATCATAAACTTCAGGTTTGTTGCAACGATATTAAACACAACTTGAAAATTTCCTCAACATTCTTTTTAACAAGATGAAACATTTTTTCATTTAAATTGCAAAATTATACAATTGTTATTAAATAACCGTACACAGTAATTGACAAACCTGAAATCCTATACTAAGATAATCGCGGATACCCATGGAAAAAACAAATGAGGGTCAGAAGTAAAAATTATGACAGTTCGGTGGCCTTAATATTTTATTCTAGAAAAACAATTATATTATTACGTATTAACTTTATTTGATTTAAAATGTCTCCTCCAAGACAATTAACGCTAGTCGAGAAGGCAGAATTAGTTTTGATATGTGTGGATAATTATAAAACAGTGCGTGACGCAGCAGATATTTTCAATGAACGACATCCAGACAAATAAGTTCACTACTACACTGTAAGTAGAATTTGAATAAACATCAAACAGACAGGATCTTTAGACTATAAATATAAAAATGAACGTGCCAAAACTGCTTGTACTGAAGAAAATCAATTAGCGGTACTTCAGTCAGTTGTTGAAAACCCTAGAAGATCCACCCAGGAAATTTCTGCTTATACGGGTATTAAAAAAAGCTTTGTTAAGAGCATTCTCAAGAAAAACAAGCTTCATGCTTGTAGGTCAATGTTTATTTGCACGTTTCAAGAACGAGACTATGACATCTGCTGTGATTTCTGCATATGGATTCAAGAACAAATAGAAGATCAGCATGATTTTCGTAGACACATTCTCTTTGGGGATGAATCCACGTTTACAACAAATGGCACTATCTCTTCCCAAAATTGTAGGTGGTGGTTGGACGCAAATCCAAATTTTGTTATTGACAATAGAAACCAGTATTATCAAAAAACAAACGTGTGGTGCGGTATTATCAACGACAAATTATTGGGTCCGTTTTTTTTGCAGTTTCTGGAAAACGAAATATCGAATTTTTTGAACAATATACGTTTACAAGAATGGTATAAATTATGGTTTGGACATGATGGATGTCCCGCTCATTCTACTAGAAATTATTCTGAATCGTTAAATGGGAAATTTGGTACTATATGGTTAGGACGAAATACCGATCCACGGTGGCCTCTTCGTTCCCCAGATCTTACCCCATTAGATTTTTTTATGGGGATACTTAAAGCAAAAAGTTTATAAGGATCGACCATTTAATAATGTTGAGGAATTTGAAAATTTGATTCGTTTCCATTGTAGAAATATTCCAGCAAATATCTTAGGATCTACTTTTAGTGAATTTCATGAGCGGACAATTAGATGCATTGAACTAGAAGGTGGGTACACAGAAACGCTTAGATAAATTTCATTTTTTTATGTAATTCCTTAAATGTTTTTTTACTTCATACTGATTTGTTAATTGTTAAATTACAATAAACATTTTTGGTGAAACTAGTGGTATCACACATTAATTCACATTGAATCACTTTTAACCCTCATTTGTTTTTTCAAGGATTTCTGGTTTGTCAATTATGTGTACAGTTATTTAATAAATATTTGAAATGAAAATTTTGCACTTCAAATGAAAATTTTTTAATGTGCATATTTTCTTCAGAATGCTTCATCTTGTTAAAAAGAATATTGGCGAAATTTCTAATTTGTGTTTAATATCGTTGCAACCAACCTGAAGTTTGTGATTCCCTAAAAAATTAAAAATCCAAGTTAATTTCACAAGTATACTTAAATTTGAACCGAGTTATTTGAATCTGATGTGATTTTGATTAAACTATGAAAGTTTTCATAATAATTATCAAAAAAACTTTTTTGATCTTTTCAAAAAAAAAATTTTTTTCTCATAAGGCTATTTTGCTGAATCTTTCGAAATAAGGGTACTTTACTCTTGCATGATTTTAATATTTTTTTACCTACCCTGTATGCTGTTTGACTTGCAATCATTCTAAGTACACTTAGTATACGGTCATCGAGGATGCATCAACTTTTGGCAATATTTTTATTTTGATTGTGTAGTTAATAAAAAAAATCCCATATGTTGTACACTTAAATGACCACATTGTATATAAACAAAATCTTTTTTGGCTTTTTCGCAACTGAAAAAAAAATTTTTGTTTATCAATCTAAACGCAACAAATAATCTGAACACATTTAAAAATCACATTGTATATATTCACAAATGTAATTTATATCATACAGTGTATTCTAATTAGAAGGGATTATTTTGAAAAATATCTTAACGATATAGCAACCGTTCGACCAACTAACTTTAAAAAGTTTCCATTTTTGAAATAAAATTTATTCGAAGAAGGCGGTTTCACCTTGAGACGCCACTCTGTATATTAGAAAAAAATTAATGTACCATTGAATACATACATCTAGAAAAGGAATCGTTCCATCAGATTCAATTTCCAATGTGAACTTGGTATTATGATGTTGTTGATTAACGTGGTCCAGAAATATGAGGAGATTATCCTGTCCATGAGGCCAAATAACAAAAGTATTATCCACATATCTGAACCCGAATTTTGGATTTAGTTGAGCGGATGTTAGAGCAATATTTTCAAAGGCTTCCATAAAGATATTCGCTACCACAGATGATAGAGGAGATCCCATAGCAGCCCCTGAAGTTTGTTAATAAAAAGTTCCTTGAAAAATGAAACGAGTAGATGTAAGACAAGCTTTCACTAGGTCCAGTATGATCCAGTATGTCTGATATAATAGAAATTGAGTCGTTGACAAGAATATTTGTGTACAGTTCTAATCCCAAGTACCTTGATTTCTTAATTGACCAAAGCCGTGAAAGCTTCCGTTCTACGTTAAACAATATTTTCGTTTTCAAGAGGCCGTTTCATCCCTCTAGGGTTACCCTGTATATTTTTATATATAAAAAAGATTGCATATCAACCATTATAAACGGAATTTCTCAATGTTTCGATGTTATGTACTGAAGCTCTATAAATCTTACAAACAAAAATGAAACACATGCACATAATTTCCAATTTAAACCGTCTAAGTTACGATAATAGAAAACTCAATTTTTGTTCATCGCGCACTTAAATTAAAAATCAACAGACAACGTCCGCCACTGTGTCCCATCAAGCAAAAGCAACACAGTTTGTCGAGTGCAGATGAAGCATTTAGAGCGGCATCGGCCATTAAAAGCGAGGGAGAGAATTCCAAAACATCCCTTGGAATTTAACAATTTAACACGTTTACAAGTGGCCCCCGGTTCCCCCCGACGGACCCCTCCTTGCGCACTTTTACACCGTCGTGCTGTCGTGTCGTCGGAGTTTTGGTCCGAGCGGTGCCGGAAATCGATTTTTACGTCGGAAGTCAGGTGCTAATTGCTCCGAACCTATTTTTTGATGTGAAGTTTGACGCGTCCGTTGGAAAATTGAGATGTAACTCTATTAAAAAAAACTAACAGCATAAGAATTGGTAGTTAGTTATTGCAGCAATATACTGTACAACGCAGCATTCATTTTTTTTATTTTAAATTACTGCTGTAGTTGAATACCAACATTTGATTGACCATATTATAAATGTTAAAGAAACCAAGGTTCCAGCGTCGTCGGTGCCAAAATCTTGTAAACGAAAAAATAAAATTAGAATATATAGTGAAATTTTTAAACATACGAAAAACTTCAATAAAGATACGGATTACGGTCTACATCACACGTGATCTCTCTGAGCTCACAGATCCCACGACGAAGAGGACAGGACTGCTCTTAACCTCCACTTCCAATTTTTGAGAGATCAGTTACAAGAGCACAGAGACAACAAGTAGCAGGAAAAGAGAGATCCTTAGACATGCATCACCAAACAGCCTGGCAGATGCAGCGTGCTCTTAGAATAGACAAAGTCCAATTACTCCTCTCCAAGGTGTAAATGGCCCAATCTACATCGACGAGGACAAAGCTGAAGCCTTAGCGGACGTCATAGTCCAACAAGGTCAGCTAAATCAGCATCCAGATGAGGACGAAGAGTACACTGACGAGGTCAACGACTCAGTCAGAGACTTGGATGCTTGGATTTTACCTCAACAAAATCCACATCCTGTATCATCAGGGGAAGTTCGGAGACATCATCAAGAAACTAAAGGTTAAGAAAGCCTCTGGAACCGACGGAATCACCAACAAGATGCTTAAATACTTCCCCAAAAAAGGATACAGTGCGATAGCCAACATCATCAACTCCTTCATAAAAAATTTCATTTCCCCAGCACATGGAAAAAGGCAGAGGTCATCGTCATTGAATAACCAGGAAAAGACAGGACACAACCACAAAACTACAGGCCCATCAGCCTACTTCCTGCTCTAAGCAAAGTAGCTGAAAGAGCTATTGCTAGAAGACTGAAAGATGAGTCCCAAGAGCTAGAAGCCATCCCAGATAAGCAATTCGGCTTCAGGGCACGCCACTTATCTGAACAATAGCTACTCAGAACCACAGGGTACATCACCAAAGAGTTCAATAATAGAGAGGCCACAGGAGCAATTTTCCTGGACATCGAAAGAGCCTTCGACAGAATGTGGCACCAAGACCTGGTCCACAAAATGTCCGTGGCTGGATACGAGAGAAGAAACATAAAACTTATCAGGAGCTATCTGAATGACAGATCATTCAGTCAAGGTGAATGACTCACATTTAGCTCCAAGAGGACTAAAAGCTGCCACAAGGGTCCGTGCTGGGTCCCAGCGTACTATAAACCATCTTCTCTCACGATGTTCCAATCGGAGAAAAAGGTATAACAGCACTTTACGTTGATGACACAGCCATCCTACACCAAAGTAGAAGCACCCAGATCATTGGTAGACGACTGCAAGAGGATATTGATAACCTTCATGACTAGTGTGTCAAATGGAAGGTTAAGATTGACCCCCAGAAGTCCCAAGCGATCCTATTCCAACGTAGGAGACTGGCTTCAAGTGCCAGAATCCGAGTTGGAGATGTAGAAATCCCTTGGTTCAACGAGGCCAAATACCTAGGGATAACCATGGATAATGTCTAATATGGAACAAGCACATCAATGCAAGAAGAGTACTCCCAGGTACCTTACCTGAGGTAAAAGAACATTCCGCCTCAGCCTCAACACTGCAGAGTCACGGAACAGCAGTGTCGCTGAGGGCCCAGAAGTGGACCCAGAAACGAAGATTACCAGGCGTACTAGACGGAGGGACACTGGCAACGGTAGACTGAACCACGGGACAGTAAGACGTAGGCAGCGGCAAACCGGACAGACGAAAGGAGGAGAGCAGAGAAATATCTCAACCTGGTAAGACAACACTTTTTATTACTAATAATTTCTTTTATTTCAGATCATCCTGCCAAGCGAGGACTGTGGCGTGGGGGAGGCCACAGTGAGGACCATGTCCTTTATAAGAGTATCTCCCGGAAGGACGGCATCAACCTCATCGAAGGATCTTTGGCTAGATCAATGATGGTCCATTTGATGGGGGCCCGTTGGGGTTTAGTGGGTATTGTTGACTCTGTCAGGTGAAAACCTGATAGAGCAACGAATCCCACACTGTTTTCCCTTCCATCGGAAATGAATTCGTGCATAAATGCATTCCCCATCGTTAAAAAAACAATCTGAGCTCATTCAGTGTTCGGATCTCATGAACTAAATATTTGTGAAGATGTATTGTACAATAGAAGGCGAAACGTCGGATAGCAGTTCCAATTTGACACGGTCTGATTCCGTTTTATGCATTTTTCTTTATTACAGGATAGGTTTGTAAATCGTATTAGAGTGGACAAATCAAAGATCTTAAAAAGAAAACAGATCTACAAGCCAAAATATATGCGTTAAAAAAATATTTTGTCTTTCTAGAATAATGGAAGATAAAAAAATTATTTTTTTAGTCAGCTTAATATTAATTAATTCCCTACTTGAAGCTCATTTTTGTTTATACATAAAGTTTAATTGGCTTCAGCAACTTCTTACTTAACTCTGTCCTTCCAGTTTTAAAAATTTTACCTCCTTCCCTCCGGACAGCCTTCTTAATATTTATTAGCGGGCGCTTTATGTTTGGCGCAAGGCCGAAAAAAATCTCTGAAAAAGATTTCTGCAGACGCTCTTTGAATTTTAAGTGCGGAAAGGGTATTAAAAAGGGAAAAGCCTATAAATTTTTTACTATTATCCCCCGAGGGCTCAGGCAACGGGGTAGTTAAGGCAGATTTTAATATAAAATTCAAGGAAATTGGCAATATTTTAAGAGGTGTTTTTGCGACTAAAATTAGAATATAAAAGCGCTAAGTATTTATCACAATTTTTGGTTCAGAATATTAAACATATAAATACTGGATAATCCCACCTAATTTGTATTGCTGTTCTTAGGCCTATTTTTATTTCTTCTTTAGTTATAAATCAATTAAAACAAACATGTCTTTCAAAAATGTATTAAAAACGTTAGTTAACTATTATTAGTTGTGATAAATTTGCTTATTTCATCACCATTTAACTCCTCAAATGCAATTGTTACCTTATTTCGCAAAGCCTCTTTACTTTCTCTGTACCCTTTGAATTATTCCCCAAAGGTAAGCATCTAGAGGAGTTAGATCCGGAGACCGTGGAGGCCAGTTCCATAAACTAGGTTTGATACCTTTATCTCTTCAGAGAAACCTGAGAAAAACCCTGTGGTTATAATGGCTTGACAGTGATCTCTCGTGCTCATAATAAGTTCCTATTTGCGTTTGATCGTCTTGATTCCAAATTTCGACTAGCCTTAAATAAAATAACTGCGTCGGCCTTATTCCTACATCATCAGGAAACGGGCCACAAAATAACATTCGAAGGTCATAGAGAGATTGCCAATTAATTTTTTTAAGAGATTAGTAGATTTAAGAGTCATAAAAATTGTCTGCCTATGTTATTAACACGCTTTTACTATCTTCACCTGTATCTAACTAACTAAAAGTATGTAAACAAATCTAGGCAGTAAATTATACCATGGCCTTTCAACAAAGACTAAAACAAAAACTTTATTTATTAATCTTAAACAACAACTTCTACACGCTCTATACAGGGTGGCCCATCGAAAACGTACCGCAAGGCATAACGGCCAGGGTAATTTTTTTTTCAAAAAATCCAAAAACACGTCAATTTTGTTTATGAGGGGGACAATTTTTGCCCTTAAAATGATCGCAAAATTTTCAACCCTCTAAGCGGGGGTGTCAGCCCCCAAACTTTTTCAAATGGGAAGAGGGGTCAAGTGGCACCGCAATGAAAAGGGCTTTCTATTCTCTATACATTCCCGCTTTGGTTTTGAAAATCGGTCAAGTCATTTAGAAAATATGAAGGATTGAAATTTAAAATGTTTATTTACAAATTATCAGAGTAAATGATAAGGATAAATTCCTTCGACCAATTCGCTATTTTTGTCCTGTTATTTTAGATGTTTACTGCTGATTTTAGTGATTTGACATGCCACAACGATCAGGTGCGGTAGTTGCTAGATAGCTGTTCTGTAACTTGTGCGTTTAAATTTCTCAATATCATTAAATTTTTTATCAATAATTATGGTGTACTCACTTGCAGAAAAAGTGGAAATAATCGAACTTTATTTTAAAAATAATGAATGTGGCAATCGGGTTGCGCAGATATTTAATGAACGACATCCTGAAAAACACCTTTCCGGCAAAATTGTTCGCGAGTTAGTAGCAAAATTTCGCGAAACTGGATCCCTTATGAATAAAAAGAGGCAGATGGAAAATCCTGTAGTAAATGAAGCTATGGAGGTCTTTGTATTGGGCCAAGTTGCCATGGATAGTACGCTGAGTACAAGAAAATTAGCCAATGATACCGGCGTGAATCGTACAAGTGTCCAAAGAATATTGAAAAAACACCATTTCCACCCGTATAAAATTCAGTTGGTACAAGAACTCAACGAATACGATTTTGATCGCCGCTTGCAATTTTGTGAAACTATTAGTGAACGAGTGGCCAATAATAATAATTTTCTATTCAATGTGTGTTTTTCGGGTGAGTGCACTTTCTTTTTGAACGGTGTAGTTAATCGGCATAACTGTCGGTACTGGGCTGAGAACAACCCCAGGGTATTTCACGAGGTGCACACACAACATCCTCAGAAATTGAACGTGTGGGCTGGTATTTTTGGAAATTCTATTGTGGGTCCTTTTTTTCTTCCTGGAACTCTAACAGGTGATATGTACTTAGATTTACTGGAAAATACCATCGACCCAGCCCTAACTGACATCATCGAAAATAATCCTGGATACGTTGAAGCGGAACTGATATTTCAACAAGACGGTGCACCTCCAAATTACTCTCAAAATGTGCGTAATTATTTAAACAGTAACTTTCCCGGGCGGTGGATAGGACGAAGGGGTGCCATTGAGTGGCCTCCCCGGTCACCCGACTTGACTCCTTTAGACTTTTTTCTATGGGGACACATAAAAAGTAAAGTGTATAGCACTCCACTTGCCTCATTAGAAGATCTGCGAACACGAATTATTGACGTTTGTCGCGTAGTGACCCCTCAAGTTCTTCAGAATGTTCGAGAACGATTTGAAGCTAATTTGTATTACTGTATGGAGGTCGACGGGCAACATTTTCAGCATTTGCTTCATTAATACGGTAAGTTTTTTTTTATTTAATTCAATTTATGCGTTTTTTGAAAAATGTATTTTTCAAATTTCAATCCTTCATATTTTCTAAATGACTTGACCGATTTTCAAAACCAAAGCGGGAATGTATAGAGAATAGAAAGCCCTTTTCATTGCGGTACCACTTGACCCCTCTTCCCATTTGAAAAAGTTTGGGGGATGACACCCCCGCTTAGAGGGTTGAAAATTTTGCGATCATTTTAAGGGCAAAAGTTGTCCCCCTCACAAACAAAATTGATGTGTTTTTGGATTTTTTGAAGAAAAAATTACCCTGGCCGTTTTGCCTTGCGGTACGTTTTCGATGGGCCACCCTGTATAGTCCTCTTGTAATGCAATAACCTTATCCCAACCCTGCATAAAGAAGCGCCATTCCTTGAGAGCTTCTTCAAAACCTTTAACAGCATCCAATTCTTTTTAAAATCGCCGTCCTTTGAGGTCTTTTTTTGCTTGAGAAAACAGATAGAAGTCGCATGGGGCTATGTCAGGACTATATAGATGATGCGGTACAGAACTGATATTTTCAGTGTTCAAAAACTGTTACTATATTCGCTACGTGAGGGCGAGCTTTATCATGATGAAGTTTCCACTTTCCAATCAGCTCAAGATGTTTTTTGGGGATGTGATCCTTCATCAACTGGAACAAAACTTGCTTATAATAACTGGCAGTTACTGTACTACCATGTGGGACCGTGTGCGTATACACCATGCCTTTGTGATCAAAAAATGTTATGACCATAGACTTTTGCGCACGTGTTTCTTTTGGAGGTGGTCCTCCTTTTTTTACCCACTGAGTACTATATTGCTTCATCTCTGGATCATAACAATACATTCAAGTTTCATCCGCAGTAATAATGGTCTTCCACCATTCTTCGCCTTCTTCTTCAACGCATTGTTTCCAGTATTCACAAACCGCTACCCAGTTCGCGTTTTGATCTGGTGTCAGTATACGCGGATTCCAACGAGCACAAATTCTAGACATGTTTAAATGCTTGTGTAAAAGAATAAAAACACTTCCTACAGATATTTTAAGAATATTTGAGAGTTTTCGGATAGTCAGACGTGAATCTGCTCCGGTATTGATGGTGTCCTCAATTAGTGCCACAGTAGGAGCACCTGGACCGCCTTGCAACTCACAACTTTCCCTGTCATTACTAAATTCTTTATGCCATCGAATACAAGCAAATCTTGTCATAGACAATTCCCCAAAAGCCGTATTAAGCATCGAAAAAAGTTTCCGTTGTTGATTTTCCAAGACGAACACAAAATTTGATCGCATATCTTTGTTCTTTCAATTCATCCATCACGATTCTTGCAGGCGCGGTAACAATATCTCAACTTTAGAGCGGCGTGAAGATCAAATAAATAATTTATGACAACTGACATTTCGTAAAATGAAAGAAGTCTACTTGGATGATATTTTCTGATTTTTGGCGGTATGTAGTTCGTTGTAAAAAAATCAGTCCTAGTCTTTGTTAAAAGGCCCTCGTACTTCTAATTGTCGTATCGATTTGTAATTTTGCATTAAATTAATTTGGTACAATCGACTAATTAGACCAGTACTATTACCAAATAGTACTGGTCTATTCCATTCTACTTAGTTGTCGTATCGACTTGAAATGTATACACTGGCAGTATTTAGTTCGGCTGATAATACAAATTACTTTATTATTTTTTGGGTTTTATCGGAATTAAAAAAAACAAACAATGAGACACTCAATATAATATGTCATTCAATACATAGGTCTCTTCTTGCTGATTATAAGTATAATAGGTTTGATACTTTTATCTTTAAAAATAACCGCTATAATTGACAAAAACACTACATAAAGAAGCAATATGAAATAGAGAAACGCAGAACGCTCCACTACATAGAAAAGATCTATTTACTTATTTAGTGGCTGCCAGCACACCAAATTCGAGTCTTCCCATAGCTGAAAAAACTACGATGGAGACTTTAAATGAAAACGCAGATATCCTAGTCCTTCCAGCAGAAAAAAGCAACGCCACAGTCGTCATGGACAGAAAATACGTGGAGGCAAGTCAATTTTTGGACAACAACATCTATAAGGTTATGCAGGCAGACCCTACAAGTAGAATAGAAACACGCATCACCAGTCTTATTAACGCATCCACCCTATCACCATCGGAGAAGGAATTATTAAAGCCAAGCAGCTCCAAGATTCGCAGGTTTTATGGTCTTCTCAAGGTACACAAGAACAACGTCTCGTTTCGACCGATCGTCAATGCAATAGATTCACATATAAATTAGGTTAATACTTTTGCTTAATCCATTAACTAGAAAACAGATTCTTTTTTTAAAAACTCTGCACTTTTTGAGGAAAAACTTAAGGCAATCCAGTTGTCTCCCCAAAATATTTTGGTCAGTTTTGATGTTGGATAAGTTAACGATTCAATTTCCATTATATCAGACATATTGGAACATAATAGTCTTGAAAATATCTTGACAGACTTAGAAGAGGTTTGTCTTACATCAACTTATTTCACTTTTCAAGGAAGGGGCAGCTATAGGATCTCCTGTATCACATGTAGTAGAGAATTTTTTTTGTCTTTGAGGATATTGCTTTAACGTTAGCTCCACTAAAACCAAATGACACCATGGACAAGAAAATCTCCTTATATTTCTCGACCACCTTAACCAATAGCACCACAATGTTAAATTCACAATGGAAATTGAATGTAATCGACCAATTCCCTTTCTGGATATATTTGTTCAAAGGAAGAAAAATGGTACATTAGGGCACCATCCAACACAAAAAACAACTTATTAATATTTAGAACCATTTCGGTTTCTGATCAGCGAAACTGACCGAAACTCTGAGAGGAAAAAATCAATCGATTACACTTAGTCTCTTTGTGAAAAAGTTTTAAAAAATTTTTATGAAAAGAATGAATAATCTTAATTAAGTATAGAAAATTAGAAAAATGATAAAATCGCATTCCTAACACATTATGACATTTAAATTACCTACGCCTGAACTGACATTAGTTGTTAAAACCAAATGTGGAAGTTAACTTAATTGCAAATTTAATTTGAAAGCATCTTGGAAGGTACATGAATTAACTGACACTCCTTATAATAACTGACACAGTACTCACAACCATGAGTTTACTTATTTAATATTAAATTAATAAATTTTGTAAAAAACGTATATGTACAGGGTGTTCGGTTATATTTTGAACGAGGTCTATACGTTTTATTTCTCAAGATATTAAAAAATTTTACACACAAAAGTTATATATATATGTTATCAAAAAAAAAACGTATGAACATCGGAAATTGGGAAAATGAGTATCAGCTTTGTTATTTTAAATGGAACACCCTGTATATTAAGTTTATTGAAAAAAGCTTTTTCTCCTGATTCCAAAAATATATAAAATGTGGAAAAATTATGCGCTCTGGCTTAAGTATGGTAGAAATAATAGAAAGCTTTGGTTTCAATTGTTTTTACTTCAAAATGGCCGTTCTGTCACTCACTCATCAACTTGTTTTAAAATATGAGTCGCTTTGGCGTATTGGAAAAATAATGGGAGGCTTTGAAATCAATAATTATTGTTCTTATGTTTTTCCTTCAATATGGCCGTTCTGTCATCACTTATTTAGTCACTTTTTTGCCTTTATTTTCAAAACTATGGGATTTACTGATCAAGAAAAAGCCAATATTTATTATCGAGAAACACGAAATCAATACAGGAGACAGTATCCTAATTTAGTGGCTCCCTCAATATCTACGATTTATTACGTCGTGAAGAATTTTGAGAACCGAAAAAACTTTGATTAGAAAAAAGAGGACAACCAATAGAAATGAAGATAACGATTTGGAAGTATTGTTATATTTTGAAGGTAAGGAAATAAAACCTATTATTATTGTTTTCAATATAATTTAACTCATGTTTTTTTTTGTAGAAGACCCAGAACATAAAACTTACATAAAAAAGGTGGAAAATTTACGAAACCTTGAAGCATTACAAGTATAAACCTTATAGGTTTCGACCGGTACAAAATTTAACTCAATTGAATAAAATACAAAGAGTCGTTTTTTCTCAAGAGATGTTGACAAGAATACAGAATGATCCTAATATCTGTAGGTGAACAGGGACCCATAAATTGGCGAGCGAATAGCCCCGATCTTTCACCTCTCGATTTTTTTATGGAGATACCTTAAGAATAAACTATATTACCATAGACCAACCACTATTTGCGAATTAGCCGTAAAAATATAAGCTGAAATTAACAATTTGAATCAAAATAATTCCGAATTCACTTTTAAAGCCATAACTCGCAAATTTTCAAAATTATTATAGAAATGTATATTGAATCAAGGCGGCTGGGTAGACTAAATTTAGTAATAAATATTCTTAATAATTTTACTTTTTTATTTCTTAGTTTCTTGTTTGTTTTCTATAAATATCGTTATTGTAACTTGTTTAATATAAAAATAATACCAAAAAGCTTGTTACTTCATTTCCTTATGCTAACATCTCTCCTATCGTTTCAAGTAATAATTATAGTAATTATTAGGTATTATTATTTCGACAAGTAGGTAGATATATGAGTTAATGACAGAAAGACCATATATGAAAAGCAAAACAGTTGATTTCAAAGCCTCCCATTATTTTTCCAATACGCCAAAGCGGCTTTAAAACAAGCTGATAAGTGAGTGACAGAACGGCCATTTTGAAGTAAAAACAATTGAAACCAAAGCTTTCTATTATTTCTACTATACTTAAGCCATAGCGGATAATTTTTCCATGTTTTTTCAAAATTATGGGATAATGGTTACAGTGAGCATAGACAAACCATATATTTTTGGAATCAGGAGGAAAAGCTCTTCTCAATAAACTAAAAATATACAGGGTGTTCCATATAAAATAACAAAGCTGATGCTCATTTTCCAAATTTCTGATGTTCATATGCTTTTTTTGATAACAAATTCTGACGATTCAGACTAAATCCTAAAACTTTTGTGTGTAAAATTTTTTGATATCTTGAGAAATAAAGCGTATAGACCCCGTTGAAAATATAACTGACGTACTTTAAGCCTCCAAACTTCATAATCTTTTTGCCAAAGACAATTTATTACCAGAATTTTATACATCTAAACAGATTAGTCTCTCATAGGGGCCAAGTTATGACTTTGCATATTTCTAAACCGAAACACAATATCTAATTAAGATATTATTCTTTTGCAACAGCAGTAATCAATGGAATTAAATTGTCCTTGCCCTCCCCCTTCGTTATAACCGACACCAGAGCAATCAGACTTTTTGCTGACTCGGGGTGGACGGATTGTTTACCAAATTGATGGAAAATATCGCTCGATCAGCTTAATAGATTAATTAGCTGCGTTTGTTTAGAGGGATACACCGGCATTCATGGGGGCAATAATGCCTGGCTTTTATGCAACTTCTTGGAACCGACGAAAGTTTCATTGCTTCGAGAGATAATGAAAGCGGGTAGGTTAATAGGGCAAACAAAGATTGGATCGGATATTCGAGTTAGTGTGGCAACGTGCTAAACGCATCGAATTTACTGATTCTAAATCTAGTTGGCTCAGAGGTTGTGTGGTTTATCTCTATTTAATTTTAGAATACGGGACAGAGTTTGCCGAACTTCAATCTGGGATTATCGCAAATTTTGCTACTCAAAAGAGATGAATATTTTCTCAATTTAGAAATCTGGAAAATTGACTTTATTAAAATGAAATATAACACTTTAGATTAAAAATTGTACCACCAATCGAAATATCATAGAGAAAATATAGGATTGCATTTGAAAAAACATCAAAATTAGCCGGAGCAGTTTTATTTATGGTTGATCAGTATTTTTTCATTCATCATTTTCGGATTTCGCGAGACGAAATGTAACAAATGGCCAATTTGGTTTTCCATATCCAGATACCCATGGCAAGGAACCATGTACAGGGTGTCCGGATTTGGTTGCAAAAGCAGGGTATCTCGCTTATTTTTAAAGATAGAACCTTGCGGTTTTCACGAACCTGAGCTAATTTTTTGTGAAACTTATGAAGCTGTAAACAAAATCTTCATAGCCTTCTTCGTTTATGAGATACAGGGCGAAATAGAAAATTTTGCTTGGTTATCCCTTAACTTAACGCAAAGGGAAAAATTGCTGCTTATGCAGTTTTTTACGCTGGATCCAGTGGGGTAGTCATATTTTTCATTTGAGTTGTTATTTTTTAGATATGACCCAAAGTTGTGTTTTTTTAAATGGGACACCCTGTATATTTGTCCAGAAATTGATTTGTCCCTTTAAAAGCTTCTCAAAAATATATAATAGTATGGGTCTATTTTAATAAACAACAACAAAAATCCTAATTTTTATAATTATCATCCCAAATTTTGCAGTAAGCCATGCAAAAAGATGCCGTTTTCTTTTGTTTTCTTGGAAGCAAATGACATTTCCCAATTTTGTACGCGTATATAAAATATAGCGCTAGTTTTTTATATTTATTTATTGTGTAAAAATGTATTTGTATTATTATGGAAGAAAACCAAACTTTCGAACATTATGAAAAGTACGATATGTTAGCTTGTTTTATATTAAGTAATGAAAATGTTGAAGCGGCTTCTGAGATGTATTTTAACAGGTAAATAGTTAATTTTTACGTATGTTGAAATACTATTCCTTAATTTTTATTTAGATATCCAGAAAGGAGGCAACCTAATATATTCACTTTTTATCGGATAAAAAAGAATTTACCTAATCACGGATCATTTATCAAACCTGGTACGAAAATACATAATAAAGAAAATCGGCTGAAGAAATTACGGTTTTGGCTAATACAGAAGCTTACCCTACAAACTCTTGTAGGGCCAGTGAAAAGAGCATAGGGATTCCAAAAACTAGAGTTCAAGAAATTCTAAAAAAGCACAAATACCACCCATACAAATTTAGGCTCGTGCAGCACTTACAGCCAGGGGATGCAGAGCGTCGGGTAGTCTTCTGCAATTGGTTTCGAGAAAGATGCGATATGGTTAGAGATTTTGAAAGGAAGGTTATATGGTCAGACGAAGCACATTTCAGTAATTCTGGTATACTCGATAGGCACAATAGTAGATTCTGGTCCCAGGAAAATCAACACTAAATATTTCCCAGAAGACAGCAGGGCAGGTTTGGTCTAAATGTGTCCTGCTTCATATTAGGAACACTTATAAAATTTTATATATTTAAAGGAAATCTAACAGCCAATCGCTATATAGAAATTTTAGAGGCAGCTATACCTGAATTACCTGACGATGTTCCTCTAGCGCAAATTAACGAAATTTATTTTCAACGATGCTCCTGCGCACAACTCTGGAATGACGAGATTATTTCTGGACAATAATTTTACCAATCAATGGATCGGAACAAATGGACTTATAAGATGACCCCCTAGGTCCCCAGATTTGTCGATTTTAGATTTCTTTCTATAGGGATATCTGGAAAATAGAATTTACAAAGACCACTATGATAATGTCCAAGATTTAGGAAATGCAATAAGAGAAAATTTTCGCTATTTACAAAAGCATCCCGTTATTTTGCTTAATTCCCTAAAACGAATACGAAAATTGTGCGAAGCATGCATAGAACAAAATGAAAATCAGTTTGAACAGTTCTTTTGATTTCCTTGGTTACTGTAGTTCTTATACGACAGTTGATTTTTGCTGAAAGGCTTGTTACATAATAATTTATTACTGTTTTGTTCTTGTGTCACATAAATCTAGGTAGGTGGTACTTTTTTGGTGCGAAATTATCAATACATATTTTGACAAATAGATTTAATTACATATTTATTTTGATTTATTGTTAGGATGTAGATATTGTTAACGACTTTAAATAAAAGGCAGCATTGTTTTGCATGGCCTACTGCAAAATTTGGGATGATAATTATAAAATATTAGGATTTTTGTTGTTGTTTATTAAAATAGACCCATACTATTATATATTTTTGAGAAGTTTTTAAAAGGACAAATCAATTTCTGGACAAATATACAGGGTGTCCCATTTAAAAAAACACAACTTTGGGTCATATCTAAAAAATAACAACTCAAATGACTACGCCACTGGATCCAGCGTAAAAAACTGCATAAGCAGCAATTTTTCCCTTTGCGTTAAGTTAAAGGATAACTGAGATACGTGGGGGGTTCCAAAATGCAAAATTTTCTATTTCGCCCTGTATCTCATAAACGAAGAAGGCTATGAAAATTTTGTTTACGGCTTCATGAGTTTCACAGATACCCTACTTTTGCAACCAAATCCGGACAACCTGTACTGTTTCCTATGCGTGCTTTGTACAGGGTGGTCCAGTAATAGAGGCATGTTGAAAATTTAAGCATTGTGTTCTTCAACCAATTAGGCACTTTTTTTGCTTGAGACCATTCTGGTCTATTTTTTAAAATAAAGTGGTGGGGGAAAGTCAAATATTTTTACTTTCAAATGTTGATATCTCTGTTTTGGATGAACCGATTTTATTCAACTTGTCGAAAAAAGTGCTTTTTTACTTCCCACATAAAAGGGAGATTTTTTTAGATCTTTGCGTTTCAGGGTCTCTAGATGTCGAAGAACATGTTTTCTCGATTTCGTCGGTCTGTCTGTCTATCTGTCTGTCTATCGGTCTGTCTACTTACTCGATTGACTTCAAATTTTGGTCAAAAATTAAGGATTATATGGGGATGACCTGATAACATTTTAGTAAAAATTAAATACGGCAAAAAACAAATTGACGGCCTGGTGAAATGATAAAAAAAAATATTACTAAGAAAATGCTTATCCAGTTTATCTGAAATTTTGCACAACAATCAAATATTATGTTGGAATCAACTGGTAAAATTTTGGTACGATTACAAAATGGTGGAAAAAATGGCTATTTAATAAAATATTTAGAAATTCAGCCTGAAAAACTACTTAATGAACTAATTTCAAATTGTGTGTCATAACTAATTGGAGTATAGAGATGAACTGGTAAGTCTTTGGTACTAATTTAAAACGGCGGCCAAATAAAATTTGTGTAATCTCAAAAAATCACAATAGCAGATTTTACAGATTTTCGCGTTTTTAGCGAAAAATATGTTTCATCAATTCCGTCGGTTTGTCTGTCTGTCTGTCAGTTCGCCGCATAGCTTAAAAACTACTCATCAAATTAACTTGAAATTTTGGAAAAAAAAATAAGGCTTATATGGGGATGACCTGATAATATTTTGGTAAAAATCCAATGTACCGGAACAAGATGGCGGCCTAGTGAAACGTTAAAAAATTATTACAAAAAAATACTAATTATCCAGTTCACCTCAAATTTTGCAAAAAAGTCAAGTTTTACACAAAAATGAACTAGTAACATTTGTTGGCTTAATAAAATATTTAAGAAATGTGTCTGAAAAAAAAACTACTTATTAGATTAATTTCAAATTAGCCATAAGTGTAATATAGAGATAAGCTGGTAAAGTTGTGTTACAAATTCAAGATAGCGGAACAAAATGGCGGCCAAATAACATGTTTAAAAAATTTACGTAAAAAATCTTCATATTCAATTAATTGTAAATTTTGGAGAAAAATTAAATATGATATTAAGGATAAACTGGTGCTAGTTCAACATGACGTAACAAAATCGCGGTGTGTGTCAATGTAAAACCAGAAAACTGGAAAAGTCAAGGCTCGAATAGAAACTTTAGTAATCTTGTATAACTGTAAAGAATAAAACTTAACAAAAGATCAACACAAAAATTACTAAAACTCAGATTCATAATCACATAAGCCTCGCAATAAAATAGCCAAGCTTAGGGCGAGGCAGAGCCGAACTCGGTTTGTGCAAAAAGATTAAACTGGGTCCTGACCTGCCTCGCCCTAGCTTTAGCTATTTTATTGCGAAGCTTTTGTAATTATGAGACTGAGTTTAAGTATTTTTGTTCTATTCCATTGTTAAGTTTTGTTCTTTTCCAATTTTCTGGTTTTCGTAAAATTTCTAGATTAATTGAAATGAGAGATGTAAATAATATTCGCTTTGCCATTCATACCTTTTCTGCTCTACAAATCGGCAAGGTTAATTTTCCAATAAGAAGTTTCTTATTCGAGGACCATCATCAACGTTCTTAATTTAAATGCGAACCTGGATTTTTTATTTCACTATACAATGCCTTTCATAACTTGCACTTTTTCTCGTCACTAAGTTGAATAAAATCTGTTCGTCCGAAACATAGATATCAACATTTTGAAAATAAAAATATTTAACCTTCCCCCACCACTTTTTTCTTGAAAATAGAAAAAAATGATCTCAAGAATGGTGGTACTTATTCTTTTTTAACACTCTCTGTATCGTTGATTTTGGCACATAAATTTCCTGTTCTACAGTTCTTACCGATGCACTAGGGTCTCGGTCGTTGAAAGCTTGTAAAATGTTTCTGCCGCGATTTTCATTGTCAATATTGTATCCGTTTCTAGGTTGTTCGAGAGCCCCATGGTTAATTAAATTAGCTACGATTTTTTTGAATTTGATGTGGCTGTAGGCGTTCGGGGTACAAATCTAAGTACCTTGCTGAGGTAACGTCGGTGTTTCTGTGTGACTGCAAGTACAGCGCTAACATGTCAAACTTTTCTTCATTTGAATAGCGAATACCGGCCATTTTCCACAGGTCTTGACAATTTGTGTGACAGATTTATGATTTTATTGAAAGAAAAGCGTACTACTTACTAAAACACACCTTTGATACTTGAATTATTTAACGTCAAGTCAAAGCCCACTTTTGTTACACATAAATCATGGCTCCCTTAGAAAAAATTGAGAACTAACTTTACGAAGTGTGATATTTCGATGATACTCAAATCTTTTATGCACTTGTGAGACGTCACTAGACTGTAAATTTTACGCCCTTTCCAAAAATCAAAAAATTCAATATGGCGGCCATAAGAAAAATGAAAGTTGAGGCGGGTTGCGAGATAACAAAAAACGATGGAGATGTATCATACTAGCTATCTTATTCGTCTTAAAAAAGTGTTCTAATAATATCACATTTTCACAGCTGTCAAATTTACCGTTTTGGATTTACCGATCGTAAATCTGAGGCCGATTATCTAATCCGCTAAGTTTTCTCTAAAACTTGTCCCATTTAACCTTTGCTGCAGGTATAATAGAAGCCAAGATCCCTATATAGAGATGCGAATCTGGGACACACTGTATATTGTTTTGGAATTGTTAGAATTCTGCAAAGCGTTTGATACCATTAAGCGCGATCTTTTTGTTGTGGAAACAACTAATTTGTTGACTGTCTAGCATCTAGGGTAAAAACCCTGTATAATCACGATAAACATAACAAACAAATGGATATTTTAACATTGAACTTTGAACTACTACTCATAATTCATTACAAGATAAACTTAAATTTAACTTGAGTTTATTTTAACTATCCTAAAAATATACGAATATGAGCTTCACAATGAAAACGCTTAAATATTTGGAAGAACCATAAAATATATGTTTGTTTTATATCCATCAAAACGGCATAAAATTTTTATTACTGAAAACGCGCGACACTTGATAGTTGACGAGACTTATTAATAACTTTTCAAAGATTCTAGTGATGAGGGTATTGTTTATTTATGTTTTGTGGCGTATACAATAGGTCTTGTCTAAGGTCTGGGTTCCCGTTATTTTTTTATGGAAAATATTTGGTCTGGTGTGAACTCGAAAATTTATGATGACACTTCTATTTATCAAAAAACTTTGCCTATTTGGTGTAAAAATAGTTCTATTTGAAATATGTTGTCACTTGGCTAGTAAACAATTTAAACTAAGCTAAGGTCTTGAAAATATGGCAGCAAATCTAATTCTATTTATTTGGATTCTAAATAACATTATTAAGAAGATATACATATATATATATATATATATATATATATATATATATATATATATATATATATATATATATATATATATATATATATATATATATATATATATATATATATATATATATATATATATATAGGGTTATTCACGCAATCCGTTTATTAAAAGTTTTTAATGATGCCATTTAGATAAAAATTTCAAATTTTGGGTTTAAGGTAAGGTCAAGGAGCACTTCTTTTTTGAAATATTTTCAACTTCCTGTCACTTCCGGTTTAACCGGAAGTTGGTATCAACTTGCTTATTTTTATTGGAACACCCTGTATTTTATGATATTTTTGGTATCTACGGAGAATTTTAATGCAATTTTATGTAGCATGTCCTATACCTAGGTTCAAGCGTTCTTACGATACTTGACCTTGAACCAAAAATGAGCCTTCGGGGTACCAAATTTTAAAATCTCATATTTTTGTAAGTTTTGAAGATATAATCTTCATATTTTGCAGACGATCGGTAAATAATCTTAGGTTTCTATTTTTTTTATTTAATTTGTCTATTTTTATACAGGGTGTCCTGAATTCAGCGGCAAACATTCACATTTTCAAAGCCGCTAAAGTCCGTTTTTTTAAATGGGACACCCTATAACTTTATACACTATTAAATGTAGAATTTAATTTTCTATCGAACTGTATTAAGGTTCCCTATACCTATTCGGAACCATTTTCGAAATAATCAGGTTTTTATTAAATCATATGTATTTGCTAAATGCTTACACCTTCCAGTAGTAAGCCATGGAAAAACAATTGTTGTGCTTTTCTATTCAACATGACAGCTGATTTGAAACTTTTAAATTAAAATAAAATAACACTCAAAAGCTGATATTCTCAATTTATTTTATATTCGCGGAGAATGTTACAAAATATTGGAGAGAACGTGCCATGTTTTTAATGAAAAACATCCTCATTTATCGCCAATGAATAAGAGAAAATTAAAGGGGATTGAAACGAATATTTTTCGTTTCAGAAAAGTTAAAGTTATAAAAAATGTAATAAATTGTTAACATTATTTTTAACCATATCTACTAAGTTCGAGACTGTTCTAAACTTGTTTTAGTGAACTTAAAAATTGTAGCAATATAACAATCAACAATAAATAAATAAAATAATAAAATTGAATTATAACAAATGTTCTATATGCTGTCCGTTCATTTGAAGACACATTTCAATTCTTCTTTGTACAGTTGCTGTGGCCCGTTGAATTTGTCCGTTTTCTAATTCGGCAAAAGCTGTTCCCAGCCTGTCCAGTAAATCTTGTTGGTTATTTACTGAAGAAGCATAGACTTTACCTTTGATAAATTCCCATAAATAAAACTCTAGGGGTGTTAAATCAGGAGGCCATTGGGACCAATCCAACGATCTTCAAAAATTCGAGATAATTGAAGATAAACTGCAGCGGAATTATGTGCTGGTGCCCCATCTAATTGATATCAATAATTTTGCAGCTCACCAATAGGAATTTCTTCTATAAATTCAGAAACCGTCCCTCATAGAATTTCCAAATACTTATCACTGTTTAAATTGTCTTCATAAATACAGTACCGCACCTGATCATTTAATACTATACCGAAAACATTGAAGCTAAACCTCTCTTGAGAACGCGTTTCGCGTAAAGTGTGCGGACTTTCTGCTGCCCAGAAATGTTCGTTTCTTCTATTTGTTATTCCTTCTCTAGAAAACTTCGCTTCATCGGTCCAAAATATTTTTGAAAGGAATTGAGGGTCCTCTTGAATTTTTAAAAAACATGCATTCGCAAATTCTACTCGTCGGACGTCATCACCAGGTCTCAAGGCTTGCACGTTTTGGAAGGAATAAGGGTGCATATGATGTTCGCTCGGGATTCTTTGGACAGATGAAGAAGAAATTCCCAAATCGTTTTCTGCAGACGGTATTGAACTTTGCGGGTTTGCGTGGAAATAAGCTAATGTGTTTATTACGTTATCCTCGGCATTTGTCACTGGTTTCGGAACATTTTTTGTAACTTTAACCTTGCCAAAATGCAAAAAGTTCGTTTCAATCCTCTTGAATTTTGACTTGTTCATTGGCGGCAAATCAGGGTGGCGTTCATTAAACACACGACACGTTCTCTCCAAAATTTTATAACATTCTCCATGAATATGAAATAGATTGAGAAAATCAGCGTTTGAGTATTCTTCCATTTCGACTTAGAAGATTTAGTTTATTACTGACAGCTTTCGATAAATAACGCATACTAATCATCTATCATATTGGATATTGGATCTCAATTGTTTTTCCATGGCTCACCATTGGAACATGTAAACATTTAAGCAAATACATACGATATTTTTATAAAACCCAATTATTTCGAAAATGGTTACGAATAGGTATAGGGAACCTTAATACAGTTCGATAGAAAATGAAATTCTACATTTGATAGTGCATAAAGTTATAGGGTGTCCCATTTAAAAAAACGGACTTTAGCGGCTTTGAAAATGTGAATGTTTGCCGCTGAATTTAGGACACCCTGTATAAAAATAGACAAATTCAGTAAAAAAAAATAGGAACCTAAGATTATTTACCGATCGTCTGCAAAATATGAAGATTATATCTTTAAAACTTACAAAAATATAAGATTTTAAAATTTGGTACCCCGAAGGCTCATTTTCGGTTCAAGGTCAAATATCTTAAGAACGCTTGAACCTAGGTATAGGCCATGCTACATAAAATAGCATTAAAATTCTCCGCAGAATCCAAAAATATCATAAAATACAGGGTGTTCCATTTAAAATAAGCAAGTTGATACCAACTTCCGGTTAAACCGGAAGTGACAGGAAGTTGAAAATATTTCAAAAAAGAAGTACCCCTTGACCTTAACTTAATCCCAAAATTTGAAATTTTTATCTAAATGGCATCATCAAAAACTTTTAATAAATGGGTTGGGTGAATAACTGTGTATATATATATATATATATATATATATATATATATATATATATATATATATATATATATATATGTATATATATATGTATATATAATAATTCTTTATTTGTTGGCTGCTTTTTCTTTTTATGGTAATATTTATCTCGACTTTAAATTAGATTTGCCAAAGATTCGTCAAACCATGGTTTTGAATTTTCTTTAAGTTTTATTCTCCGGATATAAGAGTTTACTTCAAAAACTGTAATAATTTTGTTATGTATTAAGTCAGGATCTTCAGTATAAGATATTTCATCGTTTAGTTGAATTAAATCACGTTTTAATTTGTTTAAAGTTGAAGTTTTTGATATCAATATACATATATTTGCTTTTTTCTTTGAATGAAATGGCATATTTGGATATTGGGCTATTAATAAAATTTACTGCAATGTCTTTAGTTGAATTTGATAAAATATGATTTATTAAGGATTCGGAATTTCCAAAATCTCTTGAACAAGTAAAAGCTGTTTGAATAATAAATATTCTTTAGTTTATTAGTTTCATTGTTTATCTTCTATATATTAATATATAAATCTCCAGGTATATTTATAGTTAAATTCGATTTTTTAATTTGGACAGTTACCAAAGATAATTCTTCTTCATTTTTTTCTATAATTTCATAACTAAATTTTGTATGAATAAATATTCCTAAACCAGCTCACCTTTTTGCCCTTGTTGCATAAACACTGTTAAAATTTTTAAAATTATAATATTTAATTTCTTCTTTAATAACCCATGTTTCAGAAATAATAAAAATTTCGACTTTTTCTCTGGAAATAAGAATTTCTATATCATCTATTTGGTGTTTCAAGCATCTGGCATTCAAATATAAAATTTTAAGATTATTCGTTGTTTTGTTTTGTTTATTTTATTGAGGTATACCGGGCACTGCTCAGAGTTGGCTTTGATTTGTTTTATACTTTTGGTTAATAATCTTGCAATAGATACATACACACAGATAGAAACATGGACGACTTTTTCCAGTTTGGTTGGACCCCCTAACATAGAAAAACTAAAGTATAAACCGATATGGCGAAACAAATTAACACAGCAGCGACAGAACTGTACATTGTCTAAAATAGTTAACAAGACACAATCTAACCTAGGCGAGAGCTCCGACTCCATTTCCTTACACAACAATTCCCGGAATTTCGCTAGACAAGACGAAATAAGGGGGATTGATTTATTTATTAGTTACGCCTGGTAGTTGTTTCCGGATACAGGAAAACCTCTTCTTGAAAGACGTATCACACAGGACAATGCAGCGGAGAAATTGTCCCTTGTATAAGCAGGCTTTATGTCCTTTCAAAGGCGTTTGTCTGGAATGACGCCACGAAGGGAAAATGGCGTGAAATAACGGCCACGGCGGATTGTTTAGTCTGAAAATCGAGTTTTCTTTGAACCTTTAAACTGTTTCGCTGAGGTACGAGATGATAAGTACGTTCTAATTACTATCTTGAATAAAACCTAGTATTTAAACTAACTTAAGAAAGCAGGACGTATAAATTTAAGAAAGAAACTTTTAACATATTTACATATAAACATGTTTGATGCACTTCTTTGGGTAAAAATATTGCGGTTTAATCATACTTTGCTTAGTCCAAAAGTTGACAGTACCCAAGATACAGGGTGTCAAAGTTGTAATTTTAATTTAGTTTTTTCTTCACAATGTATGAATAAAGAGACAGAACGGTATAAAATTGAGGATTAGGGGGTTTTTTGAAGCGAGAAATTCAAATATGTGCTTAGTTCTGATGCTGCTTGCAGAGGGCGCCACTTACGCTGCGTTAAATCTTTTTACAATAACGTAACTTTTTTGTGTCACGGTGTATTGGCCCAAATGTAAAATATTATGTATTTTCCACTTCTTCTACGCAAGAAAGGTAAATGCTCATAAGAGTGGCCGATTGCAAGATTTTTGCGTATAAATTAATGATTAAACCTTCTCAAATTCCAAAATTTCAAATTTTTATTAAAAATGTTTTTGAAATAATAGTTATTGAAATGAAAAATGTATAGAAAATAAAAATATTTGTATTAAAATTGGCTGCAACAATAATAACAATGAAAAAAAACTCCTTTTTAAATTTGTAACAATATCACGAGTTTATGGCTATATCCCGCCTAATGCTTGCACAAAATTAAAAAGTAAAATAATAAGTAGTTCTGCAGGATGATTTTTTAAGTAACTCATTAGCCCGCCATTTTTGCTTGCTATCTTAGATTCGTACCAAAATGTTAGAGGTTCATTCCTGTGTAACACTTGAATTTTGTTCAAAATTTTAGATAAATTCACCAGTCACTAAATTTTATTCAAAAATATTCTAAAAATTAGTTAATTAGGAAAATCGAATAAAATAATTTACTTGGGACACCCTGTACCTAGGTTATTATCAACTTTTAATTCAGAAATTGATAATAACCGCTGTTTGTCCAAATCTCGATATTTTTATCCAAGGAATCTGTAGATTTACTGTATACCATTAATATCAACATTTGTTTCCGAAAGATATTTTGTTTTTTACTTAAAATACTTATCCAATTTATTTCAAAATTCGCACAGAAATCGAGCATTATGTGGAAATAAGCTGATAAAATTATAATACAAATCCAAATGGCGGTTTATTAAAATATTTAAGAGTTCAGCCTGAAAAAAAGAGGACTTCATAGATTGATTTCTAATTTTGTGCAAGAATTAATTGTGGTATAAAGATGAGTTTGTAAATTTTGGTAATAATTCAAGATGGCAGAACAAAATGGCGGTCAACTAGATTGTTTATAATTTTGAAGAAATCATAAGTTTTACAAATCTTCCTATTCTAGCATCCCTAGGTTCCAAAAAATATGTTTCCTTAATTCCGTTTTGTCGTCTATCGGTCTGTTTGTCCCTCTATTCATTTTGGGCATAGCTAAAATAATACTTATCTGACTGAATTAAAAAATTCTGTCAAAAATCAAGGGTTATATGAAAATGACCTGGTAAAAATTCAATACGGCGGAAAACAATAGTAGCCTAGTGAAATGTTAAAACACTTACTGCAAAAAACTAGTTAACCAATTTACCTAAAATTTTACAAAATATTTAAGTGTTACACAGCAATGAACCTCTAAAATTTTGGTACGAGTCCAAGACAGCAAAAAGAAAATGTCGGGCTAATGAATTACTTACAAAATCATACTTCGGAATTACTTATTATTTTACTTTCTAATTTTGTGCGAGCTTTAAGTGGGATATACCCATAAACTCGTGATATTGTTACAATTTTTTGTGGTTTTTTCATTGTTATTATTGTTGCAGCCAATTTCAATAAAAATATTTTTATTTTCTATACATTTTTTATTTCAATAATTATTATTTCAAAAACATTTGTATTAAAAATTTTAATTTTTGAAAATTGAAAAGGTGTACTGATTAATTTATACGCAAATATCTTGCAAACGCCCACTCTGAGCGACATTTACAAAGCATGCCTTTTTTGCGTAGAAGAAACGAAAAATATATAATATTTAACATTTAGGTCAATACACCGTGACACAAAAAAGTTACGTTATTTTGAAGAGATTTAAAGCACCGTAAGTGGCGCCCTCTACAAGCAGCATCAGAACTAAGCACAGATTTGAATTTCTCGCTTCAAAAAAATTCTCAATTCTAATTTCATGCCGTTCATGTCGTCCATGTTCATAAATTGTGAAGAAAAAACTAAATTAGAATTACAATTTTGACACCCTGTATCTTGGGTACCGTCAACTTTTAGACTAAGCAAAGTATAGTTAAACCGCAATATTTTTACCCAAAGAACCTGCAGTTTGGCTGTGTACCATTAATTATCGTATATATATATATATATATATATATATATATATATATATATATATATATATATATATATATATATATATATATATATATATATATATATATATATATATACATATATATATATATATTTATATAAATATATATATATATATATATACAATGACAGTAATGGGATATCGGAAACCGTAAGAGATACAAGAAAGTTTAAATGGGGAAGGTCTTAGACAATTATGTTTGTAAAAATGGATGCCGTTTTGTTCACGATCTTTTTTAATTTTTGAGATATTTTCAAAAAACCAAAAAAACTGCATTTCAAAATATTTCTAATCAGTAAAAAACATTATTAAGGCAACTTTTTACGTAGAATACGCCTGTTTAGTCAGATTTTATTTACAACGTAAAATTCGCATTTTCTTATGGCTAGTATATTTGATTTTAACAGTTTCTAAAAGAATATTTCTTTAGATTTTCAGCAATGTATCACACTTTATAACTAAGTTATTATTAAGATGTAAAGAGTGCGCGTTAAAAATTAATAAACATTTTTTTGAATTATTCAAATAAGAAACTAAAAACTACTAGGGTTACATAACAATATTTTTTAATTCATCATTAAATTTTATAGAAAATCAGTAAGAACTACTCAACAGCATTCATACTACGTGCACATGTTCGATGTTCAAATTACCATCCGTAAATAACACTAATTTAACACATTGGGTGTGGTAGGCTTTGCGTTTGCAATGTTTTTTTTATAATCTGTAATCTGTCGTTGAAGTTTTAGCTTCAGTCAATATTTTAATAAGTTTAAATGGTGTTAAACTTTTTTAATGATGAAATGTTCGATATGTTAGTGTGTTATACTGAAAACGAAAGAAATAGGGTTGTTTGTATCTTTTGACATGTACCCTGATGATGACAGCCCGGCAGAACTTTCGAACGCTGGTTCGAAACTTGTTTGTGTTTGGCAGCTTTAATAAGACTCGCACCAAGAAGTATGAAAAACACAACGAGAAACGCAATAGGCAAATCCAAGAATATTTTAATGAAAATCCGATTTCATCTACAAGAAGAATGATGTCTTAAAAGTAACGAAATACCATATTTACAAGCCAACAATCGTACAAGGACTTCAAGCAGGTGATTCCGATAGAATAATTATTTTTTGCAATTTGTATATCGATAGATGTCGAGAAGATTCCGCATTTGTTAATAAAGTCCTTTGGTCAGATGAGACTCATTTTACCAGCTGTGGAGTTTTTAATAAAAAGAATCACCATTATTGCGCCATTGAAAAACCGCAACTACGCAAGCCACGCAGACTGCAAGTGCGATTTGGTTTTAATGTGTGGTGCGTTTATTGTAAGTTTAATCTGGAAACTCTACCCAAACTAATTTCAATAAATGACATTGGTATTAACCCAATTAAATTGTTTATAATCATTCACTATTTTTCATTACTTTTTAGCAAATCGTCTCATTGGGGCTTTTATTTATGATCAGATTGCAGACACTGACAAGTCCAAGATACCGCGCCATGTTGCAGAACCAAATAGTTGCTGCCATTCTAGAAGTTTTTCTAAATGAACAGTTTAACAACTTATAGTTTCAACAAGACCAGGGATGTACAGGGTGGCCATTTTATGGTGATACAGTACCTTATCTAGAAAACAGTAATAGTTACGACAAAAAGTTGAATACAAAAGTTGTTTGGATTCAATTAAATTTTTATTTTATTTCACTTTTGTTTATACAGAGTGTTTCGTTCTGACGTGACACATGTCAACTTTCTTAATTTAAATGGGACATCCTATATATTATTACATTTTTCGATTCTACTGTTAATTTGCGAAAGTTTTTGTAGTAACATCTATATTTGAATTCTTTATCGTTTTTGAGTAAATTCAGTTTTTAGAATTTTTTTTTAAAAAACATATTTTTTAAAAAAAAAATTTTTACCTATAAAACTTTAATGGAACTGACTAATATCCTAAACATACATTACTAAGGGTTCAATTCAACGAGTTTTTACGCTGGTCTTACCAATTAATATACGGGGTGTTAAAAATGGAGAGCAAAACAAACAGAAATTTAAATGTAAAAATCTTCTGTTTTTCAAATGGAACACCCTGTATATTTTTATTTCATCTGATTCAGCGTTCAATTACCTATCATTACTCATATATATGGCCTATACCTAAAATGAACAGTTTGGATTTTATTAGCCGTTTTCTGATTTATCCCGGAATTTTGCCAGTAAATGATATCAGAAACTAAAAAAATCAAGATAGGCTTAGGAAATAACCTAATGCAATTGTTGACTTAAGTTGACATTTGCTCTGTTTGTCGTTTTTGTCAAATTTTTGATGCGAAATTTGTTAGAAAATGGCTTTATATAGTTTAGATGAACGTTTGAAATTATACAACTCTTTCATAAAAAAATAATAAGACCAGGGTTAGCCCTTAGAGAATATTCGAGGGAATATCCTAATAATCGAGTTCCCTTCAGGACTATATTTTTTCGAATTGTGCGTGATTTGGAAAATGGTGTCCTTAAAAACTCTAAGAAAAATCGTCCCCATTTTGTCCTCACTGAGGAAAAACAACTGGAGATTTTACTTTATTTCGAGGGAGATGATGAAAGATCCCAAAGAGATGCCGACAGAGACATTGCAGGTGTCAGTAGAGGAAGTATTCAAAAAACACTGCAGGTGAATAGTTATCATCCTTATAAATTTCTTCCAACAATTAATACCACAATTAGACTTTAATGAAAGATTGACTTTTTGTTGTGATATTATGGACCGGCAGTTCGAAAATGTGTTTTTTTCAAAAGTGCTTTGGACTGATGAGGCCTCATTTAATACGGTGGGTATTTTTAATCGGAAAAACACTCATGGTCTCAACTAATAAACATCTAATAAAAGCAATTAAAAAACAAGGCCGTCAAACCGTAAATGTGTGGTGCGGAATTATTTGCGACCGTATTATCGGACCAATATACTTGGAGATGCTTAATAATGAAATCATGCCCCTTATCAACGACTTGCCAGCAAATATTCGAGAAAATATCATTTTTCAGCAGGATAGCGCCCCTTACCACACGGTTGTACCGGTATTAAATTTCCGTAATCAACATTTTCCATTGTGAATTGGAAGACATGGTTTAATATTCTGGCCACCACGAAGCCCTGATTTAAGCCCTTTAGACTTCTTTTTGTGGGGTGCACTAAAAAATAAAGTTTATAAAAATAGATCTAATAACAGAAATGAGTTAAAAATGAAAATCGGGGACGAGATCAATAATTTTAATGCATCTAATTCGGTACGGAACGCTATTCGAAAAATGGAGGCTATTTATACTTCAAGTATCGCAATGGACGGTGGCCATATTGAAAATTTTTATAATCTGTTTTTTAATCATGTTTAATACTCAGTTAGTTATTAGTTATACCGTGTGGCACAAGATATTTTTTTTGTCTCTCCATTATTTTCGTAAACATTAAATAATAAGAACATAAATTACATAATATTTCACTTTTATTTGTATTTTCTAACATTTTTTATAGTCGCTATCTGTGTTAAAGAAATGAGAATAAGGCTTAGTTTACGACATTTTTATTTTAGCCCACTTCATCTGTTTACTTATATTAAAAAAAAATAGTCAAATCAGAAAACGGCTAATAAAATCGAAACTGTTCATTTTAGGTATAGGACATATGTATGAGTAATGATAGGTAATTGAACGCTGAATCAGATGAAATAAAAATATACAGGGTGTTCTATTTGAAAAACAGGAAATTTTTACATTTAAAGTTCTGTTTGTTTTGCTCTCCATTTTTAACACCCTGTATATTAATTGGTAAGACCAGCATGGAAACTCGTTGAATTGAACCCATAGTAATGTATGTTTAGGATATTAGTCAGTTCCATTGAAGTTTTATATGTAAAAATTTTTTTTTTTTAAATTCTAAAAATTCAATTTACTCAAAAACGGCAAAGAATTCAAATATAGATGTTATTATAAAAACTTTCGCAAATTAACAGTAAAATCGAAATATGTAATAATATATAGGATATCCCATTTAAATTAAGAAAGTTGACATGTGTCACGTCAAAACGAAACACCCTGTATAAGCAAAAGTGAAATAAAATAAAAATTTAAATGAATCCAAACAACTTTTGTATTTAACTTTTCGTCGTAACTATTACCGCTTTCTAGATAAGGTACTGTATCACCATAAAATGGCCACCCTGTACAAATCTATTTAACGGAAATTAGATACCTATTTATGGAAACATGAGATATACGAATTTGACCTTCCTGAAAATAGGCAAGTTCTTGAGGATAGAACTCGAATTATTTTAGAAAATATCAATCGAAATACTATTCATTGTAATTAATGTCACTAAGTAGGTAGGTATTTCTTCTTGTAGAGTTTGTATTTAGTTACTTTTAAGACGTGATAGACTGTTGGCTTCAGATCTGAAGTTCCGTTTTGCTCCTTCTTGAAATTATCTTGTATTTGCTATTTATCCCAATTAATTTTTTATTTCTTATTTGGATAATTAAAAAAAAATTAATTTTCAATTACGCTGTTTTTTCGTCTTAATAATAAGTTAATTGTCAAGTGTCATACATCGCTGAAAAGCTAAAAAAATACTCTTTAATGTTAAATTAAAAAATATTGCTTCTAGTTTCTAATTTCTTATTTGGATAATTCAAAAAAATGTTTATTAATTTTCAATGCGCAATTTTTACATCCTAATAATAGCTTAGTTATAAAGTGTGATATATTGCTGAAAAGCTAAAAAAATACTCTTTTTAAAACTGCGAACTTAACGATGATTCTAACAAACCGAAACGTTGCAAATAAAATCTGACTAAACAGGCGTATTTTACGTAAAAACTGGCCTCAATAATGTTTTTACGGATTATAAATGGTTTTCCAAAATGCAATTTTTTGGTTTTTTCAAAATATCTCAAAAACCAAAAAAGATTAAATCGTGAGCAAAACGGCATTCATTTACAAACATAATTGTCTAAAACATACCCCATTTAAACTTTCTTGTATGTCTTACGGTTTCCCATATCCCAATACTGTCATAACGAATTGACGAACACATTGTATAAAGTTTAAATTGTTACGTGAGATAGCGATAAGAGAAATATCGCTTATCGGTAATTAGTAATTAAATTTAAAGAAAAATATTAAAAGACTGTCAAAAAAATTTTACTCAGAATATTCCAGAGTACACAACTATCAGACTTACCATAATCTCCAACAATTTTTTTTCTTCGACTTGTAGTGAAAAACTCACCTGAAACAAAAGAATATAGTTATACCTAAAATTCGCTTATAGTCAAGTCTAAATTTCTCATGAACAACGTTTATTTTGTTTCAAAAAAATTGGATCATTTTCATAACGTGTATTTTAGTTAAGAAAAATTGGACATTTTACTTTGAACATCTCGAAGATTTTTATGCTTGTGTGTTAAGATATGGGTCAGTACTATTAATGTTTAGGAAAATTTGATGGTGTTATCATGTATCTTTTTATTTGTTGTTTTAATTTAATTCGTAAAAACATGGTTTTCAAATTTTTTAGCACTACTTTTAATCTGATGATTTTCAGACTCGCAAATACCCAAAATTGAGAAACCTCATCTTAAATATTATACTCTCAGATACTAATATCGCAGCCATTACAGCTAATTTCATAGATGCTCCTCCTCTCCTTCAAGTCGACTTTGTCTTTAGGGTTTCCAAAGAGATTTTTCAAACTGTTCTCCGTTTTGTAGGCTACTTTAAAACCTACGTTTTTAAATACTTTTTCTAAACCTCTCGTATATCTGGGATCATATGGGATTACTATGAACTCAGATATACGAGAGGTCTTGGAAAAGTATTTAAAAACGTAGGTTTTATAGTAGCTTAGTTTGCCCAATATATTTTAGAACGCAGTCATTACAGTTAATTTCGTACCACTAGCTTTAGAGAACTTAAAGGAACTACTTGAAATCAATAATTTCAAGAAAGAAATTATTGATGAATATTTGCTTCTCACAAAATTATGTATTTTTTTCAGTTCAACAATAAATATTATAAATAACTTGAGGGAACTATGATAAGCAATTGCTTATCTCCGTTTCTTGCAAATTTGTTTATGGGTAGATTAGAAACCCAATTCAGAAAAGAACTCAAGTATTTCCAAAGGGTGTGGTAAAGATACGTAGACGATATATTTGCTATTTTTAATACTAAAACAGAAAATTTGGAATCTTTCTTAGAAACATTAAACAATACATATCCTTCCATTAATTTTACGTACGAAAGGGAGAACAATGGGCAATTACTTTTTCTCGACACGTTAGTTATTAGAAATAACGATAAATTAGAATCTGATATTTATAGGAAATTTACTAATAACATCAATAATAAACATCCGACTCATTCAATGGCAGCATTTCATTTCTTAACTCACAGGTTATACAATTTTCCATTAAGTAAGGAACGCTTTAGCAATGAAATGAATCGGATTAAAAATATAGCTCAAAGTAATGAATATAATGACAATTTTGTACATAAATTAGTAAATAGACATAAGCATAAGAAAATGTTAAAAGATGCCACTACTCTTCAAGCACCTGAGGCTCCCAATAAGTTCTTAGTAATCCCATATGATCCCATATATACGAGAGATCTAAAAAAAGTATTTAAAAACGTAGGTTTTAGAGTAGCCTACAAAACGGAGAACAGCTTGAAAAATCTCCTTGGAAACTCTAAAGACAAAGTCGACTTGAAGGAGACGAGTGGCATCTATGAAATTAGCTGTAATGACTGCGATCTAAAATATGTTATGCAAATTAAACGCTCCATTAACATTCGCTTTAAAGAACACATGGCACATTTAAGATACAGAAGAACAGAAAAGTCAAGCGTTGCCCAACATGCTTTGGAAAACAATCAATAAATAGGAATAAATAATCTTAAGTTAATTAAAAATTTATCTAATAATAGATTTATTGGATGCATTTGAGAGTATAGAAATAGTTAAATGTGGTAAGAAAGCACTAAATAAAGACAGAGGGCCTATTCCCTATAGGCCACTGTATTGTTTACTTGACAACGGTGCAGTCGGGTGCAACCAAGTGTGACCACATTTACTTATAAATAGTCTCGGTTAGGATAAGTTACTTTAGTTTGTATCATCTGCTGATGATGCTAACTTGGTTAGCGAAACGCGCGTCCAGAACGTAACACGTTGTGGTGTAGTGTGGTTAGAACTCTTGTATTTTGAAGTTGTTTCCAGGTCATTCCCATATGATCCGTAATTTTTGACCAAATTTTGGTCAAAAACAGACAGACCGACAGTCCCACGGAATTGAGAAAACATGTTTTTCGGCATCTAGAATCCCTGAAACGTAAAAATCAAAAAAGGGTGTTTTTGTTTTATGATTAAAATACTTCCCTTTTACGAGGAAAGTCAAAACGGATTTAAACATGCTCTCCTATTTTGCCCTGTATAATTGACATAAGAAGATTTTAAGCTTCTACAAGACGCGTTATTGAAACTAGAAAATTAATCAATTAAACTAAAAAAAACCTCCTAGTGAAAAAGTTACTTAAGATCCAAATTCACCTACAATTCGTCCTATCATCAAACTCCGAGTTTATTTAAAGAGAGTCGCACAAAGCTGACATAAACCTGCCATTAAGTAGTGGTTAGAATGTTCTCTATTTTACTAACACATTTCCTCTTATGACAGAATTTTTGTCAGTTTTCTTTCTGTTACCTGCCACATAAACTATTATAATGTTGAAATGAGACCAGTGCATATATGAAACAACGTAATTTATGACTACCAAATATCGAAATTCATATCTAGGGTGCGTGAAGGTCTCTATTTTTCAATCGGCCTGTTTTATAGTACATACGTTTTGTTCATGAGCTCACCGCTGACATTTGTCAATAATTTTTCTTTAAATTTATTCTTATTCAATATCAAAAATAACCCAAATCTATGTTATGATTCTTTAATTCCCTTATTCCAAGTCGTTCCTACACGTTAAAATAAAATCACAAGCATATGCGCCTCTTAACCGAAAGTAAGGACCTCGTTTCATGTGCTACTCCACATTATTCTGCAATGATAAAAACTCAACTTTTATAGTCTAAGCACCGAATTTGTTACGGTCTATGCACTCATAAGACCTTAAGCCAGAATAAACTGCCTAATACGCCATGTTCTCTCTCAAGACCGCTTCCTCGTAGTGCGTAGTCTGGAAAGGTTGTTTTTCATTTTTCCTCGTTTCGTCCATTTTCTAAAGCAGTTTCTCTAAGATGGAATATCAACTGGGATGCCGGAAAGATCGTGGAGTTCCGAGGGTAAGAAGGGATTTAAATAGAGTGTGTATGTTCTAAGAAAATCGGTAAATCCGTCTTTACCCAAGACACCGTATATATACAGGGTGACAATTTAAAAACTTGAAATGGCCATATCTTAGGAAGGAAAAACTTAATCAAAAAACGCTTAAAACATTTTCTATGAAATGAAGAGGGAACAAATAAAAGCGTATTATTCGACCCTTATCTGTAACCCCTTGGACAGGGTGAGATACACCCCTAAAATCTTAAATAGAAAGGGGGGTCGAGTGATACATCATCTTAAAGCTCTTGAAAAATGCTTTCTAATGGTACCATAGAAAGCTGTTTTCATGAAATTCTTCTGTATTTATTAAAGGAAACAATAAATTAAAAGACAATTGTGAATTTTTTTATAATTATTTAATTAAATGTTCAAAATGGTTCTCGTTGTTTTAAAGACAATAATACAGCTTTTGTTCAAATTTTTCACGTACATTTGCAAATGTTTCTCTGGATATGGCACGGCATTCCTGAACTATCCCGTCCTTGAGTTGCTCTATTGACTCAGGTTGTGTTTTAAACACCACAAATTTAAGGTGACCCCACAAAAAGAAGTCAAGAGGTGTTAGGTCCGGGGATCTAGGTGGCCATTCAACAGAACCTCTTCTTCCAATCCACTGGTTGGGATAATTATCATCCAACCATTGCCTGACGGGAACTACATAATGAGGAGGTGCCCCAATGTGAAGATGTAGTAAGCGTTCTTCTAATGCAAAATTTCCTTGTATGTCCCTCTGATTTTCTAATTCCCGCACTATTAGTGGTTCAATAGACCTCTGTAGCATTTCAGCATACATGTCGCCATTTAAATTTCCTTCTATAAATATTGGGCCGATAATTACGTCTCCCAATATACCAGCCCAAACATTAATTTTCTGGGGGTCCTGGGTATGCCCTTCCCTAAATACATGTGGGTTCTCGTCATTCCAGTAACGACAGTTTTGCTTATTAACATGTCCATTCAAATAAAAGGTACATTCATCACTGAAACAAATATTTTTAACTAGTCGAGGTTCTACCGTAATTCTCTCTGTCATTATTTCACAAAACTGGATTCTTCTATCCGGGTCGTCGTCACCAAGTTCTTGCAGTATGCCCAGTTTATAGGGATGAAACTTATGAAATTTAAGTACCTTTCTTATTGTTTCACGAGATAAGCCAGTTGCTACAGCTGCTTGACGAGTTGATAAAGTTGAATTAATTGCAAACTGCCCTAGAACTTCAATTTGCGCTGCTTCGTCAACTAGTCTCGGTTGATTTCTCAATTTATTCGCGACAGAGCCAGTTTCTTCAAATTTGGCTACTGGTTGGCGAACGTACTCCGGACTTACATTTTGACCTGGATGCATTTCATTAAATCTTTGGGCTACCCTTAAGAAACATTGATCCTGAGAACCGTAAATGAAAATCATTTCTAGACGTTCAGCTGTATTGTATACCATTATTTAAGATAAGTGCTGCTTTTCATTTAAACTGAACCAAAAGTCAACTGTTAAAATAACAATACTAATAGTACAAGTTATTTTTAAAGTAAATATTGTGATAATAAAATGCGAATATTCATAAACAAATAAAATACCAGGCTTAAAATGTTTACAATTCTTAAGAGACATGCCAGGATATAGGAACCAATCATTTTGAAGATTTACTTAAATAAAAATAAAAATGTCCAAACTGTGCTTTTGTTTATTGTTTCCTTTAATAAATACAGAAGAATTTCACGAAAAGTTGCTTTCTATGGTATCATTGAAAAGTGTTTTTCAAGAGCTTTAAGATGATGTATCACTTGACCCCCCTTTCTATTTTTAGATTTTAGGGGTGTATCTCACCCTGCCCAAGGGGTTACAGATAAGGGTCGAATAATACGCTTTTAAGTGTTCCCTCTTCATTTTATAGAAAGTATTTTGAGCGATTTTTGATTAAGTTTTTCCTTCCTAAGATAGGGCCATTTCAAGTTTTTAAATTGTCTCCCTGTATGAATATAAACTGCTGGAACTTCGCGAAGTGCACTTTAATACGGATGGCGATTTTGAGTTATAGTTTTCGGCTTTTGTTTGATCAGTATCCATAGTATGCAGCCCGATAAGGACAGCCTCAGGACACCATAGCAACCGTCTTACATAGTGCGTAATATAAAACCCTGTCATTTTTTAAAAAGTTTCTTCGACCAGAATTCTTACTATAGAAGATTTTTTTTTCAACCAAAATTATCTAGTGATAGGTACGAAGAAACGGCTTCTAGCGATTTGAAAATTTTTTCTTCGTTTCCGACATACGGGGTTTTTTCGAAAAATTGATTTTTTTTAAAATAATCTGCTGAACAAAGCTCGCTTGTGGTAATCAAAGGTATATCTATCAGATTATGAACAAAGCTGGCAACCTTAATTTTTTCAAAATGAATATTTTATACGGGGTTCACCAAAAACTAAGAGGTGGACGTTAAATAGTGATTTGTTGGGTTTATTTTTTTTCTATCAATGTTGAATTCGATGTTGCTCCTAATGCCAGTTTTAGTAATAATGGACATTTTTACCGAAACTGTTTTTTTTTTACATTTGAAATTTGCTCTAGTTCTTTGAGATACTGCTTAACAGATTTTTTAATAAAAAATGAAAAATTGCCTTTTATCATTGATATAATTCTCTTTTTCCCAATAAGATACAGTTTCACATGTTATTTTTGTTAATACAGACTTACTTAAACTATTTACCCATCATCATACTACCTATCTTGCGGAGCAGAAATTCAACATTGTTAAAGTTTAGAGTAGGTAGAGTTTTTGGTACATCCTGTATACAATATTCATGGTAGAATACTTAAGTGGTGCTAACCCAGTTCATAATCTGGTAGACCATACTGAATCTGATTGCCATAGGTAGGGTTTGTTCGGAAGACCATTTTAAAAAAAAATCTTTTTTTTTAAATGTTTTTTAAACCCTGTATGTTGGAAAGAAAGAAAAAGTTTCAAAACCACTGAAAATTGTTTTTTTGTATCTAGCTTTAGATTATTTTGGTTGCACAAAGAGAAAAAGGAATCTTTCACAGTAAGGGTCGAATTAACTTTTCAAAAAAATGACAGGATCTTATATAATACCCTGTATAAGACGGTTGCAATGGAGCCTTAAGACTGTCATTATTGGACTGCGTACTCTAGGAATTGATCAAACAAAAGCCCAAAACCGTAACCCAAAATCTTCATCCGTATTGAAAATATTTCATTTTCAATTTCTAGTAAAAATTTCCTTGGTGCATTTCGAAGTAACGGCAGTGTATTTATTTGGCAATAACTTTATACACATCCAGTTAATCCCTAAGTTACACTTGTGAATCGGATAAATAATTTTTGAGCTATGGACGCACAGATAGAACAACAGACAGTATTTCAAAGAGCCTAGTGGCTGTTCAAAATTGGTGTGATTCTAACTGCCTCTGTTTTAACACATTGAAAACGAGTGTTCTTTATTTTAGGTGTGTTGTTCAAGATATATGTATTGATGCTTTCCACTTCCGATTCTTGAATTCAATCGCTTCCTCGGCATAACCATTGATAATTCTCTAAGATTTGAAGAACACATATCTGGGATATGCAAAAAGGTATCATCTGGGTGTTATGCTGTTAAGGTGGTAAAGAGTAGTCTGGGTTTTGTTATGGCCAAAAATTCCTATTACGCTGTAATTGAACCTCACTTTCGCTATGGCATTGCGTTTTGGGGTACTCAATTTTTATTCACATCTGCGTTTTTACTTTAAAAAAGAGCAATTCGTTATCTTTGTGGCGCAAAAGTTCGGGACTCCTGCCGTGGTTTATTTCGCCAATCTGGCATATTGACTCTATATTCATCCTAGAGACGGTAACGTTAATCTTTAAAAAGTATAGTGATGAACTGAACGAGATTGGACCATATCCGTCCCGACGTCCGTTTTCACTGAAGCTTCCAATACCGCACTCGGAGCTAGTAAAAAAGTCCTTTTTCTATGAAGGCAAAAAGCTCTTTAACCATCTGCCCATGGAAATTAGAAAAATTAATTGTTTAAATAAATTCAAGACAGCAGTAAAGAAATCACTAACACCTGGGTCATATTATACCTTGGAAGAGTTTTATGACATAGTTTTTAACTGAAATATATGTACTAATTTTAATGTATTTGTTATTTTTTAAATTTATGTGCTTTTTGAAGTTTTAATTTTGTTCACCCACGCTTTGTTTTTAAATTTAGATTTTTTTTTCTTGTGAAAATCTGTTGATGTTAAGTTTTTATTTAGGTGTTTGTGAATCTGTATATGTATTGTGTATGTATGGTTGCATTTATTTATGTATGTATGTGTGTATGTATATATGTATATGTATATGTGTATGTATATATATGTATGTACACACCGTAATATTATTATATTATTTTATTTTATCACCTATATTATTAGTAATATTTTTATTATTTTATCAAGGCTTTGTTAAAAACTTCTAGTTAAAACAATAAAGCTATTTTTTGACTTTGACAGATAGATAGACTGCCGCAAATGGGATTTAGGGTTCATAAAACACAAAATTCTGCTAAATGCTCGGAGACTGAATATTTTACACAGTTCTGCCGATTTTGATTAAACCTGGCAAGTATGTTCGTTGAGGTAAGAGGCTTATTTAAACGTAATAAGATTATGAATACTCATTTTACCGGCGTTTGGGAGGTTTACCATAAACTTCTTTAAATTAAGCATTTAAAAAAGTAAGTTCTTCGCTTTTTGTTCCTAACTTGCTAATTTTTCAAAAAATAAAGTAGATATTGCAAAAAAAATTTGACTGCTTAAAACTGAATATGAAAGGTGGACATATTTCTTCTTTTCTTCTCATTCAGTTATTATTAAAAATTATATATTTTTATTTCCCTGGTAAAAGGGAAGTATTGGATCATAAAATAGTTCGAGGCATAGCTATAAATCTATTACCCGTCTGCTTTTGGTCGAAAATTAAGGGTTGTATGGGGATGACCTGGTAATATTTTGGTAAAAATCCAATATGGCGAAACATAATGGCAGCCTAGTTAATTGCTAAAACAAATATTACTAAAAACTACTTTTCCAAGTTACCTTAAATTTTGCACAAAACTCAAATATTATGTAAGAGTCAACTGGTACAAATCCAAGATGGCGGAACAGAATGGCGGCTATGGTATAGAGATGAACTGGTAAAATTATGGTACAAATTGGAAACGGCTGCGAAATGAAATGTTTGTAGTCATGAAAAAATCACTAGGTTTGTACACATCTTAACGTTTTATTGGCTGTCTGTTAGCCTGCCATTTCACGGCATAGCTTAAAAACTACTTACCCGATTGACTTCAAATTTTGGTCAAAAATTTAAAATTATATGGGGACAACTTGGTAATATTTTAATAATAATCCAATACAGCGAAGTAAAATTGCGGCCTAGTGAACTGATAAATAAGTATAAAAACTACTTATCCAGTTTAAAATCAACTAGTAAAATTTTGGTACAAATCCAAGGCGGCGGAACAAAATGGCGGCTTAATAAAATATTTAAAAGGTCAGCCTGAAAAAACTACTTATTGGATTGATTTCAAATTATGTGAAGCTAATTAAAGTATACAGAACAACTAGTAAAATTGTGGTACTAATTTAAGATAGCGGAATAAAATGATGGGCAAATAAAATGTTCGTAATCGTGAAAAAAAATCGCCCTCTCAGATTTTACATATCTTCAGGTTTTGGCGTCCCTAAATACGAAAATTTACGTTTTGTCAATTCCGTCGGTCCCTCTGTCGATCTGTCTGTCTGTCTCTCTGTTCGCGGCGTAGCTAAAAAAATACTTCCCCTATTGACTTGAAATTTTGGTCAAAAATTAAGGGTCATATGGGGATGACCTGGTATTATTTTGGTAAAAATCCAATACGCTGGAGCAAGACGGCGGCCTAGTTAAATGTTAAAAAATTACTAACAAAACTAACTATATAATTTACCGCAAATTTTGTATAAAAATCAAGCGTTGCATGGGAATGATGATCCAAGATAGCAAAACAAAATGGTGGCCTAATAAAATATTTAAAAAATCAGCCTGAAAAATAAACTACTTATTAGATTAATTTCAAATTTTGTGCAAGTATTAAGTGTGATATAGAGATAAACTGGTAAAATTGTGGTATATTCTGTTCTGTCCATGACGACTATGGCGTTGCCTTTATCTGCTGGAAGTACCAGAATGTTTGCGTCTTCGTTTAAGGTCTTCATTGCTGTTTTTCGGCTGCGGAGAGGTTCGACTTCGGTGGTTTTCAGTTTTTAATAATCTTCGCTGTCTCATATCTGACTTCATCGACTTGTTCCACTGGTAATCTTCTGATTGCTGCTTCAACAGAAGATACTATATCTTCTACGGGAATGCTACTCGGTGCGAAGTTTTGGCCCTTGGAAAGGACGGAAAGTTCTGCTTCGGATAACGGCTTCGATGACAGGTTGATAACTGTGTCCTGCGAAAGTTTCACTGGATTTTTTCTGTTCAGGAGGGCTTCAAACTTCTTTTGTTGCTTAAGTGTAACTTCTTGATCGATTTTTTCTGCCTGTGCGTTGGTAATGTTGTCCAAAGTTGTAAATGTAGTTCTTTCTAGTCTAGAAGCTAATTTCAGATGAATTTCTAATAGTTTGCGGGCATTTGTATTACATCTTCATCTCGGCATCTAAGGAGAAAGGCCAAAAGTTGTGGCATCCTTCTTGGTTTCCTCCCCATAGAGGTTAGCTAACATAGAACAGAAGCTTTCACGGCTTTGGTCAATTAAAAAATCATGGTTCTTGGGATTAGACCGTGTCAAATTGGAATTACTATCCGACGTTTCACCTTCGATTGCACGAGGTATCTTCAGGGATCTTTACTCCACGAGATTTGAACACTGAATGAGCTCGAAGAGATTCAGGCGGGCTTTTAGTCGTCATGGACAGAACAGAATATGTGGAAAAGGTTACTCAACTTTTGGACAACAACACCTATAAGGTTATCCAGGCAGACCCCACAAGTAGAACAGAAAGACGCATTACCAATTTGATCAACACATCCAGTCTACCACCAGCGGAGAAAAAATCATTAAAACCAAGCAGCTCCAAGATTCCCAGGTTCTACGGTCTTCCGAAGATACACAAGGACAACGTACCACCTCGACCGATCGTCAGTGCAATAGACTCGCCCACATACAGACTAGGTAAATATCTTTCAAATTTTCTTAATCCATTTACTGGAAAAACAGATTCTTTTATTAAAAACTCTGCACATTTCGTGAAAAAACTTAAGACAATCCAGTTGGATCCCGAAGATATTTTAGTCAGTTTCGATGTAGAATCACTTTACACAAATGTTCCTGTCAACGACTCAATTTCCATTATATCAGACATAGTGGATAATAATTATCTTAATAAGAACTTAATAGACCTAGTGGAAGCTTGTCTTACATCTACTTATTTCATTTTTCAAGGAACTTTTTATGAACAAACTCCAGGGGCAGCTATGGGATCTCCTCTATCACCTGTGGTAGCGAATATCTTTATGAAAGCATTTGAGGATATTGCTCTAACATCCGCTCCACTAAAACCGAAGCACTGGTTTAGATATGTAGATGATATTTTTGTTGTTTGGCCTCATGGACAGGATAATCTCCTCATATTTCTGTACAATCTTAATCAGCAACATCATAATATCAAGTTCACGATGGAAATTGAATCTAATGGAACAATTCCCTTTCTAGATGTATGTGTTCAAAGGAAGGAAAATGGTACATTAGGACATTCTGTGTATAGAAAACCGACGCATACAAATAGATACTTAAATGCAAATTCTCATCACCATCCAGCACAAAAGAAATCGGTTATTAACTCACTAGTATTCAGAACTATTTCGATTTCTGATCAAGATTCTTTAAGATCGGAAGATATTACGCGTTCAATTAAAAGATATAGTAAACCAACTCCCCCAAAGGAGAATGATAAAGAGCCACCATTAGGTAGTGTTGTTCTTCCCTACATACATGGCACTACAGACAAAATAGGACGATTACTTCGGCGGTCCAACGTACGTACAATCTTCAATACACATAAAAAGATTGGACAATGCTTGCGATCCCCGAAAGATCCTATACCTTTCCAAACAGAAGGAGTATATAAAATTCCTTGCTCATGTGGAGAAGTGTATGTGGGAGAAACAGGACGCTCAATATCAACTAGACTTAAGGAACATGAACTAAAAGGAAACCAAGGTTCTAGCATCGGTTCCAGGTTTTTATAAACGAAAAGTTAGAGAATCTATTGAAATATTTAAACATACAAAAAATTTCAATAGAGACACGTGTTACGGTCTACATCACACGTGGAAACCGATCTTAACACAGGGTCACGGTTCGGCGAGCACAAGTCGGGTATAAAAGCCCGCCTGAATCTCTTAAAGCACATTCAGTGTTCAGATCTCGTGGAGTAAAGATCCCTGAAGATGCCTCGTGCAATCGAAGTCAAAACGTCGGATAATAATTCCAATTTGACACGGATTTATAGGTTAAGCACGAACTAGTTACCCTAAAATTGTTCTCCATTTTGTACGTAGTCTCAGCTTAAACAGAACGTAGCGACACCAAGTTCCGGTTACTTCATCGAAAATACTTGTGGTAACAATGACGTATTCATGACTAAAAGTGCTACTTGTGTTAATATACTACTTTTAAACAGCCGGATGTTTGTTTTTTTTTATAATTTATACAAATTAAATAAAACTTCAAAGTATCGGGAACTAGATTTATGATTTAAAATAATCGAAAATCTTATCAGCGCTGTACCGATGACAAGGCGCAATAACAGACCATCTTTATCAGCCACTAACGTGGACGGCAGCGCGCTTGTAGCCGTTAGTGTGAAACACGTGCAAATTTAAGACGTCTATAAATAAAAGCTCGTTGCGCTTTGTATAGTGCAATCATGCCCTATGGTCCATTAAATTTATTGGACGATAAGTCAGGACATAAATAGTCTGGCAGAACGGAGAAAAAGCAAAGACAGGACTAGTAAATCCGTTTTGAAAGAACCCCCTGAGGAAAAATTTAGTTTTCTTAGTGGAAAATTTAACTTGTTCAAGAAGAAAAAAAAAACCTTACAAAGTTCGGTAATTCTTAGGGTCTGTTACACGTTATCGGTCGTGACAGGTACCGACTTGCCTAGGAGATGTCCATTTTAAACTTAATTTTTTGAGGGTGAGTTTTATATATTTATTTAAATTGATCGTTATTTGTCTACATATAAAAATTGTTTTGGCAGTATAGTACTTCTTTGCCTGGTTTTCTTAAGTCGAGGTTTATATTTAAAAGACATAATAAGTTTGACGAATTCTGTTTTCTAATAATATTACTAGTTTCTGAAATAAAAACACATTTTTAGTTTTAAAAGCTCTTTTGCTATCCAGGATGTAGTAAAAAATGTATTCAAAAAATAATTCAAATTTGACTCTCCTGCTTTAAGAAAATACTTAAAATTTTTAAAAAAGTTAAGTGTTATAATAAATAAAATAATTTTTTAAGAGACTATTTGGTCCCTTCTACCTAAAAAATGTTTTATATACAAGGAATTTAAAGATATTTGACATGTTTTACCACTTCAAAAGAAATAATTACTTTCCTCTTTTAGGGGTTGCTTCAAATCAATTGATTTAAATCGCGATTTAAATCATGATTTAAATCAACTGATTTTTTTCATTTTAAATCATGATTTAGATCAAATTTTTGTGAAAATAAGTCGCCAAAGCAAGCCAATCAGAGAAGTAAACCAAAAATAACAGTATATTCAAAAGAAAATTAAATAATTTACAATTTACACCAATAAATAACCTAGGAAATTGAACTTTAAAAAACTTAAGGTAACAAGAACAGTTTATGAATAGAAGTATTTTATCAGTTTGTTTTTTAAACAAAGCGACGTATCTTATGTTTTATGTCAAAAATGACGTTTGCAGGCGGCAACTTAAATGTAGATTTCTCCTGCTTAAAATCGTTTTTTAAGTAATCAGGACTTATTTTTTGGTAGTAGAATGGGTTCTAATTTAGTAGACTATGTCAATATTTTCGTAATTAACAAATACAGGATGGTCAAAAACTAGCGTTTAATTAAATTATTTATTATTAATTAAATGAGAAAATCGTTAAAAGTCATTTTTTCAAATGGAGACCCCATAATTTTATAAATTTATCTCATTAACCATTAAAAATGAGGGTGACTTTGTTAAAGAATGTTTATTTCAAAAATTTTTAGTTTTCGAAATATTGGCAATTTAACATTTTTCTATTGACAAAATGCTATACTGACAACTTCTAAAGTTTATGTCAATAGTTTCGTAATTAACAAATACAGTGTGGTCAAAAACTAGCGTTTAATTAAATTATTTATTATTAATTAAATGAGGAAATCGTTAAAAGTTATTTTTTTAAATGAAAATCTCATAATTTTATAAATTGATCTCATTAGCCATTAAAAATGAGGGTGACTTTGTTAAAGAATGTCTATTTCAAAAATTTTTAGTTTTCGAAATATTTGCAATTTAACATTTTTCTATTGAAAAAATACTATACTTGCAACTTCTAAAGTTTATGTCAATAGTTTCGGAATTAACAAATACAGTGTGGTCAAAAACTAGCGTTTAATTAAATTATTTATTATTAATTAAATGAGAAAATTATTAAAAGTTATTTTTTCAAATGGAAACCCCATAATTTTATAAATTTATCTCATTAAGCATTCAAAATGAAGGCGACTTTGTTAAAGAATGTCTATTTCAAATATTTTAGTTTTCGAAATATTGGCAATTTAACATTTTTCTATTGAAAAAATGCTATACTTACAACTTCTAAAGTTTATGTCAATATTTTCGTAATTAACAAATACAGTGTGGTCAAAAACGTTTAATTAAATTATTTATTATTAATTAGCGTTAAAAGTTATTTTTTTTGAATTAAATTATTTATTATTAATTAAATGAGAAAATCGTTAAAAGTTATTTTTTCTAAATAGTCAATAGTTTCGGAAAACCCAAAAACATAATTTTATAAATTTATCTCATTAAGCATTCAAAATGAAGGTGACTTTGTAAAAGAATGTCTATTTCAAAAATTTTTAGTTTTCGAAATATTGGCAATTTAACATTTTTCTATTGAAAAAAATGCTATACTTACAACTTCTAAAGTTTATGTCAATATTTTCGTAATTAACAAATACAGTGTGGTCAAAAACTAGCGTTTAATTAAATTATTTATTATTAATTAAATGAGAAAATCGTTAAAAGTTATTTTTCAAATGGAAACCCCATTTATAAATTTATTTCATTACGTTTAATTAAATTATTTATTATTAATTAAATGAGAAAATCGTTATTTTTTCAAATGGAAACCCCATAATTTTATAAATTTATTTCATTAAGCATTCAAAATGAAAGTGACTTTGTTAAAGAATGGCTATTTCAAAAATTGTTTGTTTTCGAAATATTGGCAATTTAACATTTTAAGTCCTAATACTGGAACCTGTGGTGGAAGATAGATCAAAATACAAGAGTTCTAACCACACTACACCACAACTTGTTACGTTCTGGACGCGCGTTTTGCTAACCAAATTAGCATCATCAGCAGATGATATAAACTAAAGTAACTTATCCTAACCGAGACTATTTATAGGTAAATGTGGTCACACTTGGTTGCACCCGACTGCACCGTTGTCAAGTAAACAATAGAGGGGACTATAGGGAATAGGCCCTCTTTCTTTATTTAGTGCTTTCTTGCCACATTTAACTATTTCTATACTCTCAAATGCATCCAATAATCTATTATTAGATACATTTTTAACCAACTTAAGATTATTTATTCCTATTCGGTGATTGTTTTCCAAAGTATGTTGGGCAACGCTTGACTTTTCTGTTCTTCCGTATCTTAAATGTGCCATGTGTTCTTTAAAACGAATGTTTATGGAGCGTTTAGTTTGCCCAACATATTTTAGATCACAATCATTACAGCTAATTTCATAGATGCCACTCCTCTCCCTCAAGTCGACTTTGTCTTTGGGGTTTCCAAGGAGATTTTTTAAACTATTCTCCGTTTTGTAGGCTACTCTAAAACCTACGTTTTTAAATACTTTTTCTAGACCTCTCGTATATCTGGGATCATATGGGATTACTATGAATTTATTGGAAGCCTCAGGTATTTGAATAGTAGTGGCATCTTTTAACATTTTCTTATGCTTATGTCTATTTACTAGTTTATGTACAAAATTATCATTATATCCATTACTTTTAGCTATATTTTTAATCCGATTCATTTCATTGTTAAAACGTTCTTTACTTAGTGGAAAATTGACTAACCTGTGAGTTAAGAAATGGAATGCTGCCATTTTGTGTTGACGGCAATGAAATGAGTCGGATGTTATATATCTATCAGTATTAGTAAATTTCCTATAAATATCAAATTCTAATTTATCGTTATTTCTAATAACTAACGTGTCGAGAAAAGGTAATTGCCCATTGTTCTCCTTTTTGTACGTAAAATTAATGGAAGAATATTTATTGTTTAATGTTTCTAAGAAAGTGTCCAAATTTTCTGTTTTAGTATCAAAAATAGCAAATATATCGTCTACGTATCTATACCACACCCTTGGGAAATACTTGAGTTCTTTTTTGAATTGGGTTTCTAATCTGCCCATAAACAAATTTGCAAGGAACGGAGATAAGCAATTGCCCATCGCAGTTCCCTCTAGTTGTTTATAATATTTATTGTTGTACTGAAAAAAAATTTAATTCATACATAATTTTGTGAGAAGTAAATACTCATCAATAATTTCTTTCTTCAAATTATTGATTTCAAGTAGTTCCTTTAGGTACTCTAAAGCTAGTGGTATGGGTACACTAGGAAATAATAAGCTTACATCAAAAGATATTAAAATTTCACCTTCTTTTAAGTGAACATCCTTAATTTTATCTAAGAATTCTAACGAGTTAGTAACCTCAAAGTTATCATACGAGATATTTAATTTGCCGAATTCTTCTACTAACCATTTTGAAATATTGTACGTTGGTGATCCAACAGCTGAAACAATAGGTCTCATGGACTTCCCAGGTTTATGAATTTTGGGAAGGCAATACAGTTTAGATAACTGTGGGTTACTATGTGTTAGTTTGAATTTTAGTTTATCGGACACAAGGTTTTTACACTGCTTTAAAGTTCTTTTTACTTCTGTTATCATTTTTGATAACGAGTTTTTCTGAATTAAATCATAAGGACCAGTTTGAATCAAATTGTCTACTCTTTCAAAATAATCTGTTTTGTCTAGTATAACAACCTTATTTCCTTTGTCAGCTTTTAAATAAAAACATTCCTTTTTCTTCAGTCCCTGGATAACTTTAGTGTTTTTACGAGAAACATATTTTGACTTGTTGTTAAAAACGTTTTTTGAGATTTGATTTCTGCAAGCCTCTCTAATGAATCCCTTAGTTGACTCTGGCACGTATTGAATGGAACTTTCGATATTCCCTATAATAGTTGGTAAACTATTTTTTACTGGAGGCTCTGCAAAATTCAAACCTTTATTCAAAAGGGCGATTTCTCTATTATCAAAAGACTGAGAAGAAAGAGTTTCTACAATGTTCTCGACTTCCGAAGAAATTTGTTTTTGTGGTTTCAACTTTCTCAGTTTGTTTTTAAGTGAACACATTTTCTTCAAAAATTTGGCATCGATAACTACGAACATTTTTCTTTGGAAATCTAACCACTGTTCAAATTCTAAATTACTAAGCTTATAAGTGAGTTTTTTAAATAATCCGTATGCTTCAATCTTCGTTTGCTATACAGATTTTTAATTTCTAAATCTAGCCACTTTTGTTTGGCAAAAGATTCAACCTTCCCAGTAACGGGTGATTGTTTAGGGATCTTGACTGAAATGAATTTAGGGAAAACTGAAAAAGACTTGCATGATTTTAGAAACCAAATATCTGCTGCTATTAACCTAATCTTAGTACAGTACTTACAATAAAGGTTTTGTTCCGTTGACCGTGAAGCCATGTTAAGTCCTAACACTGGAACCTGTGGTGGAAGAGATCAAAATACAAGAGTTCTAACCACACTACACCACAACTTGTTACGTTCTGTACAACAATAAATATTATAAACAACTAGAGGGAACTGCGATGGGCAATTGCTTATCTCCGTTCCTTGCAAATTTGTTTATGGGCAGATTAGAAACCCAATTCAAAAAAGAACTCAAGTATTTCCCAAGGGTGTGGTATAGATACGTAGACGATATATTTGCTATTTTTGATACTAAAACAGAAAATTTGGACACTTTCTTAGAAACATTAAACAATATATATCCTTCCATTAATTTTACGTACGAAAAGGAGAACAATGGGCAATTACCTTTTCTCGACACGTTACTTATTAGAAATAACGATAAATTAGAATTTGATATTTATAGGAAATTTACTAATACTGATAGATATATAACATCCGACTCATTTCATTGCCGTCAACACAAAATGGCAGCATTCCATTTCTTAACTCACAGGTTAGTCAATTTTCCACTAAGTAAAGAACGTTTTAACAATGAAATGAATAGGATTAAAAATATAGCTAAAAGTAATGGATATAATGATAATTTTGTACATAAACTAGTAAATAGACATAAGCATAAGAAAATGTTAAAAGATGCCACTACTCTTCAAATACCTGAGGCTTCCAATAAATTCATAGTAATCCCATATGATCCCAGATATACGAGAGGTCTAGAAAAAGTATTTAAAAACGTAGGTTTTAGAGTAGCCTACAAAACGGAGAATAGTTTAAAAAATCTCCTTGGAAACCCCAAAGACAAAGTCGACTTGAGGGAGAGGAGTGGCATCTATGAAATTAGCTGTAATGATTGTGATCTAAAATATGTTGGGCAAACTAAACGCTCCATAAACATTCGTTTTAAAGAACACATGGCACATTTAAGATACGGAAGAACAGAAAAGTCAAGCGTTGCCCAACATGCTTTGGAAAACAATCACCGAATAGGAATAAATAATCTTAAGTTGATTAAAAATGTATCTAATAATAGATTATTGGATGCATTTGAGAGTATAGAAATAGTTAAACGTGGTAAGAAAGCACTAAATAAAGACAGAGGGCCTATTCCCTATAGTCCCCTCTATTGTTTAGTTGACAACGGTGCAGTCGGGTGCAACCAAGTGTGACCACATTTACCTATAAATAGTCTCTTAGGATAAGTTACTTTAGTTTATATCATCTGCTGATGATGCTAACTTGGTTAGCGAAACGCGCGTCCAGAAGGTAACAAGTTGTGGTGTAGTGTGGTTAGAACTCTTGTATTTTGATCAATTTAACATTTTTCGATTGAAAAACTATACTTACAACTTCTTAGGTTTGGTATTAGTAAGCCATGACGGCCAGGCTGAAATAAAACTCAATCGAGAACTGTCATTATTTCCGCTTTAAAATTAATCAATTGGTTTTATTCCACATAAATGTTACTATTTATTGTTATTATTGTTGTTGTTACTTATTTTTCTTTAATTTAATGAATATAACCAAATAGCACAATACGTCATTGTTATCACAAGTATTTTCGTTGAAGTAACCAGAACTTGGTGTCGCCATGTTGTTTTTAAGCTGAGACTACTTAGTTATTACCAAAATGGGGAACAATTTTGGGGTAACTATATCGTGAATAACACGTAACTGTGACTTTGACTATTACGTAGATAGAACGGAATTGTGTAGTTCTATTTAAGTAGCCGAATAGTAATAATTCAGCTTATTCATCACTTTCTTATTTCTGTCTTTATTTAATCCGTTTTAAAAATATGTATGGTTCGTTTTAATACAAAGAAAACAGTTATGGCGACTTCAAACACTCAAATTGGGAATATGGTGTAGAACGTATAGAATACGTTATTGGTATTTGAGGTAGGATACATGCGTTTCACTCAGTTTTCTGGCTATGCTAAGGACCTAAAATTAAAACGTAGGGAATTTCTCTGGTGAATATACCGATGACAGTCGTGAAAAAATTACGCGTCTTTAAAATTCGTTAATTATCGATACATTTTAGTTAAATATATTGGCCAATTTAAATCTCAAAAATGTAATTTTGGACTTTGGTTTAAATAGTAACTATCATTAAATATCTTATTATAAAGAGTGATTCTTTTTTTAACGTAGTGTTTAATATGTATGCATTTTTAATCTTTATACACAGAAAAACAAACATCATAGCTGAATATTTATAGGGGAGACGAAAATAAACAATGACGTTCTATTGGACTTTTACTTTTAGGCCGGCTGCATTTCTTTACTGAGTAAATTACTTAACATCAACTGTCTACGACTGCTCCCATACGCTTTTATAGTTTTGGATTCTTTAAATACGCAATTGTCACTTACACCCAAGTACACTTAAGTCTTGAACACTAAGGTGGTACGAATAAAGTTATCTACAAAGTTCCCATTAAACCTGTACTGTATATTACCAAGCGGTTAAGATTTGCGAACATTATGCCGGTTCTTTAAAATTTAATGCTTTGTGTCAGAGGGCGTGTTAATGCGGAGAGTTGAGGTACTTGAGTCACTACTATAATTCTGCCATCTATCATAACCATAACCCTTTGTTTCGTTTTTATTTTTTTTTCCTTAAAATGTCGCTTTAGGTTGTTTTGTTCAGGTATGACATAACCAGTTGTGATATTTTTAATTTTCTATAAAATGTGACTGAATGACGAAAGCTACTTTTTTTTATGGTATGTGAAGCCATTGTGGACCATTTTAACTTGTTACTCGTAGACGACAACACAACACATACATAACTAATTCGTTTAGACCGAATTACAATGACTTTAGAAGGACAGTGGCGACAGTAGAAGCCCACCCGCCAAGTTGATGCAAAATTCACCCATATTATCGTTGGTTTTTCGCAAAATATGACTAAATTAATCTACTTTTATATTGACAAACTCTGTCAGCGTCAGTTGTAAATGTAGGGTTATGTTAATGTTTTACTTTACAAATAACAATGTTTGTGCAAGTGATTAATGAGAGTTATCTGCCAAGTGAGTTTAGTAATATAATTTGTACTGAAGAAGGCCTACAAAATAGTTTCTTTTATGCTAATCTTGGAGAGCTTCTACCTCAAATTGAGGTACTGAATGAATAAAACATATAGTAAGACATGACACAATATTGTCTTTTACAGAAAAATAAAACCAAAATATAATAATGTGCAATATTTAATAACTTTTTTTGGAGTAAACTTAAACTTACGACATTTAGGGGCATAGTCATTTACACATTCATCACAAACACTTTATAATTACAAGCAAAAAACAGGTGAACCAGGCTTAAATACATTTCTCCATATTGCCAATGGCTGAAAAGTTCCTGTTTGAATCAATATTCAATTTAATAATCACAAAAACTAATAACATGAAACACTAAAATAACAAACCTCATAAGAAACCCACGTAGGCGAAAAGTAAACAAAATTATTTTAGCAGCAATATGGCCGAACCAATCAAAAATTGGTTATTCTATTGTTGCCACTGTCCTTATAAAATCACCGACCGAATCTCGTACCAGCGCCCCCTATCTCCGGAACCTCAAGTACAAGAGGAAATAGTTTATTTGTAGTAAATAATTACTGTAATTCTTACATCTAAGTTGCAAGTAGCAGTAGCTGATAAATTTATAAATAAATTTTTCTACTCTGCAACGACTCGTTTCACTTTATAGTAATACGTTATAGGGGTACATTTGAACGTAATGGAGTAGTCTCTGCAAAGTTCAAGAAGGTACTGATACTTAAAAGTTGTAATTTATTAAACAGATTAGAAACAGTAACTTTGAATAATTACTGTTATGTCACGGAAAAGAAATGACGACCTTAGAGTCAATTCTTTAAGTAGTGTGTATGACAAAAACCAAAGCGAATCTGCATATGAATTTTTTAGTAATAAATTAAACCACGCCATTAAATCTTCATCTTCTAAAGCCTTGGATAACTTCGGGCCTAGTAAAATCTATTAGACATAGGGACATATTAAAAAAACAAATTCTAACAAATAAAAATAATGCAACACTTATACGTGAATACAAAAATTATAAAAATACTCTAAATAAACTAAAGCAAACTACTTTAAAAACAAATTTGAGGAAACCAAGCAAAATCCCAAAAAAATGTGGCAAATAATAAATAAAAAACTACAGTATAAAAATACTACCCAAAATAACCAAAATCTCTCGCTAAAAGATGATAACAATGTTTTACAACAAAATTAGAAAATAGTTGCAAGGATATTTAATAAATACTTCATAAATATTGGTAAAACAATGGCAGACAAACTCCCTTCTGAGAAAAAATATAATAACAACCAAATAAATTATTGGAGTATATTTTTAATGCCAGTATCTGAGGAGGAGGTAAAAAAATTATAAACGGATTAAAAATAACTCTGCACCTGGATTAGACGGAATTACTAGTAAAATGCTGAAAGAAATACGAAATTTTATTGCTAAGCCTCTAACACATATTTTTAACTGTTCTATTTCGACGGGTATAGTTTCTTGTGAATTGAAGAAGTCGGTTGTCATACCTATTCATAAAGGTAAAGAGACTTATTTACCGGGCAATTACCGGCCGATATCTCTAATTAATAATATTGCAAAAGTATTGGAAGTTTGTATAAGGGACAGAATTATAAGCCACATAGAAAAACATAACATTCTTTCTCCGAGTCAATTTGGATTTCGTCATGGAAGATCAACGGAAGACGCATTTATGAGGTATCAAACTTTATTGATAATGCTATTAATAGAAGTAAAAAACCACTTGCGATCTTCTTGGATTTGGCCAAAACCTTCGATACCGTACTGCATGATATTCTTCTAAACAAGCTAAGCAATTACAGAATAGGAGGATTATGCCATAACTTAATAAGGAGTTATCTTGAAGATCGAAAACAATGTGTAAGGGTACAAAATGATTATAGCAGTTTTGAAATAGGACAGTGTGGTGCTCCGCAAGGAACCGTAAATGGACCACTCCTATATTCCTTATATATTAATGACCTCCTTTGCCTCACTACATCCAGCAAATTGGTCTCGTATGCAGATGATACTGTTCTTCTTGTACTGGGGGATACCTGGAATGCTACAGTGGAGCAGACCATATCTGAATTTGCAAAGGTACGTCAATGGTTGGGTGAAAACCGATTGACAATTAATATTGTAATTGATCAGAATATTAAGTGGGATAAAGATATAGAAAGTACAAATTCAAAACTACGTAAACTAATTTATAAAGTCTATCAAATCAGAAATATCATGCCAATCAATATCCTCAAATTATTATATATCACACTAGCTGAATCAGTCATTAGATACGGTCTGTCAATATGGGGAGGGACATTTAATACAACACTAAATATTTTAAATGTAACTCAAAGATATCTCCTTAAAGTAATTTACAAAAAAAAAACCAGATACTCTACTCTACAGATAGTCCAGAACAAGAAACCAAAGATATCCGGCATACTTTGGTCCTTCAAATAAGTCCTTTTTAAATTTTATAAAAAAAATTTTTAAAATTATTCGAGGTATTTCGCTTATGTTAGTGTGAAATTATATGATTTTAGGTTTTATAATTTTTAAAATTATCATTTATTTAGTATAGGTTATAATTTAAGAATTTAGCAATAGGTAATTACAACAAAATTTCTTTTCTTTTGTACACACACAGATGATACATCTAGTGTAAACATTTTCTACGTAATATATTTGATTTGATTTGAGTTGCTTGGCAGTAGTTATTATATAATTACTTTATATGGAAAATTACTATAAAGTATTATTCGCAGTAACAAATACATATATAATTCTTAAAAACGAGTAACCCAAAATGTGTTGATATATAGTAGGATTATTAGTAATAAATACGTAATAACTTTAAAGAGTAGTAGCGGAAACAGTTGTAGTTATTTTAGTGCTAGCTGGGTACCTACGTTCTAAAGTTTTTTAATGTATACTCCAGAAGAAAGAGCCGATATGCTGGAGTGCTATTTATCTAGCAACAAAAGTCCAGTATTAGCCTTAAGAAGTTATATTACCAAATTTCCTCTAAGACGCCATCCAGAAAAGAAGGTATTTGCTAGAGTCTATGAGTGTTTTCAAAGAAATCATAGTTTGATTCAGAGAAAACAACGAAGCCGCCATGTTTAAATAATGAAGATCAAATAAATATATTTTTATATTTTGGAGAGTAGCCTGAAACTTCCATCCGTCAGACAACTCTGGACCTGAATTTGAAAATAACTAGTATCCAGACGTGTTTGCATGAAGATAAATAAAAAACAAAACTGGAAGAAAAAGACTATAATAGAAGGTTAGAGTTTAGCAACACTATAATGGACAAAAATTTTTCGAAAAATATTTTCCGTAATATTGTTTGGAGGGATGAATCCATATTTACTATTGCAAGCCAGATATCTAACAGAAAAAGTTTACATTACTGGAGCAACAGAAACGAAAAAAAATAGTTGAGGTAAAAACCCAAGATCGAAAATCCGTTAAGGTTTGGTGTATTTTCAATCGACAACAACGATTTATGCGAATGTCTCTCCTGCCCCGTTGAATTCCTCACGAAGTTTTTTTTACGTTTAAGTGTTGAAAAATTGCGTTCTACCGATGAACTTGTGGCAGGTTTTGTCAATACTAATTCACACAATTTCGACACTTCGGTGTAGGCATCTTCCAGCTCCTTATCTTTTAAAAATTGCATTAGTTCCTTAGTGTTATTTTTTGAGCTAATGTCATCAGTTTCATAAATCACTTTTAGTTCAGATCGCAGTAACACTCGGTAGAAGAACTGGCCATAATGAAGAAGAATAGATTTAAACGTATCTTCTGGAAAAGTTTTTCCTTCAAATGCATCAAAATTGCAGAGCTCGAGGAATTTAAAATAATTTAAACCGTTAAATCTATAGTTTATTTGTTGCTGAATTTGATCGATTATTTCATAAAAGAGGTGTCTGTATGATGTTTGAACATCTCCCACCTTGTCTGTTCGAAGACGCTTGGCTTGTGGCTCTACATTTAACGTCATCGTTTTCTCCCAAAATAGGTCAAAGTCATCATCAAGAATTTTAGAATCAGTATTTTAGGAGGAAAATTTAAATGCTAGAAGATATAAAGACCTCTTAAGAAATAACATACAGCAGGTAATTGAAAACGGTGTGGCCCAAGCAAGGAATATCTACCTAACTGTCCAGTCGATACCAATACTGGATTGGGGAAAACGGCAATCTTGCCTGGCCTCCCGGAAGTCCAGACTTGACTCGCATTGACTACTTTTTATGGGGTACCTTAAAAAATATTGTTTACCAGGAGAAGCCAAAAACTCCAGGAAAGAATCCAAGAATTACGAGGAAAATTTAAATGCTAGAAGATATAATGACCACTTAAGAAATACCATACAGCAGGTAATTAAAAACTGTGTGTCCCAAGCAGTATTATGAAATTTAATATAGCAGCAAGAAAGAGCCTCTTACCATTGGAGCCAAGGAATACTGAATTGGGGAAAACGGCAATTTTGCCTGGCCTCCCGGAAGTCCAGACTTGACTTCCATTGACTACTTTTTATAGGGTACCTTAAAAAATATTGTTTAACAGGAGAAGCCAAAGACTTCAAGAAATAATCCAAGAAGGTGTCAATTTAGTTAATCAAGGACAGTTTGCAGTGAAGGCAGTTTTATATTTAGAAACAGTCTTTACATTTCCAATTCAGCGGAAGTGCCAAGCCGTTGTGTGAGTACGGAGTATTCATCCAAAATGAGCCTATATCAAGATTAGTTCTCAAGCCAAATATAATTTTGGATTTGCAATATCCCAAACGTGATTAAAAACCATAAAATATAGCTTTTGTTGCATTTTTCCCGACCATTTCCCCATTAAATAAATAGTCCTTAAAAAATCACCTTATTTTCCCGAGCACCGTTCCCGTGCTTCAAGCGAGTGCACTAAATTTAAAAACGATTTTTATCCCTATTACTTTTATAGCAACACAATTTTAATCACGATTATACAGCTCCCACTCGCCGTTTTCCCAGAAACAAAAGACCAGCGCCGCTAGTCGGTTGTTTTGGCCGCCAACTCCGCCGTTTTTCATCGCGTCCTCGCATTAAAAACGTCGGCCATTACGGCATTAAACGTCATCCATTAGCCGTTGGTGGTTAATTATCGCTAAAACGCTGTTCGCTTGTTATTGTTGTTGTTGTTTCCCGGTGTGCTTCCAATACACCTCGACCGGAAAACTGAAGGAGAAACAACAACAGGGCCTTTAGAGCTAGGTAAAACTGGAGCGGAGGTTTTGAATATATTTGGGGTTTGTTAGTATTACACACAGACTTTTCGGTATTTTATTTTTTAAATCAGGTATGGACAACCTCTGCTTAGCTGAGGGAGTAATTTCGAGTTTTAATCAGGTCGCGGGCCGTAGGTAAAAAATAAGTAGGTAGTAGTGAATAAAAAGGCAATAAAAATTCACATATTTTTTTTATTATTGATAACACATTGATAATTTTATTTATTGATTTTTTAACTGTTCCTAGTAGTTTTTGGATGCAGAATGTAAAAAAGTTCTCAGATTTTGTCTATCAGATCTAGTTTTTTTTTTAATTGTGTATATATTTTACGTTATAACTGTTATAATATATAATATCACTATTGCTAGTTAAAAAAACAAAGACACATGGATTTAAGTATTTATTGCAAAAACTTAATTTACATAATTACATTAGTCACTAATCACATACAAATTTTCTTTTATACGACTTTCTAGAATGGAGTTTACTAGGGCAGTCTCGCTGAAAGTAGTCCGCCATCATGTGGCTATCCCATCGTCCTTGATAACGATCTTCCATAGTTTTAATATCCTGATGGAATCTTTCAGTTTTCTGGAAAACGATCTAAGTGAACTTTTATACTCATGTTACAGCCGAGAATATTAAAATTTGAAAGCATAGTTTCCACCAATTCTACATAATTCTCTGTTTTATGATTGCCAAGAAAATTTTGTACTACTTGAACAAGTGAACACCAAGCGTTAGATTCAGTCTCGTTCATTGATATGGTGAATTGTGGATCTTTAACAAGTTGCCTTGTTTGAGGACCATCAAATATACCAGCTTTTAGTTTTTCCGTGCTAATGCCAGGAAATTTACGTGACAAATACCCAAAACAATTTCCATCTCGATTTAAAGCCTTCACAAACTGCGTCATTAAGCCTAGCTTGATATGCAAGGGCGGAAGTAAGATTTTTTCTCTTGAAACCAAAGGTTCATTGACCACGTTTTGTTTTCCTTGAATCATGACATCTCTTGAAGGCCAATTTTGGTAACCCAGTTAACCATTTTTAAATCAACACAAATTGCCCACTGATGTTCTTCGTATTTAATTTTTCTCAAAACTAATGCAGTGTTTCATATTCTTCCTTCATGGTAGTAGAATGACCAATAGGAATTGAGCTATATTTCTTACCGTTATGTAAAAGAACACATTTTAAACTACGTTTTGAACTGTCAATAAAAAGGCGCCGATCATCTGGAGTGTATTCAGGCAACCCCATTTTTTTCTAAGAGCCCTTTTATATTGTTACAGAATACCAAGCCATTTTCCTGAGCGAAAAAAGGCAGCAGATCCTTATCTCTTCTACGATAAAATGTAATATTAGTACCTGGACAAAGTAGATTTTTTTCTTTTAATCTGGATGCAAGTAATCTAGCGGATTCCTTTGAGAGATTCAGGCCTCTTATAAGATCGTTTAGTTCTTCTTGATTGAAACACTGCGGAGTTGCTAAATCTGCTTCAAATTCGCTGTCGTTTTCTGATTGAATTCTTTGAACTTCGTCAGATGTTGATGTTTCTGTATCATCTTCTGTCGGTTCGGGTAGACTGCTGAATGATGGAACTGGTATTTCTTCCGAATGCGCTACAGGCCTTCTTGCAGAACTAGATCAGGATATGTCCATTTATGTCTATTGTTTTGAAATAGCAGTCGTCATGATGGTTTCGCGGTTCTCTCCAAACCATTGGTACACCAAACTTTAGGCACTTCCTCTTTCCAGTTGTCCGCTGTCACAAATGTTCAACACATGTTTTACATATGAAATGTGGGGCCCAAGATTTATCTTGAACTCCTAAATAAACGCCAAAATAGGCAAGATAAGCTCTTTTCACAAAGTCAGAAATCATTTTTCTGCTCTCTTTCATAGTGTATTCACCACACACATAACAAAAAACATCGGGATAATTTACACAGGTATGTCTGCTTGTGGATGCCATTGTTTCAGTTTAGTGTCTTGATACTACAAAACGACCAAAATTTACACAAAATGATTGCACAACTTTACTTGAGAACACTCAGTAATATACTAAAAAGCAGGTATAGAGGGATTCGGTCATAAGCAATTACAGGTGTAAAAGTAATTAAGAGCAGTGTATTGAGTAGTTCCTAGTATAGGAACATTGGGTCAGGGACAATTCCAGGTATCCATTTGGTTAATTAGATCCTGGGAAATTTCTATTTTGACGATTAAGTACATATTTATCTTTTTATTTGTTGTCCTTTATCAGCAAAAAATATCAATTAACCTGTAACCTGTATCTCAAAAACTAGAGCTGATAGCTGGTGGCATTTTTGGAATCAGCACAATGAAAAAATCTAAAATCAGGTGTTGGATTTCCGGCACCAAATTTTTGTTTTCATTTTGTTACCCTGTGTAATAATAGTATATTCAAGCAAATAAAAAAAACAAATTAATAAAAACAGATAAAAATTAATGAGATATTTTAGTTTGAAGCTAAGAAATAAAATGATCAATATTGGGGTCAATATCACTAGTACATTTTAGTTAGTTAGTAGAAGATGATTCAGAGAAACGAACTGATTTTTGTGAAATAATGCCAAACAGATTGATAGCCAGCCCTACTTACACAATATTTGCTTTAGTGGCAAAAGCACATTGTTTTGAATTGCCGTGTCAATTCGAATAATTGCAGCTATTGGAGTGAACATACAACAATATTCCCAGAAAGTTAACGTTTGAGAATGCATTTTGGGCACCATATTATAGGTCCTATATTTTTGAAAAGTTTTGAATAGGCCTTGTTAAGTTGAGTTACCTTATAGCAAGAGGAAGCATCAGCCCTTATTTTTGTTCCGGATCTCAGAAATGCTTTAAATGATATTAAATATCCGAGTAGATATAGGTCGGCTATTGCCTATACAAGTGCCAGTACAGACGCCAGACATTACACCTTTCGACTATTTCCTCTGAACCTATATTAAAACTAAGATGATTAATATATTTGACTGGAAAAGGTAAATCACGAATCTACCTTATATAAAACTAACCTTTTAATTAAGCCTTAGTACCTAAACCTTTTTAATAGGCCTTGAAATAAAATTGGCCCAATTATTCTGTTACCAACGAAGCCAGCCCAGACATTGACACCAAACCTGTCTTGAAAGTTTCCTACTCTCATTTCATGTTGATTTTGTTGGGCCTAATAACGAGTGTTTTGCTTGTTAAACATACCATTATTAGTTTTCTCATTTTTTTATCTCAAAAACAGTTGACTTTAGGGATAGGGTATGCTTAATAAAATATGATCAGAAATGTAGATTCTTAAAATGAAATAATATACAGGGTGTTCCATTAGAGGTTCTGAAGTTTTGGCGTGTAACTTGATTTTAAAACACCCTGTATATTTCAAGACATTTTTGAATCATTAATCGTATAGAACTATACAACTTTTATATGAAACTTTTTTACCCAACTTGTATAGTTTTTGACATATCTCAAGGTTTCCAGATTTTATGCCCTCATTGTATATATATATATATATATATATATATATATATATATATATATATATATATACAGGGTGTCCGGGAAAATGTGGGAGATCTCTCGGACTCAGATAGAACATTAAAAAATAAGATGACAAGTTCCCATAAATTTTTTTCCTAGCGGCCCTCCCTACGGAGATACGGCCCCCTAAAGGACCCCACTGGAAATCGGTTTTTCTAGAATAACTTTTAAACGACTCAATATAATTTAACGAAAATTTAATATGATAAACAGTAGTAAGGACCTCTCAAAATGCTTCCCTTAAAACATAATTAGCTTGTTTAGTTTACCAGGGACGGACTAGATTGTACATTTTAACGCTCAAATTTTTAACACCCTGTATAATAAGGAGTTAAAAAAAATAAATTTGGATACCTTGAACATTAAGCTAAAGAAAAGGTGCTCTTGTTCATTGTCGATAAAATGAACCGTTTTCGAGAAAAAAAAATAATAAAAGAATACAACTTTGGGAGTATTAAATATGTTTTGATCCTGAACAACCTAATACGCTAAATAGAAAAAAGTCAATTAAAAACTTCATAAGTGGGTTCAACATGTGCTCCGTGATTTGTGATGCACTCGCGGGCACGACGAATAGAGGACTGCTGTACTCGCCACAACAACCCAGCATTGTTCCTTATCATATCGCAATGAAACGTGATTCTCTGTAAAAGTTCCTCCCTAGTAGCAACCGGAGAGGAATACACCAAGGTTTTGAGATGACCCCACAGGTAGAAATCCATTGGCGTTAGGTCGGGAGACCGTGGAGGCCAGGCAATGGGACCTCCTCTGCCTATCCAACGGTTTCCATAGACGTTATTTAGGTGGTCCCGTACAGCAACGCTAAAATGGGGTGGGGCTCCATCATGCATAAAATGCATCCTTTGGCGGGTTTCAAGTGGCAAATGCTCTATTGAATCTAGAAAAGCGTTCTGAAGGAACTCTAAATAAAGTTCACCATTCAATCGTGCCGGTAATACGCATGGTCCAATGAAAAAATTGCCGATTATTCCTGCCCAAACATTAATGGATTGAAACTGATGTTGATGATGATGAACGACAGTGGCATGAGGGTTTTCATCAGCCCATACATGCGAGTTATGTAAATTTACAATACCATCTTTGGTAAATCCTGCTTCATCGGTAAAAAGAATAATGCTAATGAAGTTTGGGTTTGTTCGTTGTTGATCTAACAACCAGTTTGCGAACTGGATTCTTCGAGGAAAATCTTCAGGAAGTAGTTGATGCACTTTTTGCAGATGATAAGGGTATAACAACTGTTCTTTAAGTACTTCAGCAACTGTACTTTTTGACACATGAAGCTGCGCGGCTAATATTCGAGTGCTTATTGAGGGAGTATCAGCTACAGTATCCAAAATATCTTCCTCCAATTGCACCGTACGTACTGTTCTCCTCACACCAGCATCAGTACTCCTTTTCCCAAAACTTCCTAAAAATAATTAATGAACGTCAATAATGTTACCTTATTAATTGAGAATTGCCCACCAGTTTCTCTTAGACGTTGGTCAATTCGCTGAAATGTTTTCTCATTTGGAATATTGCGATTAGGATATCTTTCTCCATACAACCTTCTTGCTTCATAAGCATTGCAAGATGCAAGTCCGTACATAAGATGCATATCTGCATACTCACTAAATGTGTATCCCATTATCGAATTAAATTTACCAAGGTATTCAAAATTTAATAAATTAATATCGAAGTAGGTACAAAAAGATCAACGTGTTAAGAAGATTTCAAATGCACACGTCAATGCGAGATTATTTATTTCGTACCATAGTAACGTTTGTAAAAAAGTGCATTCTTTAATACTGATAAATAAACAATAATAAAACATTAATACTTTTATTATTTTTTTTCTCGAAAACGGTTCATTTTATCGACAATGAACAAGAGTACCTTTTCTTTAGCTTAATGTTCAAGGTATCCAAATTTATTTTTTTTAACTCCTTATCATACAGGGTGTTAAAAATTTGAGCGTTAAAATGTACAATCTAGTCCGTCCCTGGTAAACTAAACAAGCTAATTATGTTTTAAGGGAGTATTTTGAGAGGTCCTTACTACTGTCTATCATATTAAATTTTCGTTAAATTATATTGAGTCGTTTAAAAGTTATTCTAGAAAAACCGATTTCCAGTGGGGTTCTTTAGGGGGCCGTATCTCCCTAGGGAGGGCCGCTAGGAAAAAAATTTATGGGAACTTGTCATCTTATTTTTTAATGTTCTATCTGAGTCCGAGAGATCTCCCACATTTTCCCGGACACCCGGTATATATATATATATATATATATATATATATATATATATATATATATATATATTTTTTTTTTTGTTTTTGTTGTTTGACCTTTTTTTTCAATATATATTTATCCTAATTTTTCTTGGTTTGAGGTCAATACATTAACAACAAAATTAGTACATATTTTTAAACATATATTTCGTTTCTAAGGTGACGTTTCGACCATAGTTTTGGTCTTTTTCAAACCTAAAATTTGTTTAGCACTATTTTTTTTAAGTTTATAAAGTATTAAAAATTTAGGACTTACCATAGAACGTAAAATAGTTGACTAAAAAGTATACATAATCCACATATCTGACATATACTACACATATTTAATTTACATTTTACAAATATTGTGGACGTTTATTACAGACAAATTACAAGCGACTGAGCGAACACTGTTATAGTAAAGATATATACAATTTATTTAGGTTATTTATGTCTTTTTTGTCATTTATGGCGTTTTTGTTTTTTTGAATTTCAGCCATCTCAAAAAATTCTCTTTTTTTCAACTGAGGTTCGGATTTTAATACTTTCACTTGTTCGTAGTTGAAAGTATGTTTTTTGGACATCTCATGGTGTGTTAATGCGGTGCTGTTCTTTTTATCATATTTGTGACTTTTCAGTCTATTTTCTAAGTATTGGCTTGTTTGTCCAATATAAACACCGTTACAATTATTGCAAGGGATCTGATAGACTATATTGCTTTTTTTATTAATTGGCGTTTTCGATTTTAAGTTGCTGAAGTTCTTTGATAATAAGTTATAGGCTTTGTGACTTGTCGTGATGTTATATTTTTTAAAAAGGTTTTGAAATTGCTGGGATAAACCATTTATGAAAGGCAGAGAAATGTATTTTGTTTTAGGTAGATTTGATGTAATAATGGCATTTTCAGAATTATAATATTTATGTATTCTGCTTTTGAATAATTTATTTACTAATTTTTTAGGGTATTGATTTAGAGTTAATGCTGCTTTAGCCTTTTTAATTGCTCGTTCTCTGAATTCAGAGTCGGACAGCTTAATTGCCCGATCTGCCAGACCAATAATTACAGATTTTTTTTGAGACATTGGGTGACAGGAGCTGAAATTTAGGTATCGAGAGGACCAAGTTTGTTTTGTGTACCATTCCGTTTTAATTTTATTTCCTATATGATGTAATGTTAAGTCTAAAAAATTGATTTTGTTGTTCTCTTCGCTTTCAATTGTAAATTGTAGTCTTTTATGGTATTGATTAAATTGCTTTAAAATAATTTCTGTTTGGCCAGATGGGATTGCAGTAATACAATCATCGACATAACGATAAAAAAATGGTATATTAAATTCCACATTACTTAGAACAGTCTCCTCTAAATCTTCCATAACTATTTGGGCAACGACGCTTGATATAGATGCTCCCATAGCACAACCTTCTATTTGTTTATATAACTGATTTTCGTATATGAAATATGTAGAATTTAGTGTTAATTCTACTGCTTTAAGAAATTCATCTTGAGGAATATCTGTGTATTTTTTTATTTCAGACCATTTCTTTTTAATTATTCTGGTAGCCAATGAGATTGGAACGCTGGTATACAGGGAAACAACATCAAGCGATATCAGTTGGTAATTTTCCGGAATTTCTAACTGTTTTAATTTTTCTTTAAATTGATAGGAGTCTTTGATATAGTAATTATTTTTATGTACAATATTTTTTAAGATTTTTTTTAAAAAATTTGATAGTGGTGTAAACGGGGATTGAATGCATGAGACAATTGGCCGTAATGGGATATTTTCTTTATGTAGTTTAGGCAATCCGTAAATTTTGGGTGGCACACTATTGCGGATTTTTAGTTTTTTAGCAGTGTCGGGTGATATAAAAAGATTTTTTTCCCAAGAGTTAACTAATTCATTATTTCTTTTTTGATACTGGTTTGTGGGATCTTGTTTAATTTTTTTATATGTTTTAGTGTCATTTAATATTTCATTCATTTTTATGTTGTAGTTAGCAGAACTCATTAACACTGTTTTGTTTGTTTTATCGGCTTTTAGAACCTTTATAGAAGGGTTATTTTTTAAAAAACTTTTAGTTTTTGTTAAGTTTATTGAGTGTTTTTTATTTTTGTTTGTTTGATTTTTCAGTTTAGTTTTAAAATTTGTTAATATATTACAAGATTTTGCTCTAATTTCGTCTTTCTCTCCACCTCTCAAATGATTTATACCGTTTTCAATGTTACATAGTATATCGGTAGTTGGCAAAAGTCTATCATTATTTAATTCCGTTGCAAAATTAGGTCCTAAGCTTAAAATTTCCATAGCGTAATCTGGAATATTTTGATCTGTTAGGTTTTCTACCCACATTGATGTTTTTTTTTGTTGAGGGGGAGCTTTTTGCTTTGAAATTAGGTGGTCTAGTTTATTTTTATTGTTTTGTTTTATTTCTTGGAAAAGTTTTTCAGTTTTTTGTATATTGCGGATTTTAAATTTAATGAAAATTGTATTTGGTATATTTTCCATAAGGCGATTTTCGAGATGCTTGAATTTATTTCGTAAATTTGTTATGTTTAAAGTTGTTTCTGTAATTAATAAATTTAATGTACTTAAAATAAATTTTGGTAAGACAAACTGGTTATATTTACGTTCAAGGTTTACATTTTCGAATTTTATATGAGACATTTTAAGATTAAGAAAGGTTGGTTGTAAGTTTTCTGTTTTACATCTCAATAAAAACACTCTTCTATTCTTTTGGTTGGCAATTTTTCGAGAGATGTTTTCATATTCTTTCATTTCGTTCACAATATGACGTCCATATGTGCTTTCAATTGTTCTGTAGTTTAGTACTTCTTCACCCATACTTATATATTTTTTTTTGCTTTGTGTTCTTTGACCTTTTTTTTCAATATATATTTATCCTAATTTTTCTTGGTTTGAGGTCAATACATTAACAACAAAATTAGTACATATTTTTAAACATATATTTCGTTTCTAAGGTGACGTTTCGACCATAGTTTTGGTCTTTTTCAAACCTAAAATTTGTTTAGCACTATTTTTTTAAGTTTATAAAGTATTAAAAATTTAGGACTTACCATAGAACGTAAAATAGTTGACTAAAAAGTATACATAATCCACATATCTGACATATACTACACATATTTAATTTACATTTTACAAATATTGTGGACGTTTATTACAGACAAATTACAAGCGACTGAGCGAACACTGTTATAGTAAAGATATATACAATTTATTTAGGTTGTTTATGTCTTTTTTGTCATTTATGGCGTTTTTGTTTTTTTGAATTTCAGCCATCTCAAAAAATTCTCTTTTTTTCAACTGAGGTTCGGATTTTAATACTTTCACTTGTTCGTAGTTGAAAGTATGTTTTTTGGACATCTCATGGTGTGCTAATGCGGTGCTGTTCTTTTTATCATATTTGTGACTTTTCAGTCTATTTTCTAAGTATTGGCTTGTTTGTCCAATATAAACACCGTTACAATTATTGCAAGGGATCTGATAGACTATATTGCTTTTTTTATTAATTGGCGTTTTCGATTTTAAGTTGCTGAAGTTCTTTGATAATAAGTTATAGGCTTTGTGACTTGTCGTGATGTTATATTGAAATTGCTGGGATAAACCATTTATGAAAGGCAGAGAAATGTATTTTGTTTTAGGTAGATTTGATGTAATAATGGCATTTTCAGAATTATAATATTTATGTATTCTATTTACTAATTTTTTAGGGTATTGATTTAGAGTTAATGCTCGTTCTCTGAATTCAGATCGGACAGCTTAATTGCCCGATCTGCCAGACCAATATCAAAGAACTTCAGCAACTTAAAATCGAAAACGCCAATTAATAAAAAAAGCAATATAGTCTATCAGATCCCTTGCAATAATTGTAACGGTGTTTATATTGGACAAACAAGCCAATACTTAGAAAATAGACTGAAAAGTCACAAATATGATAAAAAGAACAGCACCGCATTAACACACCATGAGATGTCCAAAAAACATACTTTCAACTACGAACAAGTGAAAGTATTAAAATCCGAACCTCAGTTGAAAAGAGAATTTTTTGAGATGGCTGAAATTCAAAAAAACAAAAACGCCATAAATGACAAAAAAGACATAAACAACCTAAATAAATTGTATATATCTTTACTATAACAGTGTTCGCTCAGTCGCTTGTAATTTGTCTGTAATAAACGTCCACAATATTTGTAAAATGTAAATTAAATATGTGTAGTATATGTCAGATATGTGGATTATGTATACTTTTTAGTCAACTATTTTACGTTCTATGGTAAGTCCTAAATTTTTAATACTTTATAAACTTAAAAAAAATAGTGCTAAACAAATTTTAGGTTTGAAAAAGACCAAAACTATGGTCGAAACGTCACCTTAGAAACGAAATATATGTTTAAAAATATGTACTAATTTTGTTGTTAATGTATTGACCTCAAACCAATAAAAATTAGGATAAATATATATTGAAAAAAAAAGGTCAAAGAACACAAAGCAAAAAAAAAAAAATATATAAGTATGGGTGAAGAAGTACTAAACTACAGAACAATTGAAAGCACATATGGACGCCATATTGTGAACGAAATGAAAGAATATGAAAACATCTCTCGAAAAATTGCCAACCAAAAGAATAGAAGAGTGTTTTTATTGAGATGTAAAACAGAAAACTTACAACCAACCTTTCTTAATCTTAAAATGTCTCATATAAAATTCGAAAATGTAAACCTTGAACGTAAATATAACCAGTTTGTCTTACCAAAATTTATTTTAAGTACATTAAATTTATTAATTACAGAAACAACTTTAAACATAACAAATTTACGAAATAAATTCAAGTATCTCGAAAATCGCCTTATGGAAAATATACCAAATACAATTTTCATTAAATTTAAAATCCGCAATATACAAAAAACTGAAAAACTTTTCCAAGAAATAAAACAAAACAATAAAAATAAACTAGACCACCTAATTTCAAAGCAAAAAGCTCCCCCTCAACAAAAAACAACATCAATGTGGGTAGAAAACCTAACAGATCAAAATATTCCAGATTACGCTATGGAAATTTTAAGCTTAGGACCTAATTTTGCAACGGAATTAAATAATGATAGACTTTTGCCAACTACCGATATACTCTGTAACATTGAAAACGGTATAAATCATTTGAGAGGTGGAGAGAAAGACGAAATTAGAGCAAAATCTTGTAATATATTAACAAATTTTAAAACTAAACTGAAAAATCAAACAAACAAAAATAAAAAACACTCAATAAACTTAACAAAAACTAAAAGTTTTTTAAAAAATAACCCTTCTATAAAGGTTCTAAAAGCCGATAAAACAAACAAAACAGTGTTAATGAGTTCTGCTAACTACAACATAAAAATGAATGAAATATTAAATGACACTAAAACATATAAAAAAATTAAACAAGATCCCACAAACCAGTATCAAAAAAGAAATAATGAATTAGTTAACTCTTGGGAAAAAAATCTTTTTATATCACCCGACACTGCTAAAAAACTAAAAATCCGCAATAGTGTGCCACCCAAAATTTACGGATTGCCTAAACTACATAAAGAAAATATCCCATTACGGCCAATTGTCTCATGCATTCAATCCCCGTTTACACCACTATCAAATTTTTTAAAAAAAATCTTAAAAAATATTGTACATAAAAATAATTACTATATCAAAGACTCCTATCAATTTAAAGAAAAATTAAAACAGTTAGAAATTCCGGAAAATTACCAACTGATATCGCTTGATGTTGTTTCCCTGTATACCAGCGTTCCAATCTCATTGGCTACCAGAATAATTAAAAAGAAATGGTCTGAAATAAAAAAATACACAGATATTCCTCAAGATGAATTTCTTAAAGCAGTAGAATTAACACTAAATTCTACATATTTCATATACGAAAATCAGTTATATAAACAAATAGAAGGTTGTGCTATGGGAGCATCTATATCAAGCGTCGTTGCCCAAATAGTTATGGAAGATTTAGAGGAGACTGTTCTAAGTAATGTGGAATTTAATATACCATTTTTTTATCGTTATGTCGATGATTGTATTACTGCAATCCCATCTGGCCAAACAGAAATTATTTTAAAGCAATTTAATCAATACCATAAAAGACTACAATTTACAATTGAAAGCGAAGAGAACAACAAAATCAATTTTTTAGACTTAACATTACATCATATAGGAAATAAAATTAAAACGGAATGGTACACAAAACAAACTTGGTCCTCTCGATACCTAAATTTCAGCTCCTGTCACCCAATGTCTCAAAAAAAATCTGTAATTATTGGTCTGGCAGATCGGGCAATTAAGCTGTCCGACTCTGAATTCAGAGAACGAGCAATTAAAAAGGCTAAAGCAGCATTAACTCCAAATCAATACCCTAAAAAATTAGTAAATAAATTATTCAAAAGCAGAATACATAAATATTATAATTCTGAAAATGCCATTATTACATCAAATCTACCTAAAACAAAATACATTTCTCTGCCTTTCATAAATGGTTTATCCCAGCAATTTCAAAACCTTTTTAAAAAATATAACATCACGACAAGTCACAAAGCCTATAACTTATTATCAAAGAACTTCAGCAACTTAAAATCGAAAACGCCAATTAATAAAAAAAGCAATATAGTCTATCAGATCCCTTGCAATAATTGTAACGGTGTTTATATTGGACAAACAAGCCAATACTTAGAAAATAGACTGAAAAGTCACAAATATGATAAAAAGAACAGCACCGCATTAACACACCATGAGATGTCCAAAAAACATACTTTCAACTACGAACAAGTGAAAGTATTAAAATCCGAACCTCAGTTGAAAAAAAGAGAATTTTTTGAGATGGCTGAAATTCAAAAAAACAAAAACGCCATAAATGACAAAAAAGACATAAACAACCTAAATAAATTGTATATATCTTTACTATAACAGTGTTCGCTCAGTCGCTTGTAATTTGTCTGTAATAAACGTCCACAATATTTGTAAAATGTAAATTAAATATGTGTAGTATATGTCAGATATGTGGATTATGTATACTTTTTAGTCAACTATTTTACGTTCTATGGTAAGTCCTAAAATTTTTAATACTTTATAAACTTAAAAAAAATAGTGCTAAACAAATTTTAGGTTTGAAAAAGACCAAAACTATGGTCGAAACGTCACCTTAGAAACGAAATATATGTTTAAAAATATGTACTAATTTTGTTGTTAATGTATTGACCTCAAACCAAGAAAAATTAGGATAAATATATATATATATATATATATATATATATATATATATATATATATTATATATACTGGGTATTAATTAATGTCGTGGACATATTTCAAAGGGTGATAGTACTCGACAAAATAGGAAAAAAATGCCAGTATATACAATATATGGTCAAAAACGAACCATTTTCGTTATACAGGGAGTCAAAGTTTCAATTTGTTTCTCGTTTTTTGTGTTTTTTCTTCCAGATCCTTTTGCGACAATTAGTTCGAATTTAGAACATGTATTATTTTTAATAACCTCTACAATAAAATATCAAAATCGTGGATGGTAGTATACAGGCTGTTACATTTTTTAGCACCACCTACAAGTTTATCTTGCGAAACTTTTTTTTGCAGCACCCTGTATAAATTCTGATATGTTTTTGATCATATATATATATATATATATATATATATATATATATATATATATATATATCATGTCTAGACACCGTTTCGAGTGTTGCATAAAACGTATAGTTGCAAACGAATAAATCGCGCCTCATATAAGAAGTACAAATTAAACCCTTTTAGTGGTGTTTAATCTCGACAAACAATGAAAAATTGAATTCTTGTTTGGCCAGAGATTTTCTCGATGGCCGGGAAAACAAACAAAGCGCTGAAAACAGTTTACATTCCGGAAAGCGAAAATAACGCGAGCAGAGTTACTAAAAATTTGCAAATTAAGACCATCAGGCCGTGACGGAAAAATTCGATGTGTCAGATTTAGAAAATTGGAAATAGACTTCTCCACTTTTGAAACGAATGGTGATTTTTCTAGTCTAACTTTAATATTAGGAATTTGCACTATTCTAGAAGTACTATAATAGTCTGTTTGAGAAGCGTATAGAGTAATAAAATGGGGAATTCCGTCCAGTTTGGGTCGTCCATAGGTGTAGGTAAACTTTGTTAATAGAAATAATAATAAAGATCCTTTTAAATTCTTGTCCTTTTACCCTGAACTTTTACATACCGAATGAGGTTCTATTACTCTATAGATATTACATTTATTACTCAATTAATAGGTTAGTGCTTAATGGAGGCAGGTAATAAAACACATATTATAACTACTTCTTAACTGTATTTTAAACATGTTAGTATTTGCTGTTACCCCATACTGTTAAGAGTATTATAAGAATATTAATAAAATGGCGACATTCGCTCCAACGAAAAGATGTTCTAATAATTCTCCACTATCAATGAGTGAAAAAGTTATTATTTTTTTAAATCTACACGATTGCATAAAACACGATTATCCTACTTTCACTGTACAACAAATTGTTGAACGATGTTCCAGAATAACCTCCCAAGAAAATTCCAGGAAGATCAGCAAAAGTCCTTGATGAAGACACTAAATGTGCAATTCGAAGAAAAGTTCACTCTTTTTATAGTAGGTTATCTAGTACAAAAAATGTGGCAAGACAAAAATATAATCAGTGCCCGGCAAGCCTTTATCGAAGGCCGGCCAACGGGTATTAATTTGCCTTCGGGAAAAGGAAACAGGCTAATAATTGCGCACATTAGAAACGAAGAGGGATTTTTAAAAGAAGGTTTGCTATATTTTCAGTCGTGCCGGATGGGAGATTACCATAAAGACATGGATTTGGATGTTTTCGAAAGTAAAATGATAAAATATCTTCTAGCTGATTCCGGTAGTGGTTATGGATAACTCAAGCTATCATTCACGGCGCCTTTTTGAAAACTATTACTCATACATTTAATTAAACAGCTTAAAGCAGTAGTGGGTAAGTTTTCAAATATTTTTATTATCACAATCAAAATCAGCTGCATTTTGTTTTTTAGATTTTACATCTCTTATAGTTCCCAAACTTTCTAATTGGTCAGTATCCAAAAGCACAAATTTTTTTTTGATGTTTAAATGTTTAAAAGACATTAGATTTTGTTATATTTCCTGTTAATTTTGCTGCAACAGATCACTAATACTCCAACGGTGCAGTATATACATTTAGCTTTTTTAATTAATTTTCCATAAATGTTTCTACATGTTATAATGTTTATATTGAATGTACAGGGTGGTCCACTTAAGATGCTCCTATACTTTATCTCAATAAATAAGACACTGAGAAAAAAAGTTAAATACAAAAAGTATTTGACCCTAAGTATATTTTTTATTTATGCTATTTTTATGTATACAGGCTGTTCCATTGTGCCAGAACAGTAACCAACTTTTTTCTTTTTAATGAAATGGTATGAATATTTTTAGAAATCCTAATTCTACGTTTGATTTTTGAGTATTTTTTGTCATCATAGCATAAGAAATTTTGAGTAGTTTTTGAGAAAAATTAACTTTTCTGATTTTTTTCGGAAAAACAGGTTTTTGGATAAATGTGATTTTTTCACACTTAAAATTGTGAATTTTGGTTATGGATCCATGGAAGTGGTTAATATTTAATGACCTATCAAGAGCGAAAATCCATTATATAGGGTGGTCACAAATGACCATAAAAAAAAATGTTTTTGTAACTAAAAAACTTATTTTTTTTTAAAATGGAACACCCTGTATTTAGCATTTTTATTGTGTTTAAGATTTAATTCTGCATCATTCCATATATATGGTTTATATTCCAAAAATTAGTAGTTTAGAAGTTATGACCAATTTTTTATAATAATTCGGGTATTTTTGTTAAAATTCTAACTAAACCTAAATAATATCCTATTCTAAGTTTTTTTTTAACAATATAATTAAATTTAACATTAAATCAACAAGTAATGCAAGAAAGAAAGTAACTAATTATTTATTAAAAAACATTTCCGACATAACCCCCGTCTTTGGCAATACAAGTTGTATAATATTATGGTTACGGTTTTAATTTTCGCAAAAATAGCAGTTCTAACCGCGTCTTAATTTTACACGATATCCTTAGAAAAACAAAACTAGTAAAATTGTTGCCTGGACACCAATAAATACACAGTTTTTATTTGATATGTAGTTGCCTCTAACTCTTTTTAAAGGAAAAATGGCTTTATACATTGTCCAAGAGCGTTTAAATCTTAATGTATGTTATGTGTTCCATTTTGAATTAGTCGGTACGGGACCGTAGATTGGCCAGCGAGGAGCCCCGACTTAACACCCCTGGATTTTTTTTATGGGGCAACCTAAAAAACGAGGTGTATAAAAATAGGTGTAATACTGTTCAAGGTTTAAAAAGGAGAATTGGGCAAGAGGTAGAAAGACTTAATGCAACAGACACGGTTAGAAATGCTATTGCAAGAACTGAAACCATGTATACTATTTGTATTGCCAAAGACGGTTAAAAAAAACTTAGAATAGGATATTATTTAGGTTTAGTTAGATTTTTAACAAAAATACCTGAATTATTATAGAAAATTGGTCATAACTTCTAAACTACTACTTTTTGGAATATAAACTATATATATGGAATGATGCAGAATTAAATCCTAAACACTATAAAAGTGCTAAATACAGGGTGTTCCATTTATCAAAATTAAGTTTTTTTAGTTACAAAAACATTTTTTTTGATCGTCATTTGTGACCATCCTGTATAATGGATTTTCGCTCTTGATAGGTCAGAGTATTAAATATTAACCACTCCCATGGATCCATAACCAAAATACACAATTTTAGTCTTCAGGTGTGAAAAAATCACATTTTTTTAAAAACCGGTTTTTCCGAAAAAAAAAAAAAAGTTAATTTTTCTCAAAAACTACTCAAAATTTCGTATGCTATGATGACAAAAAATACTCAAAATCAAGCGTAGAATTAGAATTTCTAAAAATATTCATACCATTTCATTAAAAAGAAAAAAGTTGGTTACTGTCCTGGCACAATGGAACACCCTGTAAACATAAAAATATTATAAATAAAAAATATACTTAGGGTCAAATACTTTTTGTATTTAGGTTTTTTTTCTCAGTGTCTTATTTATTGTAATAAAGTATAGAAGCATCTTAAGTGGACCACCCTGTACAATAATGTTTTAAAAACTCAGTACTGCTTGTATATTTTCCAATATGATGTAGGGAGGGCAAGGTTTTGGCAGATGTTTTAATACCCTTAGAGATCCAACATTTTTTTGGTTTAATTTTTAATCTGATATTTGACAACATATTTAAAGATTTAAAAGTTGAAATATACCCTGGTATAAATGCCGTTTAAAATATTGTCAAAGCTCGAAAGCAAATTATTTGTAAATATTTTCACAGGATGCCATTTTTTATTTTACAGTCTTTGAAGAAAATTTCGAAACTATAGTTTGGCGTCAAATATCGTTGGAGACACAATTATTCGAAACATGATGTAAAGACGTATTAATTTTATGTGAGCTACATTATAATAGTTTAGATAGCCTGTTCATAATTTATATACACACTATTATCGATTGTTTGTATTGTTGTAATTCTGTTGCGTGGATTTATTTCACTAATGATAACATTAATATAATTAATTAGACACTGTTGTGTGTGCTGTAACAATAGATAGGACATTTCGAATCTATGTAGGTATGTGTGTTTATGGTTGCTGCGGTCTAGATGCATCGTGCGTAACGGATTAACTAGACAAGCCATATCAGCAAAAATATCGGAGTGAAGAGTTCAATTTATATGTATTTCTAGACTAACACTGGTAGATTGTGTGACTGGAATTGAAGTTGTTCTATCTATTAGTGCTACAAAGAAAGAGGTTTCTTCTTCGCTGTAGCTATTTTCAAAGCTTTTATATAATTTCACTTGTATGTTAGTTGTTTAGTTAGTATGTTGGGGTCAAATTTTGTAACTTTTAAAGCAGTTTCTGTTATCGGAATTGACTGAGATTTGGTACACATACATAAACCCGACGATAATACAATATTATGGTGTTCTATCATGACTGTCTTATACAGGGCGCGTAAAACAATAATGCAAAAATGTACAAATTAAAATAATGGCAAAACAGTTCGCGTTATCGGAATTGACTGAGCTTTGGTACACATACATAAATCCGATGGCGATACAATGTTATGGTGTGCAATCGTGAATGTCTCATACAGCATACATAAAAAATAAAACTAGAAGGTACAAAATAAAATAAATGTAAAAAAATATTTCTTAAAGAAATGTATAAATTATTAAACTGAAAAGTAAAAAATAATTAAACCTACATAAAAACAGAACTTTTAAAAATTTGAATATTTTTTAAAAGATTGTAACGTGAGACCTCATCACATCAAGCCACAAAGCTCTTAAGAAAGTATTCAAATTTATAAACATTCTATGTTTATATAAGTTTTTAATAAATGTTTACTTTTCAGTTCAATAGGTACAAATAAAACCTTTTTTTAAAATATTTTTTACATCCATTTTATCTTCATTTGCTTTCGTTTGTCAAAAAAATACAATTAATGCTCCAAATTCTCGATTGTGTCATTCTGAGTGCTGAAAAAAATCAAATATATGAAATATTATATATAGTGAGTTAGCCCTACTATGCATTTTAAAGCAAAATATTACGTGGAGATGATTGGCTTCGCATATTTCTCGTTTTTCTCTTAGTATTTATCCAACACGTTGTTATGGTTAGGTGCAGCAACATCTACCATATAAGCTGTCTTTGTTTCCTTATTTAACAGTACCACATCAGACCGATTTTTTGTCACCCGTCTGTCGGTAATAATTGCCCGGTCGTAGTACAGTTTGAAAGCATTCTTGGTTGGTATTTCTAATAGGACACAAAGATATTCAGGAGCCCGTATTTATTGGCAAGCTTCCGGTGTATGATGTTACACACATGGTTATGTCGCTGGAGGTATTCCGTGTTTGCTAGGTAAGTGCAGCCAGATGTTATATGCTGTATAGTCTCTGATCTCTCGCTACATTTTCGACATTTATCGGATTCAATGGACCGGTCTTTGATGATGAATTTTGTGTAATTCCGTGTGTTAACAACTTGGTCCTGTATTGCCATTACAAATCCTTTAGTCTCTGTAAATAGTTGTCCATCCTTCAGCCATCTGTTGAATGCTTCCTTATCTATGTTTGGTTGATTCAAGTCATTGTGATTTGGCCGTGTAGAACAATTTGAGTCCACTGTTCTTGTTTGTCGGAGTCTGAAAGTGACTTTACTGGAGAGTATGAGTTGGCACCTTAGGGTCACTATGCGGTGGAGACTTGATGTTTGTGCTTTTCTGCCAGTTTTCCAGCTGTCGGGAGGGCGAATTGATGAAATTAACAAGGGATCTTCTACTTTCTCTTCGTGGTAAGGTCATTGGGAGAGTTGATGACCTTGAATGATGTGACTTGCACATGGTTATCATTATGCGAGTACTTAGCTGTTGTCCTTCTAGGTCCGTGTTAGTCCATTTCAAGATTCCGAAACTGTAGGTCAGCACAGGCAGAGCATTGTTGTTAATTGCTGTAATGAGATTTCCGGCGTTCAGTTCCGTCTTCAAAAGACTCTTTGAATGTACTGATCTTTCAGCTTGGTCTTTCCATACTTATCCAGGAGCAGCCTACTTTGGTGGAACCCTAGGTATTTATAAGTCTCTGCTTGGTTCATCGCTAGAACTATCTAACCAACTCCATTGGGTAGGGCTACATCGCCATTAATGACTTTGCCTTTTACGATGTTTAATGCTTTACATTTATCCATTCCAAATGCCATATGGATGTCTTTAGAGAAGGTGTATGTTACATCAACAATAAGTTCAGGAATTGTCTCTATTGACTTTGATGTTGAAGCCATGTTCTGTAGTATTGAGCAACGTGGAGAGGGGGTGCATCGCTAAGCAGGGCCAAAATTGACTCAACGAGTCTCCTTGGTAAATTCCTCTATTGATGTGTATCTCATCGGTGGTAAGAAAGTGATCGTCATTATAGACCGTCGGTTTCTATTATTATTATTATTACTATCATTTTACCTCAAAATAAAATATAATGCTGATTTATTCTCGATAATAAATCAACGTTTTAAAACTTCTGTTAAGACAGACTTTTTTCTGGGAAAAGCCTTATTTTCAATTATTATGTCCTGTCACAGACATTACTGTGTATAGAAATAATGATAAAATTTATTCCATTTTTGGCCATAATTTAAAATAACTTCAATAAGTAGTTTTTACATTGAGACACACCGACATTACATCATACTGAATTGATACCAGTTTATCCCATTATCGCATTGAATTTTTACGAAATTTAAAGTTAATTGAACAAGATTTTTTACGTTGATTTTTTTTTAAATTTAGTTAGCCGCCAATTTGGTTCACCATCTTAAATTCGTACCAGAATTTTACAAGTTTATCTCTATATCACACCTAATGCTTTCAACATTTTCTAATTTTTGTGTAAAATTTGAAGATAATCTAGTAAATAGTTCTTAAGCTATGCTGCGAACATAGAGACAGACAGACCGACCGACAGAGGGAACGACGGAGATGATAAAACATATTTTTTGGAATCTAGGGATGCTAAAACGTGAAGATATGAAAACATGAGAGGGTGATTTTTTCCACGATTATTAACATTTGATTTGGCCGCCATTTTGGATTCCTAGCAAAATTTTACCAGTTGATTCCAACATAATACTCGATTCTTGTGCAAAATTTAAGATAAAATGGGTAAATAGTTTTTTAATATTAATTTTTTTTTGTAATCTCACTTGGCAGCCATTTTGTGTCGCCATATGAGATTTTTACCAAAATGGTACCAGGTTATAATCCGATAACTTGTTTTTTAGCTATGCCGCGACAGACAGACAAACCGATCAAACAAAACTGACAAAAAAATGTTTTTCGGCATCTAGGAACCCTTTAATATATTTATTTATTTCCCTTTCACGAGGGAAATAAAAATTAAGACTTGAATTTAGGCCAAACATGTATAAGTTTGTCTTTTAATTATATTATTGCTTTCATTACTGAAATAAATCCACTCTTCAGAAATACATTAAAAAAAAACAATCAATAAATTGTGTAAATAATTTATGGCCGGACTATCTAAACTAATGTAGTTCACATAAAATTAATGCGTCTTTGAATCATTTTTTAACTATTCCGATAACAATTTCCCAGACTCCGATAGAAAGAATCAAAAATTAATTTTACGGACGTGTTTACAGAAGGCTCTAACATTTTATCGGTTGAGATATATTGCTTTGATACGTGTGCCAGGTCAGAAGCATTATTTATGTTTCTAGATTTTAAATTTATTTAACAGTATACAAGTCTGTTAACATTATCGACTTCAGATCTTTAATTATATTATATGATTCAATCTGTCCAAGCGTAAAGAAAAGTAAATTTAGTTTTAAGTGAGTATATTATGCGGTTTACAAAATTTTCCACGTATTTCTCTTTGTAACATATCTATGAAATGAAGACATTGTAAAGTGAAAGTGCTAAAACCTGAATTATTTATAACTTAAATTATTTTACGCCTTTCGGCTAACAAGTAATTTTAGATAGCAGAATGTCCTCGTCCAAAGGGTCCCGCCTCTCTTTTCTCCTAATTATGTCGTATATTTTGCGACGAGAGCTGCGAAAAGCCTTGCCCCGCCTGACCCCTAGGTACCACTATAGTAGCCATAGCTAACTCAATTTCCATTGTTTCACACTTTTACTGATTCCTGATGATGTGTAACTACTAGTCGAAATATTGGACCAGTTTTCCCTGACATTATTATGTTTACGACCTGCCTTAAAACCTTAAAACCAGTGTTTTTTTCTATTAAACTTTCTGATTTTTCCATTACTGTTCTTCTAGTTGCAAAATACTCTCCGCTAGAAATCCATAGTTATACTTAATATACATCAAATGTTGTTCCACTTTCACATTTTAAAATATTCATTTATACTTGAATGCACTGTGGATCATCATCAGATATTTGTGATATTAAGTCTTTTAATTTTTGGAAATTAACAACCTTTGAAGAAGGGTTGCAAAAACATGATCGCGTCCTGAATAAGTTCTGGATAATCCACGCTGCGGCTACGACAAACGACAACTTCAGTGATCCGGGTAAACTGTACCAAATGTGAACAAATAAATAATTTATAGACGGTGTAGGGTGCAGGTAAAGAAATTATAGTTTAAACATATCGCCAAAAAACCCACAAACTAATGCAATTTCTTAATAGGAGAATGGTTTATTACTTTATTACCCTCTTAGGGAAGTCGAGTTCGGACGCCACACTTCAGGCGGCACGTCGGCGGGCGGCCATAAAAAGTAACAAAATAGCACAGAAATCCCAAAATATGCAAAAAACGCATAACATTCGGTCTTTAGTAATGAGTATTCTAATGACAAACAAAAATCTTTTTTGGCTTTTTCGCAACTGAATAAAAACATTTATCTTTAAATTAATTGAAGCAAATATTTAATATAATTACATACCTCAACACGTAGACTAGTCTGTCTACGGAATGTTTCGATACATAATATAAACAATATTACTTAAGTAAGCATAAGAAATTATAGTTTTTATAGACACATATTAGTTGTACAAATACTTTCATCCTATCGGGACTCGTCAGTGCGCCGATCGTAAGAGAAAAACATTTAATAATAGAAAAAGAATTGATTTCAAAATTTTAAAATGTGTCAGTTTGTTTGACATGTAACCTAGATATGAAAAAAATGATAGTTTGCAGCCATCTATAATGTTATTTTTAAATGTGTTCAGATTATTTGTTGCGTTTAGATTGATTAGATTTTCCATAAATAAGTATCTAATTTCCGTTAAATAGATTTGTACAGGGTGGCCATTTTATGGTGATACAGTACCTTATCTAGAAAACAGTAATAGTTACGACAAAAAGTTAAATACAAAAGTTGTTTGGATTCAATTAAATTTTTATTTTATTTCACTTTTCTTTATACAGGGTGTTTAGTTTTGACGTGACACATGTCAACTTTCTTAATTTAAATGGGATACCCTATATATTATTACATATTTCGATTTTACTGTTAATTTGCGAAAGTTTTTATAATAACATCTTGGTTTGAATTCTTTATCGTTTTTGAGTAAATTGAGTTTTTAGAATTTAAAAAAAAAACATATTAAAAAAAAAATTTTACCTAAAAAACTTTGATGGAACTCACTAATATCCTAAACATATATAACTAAGGGTTCAATTCAACGAGTTTTCATGCTGGTCTTACCAATTAATATACAGGGTGTTAAAAATGGAGAGCAAAACAAACAGAACTTTAAATGTAAAAATCTCCTGTTTTTTAAACAGAACACCTGTATATTTTTACTTCATCTGATTCAGCGTTCAATTACCTATCATTAATCATATATATGTCCTATATCTAAAATGAACAGTTTCGATTTTATTAGCCTTTTTCTGATTTGACTATTTTTTTTAATATAAGTAAACAGATGAAGTGGGCTAAAATAAAAATGTCGTAAACTAAGCCTTATTCTCATTTCCTTAACACAGACAGCGACTATAAATAATGTTAGAATATACAAATAAAAGTGAAATATTATGTAATTTATGTTCTTATTATTTAATGTTTACGAAAATAAGGGAGAGACAAAAAAAATATCTTGTGCCACACGGTACAAGTAATAACTAACTGAGTATTAAACATGATTAAAACAGATTATAAAAAAATATCAATATGGCCACCCTCCATTGCGATACATGAAGTGTAAATAGCCTCCATTTTTCGAATAGCCGTTCCTTACCGAATTAGATGCATTAAAATTATTGATCTCTTCCCTGATTTTTATTTTTAACTCATTTCTATTATTAGATCTATTTTTATAAACTTTATTTTTTAGTGTACCACACAAAAAGAAGTCTAAAGGGCTTAAATCAGGGCTTCGTGGTGGCCAGGATATTAAACCATGTCTTCCTATCCACAATGGAAAATGTTGATTAAGGAAATTTACTACCGGTGCAACCGTATGGTAAGGGGCGCTTTCCTGCTGAAAAATGATATTTTCTCGAATTTTTGCTGGCAAGTCGTTGATAAGGGGCATATTGGTCCGATAATACGGTCGCAAATAATTTCGCACCACACATTTACGGTTTGACGGCCTTGTTTTTTAATTGCTTTTATTAGATGTTTATTAGTTTGAGACCAGTAATGAGTGTTTTTCCAAAAAGTCAATCTTTCATTAAAGTCTAATTGTGATAATAATTGAGTTGGAAGAAATTTATAAGGATGATAACCATTCACCTGCAGTGTTTTTTGATACTTCCTCTACTGACACCTGCAATGTCTCTGTCAGCATCTCTTTGGGATCTTTCATCATCGTCCTCGAAATAAAGTAAAATGTCCAGTTGTTTTTCCTCAGTGAGGACAAAATTGGGAGGATTTTTCTTAAAGTTTTTAAGGACACCATTTTCCAAATCACGCACAATTCGAAAAAATATAGTCCTGGAGGGAACTCGCATATTAGGATATTCCCTCGAATATTCTCTAAGGGCTAACCCTGGACTTTTATTATTTTTTATGAAAGAGTTGTATAATTTCAAACGTTCATCTAAACTATATAAAACCATTTTTTAACAAATTTCGCAGCAACAATTTGACAAAAACGACAAACAGAGCAGATGTCACCTTAAGTCAACAATTGCATTATGTTATCTCCTAAGCCTATCTTGATTTTTTTAATTTCTGATCTCATTTACTGGCAAAATTCCGGGATAAATCAGAAAACGGCTAATAAAATCGAAACTGTTCATTTTAGGTATAGGACATATATAAGTACTGATAGGTAATTGAACGCTGAATCAGATGAAATAAAAATATACAGGGTGTTCCATTTGAAAAACAGGAGATTTTTTACATTTAAAGTTCTGTTTGTTTTGCTCTCCATTTTTAACACCCTGTATATTAATTGGTAAGACCAGCATGGAAACTCGTTGAATTGAACCCTTAGAAATGTATGTTTAGGATATTAGTCAGTTCCATTAAAGTTTTATAGATAAAAAATTTTTCTTAAAAAAATATGTTTTTTAAAAAAAAATTCTAAAAACTCAATTTACTCAAAAACGATAAAGAATTCAAATGTAGATGTTATTATAAAAACTTTCGTAAATTAATAGTAGAATCGAAACATGTAATAACATATAGGATGTCCCATTTAAATTAAGAAAGTTGACATGTATCACGTTAAAACGAAACACCCTGTATAAACAAAAGTGAAATAAAATAAAAATCTAATTACATTCAAACAACTCTTGTATTTAACTTTTTGTCGTAACTATTACCGTTTTCTAGATAAGGTACTGTATCCCCATAAAATGGCCACCCTGTACATCGATTACTCCGCGATGGTTTGACCAATTTGGCTCAAACTTTCAGGGCATATTCAGGATATTACTAGTGTAGTCCTATAGCAAGAATATCTTAAAATGGCGAAATGACGTCATTTTCAGTTATTTAAGAGGGCGGGGGCCAATATGGATACAGGGTGTTTCAAAACAGATGCGAAAAACTTGAAGAGGGTGATTATGAGTTTATTTTAAGAAAAAAACTTCTTGAAATTTTGTACATAGTTTCTACGCATTAAGACACATTTTCTGGTGTTGAATTTCATATTCCTTGTTCAAAATAAGGGCAGTTTGTTATAAACGTTGGGTCAAAAGATGGCGGAAAAATAATGTTTCTATTTTTTATATTAAAAACGAAAAGCGATAGAATAAATTAATTTTATAGGAGTATTACTACTATGAAAACACACTATTTGCATATTATTTCGTTTTTTTAAAATGAGTGGAAGGGGTCGAAATAAACTACCCCTATTATTCTTGTTAACTAAACTAACAAACTTACCGATTTGAAATTAAAAATTAAAATGTGGAGCATAACGGAACAAAGAAATTTATTTAGAAAAATAATCCAGTTGGCTGCTTTCACAGTTTTATTTTGTACTATAATGTTAAATTTTCTTCTGAACAATCAGATTTTAAAAATAATTGATTAACAAACTTGTTTCAAACTAACCTGTCCTCTGTGTATATTAGCGTAAAAACGCATCATTGAGCCTCTAATACGCTGAATTATACCTAGATTATTTCTTATAACAACACATCATGCAATTATGCGATTTCTCAAGTCTTCGATATCCTGTACTGGGGTAGTGTAAACTAATTCTTTCAGATATCCCCAGATTCAATAATCCAAAGGATTTAAATCTGGGGATCGAGGCGGCCAACGATGAGACCCACCTCTTTCTATCTAGCGGTTTTTATAAGTAAGATTTAGATACCTTCACACATTTAAGCTGAAGCAGCGCCCGCATGTAATACATGTCTCTTCTAGTTCTCAGAGGTAAATGTTCTAGTAGACGAGGCAATTCTTCTTGTAGAAAATGAAAATATGACTCACCAGTTAATCTTCAAATGTGGCCCAATTAAATGTTCATCGACAATTCCTATCCCAACGTTAACGGAAAACTGATATTGTGTATTATGAAAGTTTTAAATTGCATCTCTTGAGAAACTAACTTCAATTCATTCGGTAAAACTATTGGGAAAAAAATTTTCTGGGTTCGAAATCTCTTGGTAAGAGAGCTTGAACCCTCTATATATGGTAATTTCAATTATTTAATATTCAAATTCGGGTGGTCGAACTTCGCGGTATCGGCCAGTATCAAAACTTCTTTTTTCGAAAGTTCCAGATTCATGTAGCCTGTGATAAAGCCTGGTAAACGTGCTGTGATAAGGAGGTCTACGATTAGGATACGCTTGTGTATAAAGACGACAAGCTTCCAAGGAATTTCTGTTTGCATGCCCATACATGAAATAAATATCTAATTTATCCATTAACCATTATTGTTCTACTGATTTAATTAAGACTCTTATTACTGCATAATTAAACAGATCAAATAACACATTTTTGATTAAATTAATCGTAAGATATTGTATTTAAACTAACTGTTAAATAAAGCAATATTAGAAACGCACTAAAAAGTGGCAGCAGCTCACTAGATTCTTTTTCTAAAAAACTTCCACGTCCCGACACGTAGACGTAATAATTTACATTTTATTTTTTAATTTTAAATCGGTAAGTATTATGAAAAATATACAAGAGATAAACAAGTTTTTAAATAAACCAAGCTATCCGAATTTATATTTTTTGTTGCGTAAGTTTTTCTTTAAATTTAGGTAACAAGAATAATAGGAATAGTCTATTTCAACCTCTTCCACTCATTTTAAAAAAGTGAAATAAAACATATTTTTTAAATTTCAAAAAAAACGCTAAAAATCGAAATCCGTTTGAACCACCATGCTTTGTATTGTAATTTTGTGAAACAGCAAAATCTTTTTTATAGGCCATAATCGAGACTGACATACCCAGAATCTAAAGTAGCCAATAAAAATAATAGATCGTATTCCCATCGCGTCTGGCCTATAACAGCCCAAACTAATAAAAATATTTATGAGAAACATCAAGACAAAAAAAACAATTTCCTACCGAATTAAGTTTATATGGTCACTAACAGAAATAATAACGGCACTTTTCATCCCGAGACACATTTTCTCCATCAAGCAAGAGCCCGAATTGCAGTAAAAGTCTCATCATTTTTTCCGTACGAAAAGGCTACCGGAAAAATAACCAAATTAAGCCCAATCAAGAAAGACACGTGAAATTTCCTGTCTCGGGCTAGAGGCGCCTGTAATTAGATTTGTGCTTCTCTATTTTAGTAAAGCGTAAGACAATCTGTACGAGGGCAGACCGAAAAGTTTTTAAACATACAGCGTGTGCCTGGATTTAACTGGAGTAACATATAGACAGACAACTTTTTTATTTGTGATTTTAGGAAAAGAAGCTTTGCTTATCTGAAAATAAGATTGATTTAAAAAGAGTGTCACTTTATACAGGGTTATTCACGCAACCCGTTCATTAAAAGTTTTTGATGATGCCATTTAGATAAAAATTTCAAATTTTAGGATTAAGGTAAGGTTAAGGGGTACTTCTTTTTTGAAATATTTTCAACTTCCTGTCACTTCCGGTTTAACCGGAAGTTGGTATCAACTTGCTTATTTTAAATGTATGGTAATTAATGGTATTTTATGATATTTTTGGATTCTACGGAGAATTTTAATGCTATTTTATGTAGCATGTCCTATACCTAGGTTCAAGCGTTCTTAAGATATTTGACCTTGAACCGAAAATGAGCCTTCGGGGTACCAAATTTTAAAATCTCATATTTTTGTATGTTTTGAAGATATAATCTTCATATTTTGCAGACGATCGGTAAATAATCTTAGGTATCTATTTTTTTTTATTGAATTTGTCTATTTTTATACAGGGCGTCCTAAATTCAGCGGCAAACATTTACATTTTCAAAGCCGCTAAAGTTCGTTTTTTTAAATGGGACACCCTATAACTTTATGCACTATCAAATGTAGAATTTCATTTTCTATCGAACTGTATTAAGGTTCCCTATACCTATTCGTAACCATTTTATTGGGTTTTATAAAAATATCGTATGTATTTGCTTAAATGTTTACATGTTCCAATGGTGATCCATGGAAAAACAATTGAGATCCAATATCCAATCACTGTCAGTGATAAACTAAATCTTCTAAATCGAAATGGAAGAATACTCAAACGCTGATATTCTCAATCTATTTTATATTCATGGAGAATGTTATAAAATTTTGGAGAGAACGTGTCGTGTGTTTTGCCGCCAATGAACAAGTCAAAATTCAAGAGGATTGAAACGAACTTTTTGCGTTTTGGCAAGGTTAAAGTTATAAAAAATGTTCCGAAACTAGTGACAAATGCCGAGGATAACGTAATAAACACATTAGCTTATTTCCACACAAACCCGCAAAGTTCAATACCGTCTGCAGAAAACGATTTGGGAATTTCTTCTTCATCTGTCCAAAGAATCTTGAACGAACATCATATGCACCCTTATTCTTTCCAAAACGTGCAAGCCTTGAGTCCTGGTGAGGACGTCCGACGAGTAGAATTTTGCGAATTCATGTTTTTGAAAATTCAAGAGGACTCTCAATTCCTTTCAAAAATATTTTGGACCGATGAAACGAAATTTTCTTGAGAAGGAATAACAAATAGAAGAAACGAACATTTCTGGGCAGCAGAAAATCCGCACGCTTTACTCGAAACGCGTTCTCAAGGGAGGTTTAGCTTCAATGTTTTCGATATAGTATTAAATGATCAGGTGCGGTACTGTATTTATGAAGACAATTTAAACAGTGATAAGTATTTGGAAATTCTACGAGGGACGGTTTCTGAATTTATAGAAGAAATTCCTATTGGTGAGCTGCAAAATTATTGGTATCAATTAGATGGGGCACCAGCACATAATTCCGCTGCAGTTTATCTCCAATTATCTCGAATTTTTGAAGATCGCTGGATTGGTCCCAATGGCCCTTGGACTTTTATTTATGGGGATTTATCAAAGCTAAGGTCTATGCTTCCACAGTAAATAACCAACAAGATTTACTGGACAGGATACGAACAGCTTTTGCCGAATTAGAAAACGGACAAATTCAACGGGCCACAGCAACTGTACAAAGAAGAATTGAAATGTGCCTTCAAATGAACGGACAGCATATAGAACATTTGTTATAATTCAATTTTATTATTTTATTTATTTATTGTTGATTGTTAGATTGCTATAATTTTTAAGTTCACTAAAACTAGTTTAGAACAGTCTCGAACTTAGTAGATATGGTTAAGAATAATGTAAACAATTTATTACATTTTTTAAAACTTTAACTTTTCCGAAACGAAAAAATTTCGTTTCAATCCTCTTCAATTTTCTCTTGTTCATTGGCGAAAAATGAGGATGTTTTTCATTAAAAACATGGCACGTTCTCTCCAATATTTTGTAACATTCTCCGCGAATATAAAATAAATTGAGAATATCAGCTTTTGAGTGTTATTTTATTTTATTTTAAAAGTTTCAAATCAGCTGTGATGTTGAATAGAAAAGCACAACAATTGTTTTTCCATGGCTTACTACGGGAAGGTGTAAGCATTTAGCAAATACATATGATAGTTTAATAAAAACCTGATTATTTCGAAAATGGTTACGAATAGGTGTAGGGAACCTTAATACAGTTCGATAGAAAATTAAATTTTACATTTGATAGTGGAAAAGTAAATTGAAAATATTTCAAAAAAGAAGTACCTCTTGACCTTACCTTAATCCCAAAATTTGAAATTTTTATCTAAATGGCATCATCAAAAACTTTTAATGAACGGGTTGCGTGAATAACCCTGTATAGAGGGTACGAAATAAACACAAAAACAGAAAATTTAATTGAGTTATCCTACTATAACTTTAATTTCCACTATATTACATTAAACCATGACAATTGTTTCGACGCACAGTGCCTTCTTCGGATGAAATTTACAGTTTAAGTTTCTTTTAAAATGAGGTTTACTCATCTTGTATGAGACGTTCACGATTGGACACCAGAATATTATATTGTCATCAAATTTATGTATGTATACCAAATCTCAATCACTTCCGATAACAGGAATTGTTTTGTACTTTTTAGCATTATTTTTTACGTACCCTGTATAATACATTCAAAAATGAACATCATAGTATTGTATTGTCGTCAAATCTATGTATGTATACCAAATTTCAGTCAAATCCGACAACGGGAACTGTTTTGTTTTTTGTGCTATTTTTTACGCACCCTATATAAAGAAAGAAAGAAAAGACATTTATTATGCAATTATTATATAAAGTATACAATACAAACATATAAAGGGTGATATTCGTTGGGCGTTCTTCTATGCCACCTACTCAAAAAAAAAATAATAAAAATATGATTGACAAAAAACAAAAAAAACTTAAATAGCATTGATTTCTAACCAACCCAACTCTATTGTTGCATTTCTTGAAGTAGTAATTTCTTGTATTTTCTTCGGAAAAAAGCATATGAGTTCTCAATAATTAAGTTAAAAACATCAGAGTTAAGTAGTTCTACTGCCTGAAAGGCAAACAAACTCCTGTGATGTTGAGATATATTAAATTTAACTATATTTCTAAGATTCAGTGGATGAGGTCCTGCCTGACAATTATATGATTCCAGAGATATCCCGGGCACCTAGACTTAAATATTTCAGAAACCAAAGTACCAAAATGAAGTTTTGTACGATATTTATATTTTAGAATGTTATTTCGACAATTTGTTAGAGTTATATGGTCGAATTTGTTTACACAATACACAAAGCGAATGCATGTATTTTGGGCTAACTGAATTTCGATTCCGAGATTCCTCGCAGACTTAACAGATGGCAATAAAGACTCATCAATATGTAAATCCACAAAGTAAGTTATAATGATAAAATTTGTTTCTGACGGTAGAGGACCCCAATATTAAATAGTTGCTTTTCTTCGCATTCAGTAATAGATCAGGATCAACGCACTAGACAAATATTCTTTCCAAATCTAAATTAACTAGTTGCATAGCCCAGCTGGACTCTTCAAGAGCAAAACCAGCTAAAAGCTGGGTGTTATGAGCATAGAGTTGGAGTGCACAAGACCTAACCTATTTAGACAGGTCTTATGTGTAGATATTACACAAGAATGGACCCAGGACACTTCCCTGAGGTACACCCAAATCTGTCATCTTGGCCCCAGATCTTGCACCATCCAACTCTACCAGCTGCACTCAAGATAAAAGGTAATTAGAAAACCACAAACACACTGGTTCAGGGAAACCAAAAAATGATAACTTAGCAATTACCATTTGGTGATTAATCTAATCCAAGTCCGAATAAACTAATCTATGATCATTTAAATTTAACATTTCAATGAACCTTTTTATATCTACCTTATTGTCAACACAAATAATATCAATCAAACTAGACTTAGACTAAATATATCAAAATACAACCACACTACACCACAACTTGTTACGTTCTGGATGAGCGTTTCGCTAACCAAGTTAGCATCATCAGCAGATGATATAAACTAAAGTAACTTATCCTAACCGAGACTATTTATAGGCAAATGTGGTCACACTCGGTTGCACTCGACTGCATCGTTGTCAAGTAAGCAATAGAGGGGACTATAGGGAATAGGCCTACTGTCTTTATTTAGTGCTTTCTTACCACAATTAACTATTTCTATACTCTCCTAAATGCATCCGATAATCTATTATTAGATACATTTTTTATTAACTTAAGATCATTTATTCCTATTTGGTTATTGTTTTCCAAAGCATGTTGGACAACGCTTGACTTTTCTGTTCTTCTGTATCTTGTGGTATAGTGTGGTTAGAACTCTTGTATTTTGATCTATCTTCCACCACAGGTTCCAGTGTTAGGACCTAGACTAAATATGCCTAACAATGAATCCAAATATTATTAGATATTCACTATTGGACACCATACTATTGTATTGTCAACGGGTTTATGTATGTATACCGAATGTCAGTCAATTTAGATAACGGGAACTGCTTCAAAAGTTACTTGCAAGATTTGACTCAAACATGCTAACTACGTTTATCATATAAGCTAGACAAAATGGAATAGAAGCAGGGAGAATTTATCATGACAAATATTCCGAACGACTGACACCCTCCAAAAATATGTTTGATCAAATCTCTAGACGTTTAAGGGAAACCGGCACCTTTAAACCTTTATAATCCAGTCTAGCACAAGTTCAAGAACTTTTACAGGAGTAGACACCAATGACAAACATTTTGTCACTGATTTTTAAATAAGTAAACAATTAAAATTTCTCTCGTCGTTTTTTTTTTAAAGAAGAAGCAGCATTTAAAAGAAAGGGAATAATCCATTTCCATAACTTGTATAATTGGTCTGAGGAAAATCCCCATTTGCTAAGAGTAGCAAACTCGCAGTATGAATTTTCTGTAAATATTTGGGCTAGTTTTATTGTATATAAAAATATTGATCCAATTATTCTGCCACCTCAACTGAATTATGTGTCATATTTAAATTTGCTGATAAATGATCTGCCCAAGCTATTATCTGTGTTAGTGAATTTGGTTTCAACATTTTGTTTGACATAGGGAAGTACTTCTCGAAAATATACGCGTGTCGATGAATTGGCCGGGGGCGATCCATTAGCATGGCCACCAACATCCCCTGATTTGAATCCTTTGGATTTTTATTCTGTGGGGGAAGGAGCCCGTATACAAGGTGCCAGTAAAAACATTTGAAGAACTTTTACACCGCATTGAAATAGCATTTTTAACAGTTTGGCAAAATCCTCGTATTTGTGCCGGATTAAGAAGATCTTTGTGCCGACGATTGTGATTTTGTAATATAGCTGATTATGGCAATTTTCGGCATTCATGTAATCCCATTTAAACTAAAGACCTATAAATTTTATTTTAAGAAAAAAGGTCTTCAGTACACAATATAATTAAATTGCCAGTTTTATCATAAAAGTGATCAAAATCAACACAATATCAAGAGGTGACTTTTAACAGGCACTAAACAGTCTGCATATCTGTGCTAACAAAGGTAAAAAAGTCAGTAGAGCACATGTTTTTACGAAATTGTTGCCGCGATAGCCCACACGCACGCCCCTGGTGAAGAGGTGCATGCATTTTTATCAGTGGAATATGTGCTAGTTTAAGTAACTTTTCACCAAATTTCATTTGGATTGCTGCAGTCGTTTCGACTAAATTTGTTTGTCTCTGAAATATTATTAACGATTCATTATCATGTTTTGAGTAAAAAGTTGACAGCAAGTTTGAACACTTAAACACGATTATTCTCTACCAGACCTCGTTTAAGTCTCATATAACTCGAATTCCTATCAAGACATCAAAGTTCAAGGTCATATAAACTTTGAAGAACTGTTTGGTGTAAAAAAGGTTCTGTCACAAAATAGGTTTTCTCTACCATTTACCATTCGTAAGAGACCGAAATGTTAATTTTTCCGTTTTCTGAGGGTTTTCTTCAAAATTAATACACGGATCGACTTGTTTGACAGCACATATTGTTCGTATTTTGATCTTCTTCAATTCATCTCTGTATAGCATCGCGATTGTTCGAATGTTTAGCAAACATTTTTGCTGTTAATAAAAAATTAATAAATAATAGTTACGAGTAGGAAACAAATTCTACAAACAATTTTTCAAGTGACGCTGCAAATGGTTTCCTGGTTGTATTTTTGTCATGAAAAAATCTGTATTGATTGGCCTATGAATGCAAGATTAAACACTTAGACATCGTTATTTTCTACGAGGCCTCATTTATGTCCCATATAACTCGATGCAGTAAATTCCTATCAAGACATCAAAGCCATATAAACTTTAAAGAACTGTTCCGTGTAAAAAGGGCCCTCACACAAAATAGATTTCCTCTACCTTTTACCATTCGTAATAGACCGAAACTCAAGCTGTCGAACATAAAAATAAGAAATTCCCTAAAAGCTATACGTCTAAACCATTGTTACACCTACCCAATAGTCTGAAAGACGTAAAACTTCTTTTATTTCTTTCATTCGAATGACTGGGGCCCAAGATTTACGGTCTTCCCTGTGAAAATGTGAGCGTATACGCGTTGGTCTACTACGATGGATATCTGTATATGGAGGTGGCTGCCAAGTGAATTTACATACACAGGTTTGAATAATGACATGAACTTTAGTGCTTATTAAATAATAAAAAAAACTAGCAGTTTCTTAGAACAGAACTTTAATTTTGCTACTAAATTTTAGGGAACCAGTTAAGTAAATTAAATAAACATATTTTTAAAAGCTTGTATGATAACGTTAGTTAGTTAGTATGTTTGGGTCAAATATTGTAAGTAACTTTTGAAGCAGTTTCCGTTATCGAAATTGACTGACATTTGGTATACATTAATAAACCCGACGACAAAACAATATTTTGGTATTCAATAGTGAATGTCTTATACAAATAACATATATAGGATGGTCCAAAAGAAAAATATCAAAAACGATTTAATTTATGGCATTATTTTAGACGCATCGCTTTTCCTTGAATATTATAAATGTAAGTTAATGTCCTTTTTTATTCTTTTCTCTTTGGAGCAAGCCGAAGGCGAATAATATGGTAATGTAACAAAAAAGTTACAGAGGAAATACAAATGCCGGTAACCGTAAAAACATTTCATTTGGTGACTTGAACGGGAAAATGACCTTTGGTAAATTATTAATATCTCACGTATTTTTTGACCGATTTTGCTCATTAAAGACCTAAATTACTCAGAAATGAATAGGCTTTAATATTCTGTTGAAATGAAATATATAGAGTGTCACAAAAAAGTTCCAACATCTTTTGAATTATGGTAAATTTTAGACGCATCCGCCATCTTAAATTTCTTTGAAATTTAAGAAAATTATGTTTGAGCCTCTAGCTTATTTGTTTCTCTTTTAAACAAGCCCAGAACAATTGAAATCGATCAAGTAACAAATAAGTTACAAGGGAAAAACAAAATTCCGGTTTCTTTTGGACCACCCTATATATTTGACATAAGGCATTTTACGTCATCGCTTGATTAACGCTGGATATCATTGACCTTTCTTTGGCCATATGATTTTAGTGCATTTTCAGTTTATATTTAAAAGTGTTTGCATATTTTAGTGTCCTTTTTTGGTAAATTGCCGCTATAATTTAGATGTCAAATTATTTTGTTAGTTGTGTTATATGTTAGTGTAAATAAAATAATCCAAGTAAGTTTAAAATTTAATTTCCACTTGCGACATTCTTTATCAAAATATCATTCGTGCAACAAAATTTAATGAATAAAAGCATAATTGAGTTTGAAATGGGTCAAGACCAGTTCACTAATATGTCATGTATATCAAAAAAGACAAGAATATAAATCTGGACGAAATAGTCGACATTCTTAATAAGAAAAGAGTTTTTCAACTAGAATAAGGCTATATTTTATTTAAATTTTATTTGTTTATATAATTACATATAATATAGGAACAAACGGCAGCTTGTGTACATAAAGGTTGAACTTGTTTTATTCCCTCTCATACCTGCATTTTTTTAATTAGAACTCCTCACCTCAAATTAGACTTAGTTACATTCCTGTACTTATCACAAATTCAGATATTATCGCAGTTTTTAGTTTTAAATTAAACTAAATATAAACACGTATAACAAAAAAATAAATATATAACTACCATGTCATTCAGTTTTTTATTTTAGTGAGTTGTATGTCAATGTTTCATTGGAAAAACATTTTTAATTGAAAAAAAATGGTAATATAATGTCCAAACGCTAGAAACGATATGCATCTCCATAAGCAATTTAAAAATCTACACACGCAATGACGTCACTGTGCGAACCGGACGCAATTGAGACCGTCTAGATATCATACCTTCCGTTTATTATATTATGGATTTTTTTATTCAACCCAGTTCATGGCACACTAGATTTTTTTAATCGGATTAATATCAAGCTTGACTTAACAAAGATTAATTAAACTGCATTTTTCTCTTAAAAGAGATCGAAATCGATAAAATTTCAAGAGGTAAATTTTTTAACAGGCACTAAAAAGCCTGCATGACTATGTTAACAAAAGATAAATAAGTCAGTGGCGCACATGTTTCTTTTTAGAAAATTATTGCAGCGACATACTATACGCACGTCACTGGTGAAGCTGACCACGCATATTTGTCAGTGAATTATGTGCTAGTTTAAATAACTTTACCCCTCCAAATTTGCTATAATCGTTTTAAAAGAAATTTGGAATAAAACGAAAAAATAAAAAATCTTTAACACCCTGTATCTCGGAATGTTGAACTTTTCGTTTTATTTTTGAGTGGGGAATCTCCCCACAAGCAATGGCATATGTTTTGTAAAACACCCATATATATATATATATATATATATATATATATATATATATATATATATATATATATATATATATATATATATATATATATATATATATATATATATATATATATATATATATATATATATATATATATATATATATATATATATGTGTGTGTGTGTGTAGTCACGACCGAACTAGTTGAATACAAAAGTTTCAATTTTGCAACTTGTGTTTTTTATTATAATTACGTTATAAACTAGAGTTAACTAATTTTGGGTGGCTAACTAATAAGGTGTAATTGGTTGACTGTTAAAACAATCACAAGAATTTAACAATTAATAACAAATTTAGCGCCAGAAAGAGATACTATTACTTGTTAAATATGCGTACTCTGTCAGATCTTTGTATCGATTTTTGTTTATTCACCTAGTTTATAAAAAACCACAGAAAGAAATTCCATAGATAATACACTCGGTCGTCTTCATTAGATGCGATCAATTTAATGTAAATGTTTGGGCCGGACGATATTACCGTCAATTTCTCGAAGACGGTAATGCTAGAAGACGTGCCAATTCTTCTTAGAAATCAAATGTGGTTCATGCAGGATGGTGCACCAGCACATTTCAGCATAGAAGTGACGTAGTTCCTAAATAATAATTTTAATAACCGTTGGACAGGGCGAGGGGGACCTTAGCCATTTCCCCCTAGATCTCCAGATCTGAATAGCTTGGATTTCCTTTTCTGGGGACACCTGAAAACATTGGTGTATTAGACCCCAATCCAGACAGAAGAAGATTTAAGAAACAGAATAATAGCTTCATGCGACATCATTCGCAATACTCCTGGAATATTTGACAGAGTCCGTCAGTCCATGAGGCGAAGACTTGATTCTTGCATTCAAGTAAGAATTGAAAGCGGACATTTTCAACAACTTTTATAATTTTGTTTTATTTTTAATTTAACTGTAATAATTTTATCTGATTGTTCATTATCATGTCGGTTGCCATCGATGCAATGCATCGATTATTGCAAATAAGTCGAAAACTGTGATAGATACGAGAATAATGCAAAATACGAAAGAGCTAAAGAAATGAACGAGTTTAAATTTTATATCAAAATTCATACAGTGCTCCAAAAAAAAGTCCCGCAAGATAAACTTGTAGGTGATGCAAAAAAATCTAACATCCTGTATGCTACCATCTACGATATTGATATTTTATCGTAGAGGTTCTTAAATATAATACATGTTCTAAATCTGAACTAATTGTCTCAGAAAAAACTGGAAAAGAACGCAAAAAACGAAAATAAAATTTAAACTTTGACACCCTGTATAACGAAAATGTTCCCTGAAATATGTCCACGACATTAATTAACACCTTGTATATACGTATGATAGATATTACAAAAATATTACATAATCTATAAGGTTATGAAAATATTGAAAACTAAATATCAAAACGAAATGATAAACCTAGAATTTTAAAAACATTTTTCTTGTTTCATGAAAGTGTAAGTTTTCGTTGATATGCCCTTATGTTACGAAGTTCTCGACATGCTTATTTGTTTGGTCCAACTTTCAATTCCCATCTCGCCATAACTCATGCTTGCAAAATACGCTGTTGCTGTCATAACTCATTCATTTTGAACGTAATAAGATTTCGATGGCGACAAAGTCCACCGTGCGTGGCGCCACCATTATTCTTTCTGGATATTCCGTGGAAATTATTAAGAATCGGATTTTCCGGAACAAAATGCCAACGGCTATTACCGGCTGCGCCTAATGTGTTTCAGATGTGAGAGTTCAGCAAATAAGAGAGACGGGTAAACTATTGCTTTAGGGGCACTAAATAATCCTCATTTGTGAATCGCTTTTTAAAGGTTTTTTTAGTTGGTTAATTAAACAACAGAAAGAAAACTAAACATTTAATTTCTAAAATGAATCTTTTCTTCTATTAGGAACAGTAAAGTGTAACTTAGTATACTGCCTTTTCAAACAATTTTATAGGGCGCCATTTTGTTCCTCCACAGCTGAATCGTACCAATATTTTACCAGTTTCTACTTATGCCACATTTAATTTTTGAGCAAGATTTAAAATAAATTAATTAAATAGTTTTCACATTGACAAACACCGCCATTTTGTTCCTACATATTGAATTCGTACCACATTCAATTTTGCTGCCAGATATAAAATCAATTGAATAAGATTTTGTTACTAGTTTATCTCTATATTATACTTAATGGATGTTAATAGCTTTTTAGACCGTTTTTTTTTAAATAATTTATTACAGTGGCGGCTAGTGGTGAATTATATTGGGAGGTCAATAACAAATTTAAAAATAGGTATACTTAAAATGAAAATAAATATCTTATCTTTAAATTGAGCTTTAAATTTTCTTAAAGTTTAGGTCTAGTCTTCGTAAATCTGAAGCCAGATATCGAATGCAATATGTTTCCCCTAAAACTTTCCCCATTTAACCTTTACTGTAGGTATAATAGGAGCCGAGATCTCTATATAGAGAAGCGAATCTGGGACACACTATACAAAGCGATACAAAGAGAAACTACACTAGACTGGTTTCAAAAATGTATATGCTGATTTGTCACATTACAAGAATTTGGCATGTAATAATTTTTTTCTTTTGTCAATACAAGTCAAAGGTTCAGTTTAAATAGACCTGAAATTATTTCTCAGTTTCAAGGCAGGTTTTGATATTACCTTAAAACATAACAAATAAGTAAAAATACAAAACTCTTTCTTTCGTACACCACTGCATTGGCAAAATTCAATCTCCAGCAGCACTGTGGGCCCTGACCGGGTCAAATTAAATAAGAAGAAGACAGATATGAATGTAGCGTCAATCTGTCACCCCAATTCTTCTCTGGTAACCTTGTTAAGAACGCAATTTTCCGCCCTCAAGACGTTTGTCTGTGTTTGCTCCCCGTGGAGGGATGTAATTTGTTTGTTTGTTTGTATAATTAAAGCATATTTATTTTGATTAAATTTCGGTATGCCTCGTGTGTGTTTAGCATATGCAAACAAATCGGCAAGACGCAGACATAGACGATAATAACTAATGAAGTTGTCTCTGGCTATTATTAGTCTTTGGAGCTAAGGGAAAATAGAAGTAGCATTGAATTAACTTGGAGTTTATATTAGCTAATATGTTTACCCTGTAAAATAAGTCAGTGAACAAAATTATTAAATATTTAAGAAATTTCAAGTTACTAAGGTACTTTATTCAGGACAGAATAAATTATTTTACAATTACATGCTGTCCGCGTAGAGATAAAATGTATCTACAACATGTGCCAACCAATTCACGCCAGTTACTCGGATGTCTACAGCAAGTTGATGCAGATCAGGCTGTGCCGAAAAACTCAGGTTTGCAATTTCGGCTTGGGAGAAGGCGAAAAAGTTAACTTTTGTTAACGAAAATATGTATTTCAAATTGTTGTATTAAATTTTCTTTTTCACCCTCTAGGGGGGTTAAACAATTTAAAAATATTAAAAAAAGGCCTAACCGAAAATTTCAAATTTCTAATTTAGACTCGACTTAGAACGAGAAAGTTTCGTTTTAGTAAACAACAAAATAATTATTTTTTTCAATTTGTTTTTCTCACCCTGCACAGTGGATTAAACAATTTGAAAATATTTAGAAATACTGCCAAATTATGGCATTAATAAAGATATTTTCATGAATAATTTGACACATCTCTACCCTTTCTAATTCTAATATCTCAAATTCAAAAATATCACAGAAGAAATTGTCAATTTTTTTATACCTTCAATATTCAGGTTTTGTTCTATTGGAGAAGTAATCTCATTTCCTTGTCAGTTTAACAAATACGTCTCGATTGTGACTCCTATTTACAAGGCGGGTGATAAGGAGAATACAACTAATTATAGGCCCGTAAGTGTAATTTCAAATTTTGCAAAAATGATTGAGAAATGTCTCAAAAATAGACTAGAAAATTTTCTTACTTGTAATAATTTGCTTTCTAAAAATCAGTTTGGTTTTATCCAAAAATTTGAGTACCTTTGATGAAATACTTAAATGAAGAAAAGTGTATTGCTTAATTTCTAGACCTTGCAAAGGCATTTGACAAGTTATCCCACTCCATTCTTCTTCGAATTCTAGAGGGTTATAGTGTTAGGGGTATCGTGTTGGATGTGTTTGACAGTTATATCAGTAACCGCATTCAGCATGCAAAAATTGGTGACAGAGTGAGTAATTTCCAAGTGCCTCAATTTGGTATACTGCTAGGCATAGTAATTGATCCAATTCTCTTTATATGTGTATAAATTACCTTTTATTTATATAAATTAGATTTCTTATTTACAAATTCTGTATACTTAAGGAACCCTCAATAAAAAACTAATTGTTATGATGTACAAAGCAGTGGTTGAAACCTTGCTTAATTATGGTATTCTGGTGTGGGGAGGAATGTATCCTTATAAGTTAGAAACCCTAAAAATAATTCAGAAGTATATTGTCAAAATTGTCCTAGATAAACACATATATATCACAGGTTCTTGCTTCATTCACCAGAAGTATGTAATATTAAAACTTTTTATGTTCTCACTATCTGTAACTTCGTGTATAAGAATGAAAATATTAGATTAAATTGTATTTCACACAACTAAACTACAAGAGGCCAAAGTCATCAGTTGCTGAGCATTCCGCCCTCTAGGAGAGACAGAAATCAGTATTTCCTTGCTTACCTCAATCCAAAGTTCTATAACTGTATTCCTATCAAAATAAAAAACACACAAAATATCATCATCATATCGTTTAACGTAACTATTGTCTTGTACATAATTTAAAATACTTTCACAAATACCCATTAGACGATACCGAACGACACAAAACTTTTCATGGACTAATACAAAGCAGTCCTCAACTACTGACTGTCTGTAAAAGGTTCCTGGAGAGGGTAGAAGTAGTAATTTTTTTGTATAATGTTATAAAGATTTGTTTTTATATGGCTGAAAGAAAAATCTGCTTGTCGATATTCTAAAATAAGTTTTCAAGAAAACGTAAAAATAGATTTCTTGTTTTTATTTGACCGTGTCAAATCAGAACGAATCACTAAATTCAATGTTCAGATTTCGTGGAGTAAAGATCCCTGAAGATGTCTCGTCCAGTCGAAGGCGAAATGTCGGATAATATTTCCAATTTCACAGGTTCTAATCCCAAGAATCATGATTTCTTAATTGAAAAAAAAAACCATGAAAACTGCCTTTCTATGTTACACCCAGATAGTAGTTGCAGAACTTTGATATCTCTATGTAGTGAAATCCGGTACAGAAAAGATTTTGGCTAGTTAGCTTTGTTTTATCCCAGACCTCTTTGTTTAGGGTCTGGGAAGTTTGTCGCTTATCTAGTCCGAGGTAGGGTTCCGAACCCAAGAGCGGCGCCGAGGAGCCTTGTCTTGCCAAATTTTAGGCCCACTCATTCTCAGGACTGCTTGACTATCGGAGCAGATGTAGATCTCTTCCTCCGGTCCTTCTATGACATCTTGTCTTATGGCCACCTCAAGAATAGCGAAGACCTACTCACGGAAAACTGTACCATAACTTCTCGAGAAGTGTTCGCTTAAATCCCTGTACACTCCAGCCCCGGCAAGCCCTGTATTGGTCTGTCTGGAGCCGTAGGTGTAGCAGACCCAGGCATTTTCAGGTGATACCGTGGTCTATGGACATACGACCTTCTCTTTATTGTTGCCTCCTTTAGGTTCAGCCCTCTATCATCCGCCTGTATGACGCCATGGCCTCCTTCCTGCTCCACTGTAAGATCTTTGTAATCCCCAGGAGGGCATTCAGGGCTGCTCCTGGTATTATGCTTATTACACCGGTTATTCTCAGACAGATTCTTGTAGTCTAGCGAATCTCTGGGTGTTGGTGGCTTTTTTAACTACGGTCCGCCATACCAAGGATCCATAAGTGATCCTTGGTCGGATCACCGTGTACAGCCAGTGAAGTGCATGAGGCTGTAAACCCCATTTCCTTCCAACTACTCGCCTAAGTTGCCACATTATTGAAGCGGCTTTATTAACTATGTTTATGAGGTGAGTATTCCACGTCAATTTACTGTTTATTGTCACCCCTAAGTACTTAACCTCCTGTTTCAATAAAAGTGCCTTCTGATACAATATAAGTGATCTTGACTGGTATATTCCTTCTTCTCTAAAAAGCTTATTTCCAAGCACCATCAATCTATTATTCTACAAGCAACCTCCGTGCAATCGCACACCACTCCGACGAATTTGACTGTCTTTTGGCAGTAAATAATAACAATAAGCGCATAATTTTCAAGCCTTCAAGCTCAATTGATATTAAACGAAAATAAACGATAGAAAAATTAAGTTTCTCCGCCGAAATCAAACCTCCATCATGACCTTTTTTTTCTTCGAACAATGCCTTTTCTTGAACGAAACGGGAAGGCAATAAATGCTAATAATGACCATTATAAAATTCGAGGCGTTTAATATTTCACGGAAAAGTTAAAAAGTCTATCAATCTTCCTGCGTTCCCTTCTCTGGCCTGGGCGCCTTAAATGTGAGGAATAAGGGCAGGCATTCATTAAAAGCGGAAACTGATGACGCTAATTTGTGTGTAATTAGATTTCATGCTTATGCGAGTAATATTCTTTGCAGTTTAAGCATGGGGAATAATTATGTTATTCTCTTTTAATTGCTCGCTTATACTAATTTCGTATGAAAGAACGTGTATTTCTCGAGCCATAGAAAAAAACTTGTAGCAAATGTTGATGGGCTTCTTTCATCTCGACTCACGTATTTTTTAAAACTGTATTTTTATTGCCACGTTTAAGGGTGCGGTTAATTTAGACAAAATATGCTAATCACCATTAATGAAGGAAAAATTAGAGAATCTATTGAAATGTTTAAACCTATCTATAAAAAAATTCAATAGAGATACGGCTTACAGTCTACATTACACAACAGAAAAATATATTGAACTTTAAATTTCATCAAAATTTTAAGGTGCCCGTTTTTCAGTGTATAATAACAACTTATTTTATAAAATATACAATGGTAACATACCTACTTTTTCTTCTTGACAGAATCGTGAACATATTAGTGGACGCATATATTGTTCAATATAACCGTAATTTTTTACATGTTTTAATATGCTTGCTATGGGACCCCCCCCCCGGTAATATCCGGAATATTCTCTGAAAATTTGATCCAAATTGATCAAAAACTCCATGTACAGGGTCTTCCATTAAAGAGGAAAACGAATTTTTTCTTACTTCCCCCGTATTTCTCAAGAAATTCAAAATAGCCAATCGATGTATTTTAGCCCGGATAATTCGAAAATCGTAATAAAAAAAAACAAATGAATAAGAAACAAAAGACTTACGCCAAGGATGTTGCGTTTTTTAAACGGAACACCCTATATATTATTACATTTTTGGATTCCATGGTCATTTCTAAGTGTTTTTTTAGTAAGGGTACTATTTGTATATCTTCAACTGTTTTTGATTTATTGATGTTTGAAAATTGACATTTTTGCTTCTTTGAGCCGTCATATCACATGAATGGTTGGACCTTGAGCAAAATAACTTTCACATTCCTATCTTACTTTTTGATAAGCTATCTTATGATGTCAGTCAAACGAAAATTATTTTGCTATAGTCGCATGCGGTCTTATCGTGCGGGTCCAAAAGTCACCAACATTATGTATCAAATCAAAAAACACAGTGAATACCAAAATGTTGTGTGATTCTTTTATCGAGCTATTAAATCTCGATGGGCTATTTACAAATATACAGGGAGAAATAAAATAGTTTTTTTTATAATATTACGCAATATTATTAAGATAGCCACTTAATATTATTTTATATATTAAATGCCGAGGAACTAAATAAGAAAATTCGCTAAATGTATTTGGTTAAAATTTTTTGGTTGGCAAAAACAAAAATGCATATATATATATATATATATATATATAAATATATATATATATATATATATATATATATATAAATGGCAAGCGCCTTAACAAAGTCGGAAGGTGGTTCGAATCAGTGGAACAATCAGGATATGTTCTGTTTATACAGCCACTTAATTTTCTTCCAGGATGAAGTAGGTTGTTTATGTAAGATTCTTGAATGATAAGATGCATTGTCCAGAATGATTAAAGATGGAGCATCTCAATTTGGAATCAATTGTTCTTTTAACCACTTTTCAAACAGTTCACAGTTCATATTATCATGGTACTCCATACTTTTGGATGTTGAAGAAAACAGTAAACTTGTACCTGGGAGAAATCCTGTTAAAGAACCTGCATGCAAAATGATGAACCGTATTCCCGTCCCACATCCCTTTTTCCTCTTGACACTTTTTACAGACTCGTCCTGCCAAGATTTCGAACCACTTCCATTAGAAAATATCCAAGTCTCGTCTAAAAATACCACATTTCTAAATTTTGAATTAACATTTTTTGTGTATTTCTTTAAAAACTGGACATACTGACTTGCTATATGTGGCAACTCGCATAAAAATCTTCGATTACAGTCCTTTTTACATCGAAAACCCAACATGTTTATTAATTTCGACAACGATGTTAGTCCAATTTCCAATATGCCTCGATTTTTTAAAGCTTCTTTTAAAACTTGAAGAGTTATATTAGTATTTGATGTGTATAAATCGTAAATTGCATTACGAACATCCATTTTTACATTGTCACTTAAGTCTTCTGTCTTTGGCTTTTTTCGTGTATATTTAATTTTGTTCGGTAGTAAATTATGCTTTTTTTCATGCACAATTTTCTGCACAGTCCTTATACCGATTCCCAGAGCTTTTGCTACTGTCTCTTAGATATTGGCCGGTGAATTTTCATTTTCGTAATATTTGGTGGATATAAAAAACCCGAAAATTGCTTTCTATTACTCATTTTGTCACTGACTTGTCAATCTGACTTTGAAGTGACATCGCTCAAAGATTTTTGCTGGTATTTATATGTTTATCCTCTTTTTTCACATGAAAATATTATAGGTCTATCTAATTCATCATCCGGATTTTATGCGGAGGATATGATTATACGTAATAAAAGAAAAACAAACGTAAAAAGTTTGTCGTTGATAAATCGTATGACCCGCTCGATAACACTGCTTTTGACTATATCTATTTAATTGAATACATTCATATGAAATGCAGGTGATCACCTTACTTCAAGATCATTGTAAATTTGACGTATTAGTAGATATTATATTACAGAAATGAGAGATACTGATGAGAAACTACAGATTGTAACGATGTATTATATGTGTCAAGAAAACGCTAGTGAAGCAAAAAGAACTTATATTGCCAATTTTCATAGAAATATATCCGTAAAAACAATAATAAATATCGAAAACCTATTTGAAGAAAGTTAATCATTACATAATAAAAAAAGAAACTCAGGAGGAAAAGTATATCGAGACAGAACAATTTTAAATTATTTCATAAGAGATCCCACCAAGCCAATTTCGGATGCAGTTCGGGACATTCGGTATGGCCGTTCTTTTGAACAAAACAAATTTATAAACTCAAGCCTTTTTATATACTTGCACTTCGGCATTTAGCAGCTGCACAGAAAGAAAGTCGCTTTCAATTTGTGTCTCAAATTATAATACGGCAAAAAAATGATCCTGATTTGTTTAAAAAAATTGTTTGGACAGACGAGGCCACATTTACCTCCTCAGGAATATTTAATCGGTACAATACGAATCACTGAGCTGTAGAAAATCCGATAATATTTCAAACCATTAAATTTCAAGGGAGACGTTCTATTCATGTTTGGTGTGGTGTTAAAATAATAAAATTTTGGGTCCAGTATTTTATAATGAATCACTAATGGTCCACGATATCATAATTTCCTTCAAAACAAATTGAAAGCCTTTTGGAAGAATTGCCCTTGGAGGAATATCGGAATTTAATATGGCAACAAGACAGAGCTCCACCTCAAGCCACGCGTGATATTAGAGACTTTTTGAACCGACGCCATAATGAATGGATTGGAAGGAATGGAACCATCGCTTGGCCAGCCAATAGCCCTGATCTTTCGCTTTTGGATATTTTTCTTCGCAGGCATCTTAAGAACGTGGCATACCAAAGCAGAAACGAAAATATTGATGAAATTATGGAAAAAACTGTGAACGAAATTAACAGACTTAATCAAGAAATTTAAATCATAACTGCAAGTTTGCAGAGGCTGCAAAGAAGATACCATTGTTGCTTCTAGAGCAGGGGTGCTCAAACTTGAACTGCTGGCGATCTACCTCAATATTTTTAGACTACTTACGATCGACTCTGAGAGGCTGCAAGTATGTGTGATGCAGGGTTGTCGTACATACACGATACATACACCCTGCCTATCTACCTACCTACCTAGGTAGGGTGTATCGTAGCATATATAGATATTAGCTTTCCGCACAATATACATTATTATAGTCAAGGTTTGGATTAGGTTTAGTTAGGTTCTTCTCTACAATATCAATGAAAAAAGTCATAGTTATTCAAAATTGCGAGTTTATTGGTTGTTACAAAACAAAAGAGTTACATATGGTGTTAAACTTAACTAACTGACTTTGGACGTTGAAGCGTGGCACTCCATGTCCTCAGCATACTTTTCATAAGATGGTACGTAACCACTGAGTGCTAATCGCAAGCATGATGACATATGATCGTCAGTTAGTCGATTGCGATATTTTGACTTAATTATCTTCATTTCAGAAAATGCAGACTCGCACAAGTAAGTTGATCCAAACATTGCTGTCAGTTGAAGGGCGATTTGCCTTAGATTCGGATATTTATCTTCAGATATAAAACATCAGAAATGTGTATCAGATGCTGTAGCTCTGTGATGTATATCTGCTATAATCTGCACCAACTCATTTTCAACAGAACATGAGTTTATATTAAACTGACTTGCTATTTCAGTAGCTAATTAATCAATGTTTTTACAGGAAAAAGGATAACTCATAAATGATGGTACATTTGCTAATTTACTACAATCATAAAAACGCATTTCGAATTGTCCCAAAATATTTGATAATTCAGCCTTATACGTATCATAATTCAACTGAGGAATCCTTGCTTTCAAAGACGGAAAATGTTTCAGATCCTTTCTTTTCAGTTGATCTATCATAACTTGCAATTTACTTTTGAATGCGTTTACTGCGCTAATCATCTCAATAACAGTTTTTCCTTTACCTTGCAGCTCCAAGTTAATAGTGTTTAAGTGCATTGTGATGTCAGTCAAAAATGCCAAATCAGTCAGCCATTTTTCGTTTTTCAACATCTGAGTGTCATCACCTCTTTCGTCTAGAAAAGCTGTTATTTCGGGCAATAATGCTTGAAACCTTTCTAGAAATTTTCCGCGACTCAACTACCTGACGTCCGTGTGAAGAACTAAATCAGTGTGTTCAGCTGACTCTCTATCTTCCAACTGCAACTTAAAGAGCCGGCATTGCAAGTTACGTGCACGGATGGAATTCACAATTTTGGTTGCAATGCCCATAATTTCCTCCGTGTTTAAAACTTTTGAACACAAAACTTGTTGATGTATAATGCAATGGTTTGAAAAAAATGAAGGGAAATTTTCATTAGCTCGACACAATGCCACAAAACCGTTTTTGTTTCCAGTCATTGCTGGTGCTCCATCGGTTGTAATGCACACTAATTTATATATTGGTGGCTTGTAGTTTTTTACAAAATTGAAGAAAAAGTCGTATATATCTTCGCCACGGGTCTTCCCCTTCAGAGGAATGATTGTGAAAAATTCTTCCTTAGCCAACATGTAATTGAATACCATTCGAATAAAATTACACAGCTGGGCAGTGTCTGTCATATCGGTGGATTCGTCGAACTGTAAAGAAAAGTATGTACATTCCATGATATAATTTTTTAGTTTATCTGCCATGTCCTGACTCATGACTTCAATACGCCTTGTCTCAGTCAGACGAGATAATTGAAGTTCTCTAATAGCAGACATGATTTCTGTTTTATTTTTAAAATCTCTAAATAAAGTCTCACCCGCTTTAATAAATGCTTCCTTCACAACCGATCCATCTTCGAATGGTTTCTTGTGTTTCGCTAATATATGAGATATTTTAAATGACGCGATCGTAGCAGGTTTTGATTATTTGGTTGGTCTTGTGAACATGGTTTGTTCTTTTTTCAAACAAGATATCAAATCACGTACTTTTCGTTTTCTTAATTCACTCTGTGGCGGAAAATCCTTTTCATAGTTTTTATGAACCGTTTTATGATGCCTCTCTAAGTTACCCCGCTTAGGTATTGCAACTGACGCACGACAAATAAAACAAATGCACTTATCCTTCACCATACAAAACAAAAATTCTTCCTCCCAATCGTTATTAAAATGATACGTTTTAGATTTCTTCGCTGCACTCATATTGTACTATTTAATAATAAACTTTGTATCGACGTAGTATTGCCTTCAAGTTGCAATTCAGTATGACTCCAATTCCTGCAGGCGCAACATTTATATCGGCTTGAACGAAAGTCTCGAATATTCCCGTCAAACGCGCCGCCCGAAATTTCTAGAAAAACTGCAAGAATAAAAAACGCGGCTTTTCTTTGACAAGTACCGCGCGTTCCTTTGATAAAGCCGCCTTTTGCCGCTAGCAGAGTGTTATTTTATTACGTAATACATTTTTGTAGTTTAGTTAAGTACCTACTTATTAAAACATTTTTTCTTTTCGAGATCTACTCAATAAGCACCCGCGATCGACCGTTTGAGCACCCCTGTTCTAGAGTAATGGGGTACACAATAAGCATTTAGATTATTAGTTATTATGTTTTGTTATTTTATTGTTAATATTAACTATTGTTGTTTTGTTAAATAATTATCTAGTTTCTTCAAATAAGTTTTTAATCCTTATAATTATTTTCACGAATATGTATCTCTATGAAAAATGGCAATATATGTTCTTCTTATAGTATCCTTATTAACAAACATTTAGAATTGACCATAGAATCCAAAAATGTAATAATATATAGGGTGTACCATTTAAAAAACGCGACATTCTTGGCGTAAATCTTTTGTTTCTTATTCAATGGTTTTTTGTTAAATAAATCGATTGGCTATTTTGAATTTCTTGAGAAATACGGGGGAAGTGAAAAAAAAATCCGGTTTTCCTCCTCAATGGAAGATCCTGTACATACATAGAAAATACATAGGGTCGAATTTAAAACCACCATTTTTCAAATCGGTTAAATATAATAGTTATTTTATTTCTAGCAGCTTCATAGATGTGCTCGAAAAGTTTGGAGTTTACCTCGTATCAAACCGATATGTCAAGAAATATAATCTCGAAATAAAAGTAGTAGCTGTAAATTGTGAAAATAATTACCTGCTTCCTGTCAGTTACCTCTACCCCTTACGCGATAAAATTTAAATGAAGTCTTTCGGGCGTCACAACGTAAAATACATTTTTATTCCCTATATTTCATTGTGCCCGTTTCAATTCTTAATTTTCACTCCAATATTTGTTTGGTCTAACAGTCATCTAAGTACTTTAACAGGCACATTAAAAACTCAGAATTCGTCTTTTTACTACCTCGCCCTCTAATAAATTTTATTAGGGGAGTTTTCGGAGTTTTATCGGACCGCTAACAATTACTGACAGTATTCAAACAATTTTTTTCTCAAAATTATAAACATGATTTCTATCCAATAATAAAATATTTAAAAATTCAGCCTAATGGTGGTATAAGGATCAACTAGTAAAATTTCGTTGCTAATTCAAGATGGCGGAACAAAATGGCGGCTCGTATTCGTGAAAAAAATCACCCTCTCAGCATTTACATATCTTTGATTCTCTTGTGGACGATGTGGGGCAAATCCATTATTTTCTATTATTTGATTTCTTCCACTTAAAACCAATCGATGCCAAAGAAACATGTTTTATTAATTCCGTTTGTCGTAATTTTTGTCTGTCTGGAGGTAAAGGTCTGTCTTAATATTTATGATTGTTGTATGGCTAAGCATAGCTCGTTCAATTAAACTACTTACCCTATTGACTTCAAATTTTGACCAAAAATTAAAAAGAATCACAACATGTCAATGACGAATATATTCTGGACACATAACCAGGCATAATATTTTGGAAACGACAATGATACAAAATAATGTTAAATACATTCCAGAAAGGTTATAGCTGTAAATTGTGAAAATAAGTCGTTACCTCTACCCCTTACGCGATAAAATTTAAATGAAGTCTTTCGGGCGTCACAACGTAAAATATATTTTTATTCCCTATATTTCATTGTGCCCGTTTCAATTCTTAAAAAAAAAAAGTTTTTTAAATTGTCGATGTTTTGCAAATTTGTTGTTGCAATCCTGACAGTACAAACATATATAGATCCAATAATAAAATATTTATCCTAATGGTGGTATAAGGATCAACTAGTAAAATTGCGTTGCTAATTCAAGATGGCGGAACAAAATGGCGGCTCGTATTCGTGAAAAAAATCACCCTCTCAGCATTTACATATCTTCCCATTTTAGGGTCCCTCGATGCCAAAGAAACATGTTTTATTAATTCCGTTTGTAAAGATGCTTAAAAACTACTTGTTATGTTAGGGGCCATATGGGGATGGCCTAATAATATTTTGGTAAACATCCAATATGGCGGAATAATGTTAAATACATTTTGTTAGAGTCGTGTATTATTTGGGGTAAGATCCAATAAAAAAAAAAAAGTTTTTTAAATTGTCGATGTTTTGCAAATTTGTTGTTGCATCCTCAGTACACACACACACACACATATATATATATATATATATATATATATATATATATATATATATAGGTTCCAGTAAAAAAAAACCTTGTTTAAATAGTCAACGTTTCGCAAATTTATTGTTGCATCCTCAGAACATATATATATATATATATATATATATATATATATATATACATATATATATAGGTGGAATAAAATGGCGCCCAACAAAAATGTTTGAGAAGACAATTTATGTAACACATATATACTGTGACTGTATACCGAACTAAATTGGGTCACACTTCACTATTCCTAACAAATCGAAAAAAAATCATAACAAGGGAAGTTTCAGGTAAGGAAATTTACCGATTTTTTTATTTTAAAAATATAATTTTTAAGAGTGCCTAGCCAAGACCACAAAATTAACAAAATTCTGAAACCACACTGAAAGTTAGGAAAAGATTTTGAAAATATACATTTACTATTCCAAATTTTAAAATTCAGTTTTTTCACTTATTTTTTTTTCCAGGTTTGGTTATGTACAGAATTCGGTTGCAAGTAATATTAAGACTTTTTTATGGAATTCACTTAATTTTGAGGCCTGTCTACTTTTTCGTACTTTTCGTCTTATTTCTTTCACTTTCATTTCTATCTATAACAAAAAGTACATTTGTAAATAGTTTTAAAAACAGCCAGATAACGCGGTATGTTTTTAGGAGGATGCAACAACGATTGGTATAATTAAATGTACAATTGTACATAGTGCCATCTCTAAAACCTAAAGCCAAACGTTATCTGGCTTGTCCCATGAAATTCTATCGCGCAAAAACACAGATGACGCTATCTGAACATTCTGGAAAGAACTCGTATATAAACCGTGTTCGATTGAGTTCAGTCGTTCAGTGTTTAATCAGTTATGAGTCAGTTGCGATAGAGTTTCGAGTTGAGTTGGGCACTTATTGTTACAACACTTAACAGTACTTATTATAATTTATTTCGGATACAGTTTTTTATTCAAAACCAAGTGGAAGTAAGAGGAAATAATTTATTTCAAGAAAAGTGGGAATTACAGTTTTTTTGCTGTGAAGTGAAAAAACAAGTTATTTGTTTGATTTGTAATAGTACAGTCGGTGTCCCAAAATTATATAATATAAAACGTTATTATGATATTCATAAAACTATGTTTGACAAGTATACAGGCATGGTCAAAAACGAAAAGTTAAATAAGTTAAAATCACGGTTGAAAGATCAGCAGCTTACGTTTACACGTACAAAGCAAGAAAATGAATCTGTCCTTCAAGCGAGCTACGTACTGTCGGAGTTGATCACGAAACACTCAAAACCATCTGTTGAAGGTGAATTTTTAAAAGAGTGCCTTGTAAAGGCCGCGGAAATTGAAGTCCCGGGAGCGTAAAGGCATTTCAAAATATATCCTTGTCCCGGAATACTGTCGCTGAAAGAGTTACTGAGTTGGCTGTCAATATAAGTGTTCAGATAAAAACAAAATCAGACTCTTTCTTTGCATTTTCTATTGCCTCTGACGAAAGTACGAATGTCTGTGGAGTGGCGCAACTCGCTGTTTTTCTTCGTGCGGTTGATACAGATATCAGTGTGTATAAAGAATTTCTGGAATTAGTACTATTGCATGATACAACAACTGGGATGGATATTTTCAATGCTATTTATGGACTTCTGCAAAAGTACAATTTAGATTTGTCAAAACTGTGTTGCGTTGCAACAGACGGAGCTCCTTCAATGACTGGAGTAGAAATGGCTTCGTTAAAATATTACAGACAAAGATCAGAGAAACGGGCAGTGACAAACCAGATTTTCATCATATTCATTGTATAATCCATCAAGAAGTTTTATGCTCAAAAGTGATCAAGTTGGAAAGTGTTTTAAAGTCAGTGAAAAAAATTATAAACTTCATAAGGTCACAAGGCCTTAATCAGCGACAGTTTTCTTCATTTTTACGTGATTTAGAAAGCGAGTACACTGGTTTACCATATTATGCAGAGGTACGATGGTTTTCGTGTTCTATGGTACTCGGTTTTGGAAACTCAAAGGAGAAGTACGCGTTTTCATGAAAACAAAAAGAGAAGATGTCAACTTATTATGCGATGTACCTTTTTTACAAGATCTTTCATTTATGGTAGATATCACAAAACACTTAAATACGAAATCGCAAAGACCACGTCAAGTTCTTACAGATATGCATGATCATGTGAAAGCTTTCAAGTGTGGCAAGATGATGTTGTGGGAAAAACAGTTAGCAGAGGATAATATGTCATATTCTCTGACTTGTAAGGCATATCAGGAAAGTACAAATGTCCCAATATCATACAAAATATATTCAGAGAAAATGAGAAGCCTACTGGCAGAATTTGAGAAGCGTTTTCAGGATTTTAAGACCCAAGAAAACAATTTTTCTCTATTTACTGGTCTTTTCACTATCGATAATTAAAGACAAAAGATGTCAAATATCTGGCAAAAGAATTTAATGTTTGTAGTTTTTTGTAATGTCCTTTTTATTGGAAATTTAATAAACAGACTTGTCCTATAATAGTACTTTTTCTCAAGATTTTCAGTAGTTTGTCTTCTTTAAGATAAGGTTTTGAGGCACACCTAGTCGATGGTCTTCATGCTTTTGGCCTACCAGTGAGTTTGACACGACTGATCTACATCTACAAAAATTAAAACTATCCGACACGTCATTGTGTTCATGTCACAATGAATCATTAGATGACCTAAATCAAAAACTCTTTAACTGCTTTCACAATACAGAATCTGTATCGTATCTTTCTTCAGAACTATCGAAACTACAATTTTTTCCATTAAATCATATTTCCTTTATGACGAAAGTGTGTACGGATCCTAGTATAGAGACAATCTTTTTGAATTAATTGAAAAGCGGTAAAATGATTATTTAATAACATTAAATAAGAATGGAAGCTTTCACGGCTTTGAGCAATTGATGGTTCTTGTGATTAGACCGTGTCAAATTGGAATTATTATCCGACGTTTCGCCTTCTATTCCGCGAGGCATCTTCAGGGATCTTTACTCCGCGTGATCTGAACATTGAATGAGCTCGTAGAGATTCAGGCACCACATACCATTTCCTTCCTTTGAACACATACATCTAGAAGGAGAATCGTTTCATTAGATTCAATTTCCATTGTGAACTTGATACGATGATGTTGTTAATTAAGGTGGTCCAGAAACAAGGCTTATTAACTCTACAGGTTGCCTCGAGCGATCTTGACCTATCCCAACTCGGTATGAGCGATTTACGTCACTGAGCGACCGGCTTGCTTTAGCACGGTATTGTCCATATCTTTTTTATGTGCGTTTAATTACATATATTCATCTTTTTTTATTCAAAATTAAAACTTTTTTGTTACAATAGAATGCAGCCTTCAAGATACAAGTTATTATAATTTTAAACTTTTGTTTAGTGATGTTGGTTCAAATTTGAACCAAGTTTTTTTGCTGAGTGCATTTCAAAAAGTTCGCATCGTATTTAAAAAAATATTCTTGTAAAAAGGTTTAGCATGACAAATAGTTGTATAACTTTATAAAATGTACAGTTTTTTATACATGGAGTCCCAGTAGGGTGTTTTCGGTTTTAGTACTAATGGTTAGAGATAGAGAAAAAGCTTAAATATAAATATTGGTATATAGGATGACTTATATACCTACTTAAATAGTTTCTCATATATGAAACACCCTATATTTTATTACATTTTTGAATTTTATCTAAAATTCTACGTCTACTTCATATAATGCCCATAAGCCTAAGTTTTTTTGTTTTCGAGATATTGACATTTAAAAACTGGGATTTTCAATTTTGAACAGCTGTAGAGCCTAAAAGGCTCAAATTAGAATAGAATGAATTGCACTTTCCTGACTCAGTTTTTAATAGTTTACCATAAATTTCTTCTCTATTTCTGACCGGTACCAATATATCAATCGTATTTTATTAACTATAGGTATAGTATTTGCAGTAAACACAATTATTTAAAAATATTTTTAATAGGAAATAAATCTGCATACAAATTCAGTTAATAATTTTTTTCATTTTTTTATACAGCTTTTCGCTTTCAGAATGGCTTCTTTTTTGCCATTTTTCCTTCGCCAGTTTATTTAAATATTTCATTCTTATAAATAACCTTTGTCTTACGAACAGTCTTGGGGCATCTATGTTGTTGTGTCTATTTGTAATTATTTTCAATAGTTTTTCGTTTATTTTGGTTCCCTTCCTTATAAATATTAATTAATTAACACTAAAATGTCTTAAATCTTTCACTTGAGAAAGTAAAAAGATACTCTGAAAAACACAACACTGACAACTATTGCTGACACCGTCAAGCTGAATAAGCAATAATCTGGACGCCTTGTCAGATCGGTTCGCCAGTCGACGTTACGACCTTCGCCTCACCCGCGCGTCCCCTTCGCCGGATAGCTCCTCATCGAGGTAACCTAATAGAGTTAATGGGCCTTGGTCCAGGAATACGAGGAGATTATCCTGTCCATGAGGCCAAACAACAAAAGTATCATCTACATATGAACTGAACCAGTGTTTTGGTTTTAGTGGAGCGGATGTTACAGCAATATCCTCAAAGGCTTCCACAAAGATTATTGGTTATTTAATATTTTTTATCTATTTGCTTAGTTAACGCACATTGGCATTGTGTGTATCCCTGTCTAAATTTCTTTTACCCAGGAAGAGAAGTGTGTATCCCTGTCTAAATTTCTTTTACCTTATATACTACCTCTTTAATTGTTTAGGTTCTTATGGATTAGGGAACTAATATCTGGGATTCTAATTCTGTTGCATTCCTATCCTATTATTGTTTATACTATTTAGTCTAAGAACCTACCGAAATGTATGATTCTTTTAGATAATTCTAAGCTCACTCAAAGTTAGAAAAAAAACTTTTTCGCTAATTTAAGACTTAAATCTGTAAAAACCAAGTAAAGAACAATTATATTTTTTTTCAGCAGTTAAAGGCGAGTTGAAATGCTTACATTTTGATTTGTTATTAATATTATTTTTTAATTAATACTATTTAATAAAACAGCTTTTGATTTACTTTATCTAATCCTGAGTTTTAATTTAGTGCAACACAATGAATTGGACTTACGACAAATTGATGTTGCCCCTTGTGATGCATTGCAAAAACTCTTTCTTTTACATAAAAACTGCCGCGGGCGATGACAAATTTGTGTGTTACGAGTCAAAACAGAAGAACTGAGAAGCCGAAAATGTTTATTGCCCGTCATGTTGTGCACCTCAGAGAATGGCTTATGAAAACACTTCGGATTTACCACCCTCCATCAGTTAATTGAAAGCATAAACTTGTATTCGGTTGTTTTTGGAGCATAAATTAGAGAGTTTGGTGAGCGGGAGATTTTATGAGTTGCCTTGGCCCCGAAATGCTGTTGAAACTTTATTACAAACACAGTAATATTTCAAAATGTATTTAAATTTTCTACATTAAAAGATTAAAGAAAAAACATACGTTTTCTGTATATCATAAGCTTTCATATAGGGATACTACCTTACACAACTCTGGAAGTCATCCAATTCCAGTGGTGGCTCTTCCATAGGGTCATTTGGTCAATGAACCCGCAAAAATATTTCAGAAAATAAATTATTCGTTTGACCCTACCTCCTAATAATTGTAATAAAGCCCGAAACTTGGGAAAAGTTAAATACGCTACACTATTAGACGCGCGGGGCCGTTCGAATGGTCTCGTTGCGGTCCTTAGGCATAATAACATACGCTATACTAAGCTAGGCTGGGCAATCCGAATTGCCCTGATTACATCAAAGCTTGACGAAAGTACCCGAAGATTTCACAGCTACCCAGCGGCAGCCGAACGTGATAGCAAATGAAATATGAAATCATCGGTCGCGCCATCACGTCGGCATGCGGAAGTTCAATTGTTCAGAGATCTCGCGGTTGATATTCTAACTCGATATTGTTTCGGACGTTTTTAATCGATGAAAATTGATTTATATACTGGTTTTTGTAATAAATATTTTTTTATTTTTATGATCCATGTGTGAGTTGGAAATATACAGGAAATAAAATGTTGGTAGTGATTAGTGCAAAAAAATAACTAATTTCAAGGTGGTCTATGTTTGAGTTGTGACTGTAGATGAAACAAAATGTCGGTAGTACAAAAAATTAAATAACTAGATAGTGCTAACGAACTTAATTTTGAGAAAATAAACGAATTCAAGGTAAGCGGTCGCACCAGAACTTAGTATACGAAAAACTAGTAAAAACAAAAATAAAGAGGTTCATCGAAACTTTCGCAAAAGTACGTACGATTTAGCTAACTGGATATGTGGTTATGAAGTCTCTAACTCATTTTACTGTTATGTTTGTTTGTTGTTTTCTAAGAACTCGTCGGATTCATTATGGTGCAAAACCGATGTTAAAGAATTAAAACATTAAAGAGAAAAAATAAAAAAAACATGCGTTTTCTGTAGATCACATGAAGTGTTTGGTCGTGTGTACGGTCGGAAGTGTTGATATTCGCATTCAGCTAGACACAGCTTATAGAAAATCCCTTAGAGATTTTAATGAAAATGTATCCAAAAATCGTTATATCTTAAACAAAATTATAGATTGTGTAAAATTTTGTGGGGCATTCGAGCTGGCACTACACTACGTGGCCATGATGAAACTGCTTTGTCTGCAAATCCAGGTGTTTTTTGAGGGTTTATAAATTTTGTTGAGGAGTTGGGTCAAGGTAGACTATCCGCTTTAGCGATGTTAAGTATCGAGAAATCGTGTCATTTAGCGTTTTTCCAATTCTAAAGAACGAAGAGTAGACCTGAACTTCAAGAGAATTTAAAGCTCAACTTAAAGATAAGATATTTATTTTTATTTGAAGTATGCCTATTTTTAAATTTGTAATTGACCTCCCAATATAATTCACCACGGGCCGCCACTGTTCAATTCAATATAAACTAGCCTCAGGTTTATTTACAGACATATCTGACTGTTTCATTTTATTAATTTATTTTCAAACGGAGTTAAACATCACCAAACAGACCGCAATAAACGACTGATGTTCAATAAATTTAATTGAAAAAAATCCTACAAAAATAGCTATAATAGATAATAAATAAATATATAATATTATATTTTTTTGAAATCAAGAGAAAAAGCTCTATTGGTCGGTGCGAAAATTTCGCACCTACAGTTTACAACCAATCAAACTTTGTCATTTCTAATCGTTACTATGGCAACCGGGGATTATTTCCGGAAATGTTCCTTCCTTAACCGGGATAAACTGAACATTTTTGTGTCAACTGCATTGTCACCTACAAATTATTAAATTGTTTACAATGCCTTTATTTTCCATGTCAGATTGATACTGAATCTTGTCTATATATGCATTTTATGTAAAGAAACAAATCTTTCTATATTTTAGTAATAACAATTCGAGCAACATAGTTAGTTTAAAGTACCATTAACCCATAATTAATTATATCAAGTAACTAAAATCAAGGAAGGCAATAAAAATTTTTTCGGTACTGTTGCCAGATTTTCCAGTTTTGCGCTACACATAGTCATTTTCTTTTCTTTAATAGAATGAAATTTATTTTTATTGCACTAAATTGGTCGTCTCAAATTTTCAAAATTTTGTCTATACTAGTTGTTATGATATGACAACATGGCATTTACAGTAAAAACTACGAGAACCCTTAAATATCATCAAAATCGCTAAAGTTGTGCTTACAAAATTCGGAGTTTGGGGGGTTTTTGGGCATGTGGAATTTAAAAATTGTATCAGCACTGTTGCCAGATTTCCCATATTTTAGTAGTCAGTTCCTTAGCTTAAATTTATGTTCTTTTTATTTTTAATGCACTAAATTGGCCGTCTCAAATTTTGTACTATTTCAATTTTTCAAAATTCTATCTGCACTGGTTGCTGAGATATGACAATACTGCATTTCCAGTTACAAATATCTTTTAAACTAATGGTGTGAAGATTTACAGTACCTACGTATATTTATTTTTTATTTAATAGGGGATTTCTCTTTTTTAGTTAATAATAAGTTATGTTTTCTTCTTTCAGAATGAACGGCTAGTAATGTAGGTTCGAAATAATTGCTCTTTTCAATGTACGCAAGACTAAGTCCTAATTATACTTTTTTTTTCTTTATGGAAAGCCACCAATATCACTCAACAAGAAAAAGAGCTTAATAACTCAAAAGCCATTCATTTCAATAAAATAAATGGAGCATTACATTTAAGATTAGCAAAAGTCTACATATTTCGCTAAAAATTTGGAAAATTTGGCAACTTTGCAGATACCATTTTTCCAATTCGCATGCCCACAAAATCAATAATTACCGAATTTGGTAAGCACAACCTTAGCGGTTTAAAAGATAATTGGGCGTTCCCGTACTGTGAATAAATCACTCGGTAAGTCTCATCAGGCATCAGTATTAAAACCGAAATATCCGGACACTGAAACAAACAAAGTGTCAGGTCGTTCGACTTTTAAAGTCGATGAGGGAAATAGGCAACCAGTGGCGCCATCTGTAGGTACTATGGTGCACTAAATCGCTTTAGATGCGACCCAGGATACAATAAACAGAAGGTATGATATCGTGATTAAAGCCGGCTGTCATTGACCTTCAGCTTTTCAACTAGAATTGGCTTATAATAAGTCTGTTAAATAAAGGTTAAACTTGTTTAATGTGTGTCTTGTTTTATTCCCTCTCATATCTGCATTTTTTTAATTAACCTCCTCCCCTCAAATGGGTCTTAGATACGTCCCTGTACTTACCAAAAAACACAGATATTATAGCATTTTTTAGTTCTATATTGAACTAAATACAAACATGTATAACAAAATAACAGTATAAAATTAAATAACTGTCGGATTTTATACAACTTCAACTCTTTCTTTAGCGTGTTCTTCGTATTTTTATTAAACAAAATATATAACTACCATGTCATAAGTTTTTTCATTTTAGTGAATTATATGTCAATGCTTTAATGAAAAAACATTTTTAAAATTGAAAAAAATGGTAATATAATATCTAAATGCTAGAAGCGACATGCATCTCCATAAAGGAATTTAAAAATCTACGCACGCAATGACGTCACTGCGCAAACCGGACACAATTGAGACTGTCATACCTTGCGTTTATTATATCATGGATGCGACCTATTTAGGAGTACAAGATGGCACATCTGTGCAAAATAGAAGAGAACAGAAATTTCAATTTCTGTGCGATTCTTGGTCGTAAAAAGTTAAACGAAAAAACTAATAATGAGGAAATTACCCCTTCATCAATGTGTCAAGAAACGAGTTTGACGGCGGTGTGTCAATATTAACTTTTGATAAGAATATCATAAACTATATTGTCATTTCGATAAGGCTAGTGCGGTGTCTTTTATATAAATGTGCTCAAATCTTATTTTTCACTTTTTATTTACGTGTGATTTAAAAAAAAGTTTAGTATACATACTGTTTTTTCAATAGAGGCTCATATCGTCTGCATTAAATTCACTCTTTGGCTTATATCTTTTTTAATTCGCAACAACTTCCCTTCATAAAATATAGGATCGATTACGAAAGAAGTTTAGGCAAAAGACCTATTTAAGCATTTTTTTTCATGATAATTAATTTCAAGTAATCCTTAGGGATCCTAACGAAGCCAACCTAATTGAACCAGAGAGAGAAAAGTTGCAATTACAAAACTACAGCCGAACTTCCCGCTCCCCGCCCAACAATTACCCCCTTCGTCGCTAAAACAGCGCCCCTTAAGCCCTTGCAAAATTTAAATTCATCGCCGCCTCGAATCGAAACGGTAATACCATCGAGACACTCCCGAGAGCGTGGTCCCGCGGGATCCCGACGAATCCAAAGAAACAATTGAATCGAAATGAAGTTTTCCCGCCGATCCAGTAGATCGGGATTTGAGTTTTGCCAGTCTGTTTTGCAAACGGGAAGTGTCGACGAGTGGTGTGCGGTCTGAATGTCAATCGGGTGCATATCCCAGGATCTAATCAACGTTTCGATAGATCATTTAAATATGCAGAACGTTTGTACGATCGGTTTATTACGGATGAGCTTTTAGAGAGGCGCAAACAATGGTGTAGCAAAATGAGACTCAGTTTAAAATATGCGGAGTCGTATCTTAATCGAATCTCAATAATTTAGGAAGTTATTCTCTTATACACTTTAAGTGTACAGGGTGGTCCACTTAAGATGCTCCTATACTTTATCTCAATAAATAAAACACTGAGAGAAAAAAGTTAAATACAAAAAGTATTTGACCCTAATTTAATTTTTTTTTATAATATTTTTAAGTATACTTTTTAATGAAATGGTATGAATATTTTTAGAAATTCTAATTCTCCGCTTGATTTTGAGTATTTTTTGTCATTACATAGCATACGAAATTTTGAGTAGTTTTTGAGAAAAATTAACTTTTCTAATTTTTTTTCGGAAAAACAGGTTTTTGAAAAAATGTGATTTTTTCACACTTGAAGACTAAAATTGTGAATTTTGGTTATGGATCCATAAGAGTGGTTAATATTTAATACTCTGACCTATCAAGAGAGAAAATCCATTATACAGGGTGGTCACAAATGGCCATAAAAAAAATGTTTTTGTAACTAAAAAAACTTAATTTTTTTAAATGGAACACCCCGTATTTAGCACTTTAGTTTTACAAGATATCCATGGAAAAACAAAACTATTAAAATTGTTGCCTGGTCTCCCATAAATACACAGTTTTTATTTGACATTTAGTTGCCTAACTCTTTTTAAAGGGAAAATCTTTATGAATGTTACATAAGAAAGAATAAGAGTCCAGCATTAGCCCTGCGGGAGTATCGGTTGTTGTATCCTGCAAGACGGGTACCCACGAAACATATTTTTTTCACGAATTGTTCGTGATCTTGAACGTGGAGTGGTAATCGATAAACAAAAACGGCGCCCAAAAATTGTCCTAACAGAAGAAAAGCAATTAGAAATACTTCTGCATTTTGAAGAAAACAACGAAAATTCGCAAAGAGATGCATCCTGAGATCTACCGGAAATTAATAAGACTAGTGTTCAAAGGACTTTAACTGATAATAACTACCATCCGTTTAAATTTTTACCAGTTCAGGAATTATCTCAACAGGACTTTCAAACAAGGCTTTTTTATTGTTCTCTCATGATGGACCACCATTTTGAAACTGACATTTTTAAAAATATTTTATTAACCGATGAGGCAATTTTCAATACGGCCGGAAAGTTCAACCGAAAAAATACTCATTACTGGTGTAACTCAAATGAACCTCGTGTAAAAGAAATGAAAAAACAGGGTCGGAGAAGTGTTTATGTGTGGTGTGGTATTATCCGTGATCGAATAATAGGTCCAGTATTTTATAACATTGTTCTGAATGGTGAGAGGTATTTAAATTTGTTGGAGAACGAAATATTTCCGTTAATTGACAATCTGCCGAACGATATTAAAGAAGGGCTTGTTTGTCAACAAGATAGTGCTCCATATCACATTGTAGTGCCTGTTAGAAATTGTTTGAATCAACGGTTACCATTTTGGATTGGTCGGTACGGGACCATAGATTGGCCAGCGAGGAGCCCCGATTTAACACTCCTGGATTTTTTTTATGGGGCAACCTAAAGAACGAGGTGTATAAAAATAGGTGTAATACTGTTCAAGATTTAAAAAGGAGAATTAGGTAAGAGGCAGAAAGACTTAATGCAACAGACTCGGTTAGAAACGCTATTGCGAGAATTGAAACCATATATACTACTTGTATTGCCAAAGACGGGGGTTATGTCGAAAATGTTTTGTAATAAGTAATTAGTTACTATATATCTTTCTTGCATTACTTGTTGATTTAATGTTAAATGTAATTGTAATGTTAAAAAAAACTTAGAATAGGATATTATTTAGTTTTAGTTAGATTTTTAACAAAAATACCCGAATTATTATAGAAAATTGGTCATAACTCCTAAACTACTAAGTTTTGGAATATAAACTATATATATGGAATGATGCAGAATTAAATCCTAAATACAATAAAAGTGGTAAATACAGGGTGTTCTATTTAAAAAAATTAAAGTTTTTTTAGTTACAAAAACATTTTTTTTGATGGTCATTTGTGACCACCCTGTATAATGGATTTTCGCTCTTGATAGGTCAGGGTATTAAATATTAACCACTCCCATGGATCCATAACCAAAATTCACAATTTTAGTCTTCAGGTGTGAAAAAATCACATTTTTCCAAAAACCTGTTTTTCCGAAAAAAATTAGAAAAGTTAATTTTTTTCAAAAACTACTCAAAATTTCGTATGCTAAACAACAACCTAATTGGACCTGTTGAGTTGCCAGGTCGACTAACAGGGGAAGAGTATTTAAATTTTCTTCAGAATATTTTACCCGCATTACTAGAGGAAGTTCCTTTAAATATTCGGCAAGCTATGTGGTTTATATACGATGGGTGTCCGGCTCATTTTAGTCGAAATGTGAGTGAATATCTGGATCAGACTTACGAAAATCAGTGGATTGGTAGAGGCGGACCAGTTCAATAACCAGCTAGGTTGCCAACAGGGGCGTGCAGTCCATGAAAGCAAAGGAAGCAGTGCTTCCCCAAAAAAAATTACAAAACATGTTCTAAAATCTGATTTTTGAAATAGGAAACCATTAATTTAGTTTATATTAAAAATGCTAAAATATTATCTTATTTATCAAGCCCATAATAAATGCGGCCCTGACTCCGACCGAGCGACAATAGAAAATGGAATATAACCTATACGAGCCGCTAGCTTCTCTGTAGCCAAGTCCTGTATGCTTGATTTCATGTGAATCGAGCCAGAGGTTATTGAACTTTCCACCGGCTGTTTGCAAATTTTGCATTTCAGTCGCGTGCTTTAAGTGGGGGCGGAAGCTATCGCTGGAGTAGGTTCTTTGTTTAAACGTCTATCCGTGTGTTGTGTGATACGTACGTCACGTCGTGCATGGTGCGATATGGATGACAATAATACGGAAGTGGATATGCAAATACCGTCAACTTCGGCTGTCGGTAATAACGTTGAAAATGTTGGAGAATTTAGTAAGAAGAGTGTGTGTGAATGTGTAGTGTGTGTCTTAAAAATAAAGAGATTTTCAACATTAAACTTTGCTGATAAGCTTCAAATAATTTCCAAAGAAGGGGCAAAACCGCCTAAGAAAAATTTAACTACAAAAATGAAAAACTGTTTTAGACATTTTTATCCGGAAAAACAATATGAACAATTTAAATGTCTAAGTAAATTATTTTGTTGGCCATGTTTACTTTTTGAAAATGAAAAAGGTCTCTGAAATAAAACTGGTTTTTCCAATTTAAACAATTTCCATAAAGCTGTAAAAAGACACATTATGTCCAAAGCGCATTTGCAGGCCGTCATAAAAGAAGAAGTCTACGGCAAAACCAGAATTGAACACGCCCTTAATAAACAGTTGGAAATTAGTCATCGCCAACACAATGAACTAGACAAAAGACAAAAAGACTTATCGATGTTGTTTGTTTTCTCGGACAGCACGAATTGGGATTTAGAGGTCATGACGAAACAACGGTTTCTTAAAATGGGGGAAATTTTCAAGATTTACTTAGTTTAAGTCTAGCGTTTTTGGCGGAATATCGGATCGAATCGAGAATGATTTAATTTCCGCTGTTGCAACCATTATTCTAAAAAGAATTAAGCAGGAGATTGGCGAGGCGCGGTTCATTGCTATTGTCTGGACGAAACAACTGATATCACTAATTTTAGCCAATTATCTATAGTAATACGCTATGTTAAAACAGACGGAAGTATTCAAGAGCGATTTTCAGGTTTTAAGAATGTGTACGAAAATCGTACAGCAGATGTATTATATACCGTAGTTTATAACGTTACTAAAGAAATTAATGGAGAGAAAAAATTAGTTGCTTAAAGCTATGATAGAGCTGCAGTGATGGCAGGATAATTAGGGGGTCTGCAAGCTAAGTCAACAAAACGTACACAAGCTTTGGACTCCATTGTCCACAAACGATTGCCCAAAGTAGCTCCTACTAGGTGGAACTATAATCGAAGACTTGTGTTAACAGTATCTGAAAATCGTCAATCACTGATTGATCTATTTGAGAATATAATAGGAAATAATGAAACGTGGGACTCAGAAGCAATAAATAGTTCGAGGGGGTTTTTGCACTGTTTAAAACGAGATTTTAATTTTAATTATTTGTTGAACATATTTTCAGAAATATTTCCATTGTTTTTAATATATTACAAACTAAAACAAATGATATTGCTTTTTGTCTAAAGAAAGTAGATGATTTTAAGTCCATGTTAAGCCAAAAAATGACTTTGACCTATTTTGGGAGAAAACGATGACGTTAAATGTAGAGCCACAAGTCAAGCGTCTTCGAACAGAGAAAATGGGAGATGTTCAAAGATCATACAGACGCCTCTTTTATGAAATAATCGTTCAAATTCAGCAACAAATAAACTATAGATTTAACGGTTTAAATGATTTTAAATTCCTCGAGCTTTGCAATTTTGATGCATTTAAAGGAAAAACTTTTCCAGAAGATGCGTTTAAATCTGTTCTTCTTCATTATGGCCAGTTCTTCGACCGAGTGTTACTGCGATCTGAACTAAAAGTGATTTACGAAACTGATGACATTAGCGCAAAAAAAAACGCTAAGGAACTAATGCAATTTTTAAAAGACAAGACAACAGTAGAACGCAATTTTTTAACACTTAAACGTATAAAAAATTTCGTAAGGAATTCAACGGGGCAGGAGAGACTTTCGCATACATCGCTGTTGTCTATTGAAAATAAACTTCTCCAAAATATGTCGGAGCATCGACGTTTTTATGATGACGTCATTGACGAATTTGCAAAAAATGATCGAAGAATCGAATTACATTACAAATAGGTAAGTTTCTAAAAATTGCTTCCCCTTCTTAAAATTCCACCGCACGCCCCTGGTTGCCAGGCTTAAATCCTTGTGATTTTTGTATATGTGGTTTTCTCGTGAGGAGCTCTGGTTGCGAATTCAAAATGCCTGCAATGAGTTCAAACAAATGCAGAATATTTATAGACGTATCAGACGTTCTCCAAAAAAAAAGAATTACATTATGCCTTTAAACTAACTGTCATCACGTGGAGCGTTTATTATAGTTTAGAATAATTCATACTTACCTTTAATTTTGTATTGTCTTGAAATAAAAACACCTTAGTTTATTATTATTAAAAAATGTGTTTTCCTTGCATCGACGCATAAACTTGCAAATTACTCGAGAACGGTTAACTCTAGGGTTGTCGAGTAAGTATAGCTTTTTTGCTTAGAAAAGGTGCAAGAATAATATTTTTTCGTAAAAAAACCCAGAAGTACATCGCCAAAAAAGTTAGGGTAAATTTACCTAAATAATAGTAGCGTACGTAGCGCCCTCTAAGTGGCACATGAAATCTAATACCAAATTATGATTTCTTACACAAAAAATACCTCGAATTTTGTGAGAAAATTTTATTTATTTGCAACAGATATTGAATAAAAAATAAAATACAATTTATATTTCAACACCCTGTATCTCCGTAACGAAGCATTTCGAGACCTAGGCTAATATGAAATTTTTTTCATGTTTTTTTTTAAGTAGTAAGTAATCACCCCTTTCATTTTGTAGGGGTTGTTCGTGGACACCCTGTATATGCGCATATTCTTAAGGTTTTGGATTACATATAGTCCGGTCTTTAGTCATCAGTTATTTTTGCATTATTGGCTACCCCTGGAAATGGTTCTGTGGGCGCCCATGAGATGAGGCAACACGTTTTTAGGGGTTCAGGGACCATAAAACGCATAGAACTACAAACATCTCCGAGGGGGACTATTCACGAGTCAATAGTTCCCTCTCACGGGAGAACTAAAAACTCAATGGATTTTAATTACAAAATTTGTCAACACTTTGCGTTATAAATTTCGATTAAATTCTGAGCATTTACGTAATTGGAAAGACAAAAATATCTACATTTATAATATTATTAAAAATATTATAATGTAACTGAGTAAAATCTCTTTTTACGGCATTTTCCTTTAGAATAACCGAAGGCGCCAGGCAGCGTTTAAATAGAGCGGTTTCCTAAATATTCTAATCTCGAATATTACCTCACCTCTGGCGGAAAAATCTTTTGTTTAGTCATGTGTATGCTAAAAGGCTGATAGTTTATGACTTGCTCTTGCCGAACTTCAATGGCCCGTATCGATTTTAACGTCAGGCTAACGTAAAATCAGAAATGGAAGTTGATGCATCGGTTCGCAGTGGCGTTCGATATGCTAGAGTAGTTTCCTTTATTACATGCTTTTATTTATCTTCAGTGGACGCTCCACGTCAAATCTTGTAAGACATAAGTACTAGGTATGATAAATTTTACGGAAATTGGTTCTATTTTAATGACTTTAATAAAACTACCTGTATCGACCCCATTATACAGGGTGTCCCAAATTTTGAAATTTTGGCAGCTAACTAAAGTCGAATATAATCGAATTTTTGGATTCCTCTAAAAATTCTAGATATATTTCATGTATAATAACCTATACCTAAGTTCAACTGTTTTTGAGATATTTTGAATTTTATGTAAAAAATGACGTTTGCAAGTCTAGACATAACTATAAATATCTGCTTATCGAAGTCTCTGTTATTTATTTGCGGTTGGCCACCTTGTCCAAAAGGGTACATTTTAGTGGCCTGTGCTGATATTTTTATAATAAATAAATATAGGGTGATCAAAAACTGGCATTATAAATATACTTTAAAAAATCGTTAAAAATTACTTTTTTCAAATGGAAACCCCCAATTTTTATAATTTTATCTTATTTAACACTTAAAATAAGGATGACCTTGTATAAAGTTGTCTATTCCAAAAATTTGTAGTTTTTGAGTTATTGACGATTTAACATTTTTTATTCTAATAATACCAGGCGGCTTCTAAGGTTTCTTGTTAGTTGGCCATGACGGGGAGGCCTGGCGAGAACAAAACCAATTTGTTACTATAGAAACGTAATATTTGTTGTCGTTTGACAATTACCTACTAAAATATTATTTATTTATTATAGTAATTATAATAATTAAATTACGATTAAATTACACACACGAGGATTATTTGAATTTGTTTATTATCTATGGGGAATCTAACAGAGTTTTAACAAGAACATGCCAGATATTTGCTGGTAGATATCCAGACAAACAGAAACCGTCACCGATCAGCGTTAAACAAATGTTGGAAAAGTATAAAAATGTTGAAACCGTGAAGACAAAAATTAATTAAAGAAAGCCTATTCCCATTATAGTCTAGTCTACACAAGAGCACAACTTGTTTTTTCAATAAATGTTGAAAATGTCCACTTTGTACTTCCAAACATTTTTCTCATCTCCGAATAAATCCCTCGTGGGTGGCCGTCCTAATTGAAGCTGGAGATAAACTTTCGAACGCGTCACTTACCCTTGCCATACAGTCCTCTTTCGTTGTTACTGGATTAAAATAAACGATTCCTTTTATCGTTCCCCATATAAAATAGTCTAAGACTGTCAGATCGGGGGAACGAGGAGGCCACAGGAAAGGTCCATTGTTGGCAATCCACTTGTCGTAAAACGTAGCTTGTGAAAAGTTATCTAAAGTATCTTTCTCCTACAAAAGCTTATAGACATAATTTTACGGAAAGAAATGCTTTGATAATCGTCGATTTATTGATTCAAGAAGAAACAAAATACATCAAAATTCAATTAATTTAATCTGAAGATAGCTCAATAAAAAAAAGATTTAGTATTTTATGACTTTCTAAAGTACCCTGTATAAATAGCTTGTAAATATCTAACTAAAGATAACTTTCCTATAAAACTTGGGACGATATATTTTTTTAGATATGATGTGTTACGGTATGTGGACCAGTATTTGTATGAAGTAGTGTAGTGTGACCTGTACAAATAATTTAATTTAATTTATTTATGTAATAATATTTACTAAATGATTTATCTAATTTTGGATTGACGCTAAATTGATAAAAAAATTATTGTAATATAACCTAAATGGATTATTTTTAATTAAAAAAGTCCTTGTGTTTAGGCAATGTATAACTTACCATTCAAATTTTCTTCGTAAAAAATCAGTTTTATTATTCCATCGTTCTTTACTGCACAAAATACATTAAATTGCCAGGATTCTTGAAAGTTTCGCGATCTTACTGCATAAGGATTCGAATCACTCCAAAAATGGGAATTGTGTCTATTGAAAAGGCCATTTTTAGTAAATTTTGCTTCATCGGTCCAAATTATATTGTCCAAAAATCTAGGGTTATCTTGTACCATTGTTAAAATAAACTCGCAAAACTGTACTCTTTTTGGCAAATCAATATCTTTTAGATGTTGAACCAATGATATTAAATAAGGTTGGAAGTTATGTTTTAACAGAATCCTATGCACTGAGTTCCTCGAGATTCCTGATTGTCTTGCCACGTTTCTTAGGAATGTCATTGGATATGCTGCAAAATATTCCAGAATTGCAATTTGGACATTTTCATTATCAACAATGGGCTTCCTCTTATTAATTTTTGCCTGGATGTTTCCAAAATTTTTATAGTTTTCCAACATTTGTTTAACGCTGTTCGGTGACGGTTTCTGTTTATCTGGATATCTATCAGCAAATATCTAGCATGTTCTTGTTAAAACTCTGTTAGATTCCCCATAGATAATAAACAAATTCAAATAATCCTCGTGTGTGTAATTTAATCGCCCCGGCATGATTATTAGTTTAATAATTATTATAATTGCTATAATAAATATATAATATTTTAGTAGGTAATTGTCAAACGACAATAAATATTACGTTTTTATGGTAACCAATTGGATTTGTTCTCACCAGGCCTCCCTATCATGGCCAACTAACAAGAAAACTTAGAAGCAGTCTGGCATTATTAGAATAAAAAATGTTAAATTGTCAATAACTCAAAAACTACAAATTTTTGGAATAGACAACTTTATACAAAGTCACCCTTATTTTAAGTGTTAAATAAGATAAAATTATAAAAATTGGGTGTTTCTATTTTGAAAAAGTAACTATTAACGATTTTTTAAAGTATATTTATAATGTCAGTTTTTGATCACTCTATATTTATTTATTATAAAAATATCAGCATAGGTCACTAAAGTGGATCCTTTTGGACAAGGAAGCCATCCGAAAATAAATAATAGAGACTTCGATAAGCAGATATTTATTGTTATGTCTAGACCTGCAAACGTCATTTTTTACATAAAATTCAAAATATCTCAAAAACAGTTCAACTTAGGTATAGGATCTTATACATGAAATATACCTAGAATTTTTCGAGGAATCCAAAAATTCGATAATATACAAGGTGTTCTATTTAAAAAAAGAAAGTTGACGTCAACTTCCGGTATAACTGGAAGTCCCGCCATCTTGAAAATATTTTGCGCGAATTGCCCCCATCGACTTTAGTTAGCTGCCAAAATTTCAAATTTTTCGAAAGCCTACTTTCTGAGAAATCGATCGCCGCAGTTCGTCGTGGGACACCGTGTATAAGCAATCAACAAAGAAAACAATTGATAATGCTTATAATAATTTCTAGGTATAAAAAGATCTAGTTTCTTTTATTTCATGTAGTCTAGTAAATCTATTCACCTTGTACCGAATTGAGATAATTAATTTTAACGGACTTAAGTAAACAAACAAATAAAAAATATTTTAATGAGGCTTATCCACTATTAAAATCAGTAACGCAGTAAAAAGGTCTTTCCATGAGGTACGCTTTGGTTTTTTTTTTCTAAAGAGTGGGAATAATTTTTAAATATACTGGAAGATGATCGTAAAGTTTTATGGCGTCGTAAACAGATATTTTTTTGTTAATTCTGTGGAAGGAATATGTCATGCCTAGAGTTTCTGGTAGGATATAAGTGTTGTGGACTTTCCAGGCAAGTGTTTATATGTTTTCTCATCAAACAGGCGGTTTCTAATATAATATATAATAAATAATGAAGGACGTGTTAATATTTCATGTTGTTTGAAATAGGTTTGGCAGTGAGCTATATTATTTAGACTAAACAAATTGCTCTCTTTTGAAACCTAAAAATACTAAGAAATTGCTTGGTGGTGTGGTACAGCAGCCCCAAAAGGGAAGGCCATAGCGGAGGTGGGATTCAAATAAAGAGAAATAAGTAAGTCTGGTAGAAGGAACGTCTAGTTCTTTTGAAACTGACCGAATGATAAAGCAGGCGGTAGAAAGTTTTTTAGTTAAGGTGTCAATATGTTTAGACCATTTTAGGTTGTTATTTACATTCAAACCCAGGAATTTAACTGACTCAACATATTTATTCTTGTTGTTAAATAGCTGAAGTGGTTGTAAAGTCCCCTTATAAGATAAGGCCATTGTTTAACAAGGTCATTAAAAATATTAGAATGTAAAGGTTGTATCAAAATCGCTTCATATTATACTTGTGTCGTCAGTAAAGAGAGAAATTTTTCCATTAATTTTAAGGTTGGTAATATCATTAATATATAACAAAAAAAGACTAGGTCCCAAGAAAAAACCTTGAAGTACACCACTTGTAATCAATTTACAATCAGAATCAGAACCATTTGCTCATACAAATTGTTGCCTATTTCCGAGATAAGAATTAAACCGATTTAAAGAAATACCACGCATTTTATAAAGATTTAGCTTGCTCGTCAAAATTTCATGAGTAATACAGTTTGCATAGTCACAAAAAACTAAGGCGGTGGGGTGGTTCTTATTGAGGGATAAGTAAACGTCGCTAAACAACGAGAACATGGTGTCCCTGATGCACTTGTTGGGTAAAAATTCGAACTGATCCTCGTATATTACCTGGTGTTTAAGAAGATGGTTCAATGATTTTCGATAGCACTGGTAGTAGAGCAATTAAGTAAACGAATAATTATAGCTGTTTTAAGGCATTTAGGGAATATACCTTTTATAAAGGAATCATTTATTATTAGTGTTGTGAGGGCCTCTAAGACAGGCAGGAATATTTTAATTGATAGGCCATCAGTGCTACACGAAGATTTGCTTGTGATGTTATTCATTTCTTTCAATATTTCCATGCCGATAACAGGGCTTAACAAAAAGCGATATTTTTCAATGGAGGGAGAAACGAAAGAGGGTCTAAACTTAACGTGATACCAGAGGCAACATTTGTGCTTACATTAATAAAATAATCCTTGGTCATTTGGCCTTGGCAAGATCTGAGTCACAGAGTTTGATCTGTTTCTGAGGTCATTGATAATGGACCAGGTTTTCTTTGAAACGTTTTTAGACTTTGTTAGCCGTTTTTAATAGTATATTTTTTTGCTTACTTGATTAGTTTAAGATAGATCATTCTATAATTAGAGTGGGTGAAGTTTTTTATATTTAAGAGAGAACGCACATTTTTAGCAGAAATGCATAGTCCTTTCATGGGCCACGATTTATGAAGCTTAGGTTTGAGAGTCTTAAGCGGAAAGGCCGTATTAAACGCACTTAAAATTGTATTTCGACACTTATTCTTAGAGTCACGCCCTATTGACACCATGCCTAATTTTAAAAAATGTATCGACACTATAACAACTGAATTGTGTTAAAGAAGAGTTTGTGCCTAACTAGTAACCTTTTAGACACCATATACCTAGAATGTTCCCGTATTGCGCTAGTTTGGACACAGTAACAAAATTCGGCACCATGGTGTCGACACTTTTCAAACCCGTTGTGTCTGTATTTTGTTCAAAAATTTTCATTCTGCTTTGTTACTTAAATGTGTTGAAGGGACACATTTTAAACTCACAGTTTTCATTTTGTTTCGGTAATGTGTTGGAGTGGTACATTTTAGATCTCATACAGACTAATTTCATACATCTAGTTTCCATTTTCTTTTTAAACAGGGGTTAGTTCACCTTAGATGAGTAGATTGCCTATTAAATAAAGTTGATTCTGCGAATTTAACCATAATTTTAAAAGAAATACTCAAACTCAAACTCAAAACTATTTTATTAGTCAGTTAAATATAATAACATGTAAATTATAATTTAAAATAATATTAGTTCTGACGAATAAGGACAATACTGCGATTATAAAAACCGATCCACCGACATAAGGATATATGTATGAGTAGCGTTGACTTAGAAAGATATATTACCTAATTTTAATATTAATAATATGTATAGTTAACTTTGTAGTTTCTTAAAGTCTTAATGTATTTATTAAATATAAAAACTGAAAAATCCCTAACGTGTAAATGATTTTTGAAAATTTGCTGTTCTGTGGGGTGGCATAGTAAAATTATTTAGATTTTTAGTAAGATGAGAGTGATTATGTGTATTAAATAGGGCTCTTAAATATAAGGGCTGACCAGTTTTCACCAGTTTATAAATTAGACACAGTAAGCATTGATAAAATTAAATTATTGTTAAGATATGGAGTAATGGGATTTCTAAAGAGAATATTAAAGGAAAACCGCATACGAGTGTTCTGAAGTTTTTGGAGAGATCTGATAACACTTCCATTTAGTGAGCTGTAATATACAACGTCACCATAAACTAGAAACAATAACACAAGCATATTACATAAATAGTATTAAGCCTGTTAGGGTAGATACTTTTTAAGCGCACGTATGCAACGTTAAGTTTATTTTTTACATGCGATTCAAAAGTGAGACCAATATCAAAATTAACTCCCAGGTTCTTGACTTCAGCAACCACAGGTATAGTAGAACTACCACCTGAAAAGTGTACAACACAACATTACCGTTGTAGTTTTTAATTAAAAAACAAAAGGAAATAGAGGAAACCCAATGGAAATAAAATTTTTACATAAATGGGTCTAATTATATTGTATCAGATGTATTAACAAATGAGGGGAAGGAAAAAACCTGTTTTAGGGATGAAAGCTAGGCTGCAGCATTCAATCCGTGTCAGCAAACATCAATAAGAATGTACCAATTCCAATTCTGAAAATATATTTTTTAATAATGATTAGGACAATTATAATTTGAGTGATGATAACAGTGATTCTAAAGATGAACCAAAATCCAAGAGTCGTATGGAGAATCTAAAAATATGGGCACTTACACATAAAATTACGCATCACACATAAATGAAGAGTCACAGTTATCTACCTAGTAGAACATTGCTTGAAAGTTGAAACGCCCTCAAAAGTAGATATTGTACCAATGGGAGTAGGTAATTACTGGTACAATGACCTAGAAACAATAGCGAAAGAGAAAAACCTCCTATATCTCACAGATTTGCAGTTTGACGCCGAAAACAAGAAACATTTTTAGTGGTATGACTTTTTTCGAGCATTTACGAATTATCCGTGAAAATGTAGTTTTTGGCCTATAATTAGCAAAACAACCACTGTATCTTCAATTTTCACAAGCCATCGTATATATTTCAAGCCCCTCTACATTTTTAGTTGTATGATTTTTTTTTATAGGGGCCTCGTTTTTCGAGTTTCTCCGGATTCGGTGGTATGTCGATAGCGAATATTCCATGGGTAGAAAAAAAATTAATTAATATATTGTGTCCATTGTACAACTAAATTATTAAGTGTAAATATATTTTGTGTCTATAATGAGTTTAATTTTATACAAAATGGACACACAAATAAAATTTTGGCACAAACTGGATAAAAGTGTGTGGATTTTGCAACCATAATGACGCATTTCGGTAAAATTTTGGGAAAAAGACTGGCTAATATTGGGCATATTTAAGTTGAATTTTAGAAACGCAACGCAAATATAGCAAAATTATTTTGGACACAAATCAGTAACAATTTTGGCCATATTAAAGCCTCACTGTAGAAACATACCGATTTATTAGCTACTTTTTGATTTTAAAATCGAGCTTTTTTAGCTGAATTCTGACTTGTTTCTTAGCCGAAATTTGAGTAACATTTTTTTCCGAAATTTATCTAAATAATTTCTCATTTTTTGCCTTTTCTTCATTTTTTATGATAAATCGTCAATTGTTTCAAATTATGTAGAAATAGTATTAGCAGAGCCAATCAGTGTAAGAATTTATGAGCCAAGATGTAAAGGTAACAAATCATGGTTTCATAGAATGACTATTGTGTAAAATATTTTAAGTTTGACGGTTGGTAGCGACAAAAAAAACACTTGCGCAGGAACTTTTACTGTTAAAAGAATCTAAGATAGGCATGTAAAACTTGAAACTAAAAATTTCGTTTTCTACAAATATATATTTTTTTAAATTTGGAATTGTATTTTATTAAGAAAATTAATTAAAGAGTCCATAACGTAAAAAAAAACTTGCATGAAAATACGTTTTTATAGGTACAAAAAATATGTTTGTTTAAAGTGGTCAAGTAACGACTGCTAGGAAATTAGTTCAATTTTAATTTCAACCATGGCGGATCATAAAAAGCTTTGGGCTCTTTTTTTTAAGCAAATATTCCCTGAAATTGGCCACTTTGTAAGCAAATATTTATCAAATGGCAATAATTTTCAAATGTAGCAAAAATTTAGTAACGTTTACTAAAATTTTGCCAATACAAATGCCGACTTGGTTTGCCTTTAGTACTCGCCAAAAAATGGCTAATTTAAAACCCAGTGGAACAAAATTAAACGACGATTACCCCAAGACGCCGTTTTTCTATGATATGTGGTAGAATATTTAATCTTTTTATTAGACATTTTGTATGGTAAATAGTTTATATTTCGTTTTTTAAATAAATCTTCAGTTTGGTTAAGTATAGTTTTATAGGTTATAAACGTAAATTTGAAAATGTGGCATTTTTTGACAATATTATATCAAAAATAAGCCAAACAAATTTTAGTTCAATTTTGAAACAAAAATATGATAATAAAAGCCCTATTTTTTCCTCTCAATTTTTGTTGTCCTAAAATATCAAAATCTGGCACTCTTATATAGCTATTATTAATATAATTAAAATTAAATAATTGCTAAAATATGTTTGGTTAGCATTTGGGAAAAATGCCTACTTATTTATCATATTCTGACCTCGATTTGTATCGATTAAAAATGCCAAATTGCATTTTAAACAGCCATGCTATCTGGTTCTGTTCTCGCAACAAAATTAACAGATATTTCTACTTTTTGGCCATCCAATATTACAATAAAGAAGTTGGAGGTTTAATCGCCCAATAAAAGATATTTTTTGGCCAAGTAATTATACTATAGCCTATCTACATTAAAAACCGCTACTTTTGGAGCCAACAAATCTAATTTGAACCGAGCTCTCATGGTTAGAAAACAAACCAAGAATAATTTGCCAAGATTTGACAAATCTCTGGTTTTTATGTGTCTTATGGCTAACTCAAAAGCGTATTTTTAAATTAACTACAACAATTATTTAGTGATATAATTTTCAAATGCTATTTAATTTTTTTCAGAACTTCTATCTTCAATAGTAGATACGTGGGAAGGAATTCAGCGACAAAATATAACTTTTATACCAACTTTAGTAAATAAAGAATGTTATACAGCTATAAATTAGCCTTCTGCTTTCAAAATTTGCATTGTTTTGTTTAACTAATACTTCAATATCAAAAGAATCCGCTACATAAAATTGAATAAGCTAAATCATCGGAGTTGGTTAATGAGCTCATGATCTCCGTGGCTTAGTGGTCAAAGCATTCAGCTAGAAACTGAGAGGTCCTGGGTTCGAATCCCAACAGAGGCAAGTTAATCTTTTTAATTATAATAAGTTTCTCAGAAATGTCCATGAAATACTATTGGCAATTTTGTAATAATAAAAAATAGGTAAACAAAAAGCATCAACAATATGTCAATAAAGTTGAAGTTAAAAAGAATATGCATAGATAAATCCATAGCCACCTCCTATATCTCACAGATTTGCAGTTTGACGCAGAAAACAAGAAAATTTAGATAAAAGACATTACTTAAGCTGGTAACAGTACACAAAAGGGACCTCGATAGACAAGATAGACGTGCTCGCATGTGGTGTTGTGAATAAAATCGCTCCCCTGACGGCAGTTGGCCGGTAATCCGCGCCTTACGTATCCCCGTAACATCGATGCAAGCCTCTCTAAATCTTGAATTTCCTTTTTGGATTCGGCGACTACACTACACACGTGTCTATTTTTCCTTTTTAAAGAGCATTTTGTCTGCCGCTTTTAAAAGGCCGATTTGTCAAATGAAATGTGCCATTTGTCTCAGACTTTTAATACGGGGGTTGCTTTATTTTTTCCGGAAGGTGATAAATTATTGGCAATTAAAAAAATGTGTTTTGTCAAACGTAGTATTTACCTATATAATATGTACAGGGTGTCCGGATTTGGTTGCAAAAACAGGGTATCTCGCTTATTTTTAAAGATAGAACCTTGCGGTTTTCACGAACCTGAGCTAATTTTTTGTGAAACTCATGAAGCCGTAAACAAAATTTTCATAGCCTTCTTCGTTTATGAGATACAGGGATTTTGGGACCCCCCTCGTATCCTTTAACCTAACGCAAAGGGAAAAATTGCCGCTTATGCAGTTTTTTACGCTGCATCCAGTGGCGTAGTCATTTTTTCATTTGAGTTATTATTTTTTAGATATGACCCAAAGTTGTGTTTTTTTTTTAAATGGGACACCCTGTATATTTGTCCAGAAATTGATTTGTCCTTTTAAAAGCTTCTCAAAAATATATAATAGTATGAGTCTATTTTAATAAACAACAACAAAAATCCTAATTTTTATATTTATCATCCCAAATTTTGCAGTAGGCCATGCAAAACGATCCCGTTTTCTTTTGTTTTCTTGGAAGCAAATGACATTTCCCAATTTAGTACGCGTATATAAAATATAGCGCTAGGTTTTTGTATTTATTTATTGTGTAAAAATATATTTCTATTATTATGGAAGAAAACCAAACTTTCGTACATTATGAAAAGTACGATATGTTAGCTTGTTTTATATTAAGTAATGAAAATGTCGAAACGGCTTTTGAGATGTATTTTAACAGGTAAATAGTTAATTTATAGGTATGTTGAAATACTATTGCTTAATTTTTATTTAGATATCCAGAAAGGAGGCAACCTAATATATCCACTTTTTATCGGATAAAAAAGAATTTACTTAATCACGGATCATTTATCAAACCTCATACGAAAACATATAATAAAGAAAATCGGGAGGCTGAGGAAATTACGGTTTTGGCTAATGCAGAAGCTTACCCTACAAACTTTTGTAGGGCCAGTGAAAAGAGCATAGGGATTCCAAAAACTAGAGTTCAAGAAATTCTAAAAAAGCACAAATACCACCCATACAAATTTAGGCTCGTGCAGCACTTACAGCCAGGGGATGCAGAACGTCGGGTAGTCTTCTGCAACTGGTTTCGGGAAAGATGCGATATGGTTAGAGATTTTGAAAGGAAGGTTATATGGTCAGACGAAGCACATTTCAGTAATTCTGGTATACTCAATAGACACAATACTAGATTGTGGTCCCAGGAAAATCAACACCAAATATTTCCCAGAAGACAGCAGGGCAGGTTTGGTCTAAATGTGTCCTGCTTCATATTAGGAACACATATAAAATTTTATATATTTGAGCGAAATCTAACAGCCTATCGCTATATAGAAATTTTAGAGGCAGCTATACCTGAATTACTTGACGATGTTCCTCTAGCGCGTTATTTTCAACAGGACGGTGCTCCTGCACACAATTCTGGAATGACGAGATTATTTCTGGACAATAATTTTACCAATCAATGGATCGGAACAAATGGACATATAAGATGGCCCCCTAGGTCCCCAGATTTGTCGATTTTAGATTTCTTTCTATGGGGATATCTGGAAAATAAAATTTACAAAGACCACTATGATAATGTCCAAGATTTAGGAAATGCAATAAGAGAAAATTTTCGCTATTTACAAAATCATCCCGTTATTTTGCTTAATTCCCTAAAACAAATACGAAAATTGTGTGAAGCATGTATAGAACAAAATGGAAATCAGTTTGAACAGTTCTTTTGATTTCCTTGGTTACTGTAGTTCTTATACGACAGTTGATTTTTGCTGAAAGGCTTGTTACATAATAATTTATTACTGTTTTGTTCTTGTGTTACATAAATCTAGGTAGATGGTACTTTTTTGGTGCGAAATTATCAATACATATTTTGACAAATAGATTTAATTACATATTTATTTTGATTTATTGTTAGGATGTAGATATTGTTAACGACTTTAAATAAAAGGCAGCATTGTTTTGCATGGCCTACTGCAAAATTTGGGATGATAATTATAAAAATTAGGATTTTTGTTGTTGTTTATTAAAATAGATCCATACTATTATATATTTTTTAGAAGCTTTTAAAAGGACAAATCTATTTCTGGACAAATATACAGGGTATCCTATTTAAAAAAACACAACTTTAGGTCATATCTAAAAAATAAATAAACGCCACTGGATCCAGCGTAAAAAACTGCATAAGCAGCAATTTTTCCCTTTGCATTAAGTTAAAAGATAACCGAGATACGAGGGGGGTCCCAAATGCAAAATTTTCTATTTCGCCCTGTATCTCATAAACGAAAAAGGCTATAAAAATTTTGTTTACGGCTTCATGAGTTTCACAAAAAATTAGCTCAGGTTCGTGAAAACCGCAAGGTTCTATCTTTAAAAATAAGCGAGATACCCTTCTTTTGCAACCAAACCCGGACACCCTGTACAGGGTTCTCATTTTTGAAACTTTTACAGGATATTTTATTTTCAAAGATAGAAGGTTGCGGTTGTCGCGACAGTTGCTACTTTTCTGTGAAACTAAAGATGGCGCCAGCCAATTTTCATAGCTTTTTCGGTTTTTAAAAATGTTACATTGTCACCCTTCAAATTCCAGCTATGTGAAAACTTACCAAAAAGGCGAAAACTGTTCCTTATATGTTTTATTCTGTAAAATTCCGTGCCACTTTCAGAATAAATATACGGGGTCAGGTCAAAAAGTTATCGGACCTTACTTTATTTTTTTAAATGGGATACCGTGTATAATAATCTTTATATTTATTAGAAATAATGTGCGCTTCTCAAAAAATTATACATGTGTGCAATTATTTTGGAAAACAAGCTTAAAATTTGAGGTTTTCTTAAATTTTTTTTGTGTCTAATTAATAATAGGCTACGGCTTAAGGGCATCCAAGAAACAAAATTCATGTAAATAATTATTATACTAAAGATTTAATACTTTGAAACTTAATTCAAAAGATCTTTTTTAATTCTCAACTCTTAATTCTTTATTACAGTATTTTAACATAACTATGATAAAAATATTGAATTTTATACTTAAAATAAAACAAATACAGGGTTATTCACGCAACACGTTCATTAGAAGTTTTTGATGATGCCATTTAGATAAAAATTTCAAATTTTGGGATTGAGGTAAGGTCAAGGGGTACTTCTTTTTTGACATATTTTCAACTTCCTGTCACTTCCGGTTTAACCGGAAGTTGGTATCAACTTGCTTATTTTAAATACAACACACTGTATTTTATGATATTTTTGGATTCTACGGAGAATTTTAACGCTATTTTATGTAGCATGTCCTATACCTACGTTCAAGCGTTCTTAAGATATTTGACCTTGAACCGAAAATGAGCCTTCGGGGTACCAAATTTTAAAATCTCATATTTTTGTAAGTTTTGAAGATATAATCTTCATATTTTGCAGACGATCGGTATATAATCTTAGGTTTCTATATTTTTTTATTAAATTTATCTATTTTTATACAGGGTGTCCTAAATTCAGCGGCAAATATTCACATTTTCAAAGCCGCTAAAGTCCGTTTTTTTAAATGGGACACCCTATAACTTTATGCACTCTCAAATGTAGAATTTCATTTTCTATCGAACTGTATTAAGGTTCTCTATACCTATTCGTAACCATTTTCGAAATAATTGGGTTTTATAAAAATATCGTATGTATTTGCTTAAATGTTTACATGTTCCAATGGTGAGCCATGGAAAAACAATTGAGATCCAATATCCAATATGACAGATGATTAGTATGCGTTATTTATCGAAAGCTGTCAGTGATAAACTAAATCTTCTAAATCGAAATGGAAGAATACTCAAACGCTGGTATTCTCATTCTATTTTATATTCTTGGAGAATGTAATAAAATTTTGGAGAGAACGTGTCGTGTGTTTAATGAACACCACCCTGATTTGCCGCCAATGAACAAGTCAAAATTCAAGAGAATTGAAACGAACTTTTTGCGTTTTGGCAAGGTTAAAGTTACAAAAAATGTTCCGAAACCAGTGACAAATGCCGAGGATAACGTAATAAACACATTAGCTTATTTCCACGCAAACCCCCAAAGTTCAATACCGTCTGCAGAAAACGATTTGGGAATTTCTTCTTCATCTGTCCAAAGAATCTTGAGCGAATATCATATGCACCCTTATTCCTTCCAAAACGTGCAAGCCTTGAGACCTGGTGATGACGTCCGACGAGTAGAATTTTGCGAATTCATGTTTTTGAAAATTCAAGAGGACCCTCAATTCCTTTCAAAAATATTTTGGACCGATGAAGCGAAATTTTCTAGAGAAGAAATAACAAATAGAAGAAACGAACATTTCTGGGCATCAGAAAATCCGCACGCTTTACGCGAAACGCGTTCTCAAGAGAGGTTTAGCTTCAATGTTTTCGGTATAGTATTAAATGGTCAGGTGCGGTACTGTATTTATGAAGACAATTTAAACAGTGATATGTATTTGGAAATTCTACGAGGCACGGTTTCTGAATTTATAGAAGAAATTCCTATTGGTGAGCTGCACAATTATTGGTATCAATTAGATGGGGCACCAGCACATAATTCCGCTGCAGTTTATCTCCAATTATCTCGAATTTTTGTAGATCGCTGGATTGGTCCCAATGGCCCTTGGAGATGGCCCCCGCGATCGCCTGATTTAACACCCCTAGACTTTTATTTATGGGGATTTATCAAAAGTAAAGTCTATGTTTCACCAGTAAATAACCAACAAGATTTACTGGACAGGATACGAACAGCTTTTGCAGAATTAGAAAACGGACAAATTCAACAGGCCACAGCAACTGTACAAACAAGAATTGAAATGTGTCTTCAAATGAACGGACAGCATATAGAACACTTGTTATAAATCAATTTTATTATTTTATTTATTTATTGTTGATTGTTAGAGTTCCAGTCAAGGTTTTCTGACTTCAGAGATAATGAAAAGTACATCTCTTTGTCCGACCATGCAGTGTATCCGTTGAAGACATGCCAGAAAATTGTCAGATGGAGTTTATCGATTTGCAGTGTAATTCGGAACTGAAAGACGTCCATGTTCGACTTGGATCTCGATTTTTATTCAAAATATGTCGATCAAAACTCGTTTCCTGAAATCCGAAAACATAACCAGAAAACGATGTCTCTGTCTGGGAGCACATAATAATATACGTGCGAGCAGCTGTTTTCTCGTATGAACACTTGTCAAAAATAAACAATATCAAAAATTCCATTAAGTGATTGAATTTTTCAACCAATAAAGATTATTACCCTTTGAAATTATATGTTGTTTATTTTACTGATATGGTGGTAAAGTGACGTGGACCATTGTGGCCCTTCGGACGATGTAAAATCGATTTTTGGCCCTTGCACTAAAAAAGGTTGAAGACCCTTGACGTAAAATATTTTAATACGAAACAAATTTAACAAATAACTTATATTAAATCGAAATATTAACTTATAAATCCCTAATTTTTTGCCCCCATATCTCCGGTGCATCCGCCCCATAAACAATTCCGTATGTTTGTCAAACCAGCAAAACCAAAAGGGCAAATCCAATCAGTGTATCACTCACAGCGGTGTGACCAAGAAAAACGTCCCTCTCGATCTCAAAGGCATCGCATCGAAGGGGAGGTAAATAATAAATGAAGGGGGTCGTCCTGTGCCAGGCTGGGGAACGCCGAAATTCCGATACACACCGGCAATTCCGGTGGGGGCACGAAGGGGAAAAACGGGGTAATAAGATCACGTACTCGGTTCAAATCTGGGATCACCGGGTGGAAAAACCATAGAAATGGAAATAAATTCGAAGTTCGTAGGATATAAGAAACAGGGGATCGTTTGCATAGGAATTTTGCAATAAGTATACAGGGTGTATGGTGCCATGAGAATCTTACCAAATATAAAAGTTAATAATAATCGGAAAATTTATCTATACCAGAACTTCCCCGATAGAAAATTTCACCACGTGCAGATATTGTTATTTTCTTAACAAGTGTGCAAAGCGTTACTTTCCCGCACGCGAAAGCAGTTATGCTTTAAGTGCTTGGAAAAATAATTTTTCTAGGAGCATCTAGATTATAACGAAAATAAAAGCAATTTTTATACACATTATTATAAAAGCAATTTTAATACACATTATATTGTTCAGTGCACTACAACAGAACCGCACCTGTCTGATCACCATCTACAGGAACTATCCCTTAATATAAAATTACAAGAAAAGGTCAATACTCAATAACACATAAGCGAGTCAAGATCCTTAACAGAAAAAAATTTAAATGACCTTAAACAAAAGCTAGGCAATGAAAATTGGAAAAGAATATATTCAACAAATATCAATATCTCATTTGAAGGATTCTTACAAACATTTATATGGTACGACGATGCATGTCCAAAACAGAAAAAAAGGCATGTTCGAACTTATAACTGGTACACCTTCGGTCTGAAAAGGGAAAGTGAAAAGCTCTATGATCTGTATGTCCTGTACCGGCAAATAGAAAGAAGTGATCTTTCAAAACAATATAGAGAAGTGAAAAAGAACTACAGGAAACATGATATAGAAACTAAACTTAATTTGAGCAAAAATCGAATTGAAAATGCAGAAAATAAATCCAAGCAGATGTGGTCTCTAACTGATGAAGAAATGGGTAAGCCCAATAAACCCATAGAGTTGGAATTAAACAATGAACTTGTCTCGTCCCAGCAGAGCGTTGCTGATAAATTTGAACAATTCTTTGCAACGGTGGCAGAAAAAAAGATAAACGAACACTTCAGTGGCTCTACACCTTCCATTTCAATGCCAAACTCATCAGACCTAATACCTAACTCTTTATTTATAGAGCCAGTAACTGCTGGAGAAGTGCACAATATGATTCGTTGCCTAAAGAATATAAAGTCAGCTGGCACCGATGGTATTCCTGTGAAGGTTCTAAAGGCCGTGGCAGATGGGATCTCCTATCCGATCATAGTTTTAATAAACCAAGCATTTACGAAGGGGAATCCCAGGAATATTGAAAATTATAGGCCTGTGTCTGTTTTGAGTGCTTTCTCAAAGATCTGTACTGTACGATAGATTGCTGGGTTTTCAAAATAGATATAATCCCCTTTGCAGGAACCAGCATGGTTTTATTTTTCAGAGATCTACAGAAACTGCGGCTGTTGAAGTTTCCGATTTCATATACAGAGAGCTTGAGGTGGGCCACGTAGTCCGGGAATTATCTTTGATCTCTCTAGGGCGTTCGACACTTTAAACCTTGACTTCATCCAACACAAACTTTACCGACTTGGGATTAGAGGAAATGCTCTATCACTGGCAATGTCCTTTTTAGCAGACAGGAAACTTCTGGTACAAATCAACAACTTTCAATCCGACCAGTAAAAAATAAATGGGGGAGCAGCCCAAGGATCAGTTTTAGCTCCACTAATCTTCATACTGTTTGTCAATGGCCTATTGCTCCCCGGAACAACAATAAAATTTGCAGATGATACGTCCGTTCGAATATCGGCATTGGACGAAGAGAGACTCATTCAAAAAATATCAGCAATAGGAACCAGTGGTGCTCATCAAGTAGGTTGATATTAAATCAGGAAAAGACTGTGACATTGCTCTTCTACAAAAACATTCCTTGAGCAAACCTCGAAAATAGTGCTCCAGTTGTGAAATTCTTGGGAACATATATGGACGAAAGGACTGGATGGGACAATCAGATTGATCATACCTGCAATGACTCAGCAGGGCATATTATGCAATATTAGAATTAAAGCAAACAGTTCCACCCTACAGACTGCTAACTGCATATTATGCATTTGCATACGTTTGGATATTGTCTTTTAAATTATGTCCAGGTGTATATACTTTAATGTTCTATTTTGTAATTTGTGTAACCATTGTTTATATTCTATTTATGATCCTTGCAGACTATTAAATGAATTTGAAATAACAATACAAAAATTAACTACTTGTTATTAATATTTATAACAAAAGAACAATTACTGCAGTTCTGCAAACTGATTGAAGATCCCATAATTTCATTCAATGGGTGGCTTTAAGAAGTGCTTATCGTTCGGCTTGATGAAGTCAGTGCTAACTAACTAAAGGGCAGTTATTCAAGGCTAATATTTTATTCGACATGTTCTTTTTTTGATTTGCGGAAACATTTACGTAGCTCTCTGTGACAGCGGTCAATATTTCCAGCACCCCAAGTCTCTTGACACTAGTAATTCCTTCCCCAGATTCAGCCAATCGACGAAGACTATGTCCCGCGTACTGCTCTGGATTTTTGAGTTGTAGATGCAAATGCATTTATTCCAACATATTGTGTATTGCACAATCCTTTTCTATATTGGACAAAAAAACCGCATGTGCTGAGTACATGTTTTTCGCAAACTTGTATATTTTCGATACAATTGTAAATAATATCCCTCATTTATTTCATCGGGTACTACAAACATTCTTGAAGTGTTACTTTTACTGTCAGGAATTTTGATAATTATTAAATTCGCTTATCCTTTATGTCATCAATTGTTATCTTTGAGAGAGCTCTTAATATATGAAAGAAGTAAAAGATGAATTTCATTAGGCGCCTCTTAAATGAATCTTTAAAATTGACTTTTATCGAAAATTTTGGCTTTTTTTGGGTTTGTATCTTACATTTTGCTTTTTTATAAATGATGTTAGCTTGAAATATAGGTTTAAACCCAAGTTTATTTGTATTTTAAGAACGCATTTTAACATGGAGTACTTATTCCATAAAGTATTTGGCTGTAATGATTTTTGCAAGTTCGCAAAATGGGCCAGAACCATTTCCTTAACACTACAAGGAGACTTGTTCTGGAACCAGTTTTCAAAATTCTTATATTGTTTCTAATATTTTTTGATACTTCGCTGGCAATAAATTTAAACTTGTAATATTTGCAGCCTCCAGGATAGAATCTGGTAACTCATCATCAGAGCTGCTCGTTTTAAAATTATATTTATACACGACGCCAACGTTTTACAGTGTGTGTTGTATTTCTTGTTGACATGAAAGCGGAATAAAAAGTTCGACATTACATGTCAAATCCAACAATACTTTTATTGTTGCTTGACATTTTAATCACATACTATCCTATAGGAAACTTTTTTGTTTAAGCTGAAATATCCTGAATTACGCATACATTTAGGTGACGTAAACTAAGTTTGCTACGGCTTATTATTTCGCATAAAATAGCCTATTGTTACTAAAAGACATAAATCTGTCATACTTTTGAGTAGTTTTACTTGTATTGCGGAAAAGTGTTACTCTGAGTATGCAAAGGCGTACGCAAAGTTCAACTTTGCGCATACTCGTATACAATTTGATAAACTGGCAAAACTGTGGTATGACTTCAAAACGGAAAAATAAAATGGCGGCCAAATAAAATGTCTAAAAATCAACGTAAAAAATCTTTTTATTTAATTGACTCAATATCTTGCAGCAAAATTGAATGTGATACAGGAATTAGCCGGTACGAATTTAAAATGACGATACAAATGGAGGTCTTTAAAAATTACTATAAAAAAAATCAGTTTTTTTTTAAATCATACCTAAAAAATAAGTGTGCTACACGAATGTTAACACCAAAAAACTCGAGAGGAAGAACAGTTATATTTTTTACAAAATTTTCATTTGTATTGACCTTCTAAATTTGAACCGTATAATTTTACCACTAGCTGAGACATTTTCGATCATTTTTTATATATAAAATAAAGAAAAATAAATCATCAGGACATAAATACCATTTTGATGTGCCTTATTTCTCATGAACAATGACAATTACACCGCGCACTGGCTCCCGGACTACAAATAAAAATACCTGCTTTCCGGTGTTTTTCCAGGCCATCTTGATAAGCTCGATCGCTTTACGGGGCGCTTTTTTCATTTGCCTGATGAACCGCGCCGAGAAAACATTGATACCATATTTACCTGGAAAAGAAAAATGAAATTGAAATTGGGAAGCGAGAAACGGGAAAATCTGGGTTATTCAAACAAAAAAAAAAGCGGGATTAAGTAAATGGTTATTGTTGCTTTAGGTCCGCCTGAGGTCACATAATATAAAATGAAAACATCTGAAAGATCGTCACAAAATAAACTTCTAGGTGTTTTGTTATGGATCTAAAAAAATATGTGTATACTTAATATACAGTGTGTCCCAGATTTGCTTCTCAATATAGCGGACATTTTGACAGCTATCAAATTTACCATTTAGATTAACTGGCGAAAAACGAAATCCGCCATTTTCACTTTTTCGCCGATATTTCCAAAACCAATTGACCGATCGTAAATCTGTAGCCGGATTTCGAATGTGCTAAGTTTCCTCTTTAACTTCTCACATTTAACCTTTGCTAACCACACTGTATGTATAGTGATTAATTTTTGTGGCATTTATTGGGTTATTTATAATGTAAAAAATATATTAGGCATCTTATTAAATATGCTCGATATAACAACAGATTTTAATTTTGTTTGCAATTAAACGATTTTCATACAAATGGGTTACATAAGCAGTTTGGGTTCTTTGATGTTGTTTATAAATGGGTAATTCGGAATAGTTTTTTTAACTAACTTTGGAACTCGAGGATCAAAATATCAGACGCCAACCAAGTCTTCAAATGTTCTTTCAGCAATGTTAAAAGTATAAATCTCAAGCGGTTTCTAATAAAATCAAAATAAACTTCCGCTTTCCATTCTGAATGTACACACGACCCAGAATCCAATTCCAAAATGTGACATTTCCCGTTTTTCAGGCCAAAAAAATACGGTCGTCTAGCAGACCATACATTCCGAATATTCCATTTAAAGTCGGCAAAGAAGTTTTCGAATTTTATTATCTCAAATCGGACGATAAGTATCTAACTGCAACACGTTTTCCTGTTAAGAAAAACGATTTTCCGAAAAAGTTTTCATCCGCCTTGAATGAGCGGGCGGTACACGGTATAGAAAATGGGGAATTAGGGGGGAAACGGATACAATGGACGTTAAATGGACGTGTTTTATGACGGACGTATAGCAGGAAAAGTTTCTTTTAATGGTTATTTTGACCCGCGTATCCTGAACACGTAAACTCGAACAATACACGGTTTTCGGTCAAAAAAATTCTATATGTGTGCTTTTGAAACACAATGAGGTTCATATAAGAATGGAATTGAAAAGTTTTTTTGTTATAAGGTCGACAGGGTCACAGTTTAATTTATGTTTTAAAACATTAAAAAACATTACCCAACTCTATTTTACTTAAAATACAGATAAAAGACATTTGGATTATTCAAAAATTTAACAGTTAAAATTAAACATATGAGAAACGTACATACATGAGGCCATACTAAACTTACATTGTTATAAGATATAGTGTTTTATTAAAATTTAAAATGTATAGATACAGAGAACAATTCTCTGCACCTTCAGCATCCTATATCCAATATCTATATATATATATATATATATATATATATATATATATATATATACAAATGTTAGATAGAAAATTTCTACTTAATTATATATAATATTATATAATTCTAGTAATTATATATAATTATTGTTATGCGTTCTCTCTTATTTATAAAAGAATTCCCCGACTTCATTCTTATTCTTGATTATATCTCTAATTATAGGAGGATCTATATTAAACTAATTAAGTCAGCAAAAAAATACTCTTAAAAAGTCTAACAAAGTCTAAAAACGTTTCAAAGGAAACCTGGTCCATTATCAATGACCTCAGAAACAAATCAAAGCCTGTGACTCAGATCTTGCCAAGGCCAAATGACCGAAATTATTATTTTATTAATGTAAGCAAAAACGTTACCTCTGGTATCTCGCCAAGTTTGGACCCTCTTTCGTTTCTCCCTCCATCGAAAAAATGTCGCTGATAGCCTTTTCTTAAGCTCTGTTAGCAGCATGGAACTATTGAAAGAAATTAATAACATTACAAGCAAATTTTTATGTAGTACTGATGACCTGTCGATTAAAAATTCCTGAACCTGCCGCTCTTAGTTATAGAGGCCCTTACAACACTAATAAATGAATTCCTTATAAAAAGTATATTCCATGAATGCCTTAAAACAGCTATAATTATTCCTCTTCATATAGGAGGCGAAAAAACTAACTCTTGCAATTATCGCCCAATTGCTCTACTATCAGTGCTATCAAAAATCATTGAAAGGTTACTGAAGAATCGACTTATGCCAGTTCTCCTTAAACATCAGATAATATCCCTGGATCAGTTTGGATCACCAACCTAAAAATTAATGAAATAATTTCTCTCTTTGCTGACGACACAAGCATAACATGGAGTGATTTTGATACGTCTTTACATTCTAATATTTCCAACGACCTTGTTATGTTTAAGATACACACGTATATCCTACCAGAAACTCTAGGCATGACATATACAATCATCTTCCAGAACATTTAAAAACTATGATAAATTACATAGATTAATTTACAATAAAACTGCAAATAAAATCAATAATTGTCATAACCCACTTTCAGATCATGTATTTTTTAACCGCTTTTATAATCTCACAGATACAGATTTTACAGGCTCAAAAATTAAACTATTAGAAAAAGGGTTTAATTTCAACCTTCAGGTTAAAGATAACATTAAATCTAGAGATATGTTACGAGATGAATATGAAATAGCAGTAAATAAAATAGGTAATGATAATTATAAACATATATTAGCTCAATCAATTACTTCAATACCTTGGGATTTGTCTAATGAGCGATTATCAAACAATTATAGTTTAGTTAAAAATATTAACAGTAAAATGACGGAAGATAATATTGTATTCACTAGGATAAAGGAAAAACAATTATTGCAATAAAAAAAGATTATATTCAAAAAACTTCAGAATTTCTGAATCCGGATAAATTTCAAAAGATTGATAAAGATCCGACAGAAATGTATCAAAAAATTATAAAAAATGTCATTAAAGATAGTAGCTTATTTGATGATAAAACTAAATATAAATTAACGATAATGAATTCACAAGTACCTAAGCTATATTCATTTATTAAACTGCATAAAGGCAATATGCCCATTAGACCTGTAGTGTCCTATGTAATAGCTCCAGCTCACACGATTTCTAATAAATAAGTAGACATTATTAGTACATTTAGTAATTTTAAACCAAAATTTAGAATTAATTAACAATATAAAAGATGTCACAATCCCAAATAATGCCATAGTAATCTCTTTAGATGTACAAAACTTATTTCCTAGTGTCCCCCCTATTGAACCTAACGTCGATAATTTATTACTCAAAAATAAAGTTAATCATATTATTAAGAACGATATATTGGATTTGTTAACAGTGTGTGTAGATCAAAATTACTTTGAATTTAATGGCTCCGTGTATGTAAGTAAAGAAAGTTTAATAATGGGTAATCCTTTGAGTCCTATACTAGCAGAAATATTTTTAGATAATAATGAACAATTAATGTACAATCACCAGTTAAGAAACAAGTTCATTTATTGGTATAGATATGTAGACGACATACTAGCGTGTTTCACGGGAACAGAGAGACAACTGTTATTTTTAGATTTTATTAATAATTTACATAAAAATATTAAATTTACGTTAGAAGTGGAACAAAATGAGACAATAAATTTTTTGGATTTAACAATTATGAACAATAACAATAAAGACGATTTTCAAATTTATCATAAACCATCTTACACAGATATAACAATACATAAAACATCAAATCATCCGTTTGCACATAAAATGGCAGCTTTCAACAGCTTTATACATCGTTTAATTAGTATACCTATGCCATCAGATAAGTATAATAAAGAATTGAATATTATAAAGCATATTGTCATTAACAATGACTATAGTCCTAATATAGTGGACAAAATAGTAAATAAAAAACAATATAAAAAACCAATCAATTTAATCTATCCAAATAATAATTTAAAAGATATAGCCAAATTTAATACAATAACATATACAGGCAAAATTAGCTCTAAAATCAGTAAACATCTGATGAGAGCAGATTATAAAGTTGCCTTCTGTACAAATAATACATTATGGAAATATATTAAAAATAATAAATCCAAGTCTGATAAATCTAAAAAATCAGGGGTATACGAATTACAATGTGGTACCTGTGATAAAGTTTACATTGGCCAAACGGGTAGATCTTCCAATAAACGTATAAAAGAACACAAATCCTCATATAATAAAGAAAAAACAGACTCCAATTACGCTAAACATTTGATAGAAGCAAGTCATACATTTAAAAATGAATATAAAATTTTGCATACGGCTAATAAAAGCTACAAATTGAACCATTTGGAAAGTTTAGAAATTAACAAAAGGAAAACCCGGAATATTTTGTTGAATGACCAGTTGGACTTAAATGGTTCCCCTCTGTTAAATATTTATACTCAAAAATAGACGAGCTGGGTAAACACCGATATTGTTTTATTGATACCAGTAAGATTTTTATATATTTTTTTTATATTTGGTACAGATTTTAGTATTAGTTTTAAGTTAGCTTTTGATAAAGACACAGTGTGTCGAAACAGCTGTCAAGCAGAAATATATAAGTGGAAATTAATAAACTAAACGTGTTTATTTTGTATACTGTTTCCATCAAGTAACGGCTACATCGATAAGAAAAAAATATTTTTGTTAAGTATTATATCAAAGTTATACCTTTTCTTTTTTTAATACATTTTAATTACTATATTAGTTCAGTACACTCTTTGTTTAACCTCACTTATTTTAATAAAAACCATAAATTTGAGTTCATTCGTGTCTCCGTAGAAAAAATCACTTAGTGACAGATCGGGAGATCGAGCCGGGTACAAGATAGTTTCCTACCTTGCCATAAGTCCATTCCTACAGTCCCCACCATGCCTTTGACATTTCATTAATTTTGCTGTCTTATATTCGCACTTGGTTGCCATTTCCTGTACATTATACCACTTAAATTTAGTCTATATAAACAGTAAAAGCTGTCTATAATTAAACATTTCCATAAACCAATCTAAAGCCTTCTAAAATGTATAAAACGAACAACTTCTGGAGATTCTCTTAAAAACTATAGATTCCACGTGTCTCTATAGAAAAAAAATCACTTGTTGATAGATCTGGATATCGAGCTGGCTATAAGATAGTTTTTCACCCTGTTATATGTCCGTTCTCTAGACCCTACCACACCTTCCCCTTCTTTAAACTTATTTGCTATATGAACACATATGAACGGATCCAAGACTGTCTCTCAAATCAGTTGAAGTTAAAAAATTCATTAATAAATTTGGAAGCTTCAGGGATTGTATAAATCTAGCAACATCTAAATCTTCGATCCAGACAAACTGTCAAATTAAATCCAACGCAACCAAACACAATATCGCCTGTTTATTTAATGATGCGGACTTATAAATCATATGACAGAATAATCACCTCTAAACAATAATTTAAACCTATCTATCTTTCTATTGTTTAGCGTATTCGAAATTGTAATGCAGAAAAAAACAATATTAAGCTCAAATTATTAGCCCGATTGCCTGAAAACCATAAATTTCTAGTCTATTCGTATCCTCATAGAAAAAATCACTTGGTGGTAAATAAGGCGATCGAGCTGGCCACAAGACAGTTCCCCGCCATAAGCTATTATAAATAGTGAAAAGTATATGAAATCGAAAATTATAATAAACCTTTCGAGAATTTTCCAGATTATATAAATCTAACAATATCTAAATCTCCGATCCAGACAAACTATCAAATTAAATCTGGCCGACTGAGCGCAAACAAACACAACGGTGCAGCCAGCAGCACCGATCGTCTGTTTATTTAATGATACGGACTTATAAATCATATTACGGACTAATCCCCTCTAAGCCATAATTCAATGTGGCATTAAGAGATAGCCCATTCGTTGATTTATCGGCCATCATGGATGGAAATCGTCAGTCGGGAGCGGTAGGCAAATACTGGATTCGACGCTCCCGCCGTCGGGTTTGACTTTTTGCACGGAATAATAACGTTCCATTTATGTTTCAGGTTGAATTTTATATAGCCCAGTAAGCAAAGACATTTTTTATCTTGAACTTATAAAATATGAAGAAATGGTCAATTTTTTTTATGGCAATTTTTTTGAGAGCTAATTTGAACTAACCACAGTTTACATTGCTTGAGTCCGTTTCAGAAATGTACAGAGTAATAAAATGGGAGTTCTATCCCGTTTAGCTGAATTTCGGTAACATCCATAGGCGTAGGTAAACTTTGTTTAGAGGAATAATAATAAAGATCCTCTTAAATCTCTGTCCTTTTGCATACCTAATGAGGTTATATTACTCTATAGATTACATTTGTTACTCAATACATACATAATAGGCTAGTATTTAATAAAGGCAGGTAATAATCCACAGATTATAAATACTTCTTAATTGTGTTTTAAAGATGATAGTATTTGCTCTTATGCCATACTGTTAACAATATTAAAAAAATATTAATAAAATAGCGACATTCACCACTCAAACGAAAAGATGTTATAATAATTCTCGACCATCAATGAGTGAAAAAGTTATTTGATAACTAGAAAACTGTTATGGTCAACTTTAAAAAATATGGATTTGAACTGGGAAAATCATAACGGAAAAGCACTTTTACTGAAAAGCGATGAAATTGTTTGCTGACGACAAAAATACTTGATAAGCATAAAGCAGTACCGCAGAGCAAAAGAAAGTTTTTTTATCTTGTTCAGACGTGGAGTAATGAAGGTTATATAGTACAAAAAAATGTGGCAGGACAAAAATATAACCAGTGAAGTATGGCGTAGAAGACATAGCAGAAAATATAATTTAACTGTGCAACGCTTACCGCCATACAATTGCGAACTAAATCCTACAGAATTTAGATGGGCGAGAGTGAAAGGATTTTAGGAAGACAAAACACGACATTTAAAATGAAAGATGTTAAGCTACTGCTTCATCAAGCCATTAAGGAAGTGACACCAGAGAACTGGCGGAAAGCAGTCCAGTGTGATAATATACAATTATGTACAGGATTTTCCCGTATATTTTTCCACCCACCTAGAGAGTTTATTTGAAATAGATACGGAAAAGTTGTTGTGTTTTTTATGAAGATTTAGAATAATATATCATAAGTGCGAAAATATTATCTGAAATGTCAAATTTTGACAGGTTGTCAGTTTTTTTAAATGAAACACCCATATTAAATCATATTCTTGAAGATCTTTTTTTTTCTAATTTCAAATATATATACTTTTAATATATTCTGTCAATTAGTTTTGGATATATAAGCGTTTAAACATTAAAGAAATGGTAAGGTAATTGGCCCTAAAACATAGTGAGCCCTGGTCAAGACAATTGCAATGAACGACGCCTTTTTGACGTTTACCGGTCAGAAGTAATTATTTACGAGCATTTTTAATATCTAATACGTTGGACGATGGGTTATTCGGAAGAAGAGAAACTCGACATGATTATTAATTATTTTATTTACATGGTAAAAATGCATTGATAGCTCGTAACGACTATCATAGTTTCCTGATAGATCAATACCGACTTGTAGGACAATATTAAACATCGCTAAACAATTGAATGAAAGAAAAACACTTAAGCGAAAAGTTAGAATAGTGGAAAGAAACGCTGAAGAAGATTTATTATATTATTACAAAAGGCAATTTTGTACAAAAATAATTTATTTATCTTATTTATTCTTGTTTTAGAAAATCCTGAGCGCTCAATTCCGGATGCAGCCACTTTTTTAAACAAATCATGGCATAAAATCCACTCAGTTCTGAAACATTATAAATATAAGCCATATAAGTTTTTACCTATTCAAGAATTAACCGATCAAAATAAAATAAACCGATTACACTTCTGCCAAGAAATAGAAAGACGTGTTATGATGAACCAACTAAATCTGTCAAACATAATTTTCACTGACGGGGCAACATTTACCACTGGAGGCATGTTTAACCGGAAAAATAAGCATTTTTGGTCAAAAGAAAACCGCGAGCTCTTCAGGCGATCAAAATTCAGGGAAGAAGATCCCTACATGTTTGGTGTGGCCTTCTTAACAATCATGTTATTGGACCTATATTTTTAAATAAGAATTTAACCGGACAAAGTTATCAGGAGTTATTTGAAAACAAAATCGAGGGGCATTTAGAACCACTACCGATTAATTCATATTTTAATTTGATATGGCAACAAGATGGTCCTCATAATGTCCAGCCAGTCATTAATTTTTTAAATGACAGGTATCCATTTTGGATCGGAAGACATGGACCATTAAGATGGCCAGCAAACAGTCCCGATTTCTCTCCATTGGACATATTTTTGTGGGGTTATCTGAAAAACAAGATATACTACAATAGACCAAGAACCATCCAAGCTTCAGAGCAAAATATTTCGGCTTTTCTCGGGTATTTCCGGAACGGCTTAGAATTTTCAAATTTGTAAAACGGGATATTGTTGGGCATCAAAATACGCAACTTTTGTCTAATTTAACCGACACTATAACTTTTACCGTTTCCGAGATCCCCATGCTGTGCATCCTTATCTTGGACACACTGTATATATATATATATATATATATATATATATATATATATATATATATATATATATATATATATATATATATATATATCATTTAAGGAAATAGTGCAAAGAAATCAAAAGTTTGTGACTTTTAGTATTTTTATTTGTAAATTGCTCAGACAAAACAGCGTCCATTCTTATTATCTTCAGCTTTGACCCTCCAGCGACTGGACTAATATTAATATATAGTGGACGACATTTCGAAATGCTAAAAGCTGTCGCTGTCTGTTGCTCTTAGATTTTTTTTAATAGAGGGATTTTCGGATTAGAGCCGGATTTAATATAAGTTTTTGCTTTTCCACTTCGCGTCCTAAGGAGCTAAACTAGGGCTCGTAGATTAGTAAAATGTTTGCTTTGTATCTATTTATATATTCCGTAGTTAGCTTTTCCGGTTAATTTAATTTTATTTGAATTTTGACCCACTCTCGCCAGTGCTTAGAGGTAAATATATTGAATTTAATGATATCTACTTTCACGTAAGAAGTAAGTAATTTAAAAAAGTTATTCTCCGATTATTTTCAGATCAGGGTCCCTAAAGACGCCAAAAAACTAGTTTATCTATGAGGGTGCAGAAAACGAGTACTTTCCGCACTCATATGAGTGCTGAAACTATTTTCAGCACTGAAGCTGGAAACAATATATAAACTAACTTCGTGTGCCAATGAACATCACCGGAACTAGACTGAATAGGTCCAATATAACATATTTAATAAAACATTGATAAGAAATACCCAAGAAACCCAAAAATTATGAATCCACCGAATAATTACAAAGCCTTTCCACTTGAATGGTTGCTGTGACAATAAGTTTGTGTATACCTGTTTCTTGATTATCATTATAGACGTCAATGTGAAAATATAAAAGTTATTTTTGAGTTTTGATAGAATTTTAAGTGAAAAATAGAGATCAAGAATAAAATTGAAGAGAATGTGATTAATGGAATAAGCTTCGTTTCACGAGGGTTTGTACTCACGTCATAAATTGCCTTACCTTTTTCAACAAATAAAAAAATTCTGAAATAGACTAAAACAAATTAGTGACGTCATAAACATATACTGTGTGGTACAGTTAATGTGTCCTGCATTTTATATATGGTCTTGATCATCCATATCCTTTCATATTCCAAAAGGTGATTTGTTAATTATTAGAACAGGTTACGTCATTATTTCGTATTTTTTGTCTTTCATTTGGGACGGAAAAATACCGTCCGTCGGATGCGGATTTACTGTGCGTCGGGAAAAACCTTATTTAATAATGAATGAAAGCCGGCTAACTGTCAGCAGAAGATAAAAACCGGGGGTGCCAACGCAAATCCTTTAATCTAAATAAAATATACATGGAGATATTTAGAATGGAAGTTTTCGATGCCTCGGACGAAATTCCAGAAAAAAATATATACATTTTCCTTTATGAAATATTTTTTTTACAGAAAATTGATCAAAAAAAAATTTATTGTGTTACTTTTTTAAAAAGGGATTTGGGATGTTTTCTGCGCCGAGGAAACGGATATGGGTGAAATGACAGCGAGATAATGGACGGTATTTTGTTTTCAGTGCTAAATTATTTTGTCGTCGGATTTTAAGGTGTAGGTTTTTTAAAATTGAAATATTGATTCGAATAGAACAGCAAGCAGAGCTGTACTTTTTGGGTTGAGTGTTATAAACATTAGGATACAAGCAAATATTTTTACATCTCTCGTAAAAGAGAGGTAGGTGAAAAATTCCCCTTCCTAGGTTTTTACACGCTTTATGGTCCATAGATGCCAAAAAAAAACACATTTTTTCTTAATTCCATCGTTCTGTCCTTTCACGGTAGAGCTAAAAAACTCTTTAGCTGGTATGATATCTAAAAATTTTCACAAAAAAACAAATATTACGCAAGAATGAACTACTAAATTTTTTTTATGGTTCTAAGATGGCGAAAAAAAATTTAATAAAACATTTAAAAAATCAGCCTGTTAAAAACTGCCTATTGGATTGATGTCAAATTTTATGCAGTGGTACAAAAGCATTGGTCACATGAATTCAAAATGACGAATCAAAAAGGTGGAGAGGTAAAATGTTTATAATCGTGAATAAATCATCTTCCCAGGATTATACAGGCTTTCACGTTCTAGGGTCCCAACTTAGATGTCAAAAAAACATGTTTCTTTAATTTCGTCTATGTGCTAGTTCGAGCAACATCCAGAAAACTAGGAATGATCTGATGATATTTTGGTACAAATTGAATTTAGCAAAAAACTGATTATCCAATTGACCTCAAGTATTGCACAAAAATCAAGTGTTACATAGGAATGGATTGGAAACATTTTGGTTCTAATCCAAGATGGTAAAATAAAATGACAGCCAAATGAAATATTTAAAAAATCAGCTTGAAGAACTTATTAGATTGATTTTAACATTTAGTGCAAGAATTAAGTGTGATACAGAGATGGGTTTATAAATAGTGGGTCGATTTCAAGATGGCGGAAGAAAATGGCAGCTAAATAAAATATTTAAAAAATTAATGTAAAAAACCTTCTTATTTAATTGCCTAATACTAGTAGCTTTTAACTATTTAGATAGTCACTATTTTGAAATAGCTTGATAGATAACCACTAAAATTTGGGAGCACGCTCAGTTGGACAAGAGCTTTTATTAGATTGCCATTTAAAAAATATCGATGACCTCATGTCTTTGACACCTATCACCATAAAAAAAACAGGTGAATAACGTTAAAATGTGCGCAACTAAAATATCACTAAGTTTATGTGTTTTAACGTTTTTTAAAAAACCTAAGCATTTTTTGGTTAAAAAAATATTTTGATGGGGATATAATGAATATACTATGAATATATATATATATATATATATATATATATATATATATATATATATATATATATATATATATATATATATATATATATATATATATATATATATATAATGCAGAAAGTTCTTGTGTTTAAGTTCAAATAAAACATGAAAGTTTTAATTTGTTATTTATTTGACAATTCGCCCTATTATTTAAGGCATCTTCAGTAAAAATTTTACTGATGCTAAAATAATATAAATATATATATTCAAATTTAACATTTATATACACTAATATAATAATTAATACAGACACACTGTTATATAAATCACTCTTACAATGTTAAAACACATTTACAATTTATTATTACAAGAATACATATGGAATAAGCAGCTATTTCTTGTTAGAATTTGAAAACACGACATCGACTATGAAAACAACAAAACACTAACAAAAGACTCAAATTATAACAAATTAGCTATCGAAGAAATGATGCAAATTACTAAAGATGAAAACTTTATAAATGACACTGATACTGATATGCATAATTTAAGGCATATGTACATAAATTTATTTAAATGCCACCTTAATTCAATTTTATAACGATACCACTCCAAACTTAAACGGTATTAACACAAAACAACAGAAAAAAATACTCCGTTCCTTTTACGAGAAAAAAAACTGTTTTGTGCTAAATATTTTATTATTTCAATGCAGTTTCTGGCAGAATAAACAAATTCGGCAAATTTTAACAACAAATAGCTGCTTATTTCAAGGTATGTACTCCTGTAATATTAGATTGCAAACGTGTTTTAACATCGTAAGAGTGATTTATATGCAGTCATCAATGTTCTCAGTCGTCTCTTTTCTCAACCGTAAAAATTAATGTACATACATGTTTTAATGTATATATTTTTATAATTTTAGCATCAGTAAAATGTTTCTCTAAAGGTGTCCAAAATTAAAATTTTCATATTTTATTCGAACTTAAACCCAAGAAGTTTCTACATTGTATACAACAACAAGAAAACACACGATATACATACATATATATATATATATATATATATATATATATATATATATATATATATAGCAAAGCAAAAATATAATTTATCCCTCCTGCGATCGATGTCTGGGCCCTTACCCTCATCAGTCAGGCTTGTATCCAGGGAGATTTCAATTAAGAAATCATCGATGTGACACAGTCAAAAACGAAAAAGTCCATGTTATTAGAAAAGTTCCACGAGCCAAGCATCACGCTTGTCGGCACCTGTTGGTCCTATTCCACATTTCTTGGCCGGAAAAGGATATATATATATATATATATATATATATATATATATATATATATATTTGAAAATTTTGTCGAATATATCCACTGTAAATAATTGCATTGAGCTACAGCGAAACCTTGAGATTGTGCTTGGTTTGTTGTGAATCGTTTGGATTTAAATGGGTCTAAATGCAATGTTATGACGTTTATACAAGGAATGCCCCAGTTAACTTTAGCTATGTCATCAATAGTGTCACTCTTATCCGACCAGATGTTTCTAGAGACTCGGCTGTTGTTTTCGATACATTCGATTCGGACAAACATTTACAGGTTTTCACCAGTTAACTGAACCTATAGAAATTATAAGTCACAACAATTCTTACGATATTTTTTATTGTAACTTGGGCACAATCGAAAGATATTTTTACCACTAGTTTCTTATTCTGGTTTTTATATTTTCTTATTTTTTTGTATTCATTTACTGTTAATCTTCATTGTTTAAATTGTATTTTTGTGTTACCTTATTATTTAAGCTCCTGCTATTAATTTATAACTATTTTCATATGTGTATTTATATTATTTTGTACCTGCTTTGTAACTGGTAAGACAGTGTATATATGAATAAAATAAGAAATAAAAAAAATGTTTTCTAAAATAGCCGCAATAATATATCTATATATTTAAAACTTAGTAAGTATAGTAATATATTTAAAATTTAGTAAGTAACGTAACTTAAAGCTTAGTAAGCTGGTTGCACAAAACTTTTAATCACCTAATAAATTTAACTGACATTTAGAATCGTTTTTGACGTTGACATTCTTATGTGGTCTGTCGCACTCTGAGCCGTCTGATTGGTTAAATGATTTGTGCAACCAGTCAGATTTTTCATTACATTGCATATTTTTTCTATAAAACCAATATGTTTTTCTTCTATAACATTTCTGGACGATGGGGTGAATGCGCCACATATTCTTGTAATTCCACTGGAAGCTCAACGCCATTTAACGGAAATGGCAGAACAAGATCTGCCGGACCTTCTAGTTTAATTTAAGAAAATAACGAGCTTCAAACAGCAACAAAGTTGAAGTATTATTAATAATAATATAAATAATTATGTAAACGATTTCTAATTCTGAGTTCACAAACTATTTGCAAACTTCATATTATATTAACAATTAAAACTGTTTGAAGCGTGCACCGCCTAATCCGATCTAGCCTTCTTGTCTATATTGCTAATGAAGAGTTAGTATTGAGGCAATATTTAGTTTATTATAAACATCGATTAAATTAATATGGAAAGCAAAAGGACCTTATTCGAAACTAGACATGCGTTAAAATTATCTTGACGTGCTCATCGTAAGTGTTCTCTAACATGTTTTGATGGTATGCTTCCTATTTAATATGGCGACCCACATCCTGTCTATGCTCTTGGATTTTTTGACGATAAATAAGTGCTTTATTAACGTTTGCATCTAAAACCTTAATTACATTGATATAATAATTATGCTGGCGAAAAGTAAACATATATTACCAATCTGCATTTTTAAAAATGTTTGTTTTTTGTTAATAAATTGTTATTTGCCTTGAGTTTAGGGGATATAAATGGATTAGTTTCTTATGTAGTTTATTACAAGAACACCTTATATTATATATGTTTGGAAAGAAAAATCATGATCTCATTTTTGTTATTGATAAACAGGAACTGTAGCACTTCTCTGGGCAACGGCAAAGTATTTTTAGCCGATTGACTGAATTAATCAGAAAAATTAGAAAGTCTTGTTTTTTTAGTTATAGCTAGTTAAGAGCTCTTCTAAATAAACTGAATAAGAAGTTGTTATACTAATTTTTTTAAACTGTTATTTTGTTCCATAATACCAGTTTACTCTTATATCACATTTAATGTTTCTGCAAAATTTTATGTCAATTAAGTTAGAAGATTTTTACGTTGATTTTTTGGTCGCCATTTTGTTTCGTCATCTTGAATTTTGCCATGTTATCTCTCAACGTCACACTTAATGCTTGCACAAAATTTGAAATTGAGTAATTTTTGGGGCTGATTTTTTAAACATTTTATTAAGTTGCCAGTTGGTTTAACTTTCTTAAATTTGTACCGGAAATATTCTTATATAAGATTTGATTTTTGTTCAAAATTTGAAGTAAATTGAGTAATTAGTTTATTAGTAATAAAATAGAAATGTTGATGAATTAGTTATGATGTACCTTATATTATTATTAACCCATATGCATAAATGTACGGGGTGGTAAACTAAGAATGGACGCCGGCCATAACTCGCTAACCGTTAATCATATAACTTGGGGGAAAAAAAATTATTAGCTAAATCGACTAAGAGAAATCGCTGGAAAATATTTTGAAGTTCCGCATATGGCCGCTAGGGGGCGCAACTGTCATGGTCAATCAGAAAAAGGGCTGTTTCTTAAAAAATATTCATGTAAAGGTATATTATAAATACTGCCATCGTAAAGAGTAGAAAAATTGTGATTTTTTTGTTAAGGATATTTTGCTCTATCTCGTAAAATGTAGTGGACCATTTTTTTTCGATAATCCATTGAATAGATTCTAAGATTTTTAAGGGAGGAATTGCCGATTTTGTTGGAGGACGTACCTCTGAACGTCCGACAACGATTGGTATACCAGCACGATGGTTGTCCAGCGCACTTCGCCGTCAACGTTCGGGAATTTTTAGATGCCCACTATCCTGGCCGATGGATAGGGCGAGGCGGCACCCTTCCATGGCCAGCTAGGTCACCCGACCTAACGTGTTTAGATTTTTATTTATGGGGTCGAGTGAAAGATTTAGTTTTTGCCACCAGACCCACTACACGGGAAAATATGATTCAGCGAATAAGAGATTGTATAAATACTATTTCAGTTGCTGAACTGGAGGCTGCAGTTTTATCCACGCGAGATAGGATGCATAAGTGCATCGAAAACGATGGCCGACAATTTGAACATTTAGGGCGGCATTAATTGAATTATATTTTTATTATCGTTTCTTTCACACGTTCCATTTAAATGGCTTTCATTTCCCATTATAATGAAAATTTAATATTGCACTTATTGACTCCTACTGCGCCACCTGGTGGTTATTTCAGAACATTAGTATAATTTTTAGCGATTTGCGTTGAATATTATCTGTGGTATTATTACTGAATTATTGTGATGTAGGCTATGTCCATACAGATTAGGGAGATGTTGCGTACCCAGCGCCCTAATATTTGTTTTATTTATATTTCCGGTTTGAAAAAAGTTAGGAAGCTGAAATTTGCACTGACTTATTGAGAATTTCCTCCTCTATTAAATTGTGTTAAAAGAGATATAGCGTGCTATTTAAAATTTTCAAAATAATGCGTAATAATTGTTGTGATGTCAATCAGCGCCCTCTAGTTACCACGGCGAAATCAAATCGGATTTTTTTTTACATCAGATTATTAGTTAAGATGGGCTCTTTTAAACGAGACCTAGTTTGTTCAATTCCGTTGACTTATAACGGAGTTATTGACATTTAAATAAAAACATGTTTGACCTTCCCCCACCACTACATTTTACGAGATAGAGCAAAATATCCTTAACAAAAAAATCACAATTTTTCTACTCTTTACGATGGCAGTATTTATAATATACCTTTACATGAATATTTTTTAAGAAACAGCCCTTTTTCTGATTGACCATAACAGTTACGCCCCCTAGCGGCCATATGCGGAACTTCAAAATATTTTCCAGCGATTTCTCTTAGTCGATTTAGCTAATAATTTTTTCCCCCAAGTTATATGATTAACGGTTAGCGAGTTATTAGAGAAAATTTAGCAGAACCTGCCAAACATGAAAATGTAAGTTTTTCACGGTCTTGAAATCTTAATGTCATTTCCATTAAAATATGGTCCAATATTTCATAAAAAAGGGTTGTTTGTAATGATTTATTTCTGTAATAGAATTTGCTTTATCAAACATGGTATAAAAAAATGGTCATTTCTTTTTTTACCGAGCGTCTCACGACTGCGTTTTATATTGTATATGCAAAAATGAATATCAAGCGATTTTTTTTGAAGAACGTCCAGTAGTATGTCCGTGATTGAGAAAATCTCATTAAACACTAATGCCAGAAACGTGAATTCAAAATTGTTCATCTCACCTAAAAATCATTTCGCATCAGATCAAATTATTCCCGTCTTGAACAATCACATTTACTAACTTCGAATTTGAAGTTGTAATAACACCATAAATAAATATAACACAAAACAGTCAAGTTAACTGCAAAGGAACTCACCAGTTGCAGCGAAATCCGCGAAACAGAACGACACGTGGGTGTAGTGTACTGCGGCTGCAATTCACCGAGAGCGTTGTATGTCGCTGGGCTCGACGCCATCGAATACGCGTTTTCGTGGCGACATAGTAGAAAAATCGTAAACTAAACATAGCACCTCCAGCAAAGTCAAAGCGGTTTACGCCACTGTTATAGTTGTTATAATAAAGTTCGATTGAAAGTTTTAAAAAGACATGCCGCCAATGGTCAAGTAAAATATTTATTCGAGATGTATAGTTTATTTTTTACCAATTAGGTGAATAAATGAATGTAAAAACTAAAATTTTAAGAGACATATAATAAATATAGTTAGATGTTTGCTTGTTTATTTTTCCTGGTGAAGTACTTCACCTACTTAACCTGAATAACCACCACTGTTCGCTAACCAAGTTAGCATCATTAGCAGATGATATAAACTAGTTTCTAGAGCTTATACCATCTGCTAACGATGGTAACTTGGTTAGCGAAACGCGCGTCCAGAACGTAATAAGTTGTGGTGTAGTGTGGTTAGAACTCTTGTATTTTGAACTGTTGATAAAGATTGTGTAACTTTAAAATTAAACAGTTTTGTTACTTCTTACCTTGGTATCCAAAAAATGCTTTTTAAAGGTATTCGTTTTCTTGGTTCCTAAATATACTGGGTGAGAACAAAACTACTGCTCACTGCAGCATTTTAGAATTATTTCAATTTTTGTTGAAAAATGCATGTTAATCGGAATGTTTAAACTGGTAGCACTGGCTAGAACATTGATAGAATTTCTGAGAAGTATAAATAGTTTCAGTTCAATTTCATCCGTTGAGTTTTGACAAAGTATCAGATTATTCCAAAAACACTTCTCATTACAAAAATTAATATTTTCTTAGGAGAATTTTAATATGTGACAGTGTGTGAGTGTCTTATTTATAAGAAACAAAGTTTCTTCAGTTTTAGAAAATTACTGTGCCATTCCAGTTCATTGCTGTTAATTAACAAATAAAATAAAATTTGCAGGATTCTCCATGGAAGTCTCGTTGCGATTATAAATAGAAGTAAATAGACGAGATTTCCAGCCCTCGCTATTCGGACGGACCTAAATCAACAGAGAATCTCTTTTAAGCTTTTGTTTACTCAAAGGCCCAGTCGCGAAAAATCGTAGAAATGGAAAACGGTTATGATAGATGCGATTTTCTACCTGGCAAATGCAAACTGTTGAAATTGATGGCAAAAGAGAATTATGTTGTGACGGATGATAGGAAATAACTCCTGCTCAATTCGCTAATAAAAAAATCGATAAATTTGCCTTTAGTCAGGACTACAATCATACATAATTTTACTACGTACAAATAACACAGTATATTCAGGGTTTCCCACGTTCGATGAAGCATTAGAAGTTTATGGAAAACTGAACAACAGATCGTTTTGAAATTTTGGTTATGTAGTTATCCAAAAATGTTATGTGGTGTGCTTTCTATTTTGGCGCCAATTTTTAACGTATATAAATTTTATATCTCTGTTAAATTTAGAAGGCTCCATGAAACTATTTGCTGATGATACCACTCTTTTTAATACTACAGTTTTGTATGTTATCATTAATAAAGACCTAAATTTAATTACTAATTGGTTACAGGTACAAAACTTAACTTTAAACTTTCAGAAATTCTCTTTCAAGCATATATCGAATATTATTCAAAATACAAATATTCCGCCAATATTTTTTTTCTAATAATCAAATTAATTACTGTAAATTTATTACATTTTTTGGCTTATATATATATATATATATATATATATATATATATATATATATATATATATATATATATATATATATATATATATATATATATATATATATATATATATATATATATATATATATATATATATATATATATATATATATATATATATACGGTGTGTACCAGATTCGCTTCTCTATATAGGTATCTCGGCTCCTATTATACAGCAAAGGTTAAATGTGGAAAGTTTTAGAGGAAACTTATTGCATTCGATATCTGGCTTCAGATTTACGATCCATCAATAAGTCTGGGAAATATCGGCGAAAAACCGAAAATGGCGGATTTCGTTTTTCGCCTATATATCCAGAACGGTAAATTTGACAGCTGTTAAAATCTGACATTATTTCGACATATTTTTAAGACAAATAAGATGGCGTATACGACACGTCTTCATTGTTTTTTGTTAACCCGCAATCCGCCCCAACTTCATTTTTCTTTATGACCGCCATATTGGATTTTTCGATTTTTGGAAAGAGCCTAAAATTTCCAGTCTAGTGATATCTCACAAGTGCATTAAAGATTTTAGTGTCATCAAAATATCACAATTCGTAAATTAGGTTTCAACGCTTTTAAAGGAGGCCATGATTTATTTGTCACAAGATTACATTAATAAGTAAGTAATGTATTGAACGCATTGAATTTTCAATACAACATGAACGTAAATAACGACTTAAAAAATCTAAATGAGCTTTAACTACTTTGTAATTGGGTAACATTAATTTACAAATCTGCAAAATGACCTCCATTTGCATCGAGACATTTTTGACAATTGGTGACTGTTTTTCGTACAACCATGGTAAGTGTATTTCGGTTAATATTTCTTAATGTGTCCAGAACTCTTTGTCTCAGGATTTCTATGGTCACGGGGGGATCAAATTCATAGATTTCATTCTTCGTGTGACCCCAGAGGTAGAAATCTAAGGGCGACAGCTCAGGGGATCTAGGAGGCCAAGATATTGGACCATTTAAAGAAATTATTCTTTCGTCAAACTGCTCTCTTAAGAAGTTCCTGACTTGAATGGTATTGTGAGCCGGACATCCGGCTTGTTGAAACCAAGTTCTTCTTAATTCATCTTCCGTTAGAATAGATCCCACACCAAACGTTACTTCCAAATCTGATCTGTAGACGTCTCTCTACCACTTCTTCAGAATTTTGCACAGCCCAATGATGACGGTTGTGCCTATTAAAGACTCCATAATTCGTGAACCTGCTCTCATTAGACCACAAGACATGATTTACAAAATCAGGATTTTCATTACATCTCCTACTATACCACTCACAGAACTGTAGTCGTCTTGGAAAATCAGTTTTCTTAAGTCCTTGTACTATTATGGGTTTATATGGATGGTACTTATTCTTTTTTAAAACTCTCTGTACTGTTGATTTTGGCACATTAGTCCTGTTCTACAGTTCTTACCGATGCACTAGGGTTTTCGTTGATAGCTTGTAAAATGTTTCTGTTTCGATTTTCATTGTTATTATTGTATTCGCTTCTAGGTTGTTCGAAGGCACCATGGTTAATTAAATTAACTACAATTTTCCTGAATTGGGTTTTATAAGGCTGCCGTCGTTCGGGGTACATCTCCAAATACCTTGCTGAGGTAACGTCGGCGTTTCTGTATGATTGAAAGTACAGAGCTAACATGTGAACCTTTTCTTCATTTGAATACAGAATGCCCGCCATTTTCTATAGGTTTTGACAATGTATGTGTCAGATTTATGATTTTATTGGGATAAAAGCGTACCTACTACTTATTAAAACACAGCTTTGATACTATAAACTATTTAACTTAACGTCAAAGTCAAAATCCAATTTTGTTACAGATAAATCATGGCCTCCTTAGAAAAGCATTGAGAGCTAACATTACTTAAATCATGGTCTACTTAGAAAAAACTGAAACCTAACTTTACGAAGTGTAATATTTCGATGATACTAAAATCTTTAATGCACTTGTGAGATATCACTAGACTGGAAATTTTAGGCTCTTTCCAAAAATCGAAAAATCCAATATGGCGGCAATAAGAAAAATGAAAGTTGAGGCGGGTTGCGGGTTAACAAAAAACAATAAAGACGTGTCGTATACGCCATCTTATTTGTTATAAAAATGTGTCCGAATAATGTCACATTTTGACAGCTGTAAAATTTACCGTTTTGGATTTACTGGCCAAAAACGAAATCCTCCATTTTCGGTTTTTCCTCGATATTTCCAAAAACAATTGATCGATCGTAAATCTGAAGCCGGATATCGAATGCAATAAGTTTCCTCTAAAACTTTCCTTATTTAACCTTTGCTGTAGGTATAATAGGAGCCGAGATCCCTGTATATAGAAGCGAATCTGGGACACACTGTATATATATAGTTTTGAGTTAGTTTTTCTTGAACATCCGTGTATACATAGTTACTAGATTTTTCTTGGGTTATAAGTTCATAGCATTAAAACAATTCTCAAAAATTATTAGTCATCTATTCATTTTAAATTTGACGTTTCGGCAGGTGACTCCGTGCCTTTCTCAAAAATACTTTCAAAAATAATTTAAATTAGAGAACCTACACACTTTAGTAAAACAAGACAGACTTACCATGAAACGTATATTAGTAATTAAATTATCCAAAGGTGTTTAAAATCACAAAAGACACGACGCTGATAGCGTTATTTGGACAAACATTTTTAACAATACACACATGAAGGACGACGAACAGTTATTGACTGAAGAGCAGATACGTATGATATGTAGGATGTTAGGGTTTTTTGTTTTTTGAGGTTTTTTAAGTTTTTACCGGGCGGTTCAGAAAGTAATTTTATTTTGTCTAAGATTATTATTTTTAAGTTTTTCAAATGTATGTGAGAAAATAATTAAATAATGTCAAAATAAATTTTGCTTAAAAGGTTGATATCTTTTTTGTCGTTTACTGAGCTATGAACTTATAACCCAAGAAAAATCTAGTAATATATATATATATATATATATATATATATATATATATATATATATATATATATATATGTATATATGCATATATATATATATATATATGTATATATATATATATATATATATATATATATATATATATATATATATATATATATATATATATATATATATATATATATATATATATATATATATATATATATATATATATAGTATATATATATATATATATATATATATATATATATATATATATATATATATAAAATTTTATATGGGAATATATATAATAACAATAAAATTTGGTTAACTATAGACACGTGTTTCTGACTTTAGGTCTTCATCACTACCGTCAACTAGTTGAGAGACGAGTACAACTAGCGCCAAAATTAATACACAAAACCACACCAGAGTCACCAACAGGAGCAAAACCGACATTTATGGTTACCAAGAGAACATCAGATATCTTCGTCGGACTTGATACTCTATTACCACGAAACAGCATATAACCGCCTATGGCGAAACTCAGAACCCAGAGGTAATTAAATTGAAAGTAGGAAAAAATTAACGCGGTTTGAACTATTATATAGTAGAAAAAGGATTTTTTGGGAAGACTGCTAAAACAATGAAATTTGGCCGACTATAGACACGTGTGGTCTTCATCAGTACAGTCAACTAGTTGTGAGACGAGTACAATATTGTCGTTTCCAAGACATGTAATAAAATGCTCTTGAAAATATATATATATATATATATATATATATATATATATATATATATATATATATATATATATGCAGCCGGAAATCACCGGAGCCCCAATAGGTGGCGCCAAGTCTTACGCTTAGCATGTAGGACTGTTCCAGTATGATAGACGTTTCGTTTTCGATTTTGTCATATCGAGCAATCTGTTACTTCAGATCTCCCTGGGTACAAGCCTGCCTGATGAGGGTAGATGCCCAGAAATCATGATCGCAGGAGGGTACCCTGTGACATAATCGAAAGCAATTCTTCTTGTAGGCCGTTTTGCACCTGCAGAAATTATATATTTCTGCTATTCTACTAGGGTTGCCGATCTTCCTAGAAAGAATCGATTTTCGGGATCGATCTAGATCGGAACTAAAAAATCTTCAATTAGATCGGTTGCGAAAGAATCGATTATTAAAAAATCGATCTTTTGCTTTTGATGAGGTTTTGGGACTTGAAACTAAAGACTTTTTATTTTATTATTATTTACTTACATAGTAATTAGTATACAAGTTTTAAAATAGAATACTTTTTATTACATAATCAATTGCGCATCTTAGAGTTCTGAATAGAATTGTACTTTTTTAAGTTAGAGCTCACCGTTATGTTTTATGTTTGAAAAGGCAATCTGCAGAGAACATGGTAAAAATAAAAACGTATTTTAATCTCCATAAAAAAAGTAAAACCAAAGACATTTAAGGCAAAAAAAATATAATAACTAAGCTTGACACTTTAGCATAAGGAAGACTGACAAAACTTCAAACATATTCTTAAATAATAAAATAAAAATCCATTTGTTTTTTGTCTAATTAGAGAGAAAAAATATTGAATTGTTTGTACAAGGTTTTCATTTATATTGTGGCGCCCACTTAGGGGTTAATAATAAGACAGGGGGGTTAGGGGGTTAATAATAAGACAAAAAAAGTCTTAAATATAATATAAGGTTTTGCCAAATTATCTTGTTTATAAGCAGATAAACAAGAGCTTATTAATGACCATAAATGAGATAGGGAGTTTTATTTGAAAATAGAGAAAGTGATTTCGTTTTCTATTTTTACCAACGTCCGAAAGGTAATAAGTATGGAGAAATCCCTCAATTTGTATGTTTAAAGATTTATTCTATCTCTTATAATTATTGCTTATTGCTGGGTTGTCAAAATGAAAACGGAAAGAATATAAGTTCCAATTTGCAAAATCTAAAGAGTTGTTTGTATTTAAATTCGGTAAAAAAAGAACCGATTCTCGTCAAAAAAATCGATTTTCGATTAAATCGCTTACCAAAGAATCGATTCAAAAAACCGATTTTTTTAGATCTAAGAATCGATCTTAAAAAAGATCGATTCAAGATCGACATCTCTATATTCTACATATATATATATATATATATATATATATATATATATATATATATATATATACATATAGAATATTTAAGAGTACAAATTTCTCCAATAATTGAAATTTCGTTAAAAATTCGTAAGTATTTTATTATATTTCTCTTAATTTGTTAAAATATACATATATATTTTGCTTTCATTTATGGAAAATTATAGTATCTAATACCAGTATGAGACGCTGCATGTAAAAAACCAATAAAACCATTAGAAAAATTACAAAATAAGTTAATAAAATGTATTTACCGTTTACCATATCTGGAGCTTACCATTAATCTATATTAGCCTAAAAATATTTTAAACATTTCTATAATGTATAAAACTAAATTTTATTGTGTGTTTTTATTCATTTATCAGCTAAAACTATAAAAAATACGAATTTAAGTGTTATTAGAAATTATAACATTCATGACCATAATACAAGACAAACTGATTGTTTTTCCACCATAACATTTAAAAATAATTTTGGCAAACAATCTATGGGGTTAATTATTGCCATAATCTACCAAAACGATTAAAAAATATTGTCAAAGTTGATACTTTTAAAAAACACTTAAAGAAACATGTTTTGCAGAATCAATATCTTAACGGTTGATATATTTTTTTAATGTTTACAGTTTTTAATTTATTTGTAATTTATAATAATATTTATACGTTTTTATATTAATTGTTAATTAGTTTCCTACTATAAACAATATTGTTACTCGAGAATAAATGATTGAATAATAATAAACAACTCTAAATTATTTTCGACAACGCGGTATTGCCGTTTTTATCCAAAACTGGTGGCAACATTGCTATTTTAAATGGAAAATCCTGTATATGTTTCAGTTTTTGAAATCCACGTTTATGCCTAACTAACTTCCCTGAATACTTTTCTATGCCTATCTGTAGAGGTTTTTGAGATAGCAACAGGGCCGTTTTTAGGGGTGTGCACGGTGTGCCGGCACAAAGGCGGCCAAATTATTGGGGCGGCCGCAGGCCGCCCGCCAAAAACACAAAATTAGCCATTTGATTACAAAAATATACCTATATTTTTGTTTTCAAAATAAAGAAAAATTAAATTACATTTTGTTAGGCTTTTAAGATAAAACATTCATAAGAAATTTATTACCGGTCATTTCTTTTTTTGCTGTGCATGAGTTGCCGAAATTACAATAGAACTATTTATAGCAGCATTCCTTGGAAAAGCAATAAAAATGATAGATAAGGGCGGCCGCCTTTCAATGCAAAAATGTTTGTTTATACTTCATAATTGGTATGTGTACAGTATATAGTTTTATATAGCTCTATATACTGTAGAATGGGGCAGTTTTTAAATGTTTTGTTTTTCTTTTTAGTATTCGATTAACTAGCGAGAGTTTAACAGTGATATAAAGTGTTTGTTGTTTAGTTATTTTTTTCTACATTTTGCAAAAGTGAAATTTCAAAAGAAACAAATTTTCGTAATTTAAAAAGGTAAGTTCTTCGGATAGATATTACTTTACTTAATATTACCATCCAAATCCGCATCTTACGTTTTGGATTTAATATTAAACATGTGAAAAAAAATTTTTTTTAGCTTGAGATCAAAAAGTGGTTTATTGTTAATTTTATGTCTAGATTAATTTTCTATATTTCAAGTTTTAAAAAATGTATAAAGTAGTTTTACTAATTTACTTATCTAATAAAAATATAATAATTATATTTATTTTTTGGGTCATTTTAAAAACTAAATCTGATGCTAGATTACAATTTTACTTATTATATATAAAAAATTCCATTTGGTGCGAACTTAATTGGGGATACTATAAAATTATATCTTCGCAGATTCAGAACTATTACATAAACTAAATTTTCTAACTTTAATTACCTTTCAATTTTATTTCCAGATGTCCGATAGAAAAACAAAACGTTTATCTGGAGCTCAGTATAAAAAAAGAAAATTAGAAAAGGAAGAAAACAAAAAAAAAATTAAGTGGATCTTTGCAAAAATATTTAGTTCCATCAACATCGTCACAGTTTACAGATACAATTGAGGATGAAAATGTAAAGGATGCACATAAAGTAAGCGACCCTGAAGAAAAAAAACACCCTGAATCAAATACAGAAATAGATAATGAAGAAAAGATGCTCTTAACCGATGATAATCCTAACTTAAACGAAGTTATCCCTGAAACTAATGATGATTTTGATGTCAGCGACCCATTCACCTGGCCGGATATTTTACAAAATCAAGTTATTGAGCAAATAGTACAAAACGATTTTCAGCATATAGAAAAAAAATTTCCTTCTGATGAATCGGGAAGGAAATTTTCTTCAACTCAATATTTTCGAATTTTGCCAAATGGTGAAAAAATTAAAAGAGCTTGGTTGGTATACTCTTGTAGAGCAAATAGCATTTTTTGTCTTTGTTGTAAAATATTTTGTAAGGAAGTGTTTAAGTTAAATAGCAAAATGGGGTATTCTGATTGGCGACATCTTTCACATATTTTATCCAAGCATGAATCTTCTGTACATCACTTGCAAGCTAATCAAAGATGGGTCGAGTTAAAAATGTCATTAAATAAAAAATTAACTATTGACAAAGAACGGCAAAATTATTTTGAACTTGAAAGGGAACGCTGGCGCTCTATCTTAAAAAGAGTTATTGCAATTATTCAATTTTTAGCTGGACAATCATTGGCATTTCGTGGAAAAAGTTCCGTCTTATACGAACAAAATAATGGCAATTTTTTAAAAGCTGTTGAAATGGTGGCAAAATTTGACCCAGTGTTATCCGATCATCTAAAAAAAATTACAAAGACCCAAGAATCAAAAAGTAAAATAACTCACTATTTGGGAATTCATTTTCAAAACGAAATAATTACTTTGCTAGCAAAAAATATTTGCCATCATTTTACGACACTCTTAAAAAAATCCAAATATTTTTCCATAATTTTAGATTCTACTCCAGATGCAAGTCATACAGAGCAAATTACATTTGTAGTCAGATATATAGACTGTAACGAAGAAAATGTTGTCATAAAAGAGTGTTTTTTGGGTTTTTTTCCTATTTTATATACAACTGGGGAAGGGATTTTTAACCTATTGGTTAATGATATTTTGCCTAAGTTTGAATTAGATATTAGGGATATAAGAGGTCAGGGCTATGATAATGGGGCCAATATGTCCGGAAAACATATCGGACTTCAACAAAGGGTAAAAAATGTTAATTCCAGGGCTATATTTGTTCCTTGCACCGCTCACACACTAAATCTAGTAATAAACGATTCCGCTAAAATCTCCCACGAAACAATACATTTTTTTAACATCGTGCAGGAACTGTATGTATTCTTTTCTTCTTCTCCTTTTCGTTGGGATGTTTTAAAAAAAAATGTTAGTAATTTAAATCTTACATCGGTAAGTGACACCCGATGAGAAAGCAGAGTTAAAGCGCTTAGACCACTTCGGAATCAACTAGGAAATATTTGTAAAGCTTTGGTTGAGCTTTCAGAAGATGTTACAAGAGACTCAAAAACAAAACTAAGTGCCAATTCATTATTAGAAAAAATAAAATCATTTACTTTTATCTGTAGCTTAGTCATATGGTACGAGTTATTAGTTAAAATTGACGTAGTCAGTAAATTATTGCAAAAAATTAATATTGATCTGACTCAGTGTGTCACATCATTAAAACATGTACTTAACTTTATTAACGAAATGCGATCGGACCAAAGTTTTAACACTTAGATAGAAATTTCATCCAATTTAGCAAATGAAATTGATGTGGAACCAGATTTTCCAGAAGTTCGTATAAGGCGGAAAAAATCCCAATTTAGTTATGAAAGTACAGACAATGTATTAACTAACGAACGAGAGAAATTTAAAATAAATTTTTATTATACTGTTATTGACCGAACTAGAATATCAGTAGAAGAAAGGTTTAATTCTCTTTCGTATTGCAGTAATATTTTTAACTTTTTAACACGGTTTCATGATGTGACATCGGATGATTTAAAACAAAAATGCGTTGAACTTGAAATCGCATTAACCGAAGACGAATCGAGGGATATAAGTGGCGTAGAACTATTTGAAGAAATTGTTACATTTAAATCTCTAACAGATCAAATCAAACCTATTGAGATTCTAAAATTTATTTATAGTAATAATTTGGTCTCATCTTTTCCTAATTTATGTATAAGCTTGAGAATTTTTTTAACAATACCAGTAACGGTTGCATCTGGTAAACGGTCATTCTCAAAATTAAAAATAATAAAAAACTATTTAAGATCTTCTATGTTACAGGAAAGGCTTACAAATTTAGGTATAATTGCCATTGAAAATGAAATTTGTGAAAATTTAGACCATAATAAAATAATAGACGAGTTCGCAAGTACAAAAGCCAGAAAAATATTTTTGAAATGAAGAGGTTGTTTTTTTATTGGGACTTGCTTAGTTTTATACTTAGATACAATATAAAAGATACCAATTTTTGTTTGTTTGGCTTTTATATTATTTGATATTTAAATAATTAATAGTTTAAACATTTGTATTTTGTTTTATGTTGTTTATTGTTTCGTTTAATAGATTATTACCTTATGTTATGATACAATGTTACTTGTTAATGTATACGTAGGAACTTAAATATATTTTTTTGTTCAATAAATATTGTTTTTTTTTTGTTATAAAAGGGCGGCCGTTTTATTTCTGCACAAAGGCGGCCGAGGGGCTAGGAACGGCCCTGGATAGCAATTAATGTTCATTTTTTTTAACGAAAAATCGTAATATCTCCTTACTCTAGAACAATTTTAAGCTGAAATTTGGGTTGCGGTTAATCAATGCCTTTGGGCATTTGATTGTTTATTCATCATTCAAAAAAAAGTTTGTTGCCAACTTATAAAAGTGTCCCGAATTCACTTTTTACGACCCACTTATTATTACATCGACAATTCGAACTTTTCCATATAAGGTGTTTCTATACCTACTTTAATAATAATTATCATGCTCTACGAAACATATGATATGTAATTAAAAAGCAATAAAACTTGTTTTAAAAATTTTAACAAAAGTCGATTTTGTCTAACGAATTAACATAGTAAATCAAATTTTCAATATGTTAAGTGTTTTAAATGTTGTCCTTTCAAACCCAAACATTCACTAAATAAAAAAAGGCGTGGCTTGAGTTCATTGAATGTCTGTCTCACCTTATTTTTCAGGTAGTGTTTAGTACAGATTGTAGTTTTATAAACTATTTCTTTAATTCTATATACTCCAAAGAAAAAAATCTAATGGGCTAAAATCTGGAGAACGCGGTGGCCATCTCTAAGGTCCCTGTAACCTCATCCATCTGTCTTTAAACATAGCATACAGTTCTCTGTTATCTTTATTTGTGGAGAGCGTCAGAGCATCATCGAGCTGATAACAAGTATTTGGTAGAGTTTGCAGGGGCAAATTGCCTAAGAAGCACCTTTTATAATTTCGAGATATTTTCGGGAATTTAAGTTTTCGTCCTATCAGAATTGAAAATTGTCGATTTATCAATAGAAAAAGACATTACAACTTCATTTCTGCTGAAATATCTCTACTTTTATAAAATAGGGGATTTCGGAGCCGAAAAATGATTATTTTTGCGGTTAAATATGCTCTTTTTTAATAAATCGGGTCCTTCCTGGGAGGATCATCTGGCTGTAATGCTTGCAGCGTAACTAATTTAAAACCGTGCTTGTTAATGCCCTGTTCTCCCAATCGATGTTTTAGAGATAGAAAGGCTCTATACATATCTGAAACTATATAAATTTTGATAATGCGAACTTTATTTATTTTTCATCAAAAACTTCTTCGTATCTTGCAAAATGGGACATTTTTACTCTTACGCAATAACATTTTTTGTATTTTTATGCACCCTCTATAAAAAAATTAGATTTTTGATAAGGTGAACCTCATTTATTTTTCAAGCAAAAGCTTTTATCAAGATTGACTTTTTTTCATATCTTTGAATTTTTAGTCCAGTTGTCCTCTTGTAAAGTCCATCGCGGACTGGCAACTCTGAGAGTTGTATGAGGCCAAAGCATCAGCACCAGGTGTTGTGCTACGCGAACATCTCTCGATGAATCCCAACTATAGGGGATACAATAGAAAGTTGGGATCCATTTAGAGGTTAATATATTTTATTTGGATGGAGCGTCTATTCAAAGTGTCTTTGGTATTATTTACTTATAAACATCTTATTACATAGAGTTGAAGGGTAATTTTGCTTACTTATACTACAGAAAAGGCTGTAGTAGTTTAAAAGATAAAAAATATATTTTTCGAGCTTTTATTACTCCAATTCAAGTAATTAAGCCTCTAAAACTTCTACATAGCTTTTCTTGTGTTTGGTAATTAAATAATCAACAAATTCCTTTAATGTTATATAATTGGCTCCGTCTACACAAAGTTTCTGCATTCGAAAATACAAATCAAGGCTTCGTACACATACAGAGAGAACTCCATAAATAAATGTAAACAAACAAATACGCTGCGGATCTTGAATTTACGATCTGAATCGTCCTAAATCAATAGAGGAACTATTTCACACGACTGTTTGTTTAACGAGTTTGAGATATCCGAATAGAAAATATGACGGATAAAAATTTTCATTTTTGAACCAGAAATATGACTGCGATGTTACATTGATTTATCTATGTAACATTTCAAAACAAACAGGTAAATAATATGTTAAATTACCGGTCTTTTAGAATAACAAATAAAGGACGTGAAAGTTAGTAGAATATGCTTGATAATTACTTAAATCTACTACTGCGACGTCGCAATTTGCTAGGAGTAAAAAATTTCTACAGTTGCACCAACAATATTAAAGGATACTAAGCTATTAAAGCATGCCCTTACTTGGTTTCTTTAGGTTTATGCTAGTGGTAGATGTGTGGTTCTAACGTAACAATGTTGTCATTTTATCGAATATTCGAAAATTGGTTCTCATATTTAAATATAAATATAATTGTGAATGTACTAATAAACCACCAATCAACAACACTGGGAAAAAAATAGAATATATAGAAATATGGCATTTAGTGGATTTCCTTTATAAATTAGTAGACTTATATACATGTATCTCCATTGTCTTTCTTATGTAGAGTTTCGAGCTCCCAATTAACAAATAATTACACGTTTTATGCGTAATATGCTCTAAAAGTTATTAAGGTAGGTAACCAGATTTCATACCAATAAAGAGGATAAAAAACATACTTAAAAGATTGTATATTATGTGTCTTATATTATTATTATTATATTATTATTATTTTGTTTGTCTAATTGTATTGCTTTATCTTTACAAATGGTCGTTTTTTTTTAGCCTGAGGAAGATGCAACCACGCATCGAAACGTTGCTTATATAATAAAAGAGTTATATCGAACGCATTAGTCTGTTTTTCCCGCTATACTTTCGCCCAACATAAAAAATTATTTAAATGTTTATCGTCATGTTCATAGATACAACAAAATGTCATCAATGTATCTCCACCAAATAAGTGGTTTATGATCGTAATTTTGAATATAATTTAACTCAAAGTTTTCTATAAAAATATTACTTAGTAAAGTAAAATTTTGTCGGTAATATTCGTTTTTGTATTGAAAATAAATGGTTTTTACACAAAAAGTTAGTAATTCTAGAATAGTATTAATGTTTAATGATGTACGTTCACTAAAATTCTTATCATTCTTAAGTTTATTTATTACTATGTTTAAAGTTTTATCTACAGGTACCTTTGTAAAAAAACTAACGATATTAAAACTTACTTAGTGTGTTATTTATATTTATTTGAATATTATACAATTTCTCTAGGAAGTGTTGTGAATTTTTTATATATGAATTAGTGTTACTTACTAGCGGTTTTAATGTATTTAAAAGAATCCTAGCTAAAGGATGTGTCGGTGAGTTTACGCTACTTACTATTGGTCTTAATGGTATGTTTGGTTTGTGAATTTTTGATTTTTTTTTGGGGTACCAAAATACTGAATAGTGAAGTAAAAAAAGGACACCTCACCTTATTCTAACAATTAAACATAACACCTTTAAACTGATATTCATTGACATTTTGTCAGAGATTAGCCATTCTGGTTATATTTTTGATACTAAACATAAGAAATATTCTGCTTTTAGTTTTTTATTTGTAGATTTGCTGAAACCGTCCAGAAAATAAACATTTTTCAGTGTCATTCCTCGGGTACCTTCATAGTGGACCCAGAACTTAAGACTGCCTATTGATTTTATTAGGTAAATAATTTCTTTTAATTTCAAATTTTATTAAGGCGAAAAACCCAAAAAATAGTTTTAAGCTATGCTATTATAATTAATTAGTTTTAAACCATGAATCCGAAACTACAATTTCGTAATTATAATAGCAAGGAGGGCTTCAAGGTCATCGGGCGGCTTCCCAAATCTTTATCTGTTGGTCTCTTTCTAACGACTATTTCTGACTCGATCTGTGACGTTCCACTGCGTAGATTTTAGTCTTTACGATTTGAAGAATACAGTTTTAGGTTGGTTGACAGGAATCACAAATAAACTATTTGTGCTATATCTTTAATTTTTTTGCGCGTTATTTCAAATTTCTGAACCGTTTGCGGGCTGGATGGGAGCTGGTATTGGTGCCCATATATGCTTTATGTGCTGAAGTAAATTGTATGACACTTTACTATCCCTAATGAATGGAAATATTCATAACAAAAAGAGGTCCGGGTAAAGGAAATTAATCGATTTTTACATTTATATTTATATATATATTAAAGCAAAATACATTTCCATTAAAATACATTCATCGGAAATAAAAACTGATATTACGTTAATGTTTATATTCCTTTTATTTATTTTGTTAGAGCCGGCAAAAATCATTCAGCACCACGAATCGAACAGACTGATGGAAATATAAAAATAATAGAGCCCGAATTCGATTGAAATATTGCCATTTGAGCATAATATTTATATTTAATGTTTTTTCAATCGCAATTCTGTTTTAAAATTGTCCCATTTGTTTTCGTAATCGCATAATGTGCTGCTTTCAACTCTATGTTTATTTTTGTTGCCCGAATTTGTGGAAAATGGCCTTGTTAGCAAAAATTAATTGACTTTGTTTTGCTCGGGCCGAACAGGTTTGTGAATGGCGCGCGTTTTGGATTTTTTTTTATGATTTTTAGATCTTGGATTTAATATACATAGTCCGATAAAATTGCGTTGCGAATAGAAATTATTTGGCTCGATTTAATCCGTTTTTGAACTAAAACATAAAAAAAAATTATAAAACCTATAGATATAGTAGAAAACAAACAAAATTTTACAAATGCTTGGCCAGGGACATAGTTGCAATACAACACTGCTGATCATTAGCTATGACATACTTAGGGCCTTGGATATTTATAAACAGTTTATATAATCTGCTGATGATGCTAACTTGGTTAGCGAAACGCGCGTCCAGAACGTAACAAGTTGTGGTGTAGTGGGGTTAGAACTCTTGTATTTTGATCTATCTTTAATCACAGGTTCCAGTGTTAGAACTTGACTATTCTCATGCTGTTTGACTATTCTAGAGCGTTTGACAAAATCAAATATGCCGTATTAATCTGCAAGAAAGCCTCCATATTCTTGAGATGAGACCGAGACTTTGTGTCTTCTTTCTAGTTTAGTCATGACGTATTAAAGGCTATTTTGCAATATATTGGTTTGTCAATGTCGGCGATAAATCTCTTGTCGGTATTCTTAGCGGGAAGATGTCGTCTATCATGGAAAACAATCATCCCTTCTAGGTCTTCTCACTGGTCTTCCACAAGGGTCCATTCCGTCAACTTTGCTCTTTAGTATATATACAGCAATGTTTCTAGAGCATTTAATTCTTGTCATAAGCACTATTATGCTAACGATATTCAGCTATATACATCCTTCAATCCCGACGAGTGCCTGCAGGCTGTATCAGCGCTATAAATTTTGATTTAAGCAATTTAGCCCAGTTTTCTAATAACTATTTATTAAAATTAAACCCTCAAAAATCGACATCAATTTTGTTTGGTAAAAAGAATGATAGAGAATATTTTCTGGGTAATTACAGCCACCTACTAAAAATAGATAATAGTAATATTACTTTTAAAAACAATATTAAAAATCTGCGCGTCTATATGGATCAATCAAAATTTTCTTGTCATATTTCATGCTCATTAAGAAAGCCATATATCAATCTAGAACTAATCATTTAAAATGGGCATGTTCTTGATAGAGATATTAGAGCTATGTTGTGTGAAAGTCTGGTACTCTCCCACCTGAATTACTGCGACCCTATTTACAGGCCCTGCCTCACTGTCTACGATTCCAAACGATTACAGAAACTGCAATAATCATGTTTGAGATTAATCTACGGTATAAGAAAATTCGAACGCATCACACATAAGTTAACGGAGATTGGTTGGTTGACCATGCAACAAAGGTGGCGATTGCACTCAGCTTGCTAATTTTACTCAATTATTTACCGAAAAACTCCTCTATACTTATATTACAAAATTGGGTTTCGCAGCAACGTGCACAATATCAATGTCCGTTTCAAGGGAAAACTCACCATTCCTTCACACTGTACACAACTTTTCAAGCGATCGTTGTCTTATAACATTGCTAAATGTCTTAATGAATATGACTTTGATTTTTTGAATTGAAACAAAATTTAGGTCGGTGGTTTTGGAGAGCATCTTGAGTGCCTGAGTAGTTTTGCTTAAAATACTATATACATTGTCATCCGCCTTAACTTTAGTATCATATCAGTTATGCTTAAATTCAAATACATTTTTTTTAACATCACTGTTTGTCAGCCTTTTCTAATGTTTAGTTAGTATGTATATTTTTGAGATATACGATAGTATTTTGAATTGTAATCTAATTATCTCATTTTTTGTTTTTGTTTTATTTTAATATTTATTTTCTTGGGTTAGCTGAACAGACGCTCAGAGCATTTTTTTTATGCCTTGGTCGAACTGAATCTCGCCCAATATATTTATTATAAATTGACTTGTAGGAAATTTATAAATTGAATAAAGACCTTTATTATTATTATTAGTATTATTTATTGGCAGAATCCTTCTTTTTCATATACACAATGCCTTATTACAAATTCATCCGTGAAAATCAACCCGAAAGAGACGATTGGATAAATGACTTTTCAGAGAATGTTGTTAACTTAAGTTATAACTAAATATTAGGAAATTGTAGTGGAGGTTTCAGCAGCACTATACGGTAGACGTTTTTAGATACCTTGATAAGATACTTCCACATCGTTGGATAAGTCGACGGGGTCCAATAGAGTGGCCCGCGAGATCCCCTGATTTAACATCGTTAGACTTTTTCTGTAGGGCAACTTTAAAAATTAATAATGAGCTTCTTTCATTTTTGTTGTCCGAATTTGTGGAAACTGGCCTTGTTAGCAAAAATTAATTGATTTTAGTTTGCTCAGGCAGAAGAAGTTTGTGAATAGTGTGTATTTCCAATCAAAGAAAAGAAAAATATACTGGGTGACCCATTAAAAAAAAACACATAAGTTTGATTTATAGCTAAAAATTAACAGCTCATAGTAAAAATCAGATTACGCCATTGGATTTTACGTAAAAAAAACGTTTAAAAGTTTTTTAGCTTTATATGAAAAGATAACCAAAATGCTATATTTTTAATTTCGTCATGGATTTCAGAAACGTAGCGGTCTAGAGAAGATGGGTTGAATGACTCTTTAAACATTCCTGTTTAAACAAAATAGAAACGACTAGTTTTTAACCAAATTAACTCTTTCCTCTGGAATTTCAATTCATTTTATAAGCAGAAAAAATCCATCAAAAAGTTACTTTTAAGCAACAAAAGAAGTTTGAAGCACTCCTAAACAGAAAAAATCCAGTGAAACCTCCGCAGAATACAATTATCAATTTGTCATCGAAGCCGGTAACCGAAGGAGAACAATCCGTCCTTTCCAAAGGCCAAAATTTCGCAATAGCACCAAGAAGCATTCCCGTAGAAGACATAGTGTCCTCCGTTGAAGCAGCAATCAGAAGATTACTAGTAGAGCAAGCTGATGAAGTCAGATATGACACAGCGAAGATCATTAAAAACTTAAAACCACCGAAGTCGAATCTCTCCGAATAGCAATGAAGACCTTAAATGAAGATGAAAACATTCTGGTCCTTCCAGCAGAAAAAGGCAATGCTACATTCGTCATGGATAGAACGGATTACGTGGAAAAGATAGTTCCCCTTTTGGACAACAACGCTTATAAGGTTATGCAGACCCTACAAGTAGAATAGAAAGACGCATTACCAATCTGATTAACGCATCTAGTCTACCACCAGCGGAGAAGAAATCATTGAAACCAAGCAGCTCCAAGATTCCCAGGTTCTACGGTCTTCCCAAGATACATCAGAACAATACACCACTTCGACCGATCGTCAATACAATAGACTCGCCCACATACAAACTAGGTAAATATCTTTCAGATTTTCTTAATCCATTCACTGGAAAAACAGATTCTTTTATAAAAAACTCTGCACATTTCGTAGAAAAACTTAAGGAAATCCGGTTGGATCCCAAAGATATTTTGGTCAGTTTCGATGTAGAATCACCATACACAACTGTTCCTGTCAATGACTCAATTTCCGTTGTAATAGACATATTGGATCCTAATAATCTTGATAAGAACCTAATATACCTAGTGGAAGCTTGTCTTACATCTACTTATTTCATCTTTCAAGAAACATTTTATGAACAAACTTCAGGGGCAGCTATGGGATCTCCTCTATCACCTGCGGTAGCGAATATCTTTATGGAAGCCTTTGAGGATATTGCTCTTACATCCCCTTCACTAAAACCAAAACACTGGTTCAGATATGTAGATGATACTTTTGTAGTATGGCCTCATGGACAGGATAATATTCTCATATTTCTGGATCACCTCAATCAACATCATAATATGAGGTTCACAATGGAAATTAAATCTAATAGGACAATTCCCTTTCTAGATGTATATGTTCAGAGGAAGGAAAATGGTACATTAGGACATTCTGTGTACAGAAAACCGACTCATACAAATAGATACTTAAATGCAAATTTCCACCACCATCCAGCACAAAAGAAATCGGTTATTAACTCACTAGTATTTAGAGCCATTTCGATTTCTGATCAAGATTCTCTAACATCAGAAACATCGAAACTGACTGAAGCTCTGAGAGGGAATGACTATCGCACTGAAGATATTACGCGTTCAATTAAAAAATATAGTAATCCAACTCCGCGAAAGGAGGATAATAAGGAGCCACCTTTAGGTAGTGTAGTTCTTCCTTACATACATGGCACTACAGAAAAAATAAGACGATTACTTCGGCGGTCCAAAATACGTACAATCTTCAATACACATAAGAAGATTAGACAATCCTTGCGATCCCCAAAAGATGTTGTACCCTTTCAAACAGAAGAAGTATATAAAATTCCTTGCTCCTGTAGAGAAGGGTATGTGGGAGAAACAGGACGCTCAATATCAACTAGACTTAAGGAACATGAACGATGTATTAAAAAAAACAAATTGTTCAATCTGCTGTAGCTGAACACCAGCATAACGCTGGCCATTTCATAAATGTAAAGGAAACCAAGGTTCTAGCATCAGTTCCAGGTTTTTATAAACGAAAATCTATTGAAATATTTAAACATACAAAAAATTTCAATAGAGATACGGGTTACGATCTACATCACACGTAAATCGATCTTAACACAGGGTCACGGTTCGGCGAGCACAAGTCGGGTATAAAAGCTTGCCTGAATCTCTCAGAGCTCATTCATTGTTCAGATCTCGTGGAATAAAGATCCCTGAAGAACCCTCGTGCAATCGAAGGCAAAACGTCAGATAGTAAGTCCAATTTGACACGGTCTAATCCCAAGAACCATGAATTTTTAATTTACATAAATAATTTTATAATATATTAAATTTTTATAAATAAATTTATCTTATTTCGTTTGGAATTATTGTCACCTTGTTGGAGACAAGAATTCTGTTGAATACACTTATTCAAATTTTAGCTCTCGAACGAAGTTTTATATTTTAAGAGCTAGAAAACTACGTCGAATATATTTGTCTGAATGTCTTCCATTTTACGTTGGCATGAACTTTTGGTAAACAAAAGTGTAAAAGATATTCCGTATAAACGGGAGTACTTGAAACTGAAGTATTATGTTATGTTTTGCAGACCCATTTGAGACGCATCACATTTATATTTTGAATTTAACTCACGTAAACATTTCTGTTAAGCTAACCAACGTCGATTTTTATGATTTTTGATTTGATCGGCGACGTTTCGTTTTTCAGTATAAATTTTATACAAAAAAGGTGGTTTTTGCAACAATTCACTGAAAACTAACAAAGGAATACTACAATAGTAAATAGTAAACACGTCACGGCCCTTTTTTATATTTAAGTCATATTTAAAGATATATTCTAGGGGATCTAGGAATGTCTCTGGTTACATGGTCATTTTGGCACAATGTGAATTGTGTTGACATTTTTGCGTTAGTTTTCAATGAATTATTGCACAAATCAACTATTTTGTATAAAATTTATGTTCAAAAGAGTGATGTTGAAGTGTACATTTTGATACTGGATAAGTCAAAACTGAAACGTCGCTGACAAAATCTGACTTCAGATTCGCGATCAGCAGCGCAAAATACACGAATGTACCAGATATCATAAAAATTGATGATGGTTAGTTTAAACGAAAAAATTACCTTTATTTCTCTTCAGCGCAATTGAATTCCATTTCTAATTGCGAAACCCAAGCAGTTACAACTGAATAGTATTTTTTGTTAAAATGTGCAATATAAAGTTACGATGAAAAATATATTTTTTATTATATTGCATTACACAAAAGTTTAACGACTTTAGGTGCATTAAAATATGAGATGAAAATAATAAAACTTGTACAACACGTTTAAATTTTTCTTACGTCTATTATAATTATTGTTTTTAATATGGCTCAGAATCAAAAATTTGAATATTTTGAGAAATATTTGAACGCGTGTTTTATATTGTCTAATGAAGATGCAGATGCAGAGCTTTATCTGAACAGGTTAGTTCTTTTTTATCTTTCATTTTGCTAAGATATAGTCATTTACAATAAAAAATTAAAAAGAATTTTTAAAGCTGCGATCAGGCGGCAGAACTTTATGATTTTACATATCGTGTTTTAATGGCTGAAAAGTCAGCTAATTAAAGAAAGATTTAAATTACTAGGCACACTGGGATTTACTATCCAAAAGAAAATTATATATATACAGTGTGGGCCATTTTGGTGATGCATGTATTGCGATCTCTGAAACTATAAGAGACACAAAATTGATTAAATGGGCTAAGTTTTACAGAATTTTATCGGTAATTTGAAAACGCTAGCGGCGTGCTTTTAAGTTTTTTGGTTTTCGAGATATTTCGAAAAAACTAAAGAGTGGCATTTTCTGTATAGCCCTGTAACTTCTTTATTTGTATTTTGTTTTAAAATCTATGAACACTTTTTCATAACCATTTTTTGTGTAGAAAATGGTTATTGTTGGATTTTTCTCTCTTTAAAATAAGCAGGAAAAATCCTATTCATTGATGTATAACAATTTTACATTTCCCAAAGAAAAACCGTCAAAATGTCCAAAAATCGATTTTATTCTAGCAGGCTTTGGATCGCCAAATAACAATATTATTTTTTTGTTTTGAACTGTTTGATTTTTTGACAGTTTGTTAGTTATTTTCTGTTATCGTTCATTTCAAATTCTTAAAAATGGCTTTGCGTTATACCAACAAAGAGAAATTTGATATGCTGGAGTGTTATATTAAAAACAACAGAAATGCGGTTATAGCCTTAATAATTAATACTTACCCAGAGAGGCAACAACCAAACCAAAGGTATTTTTAAAAACTTGTGGTTAATTTAAGAACGTCTGGAAGTTTCGAAAAGTCAAGGCCTAAAGCGTATAACAAAGACAATAACAATCGTGACAATCAAGTTATAAATTACTTTACCGAAAACCCAACTTCATCGACAAGAATATGCAGTACGGAGCTAGACATTGCTAGGACAACACTTAAAGGGATTTTAAAGAAAAATAAGTATCACCCATGGAAGCCGACCATTGTTCAAGGGCTCATTGAAGGAGATTTTCTAAAGGGACTTACCTTTGGTAACTGGTACATTAACAAATGCTTGGAAAATGTACATTTTATCAGTACTGACGAAACATATTTTAGTAACTTTGGAATCTTTAACAAACACAATCGTCAACATTGAGCAACATAGAATCCTTGTGATTGTTGGCACAACGTGGGTTGCAAACTCGATTTGGCATGAACGTTTGGCGTGGCATTTGCGGTAAAATAGTTTTTCATATTAGCTGGTTTAACTGCTTTATACAATCTTGTATTTTCAGGTAATCGACTTTCATTTTTTTCCCAGCATACTTTAACTGGTGAAAGATATTTAGATATGCTAGGAAACCAAATTCTACCAGCAATTAGAGATGCAACACAATACGAATACTGGATGGCTGCCCAGCCCACAATTCCAGGGCTGTCAGAGATTTATTAAGAAGAACTTTTGGCGTCATGCCATTCGACTTTGAAAGTCGACGAGGGAAATAGGCAACCAGTAGCACCATCTGTAGGTACTATGGTGCAACTAAATCGCTTTAGATGCGACCTACTTTGTTTGTTTCAGGGTTTGGGTATTTCGGTTTTAATACCGATACCTCCCAAGGAAACTGCCTGATGAGCCTTGCCGGGGCAGATACCATGGTAGCAGATGGCCCTTGGCCCTGGAAACAAACATAGCATCATGTTTTTTTTTTGGTCGATTCTCGACAAAATGGTGGAGGAGTAATCCTTACCGTGAGTTATTTTGGTTGTGTAACTTTTTACGACCAAGAACCGCACAGATGTGTCGTCTTGTGCTCCAAAGTAGGTCGCATCTAAAGCGATTTAGTTGCACCATAATACCTACAGATGGCGCCACTGGTTGCCTATTTCCCTCGTCGACTTTCGAAGCCGAATGGCTTTGTTTGTTTCGGGGTTTTGTTTTAATACCGATACTCCCCAAGGAAACTGCCTAATGTGCCTTGCCGGGGCAGATACCACGGTAGCAGATGGCCCTTGGCCCTGGAAACAAACATAGCTTCATGTTTTGGTCGATTCTCGATAAAATGGTGAAGGAGTAATCCTTACCGTGAGTTATTTCGTCTAAATATATATATATATATATATATATATATATATATATATAGGTAGAAAAGCAAAAATAATTTTTGCAGAAAAAGGGTCTACGAGAAGGAAGAAGCGCTACCTATTGGGACTCCGGAGAATTCCGGCTGCAACCCACAGGATTCAGGAGAAAGCATGTAATATTCGTGGGTGGCGCTAGGTGTTATACTTATGCTAGTAGAACTTTTCTACTGCCATAGACGTTTTAGTTTTTGATTGTGTCATATCGATGATTTTTGATTTGATATCTCCCTAGATACTAGCCAACGAAATTGGTTGTGTTTTTATAAAAAAAGATGTTAAACAAAATTGGCCTATAAATATGTCATTGTGTTTAAAATAACAAAAAAATTGATAATTTCGTTAAATATCTTTATCATTTGATATTTAATTGTTTCTTCAAAAATAAATTTAAATTTTTCATAAAAATCCCAGTTAATTTTTACTCTCCTTTGATTCGCTCTGTAGAAAAAATGCCCATGAATTTAAATTACTATATTTCCTAAATAAAAATACATTTTTGGACTTGTCTAATTAATTATCTTCGGTCCTTAAAGCTTTCATTTCTATCTTATATTTTTACTTTTACTTTTCCAAAGTTCAAACTTGTACCTGGGAGCCAGTTTCCTCTTATATAAATATTTAATCTCTTAAGCAAATTTTACAGAAAGCAGAAGCTATTGAATTAAACAAATTGAAAGTAAACATTGTATTTTGCAATTTTACAAGGCAAACAACATTTTAAAAGTAAATAATTATATTAGCCTCTTACTCATAATATATTAATTTAATTATTTATGTGTATTATCGATCTTTCTCGGTATGTAAAAGGTCATGACTTAACTATATAAAGTTTGACCACCGGCGCACAATGGATCAAAGCCCAGGAAAATAGGGACAAAAATCTAAATATACAGGGTATCTCAAAAGTCTTTCGACCTCAGTGCTATCTCCCAAGCTTTAGAAAGCAAACTAACAGAATTGCGTATACACCAATATGGCAGCAGAGAAAAAATTAAAGGCCGAACATGCTTGTCAATATTTATCAAAAAGAGCTAATCTATAAATAAAAAAGGAAACAAAAACAACTTTATAGCAAAAGAGAAATCACTTCCAGACAGTTTAGTTTAAGCACTTTAATTTAAATCAATACAGAGGATCTTTTTTTTTGGGATTCGTGCGGTTTGTTCAGCGTGGGTCAGTGCGCGCACAGTTCTGAGAGCTATTCTGTCATATCAGATTTAAGTACAATCAGTTCTCCACTTTTTTCGACAGGAATAAAACATGTGTCAGTCGATAGTTAAAAAGTTAAGGTAGAAAAATATAAACCGTTTTTGTCTGTCTCAAACCATTTAAGATTTAAAGCATGTCAAAAATGCAAAAATGTCAACATTTTATTTGGATGCTAAAACGAGCGTACTATTTTGAAATTGCAAAGTACTTGCTAAAACCTCTAAAATGACGTATGGCAAGATCCCTCTTTATATTAGTTTTGTTTTCAAGAAAACGCCCGTCCGCCAGTTTGTAAGTGCGATTTTAACGTCAAAAAGTAGTTTACTTTCGTCATTGGCTAAATAAAGAAAGCGGGTCAAAAATTAGTCGGGGAGGGGGCTAAACTACACTTTTAGTAGTTTAAACACGGTGAATAACCATTTCACAATATTAACAATACAATAATCTAATGTATTTGGCAACAAAATTTTAAAATGGCCATAAATGCATAAAGCTTTTGAGCTACTATTAAAATATTTGTAGACGCTTTCTATTTACCCTGTATTATATTAAGTCCTAGCACTGGAACCTGTGGTGAAAGACAGATCAAAATACAAGAGTTCTAACCACACTACACCACAACTTGTTACGTTCTGGACGCGCGTTTCGCTAACCAAGTTAGCATCATCAGCAGATGATATGAGCTAAAGTAACCTATCCTAACCGAGACTATTTATAGGTAAATGTGGTCACACTTGGTTGCGCCCGACTGCACCGTTGTCAAGTAAACAATAGAGGACTACAGGGAATAGGCCCTCTGTCTTTATTTAGTGCTTTCTTACCACATTTAACTATTTCTGTACTCAACTTAAGATTATTTACTCATATTTGGTGATTGTTTTCCAAAGCATGTTGGGCAACGCTTGACTTTCCTGTTCTTTCGTATCTTAAATGTGCCATGTGTTCTTTAAAACGAATGTTGTAGGAGCATTTAGTTTGCTTAGTATATTTTAGATCGCAGTCATTACAGCTAATTTCATAGACGCCATTCCTCTCCTTCAAGTCGACTTTGTCTTTAGGGTTTCCAAGAAGATTTTACAAACTGTTTTCCGTTTTATAGGCTACTCTAAAACCAAAATAATGGATATAATGATAATTTTGTACATAAATTAGTAAATAAACATAAGCATAAGAAAATGTTAAAAGGTGCCACTACTCTTCAAGCACCTGAGGCTTCCAATATGTTCATAGTAATCCCATATGATCACAGATATACGAGAGGTCTAGAAAAATTATTTAAAAACGTAGGTTTTAGAGTAGCCTACAAAACGGAGAACAGTTTGAAAAATCTCCTTGGAAACCCGAAAGACAACGTCGACTTGAAGGAGAGGAATGGCGTCTATGAAATTAGCTGTAATGACTGCGATCTAAAATATGCTAAGCAAACTAAATGCTCCTACAACATTCGTTTTAAAGAACACCTGGCACATTTAAGATACGAAAGAACAGAAAAGTCAAGCGTTGCCCAACATGCTTTCGAAAACAATTACCAAACAGGAATAAATAATCTTAAGTTAATTAAAAATGTATCTAATAATAGATTATTGGATGCATTTGACAGTACAGAAATAGTTAAATGTGGCAAGAAAGCACTAAATAAAGACAGAAGGCCTCTTCCCTATGGGGACTATAGGGAATAGAACATTGATTATATCAACAATAACTAAGATAATGAGATAATTCTTCAAGACAATTTTAAATTTTATTTTTTGTTTTGATTCAGTATGTTTTATAACCTAAAAGTTTTATATGGAATGCTACCAAACAAGGAATTAAACAACAAAAGTAAAACTTTCATTAGCTTTAATGAAAAAAGATTCGGATTCGTGTTCACCTCACGCCTTACCTCTCTGATTTATTCTACATCAGGAATAAATAAATAAAAATTGAAAAAGTTTGCGGGAAAACGTTTTTCGGCGCTTGTAAACACGTTGCTTTTTGAAAAGCGGCCCTGCGTTTTTGCGGTCGCCCTCAAATTGAAAGCTTTTGTTGTTAAAAACATCCAAAGTTTTTTAATCAAGAGAAAAACTACGATATAAACTCGACGAGAGAAACTTTCAGTTTAATTTTGTGTTCAAGAGATTCAAGAGATTTTGGTTGGCCGGGAACAACATTTTATTTTGCGTGTACTTATTTTGGAGGATTCGTTAGGAATATTTGCCTGCAGAGTTTGTTTTATTAAGTGGTTCTTCTCTTGAAGAGTTTTTCATAAATTATTTTAAAATGTTTTAACTTGCTCATTTAATTATGGTCATTATTTGGCGGCCATTCTCCAATATTCGTAGTTTAAAATTTACAATTAATACAAATAAGGAAAGAACAATTGGAAAGCAAAAAAACTGTAAATTTTCTTTATCCGGAGCTTTCCTCGTTTTGAATCTTTCGTTTTATTAGAAATAGTTGGACACAATTTAAAATAAATTCAATAAGTAGTTTTACATTAACACAGCTTTAATTTCTTGCAAAATAGGAATTTTTTTGCATTGTTTTTTAAAGATTTTATTTGGCTGCTATTTTGTTTCGCCGTCTTGAATTCGGACCACAATTTCACCATTTTATCTCATATCAAATTTAATGCTTGGACAAATTTTAAAATTAGTCTGGTTTTTTAAACAATTTGTTGGGCCACCATTTTGTTTTGCTGTCTGATATTCATACCATAATGTTACCAGATCCTTTCTAAGAAACACGTGATTTTTGTGCAAATTTTGAGGATAATTAGTTTTTCAGTTTTTTTTAACGTTTCACTAGGCCGCTATCTTGTTTCGGCAAATTGGATTTTTACCAAAATGTTACTAAGTTATCCCCATATAAACCTTTAATTTTTGAGTCCTAACACTAGAACCTATATTTGGAAGTCGAAAACATTGTAGAAAACCTTTCTTCTCAGTCCTTTGATAATGAGAAATCGCTCTTTTGAATAAAGATTTGAATTGTGCAGAGCCTCCAGTAAAAAATAGTTTACCAACTATTATAGCGAATATCGAAAGTTCCATTCAATACGTGCCAGAGTCAACTAAGGGATTCCTTAGAGAGGCTTGCAGAAATCAAATCTGAAAAAAGGTGGTTAACAACAAATCAAAATATGTTTTTCGTAAAAATACTGAAGTTATCCAGGGACTGAAGAAAAAAGAATGTTTTTATTTAAAAGCTGACAAAGGAAATAAGGTTGTTATACTAGACAAAACAGATTATTTTGAAATAGTAGATAATTTGATTCAAACTGGTCCTTACGATTTAATTGAGAAAAACTCCTTAACCAAAATGATAACAGAAGTAAAAAGTACCTTAAAACAGTACAAAACCGTTGTGTCCGATAAACTAAAATTCAAACTAACACCTAGAAACCCACAGTTATCTAAACTGTATTGCCTTCCCAAAATCCATAAACCTGGGAAGTCCATGAGACCTATTGTTTCAGCTGTTGGATCACCAACGTACAATATTTCAAAATATTTAGTAGAAGAATTCAGCAAATTAAATATCTCGTACGATAACTTTCAGGTTACTAACTCGTTAGAATTCTTAGTTAAAATTAAGAATGTTCACCTAAAAGAGGGTGAAATTTTAATAACTTTTGATGTAAGCTCACTGTTTCTTAGTGTACCCATACCACTAGCTTTAGAGTACCCAAAGGAACTTTTTGAAATCAATGATTTAAAGAAAGAAATTATTAATGAATATTTGATCTCACAAAATTTTGTATGGATCAAAATTTTTTCACTTCAACAATAAATATTATAAACAACTCGAGGGAACTGCGATGGGCAATTGCTTATCTCCGTTCCTTGCAAATTTGTTTATGGATAGATTAGAAACCCAATTCAAAAAAGAATTCAAGTATTTCCCAAGGCTGTGGTATAGATACGTAGACGATACATTTGCTATTTTTGATACTAAAACAGAACATTTGGACACTTTCTTAGAAACATTAAACAATAAATATCGTTCCATTAATTTTTCGGCACGTTGGTTATTAGAAATAACGATAAATTAGAATTTGATATTTATAGGAAATTTACTAATACTGATAGATATATAACATTCGACTAATTTCATTGCCGTCGACACAAAATGGCAGCATTTCATTTCTTAACTCACAGGTTAGTCAATTTTGCATTAGGTAAAGAACGTTTTAACAATGAAACGAATTGGATTAAAAATATTGCTAAAAGTAATGGATATAATGATATTTTTGTACATAAATTAATAAATAGACATAAGCATAAGAAAATGTTAAAAGATGCCACTACTCTTCAAGCACCTGAGGCTCCAAATAAGTTAATAGTAGTCCCATATTATCCCAGATATACGAGAGGTCTAGAAAAATTATTTAAAAACGTAGGTTTTAGAGTAGCCTACAAAACGGAGAACAGTTTGAAAAATCTCCTTGGAAACCTTAAAGACAAAGTCGACTTGAAGGAGAGGAGTGGTATCTATGAAATTAGCTGTAATGACTGCGATCTAAAATATGTTGGGCATACTAAACGCTCCATTAACATTCGCTTTAAAGAACACATGACACATTTAAGATACGGAAGAACAGAAAAGTCAAGCGTTGCCCAACATGCTTTGGAAAACAATCACCAAATAGGAATAAATAATCTTAAAATGTTCAAAAATGTATCTAATAATAGTTTATTGGATGCATTTGAGAGTATAGAAATAGTTAAATGAGGTAAGAAAGCACTAAATAAAAATAGAGGGCCTATTCCCTATAGTCCCCTCTATTGTTTACTTAACAACGGTGCAGTCGGGTGCAACCAAGACCACATTTACCTATAAATATTCTCGGTTAGGATAAGTTATTTTAGTTTATATCATCTGCTGATAATGCTAACTTGGCTAGCGAAACTGGAGTCCAAAACGTAACAAGTTGTGGTGTAGTGTGGTTAGAACTCTTGTATTTTGACCTTAACTTTTGACTAAAACTTAAAGTAAATCTGGTAGCAGTTTTTACAAACCTATAGACGAATCGACAAATTTGATAAAATAATTTTCGGCATCTAGGGATATGTAAAACTTGAGAGGGTAATTTTTCACGATTAAGAATGTTTATTTGGCCGCCATTTGTTCCGCCATCTTGAATTCGTACTACAATTTTACTAGTTCATCTCTATACCACAATTATTTATGACCCACTATTTGAAAATCAATTCATTAAGTAGTTTTTCAGGCTGAATTTTTATGTTTTTAATTAAGACGCCATTTTGTTCCGCCATGTTGATTACTTGATTTTTGTGCAAAATTTGAGGTAAATTGACTAAGTAGCTTGTTGGTAATATTTTTTTTAACATTTCGCTAGGCCGCCATTTTGCTTCACCATATTGGATTTTTACCAAAATGTTACCAGGTCATCTCCATAAGACACTCAGTGTTTGCCTAAATATTGAACTTAATCGGACAAACCGTCAGAGAGACAGATAGACCGAGGGATTGAAAAAAATATGTATCAGGTTTTATTAAGCCACTGTTAGGAATACCAGGGCTTTAACAGGTTTCAGAAAGACCAATAACATCAAACGAACTAGGTCTGAAAACAAATTAAATTTCGCACATATGGATCTAATATAGAATTCGCACTAGAATATTTTAATATTTTGTAAGATCGTCATTTTGTTTCGCCATCTTGGATATTTACAAAAATGTTACATTTCCATACCTGAATGACCTTTTATTTTTGATAAAAAATTGAAGTAGATGCCGCGTACAAGTAGACCGAGAGACAGACCGAAATGAAAGACTATGTTTGTCTGGTTTTAGGTGCCCTAAAAGGTAAAGATGTGTAAAAATCTCGGAGAGCTTTTTCTCGATTACTATACTCTTAGAATGAAAGTAAAAATTTAATAAACTTTTAATTCGATTAGAATACTCTCTGTCTACATCTGCTTGAAAGTGGATATTCATAACAATATTCTGTAAAAAGTAATTGTTAAGTTACCATTTTTATTTAAACATCTAAGCGTAATATGATTATTACTATTAGTTATTTAGGCAAATACTGCGTAACCTAATACATTTTTTTATTATTGCTTTTAGTTGGAACATGACCGTAGGGTTTTATAAAAAAAAACATATATAACACCTCGTTAAAATCTATTATTAAAATCAAGTCATAAAAATATTAGACATTGGTTTTAACAAAGCTCTACAAAAATCTTTAAACCTCTCTCTTAAAACAGTTTATTCTTATTATAGCCTCCCTCAATATTTTGGTTTTAATGTCGATTAAGGGAAGCCTTATCACACTAATTTAGTATGTATTCCAATAACTTCTTATAGTGAAGTACTTGAGCAAGGCTAGGGATCTCCAGCCTAAACGTTGTACCAAAAATATTATGAGCTAAATAACTTGATATATTAGTTTTTATTGAAGGATCTAATACCCAAGAAAAAATTTTACCTAAATATATATTATGACAAAGGTCTAAGAAAACACAAAAAATCTAAAAACAGTTTGATAGCTTTTGTAGAACTGTCATGTTTCTGTAAATAATATTGCCGTTTCCAAGGTATGGCAATAAATTGCTTTTAAAAAAGCTTCAAACAAAAAGCGAAACGTCGAGCTCGTGGCAGATAAATAAGTTTCCTTAATCAAACGCACCAAAAAAAAAAAAAAAAAAAATATATATATATATATATATATATATATATATATATATATATATATATGTATATTGCAGTCGGCAATAGATGTTCTGTGTTTGTATTTGTTTGACAAAATAACAATGTGCTAAGTGTATTTTATTTTGCTTAAATGTTAATTGGTGTTGTTGACCTTTTGATTTACGTCTCATAGAAAAATAAAATAAAAATATTTTTGAAAATAAACACTACCTGTCGAAACGTCAAATTAAATTAAATATGACAAATAATTAAAAATCGTTTTAATTATGAACACGCATCCCAAGAAAAGAAGTACCTAATTACAATATATATTTGAATGTTCAAGAAATATATTGCGAACATATATATATATATATATATATATATATATATATATATATATTTATATATATATATATATATATATATATATATATATATATATATTATATATATATATTATATATATATATATATATATATATATTACGCCATGTTTGAATTTGTACCAGTTTATCTCTATATCACTTTTCATATTTCTGCAAAACTTAAGTCAGTGATTTTTTCACGATGATTTTAACATTTTATTTTATTATTAATAATAATTTATAACCTTTCACTAGGTCACCATCTTTTTACGACATATTGAATTTTTACTAAAATTCTACCAGGTTATCCCCAGTGCATCCAGAAGTGGTATGTCAAAAAAAAACATTTATCCCTAGAGCCTGCCTAGAAAATTGTAAAAAAACGTTTATTTAACTCTTTAAAAGAAAAGGGTATAATCAAAATAATAGTTCGGACGAAACGAGCTTTTTTAACTAAAGTTCCTTTATCGGCGGTAAGTATCGGACCAAAACCAAGGAAGCAACGGCCCGACATCGGCAAATCTAGCAAAGCTAATAAAGGGTTCATTCAAAGACAAATGCATGACATCTAGAATAAACAAATGATTCCTACATTGCCTCGAACTGACAGACAGACAGCCAGATAGATCGACAGACAGACAGACAGACAAACGAAATTGATAAAACATTCTTTTGGCATCTAGGAACCCTAAAGATTTGTTAAACCTTTTATTTTTACGATTACAAACATTTTATTTGGCCTCTCTTTTGTTTCGACATCTTGAATTTGTACAGCGATTTTACTATTTCATCTCTATCTGCAATTAGTTATGACTTACAATTATAAATCAATCCATTAAATAGCTTTTCAGGCTGTGAATTTTTAATAATTTTGTTAAGCCGCCATTTTGTTCCGCCATCTTGGATTCGTGCCAAAAATGTATCAGTTGTTTCCTATAAAAAAATTGAGTAGGCAGTTTTCAGTATTATTTTTTTAACATTTCACTAAGGCCGCCATTTTGTTTCGCCATATTGGATTTTTACCAAAATGTTACCAGGTCAGAACGACGGAATTGAAAAAACATGTTTTTCGGCATCTAGGGACCCTGAAACGTAAAGATCTTCTCTTTTTTCAGGATTGCAATACCCTTTAAAAGGGAAGTGAGGAAAATGTCACTTGGAATACCACGTGATGTTAAACAAAAATAGTAAAAGTTTTTGAAAAAAAAAAAACGTATTATATAGGCAATGTACGTCAAAATATTATTCCAACAAAACTGTGTCCGCCAAAATAAATTTCATCGCGCCCGACTCCCTTAACGCCACTCACACTAGCGAAGCCCACAATTTTCGTCACATATTCATAGGGCACAAATTTGTGGTAAATTGGATAATTAGCTTTTTTAATAATAATTTTTAATCTTTCACTAGGCCGCCTTCTTTTAACGGCACACAGTGTTTCATGCAATGGACAAAAGTCGAAAAATTTATCATCGGTTTCCACCTAAATTTTAATGTATCTAGAGAAAAATAAGTCCAAATATATCGAAAAGATTAAAATTTGCCGTAGCAACCCGCTAGGTTTGTCGTAGTAGGCTGACAAAATATTACAATTATCTTTGCATCATCTGCTGTTTGGCGATTGTCGTATTTGCTTGTGTTAACCTGTTGATTTATTGTAAAAAAGGTACTCAATTTAATTGTCCAAATTATGGATAAAATTAACAAAGGTATACATTTTATTATTATAATGTTTTAAGGAAAAAATACTTTCGTAAGGTTTTTATGAATACAGTTAATTATTGTTATGTTATTAAATGAAAAATAAACAACTCTAAACTAATCAAGATTTTTCCAAAATACCTTCAAAAACACCTCGGTGAATTTTGCCTTGTTTAAAGCTTTGTAATATATACTCTCTAATTTTGCAATGAGAATCTGCCCCAAACTGCCCTTAAAATTTAAATAATTTTTTTGGGGAAATGCAACTTAAAAAAAAATAAAAAAAAAATAAAAGAATTTTTAAATATAGCCAAGATTATATCAAGAATAACGAGGAGGTAGAAAAATACATGAAAAGTATTAGCATATATTTTTGTTTTAATTTAAATACCAATATGAGTTAATTTAAATACCACAAGGGCTGTAATAGAACTCGTTCGCGTTTCGAGAAACGACATGCTGCTTGACTAAACGATACAAGTAGCTTACCACAGAACTTAATGAATAAATTGCAATTAAAACAACTTGTAGTTGTTACTAATAATCTTGAAAAATCTCAAGGTAGGTCCAAAAGGGTTTTTGGAGATCTATATCTTTAAGCTATGTGATCTTTATCTTAAGCTATTGTGACCTTTCAATGCTATTAGAAAGTGATGAAGAAAATAACGAATAAGGTACATACATAGAAAATAACGAATTGGTACATACAGTGCGTGTCTAAAGTCAGGAGAGCCCGTTAACTTTCGAATCATTTGGTTAGAAAGGGGGATCGAGTGATACCTTATTTGAAAGATCTTTTTACCTTTATTATAGTCTGCAAGTTTGAAGTCGATGTCACTTAAGTAAAATGGCGCCATGTCAAAATTTTAGAAATCCATGGAGCCATTTTATTTGGGAAAGCGACTTCAAACTGGAAGGATATAATAACAGCGAACAAGCAACAAATAAGATATCACTCGATCCCTTACAATTTAATCTTGTTTTCTCAAAATGGTGCCAAGCTGTCAGTTTGACATTTTTATATGTCATTTCTCGCTTAAAATTGTTGTTGGTTTATGTTGCTATACTAAGACTCTCAAATTTTCATAAAATTATACCGATCCATCGAAAGTTAAGGGGAGGAGTCCAGATTTTAGTTAGACATACTGCATAATGAAATTAGTAGAAATTTTAAATAATAAACGTTTCGAAGATTTAATACAGTATTGCAATCTTTTTTTATCTATACGTTGTAAATACTAATATTAATAATATAAATTATTATTAAATAAAAAAAACTATTTCAAAAGGTGTTTTGTTTAAATTTAAAACAGTAGTTATGTTCGAACAGGTTTGTAGATTTATGACTGGGGGGGGGGGGTTAGTGAAATACTAAAATATCTAATTCATTATGTTTCACTGATTTATTCTTGCTTCTTCAAGTGCTTAAGATAGCAAGGGTTATACAGGCCAAAAAGTTGAACTCGGTTTATCAACACTTGAAGAAACGAGAATAAATCCACGAAACGTCGTGAATTAGATATTTTAGTGTTCTTTAGTTCCCCCTTCTCCTAATTTATAATTTTATATACTTATTTTAGACTTATAACAGTGCATACCCTGTATATATAAATATATTTTTCAATTATTTGTATTGATATATTGTATTTAGTAGTAGTTTAGTATTTAGTATAACTAGTAGGTTATTTTTATCTTTTGTTTACATTTAGGAAGATTTTCGATTTTTGTCCCACATCCCGTATTCTATAAAACACTGTGCGGCATCCCAATATGACCCTTAATTTTTGAGTAAAATTTGAAATCATTCTAGTAAGTATTTTTAGAGCTATGCCGCGAACTGACTGACAGATAGACAGGTAGATCGACAGACAGACAGACAACCCGACGAAATTGATAAAACATACTTTTTGGCATCTAGAAACGCTAAAACGTGAAGATATGTTAAACCTGAGAAGGCGAAGATTACAAACATTTTAATTTTACGATCACAAACATTTTATTTTTACGATCGCAACAAACAAAACTGAGTTTTGAATAATTTTATCAAACCGCCATTTTGTTCCGCCATCTTGGATTCGTACTAAAATTGTATCAGTTGTTTCCTACGTAATACCCGATCTTTGTGCAAAATTTGAGAAAAATTGAATAAGCAGTTTTCAGTAATATTAGTATCATATTGGATTTTTACCAAAATGTTACCAAGTCATCCCCATATGACAATCAGATAATTAGTTTTTTAGCTATGCGGAATTGAGAAAACAGATCCGAAAAAACCTCGGAAGGTGATTTTTTCAAGATTACAATACTCCCCTTTTAGGAGAGAAGTAAAAATGTCACTTGGAAACATAGTAACAGTTTTTATAAAAAACATCACGACGTTATTCCAGGGAAGCGCCCGAGTCCCTTAACGCCACTCACACTCGCGAAGCCCATAATTTTCGTCAAATATTCATGGGGCACATTTAAAATTTTAAAAACGAACAATCTAGGCGACAGGTTCATAAAAATATTTCACCGGCATCGTACGCGTCGCGTCGTTTCCTCGTCGTTATTATGCGATTTTTGTGCCGGAGAGTCCGTAAATAAAAATACGCCACGAAAGCTGTCCTTTTTTGCCTTTTAACAGACTGTCGTGCTGCTGCAGCAGCTCGGATACAGGTCTAGAGAAAATTAGGTTAGTTGTTAATCTCTAAATATTCCCATTTTTTCAAGTATATGTTGATGAGACAAAATTTACTAAGAGTGCATTATTTAGAAACGTCGGGATAATTAGTTTTATTTTTTTAATAATGCTAAATAATTTAACATTTACATAGGTAACGTTCGCTTCCGAAATAAAAAGAAATTTCTAGATATTGACATAACAAATGAAGATCGGATTTCTCCGGCTGGCTACGTGAGTTTTTAATTAAGGAACCACTGCATTTTCATGGCGCCTAGTTTTTTCAAGAGCGGTTCTAAGGGAGGAGGGGAGTTTCGTGGATAATTTTCCTTTTCCCTTGCAGACATGTCAAACTTCAAATAATATAAGCGCACATTTAAAGTGAGAATCTTTTTTATTTCTTAAGGAGTTGAAAATCACACCGGTGTCATCAATGAAGTTAAAATTTTGAACTTTGTTAATGTTTTATTAGATATTTACGATGCCAGTACTACTCACTCGTGCAATTTCCACACGCGTATGTTAATAAAATTTTATCTGCGATAGTTTAAGATCTTATCCGAGTTATAACATAATTTACATTTTCGTGAAAAGGTTACCTATTAAATATTTAAAAACAACCTTACCTCTGTTACCTGTACTTACTATACCATAGCAACCAAGTAACTAAGTTTTTGTTAGAAAACATTGGAAGATAATGCTGTCAAGCGATCTGTAATTTGTCACAAAGTTCGGAACAAGGTTAATACATTTCCAACATGAGCGATTCAGATCTTCCATTCGACATCGAAAAAGTGGCTATCGGCAAAATATCAGTTGGTCAGTGAGATGATAAAAACATAAAAACTATCTCCAGTGAGAAGGCATTGTTAGGATATTTTAATGATCTATCTAAAATTCAAAAACCATCCTGTCTTTGGGCATACTATTCAATTAAGTCCTAACACTGGAAGAGTTCTAACCACACTACACCACAACTTGTTACGTTTGTACGCGCGTTTCGCTAACCAAGTTAGCATCATCAGCAGATGATATAAACTGAAGTAACTCATCCTAATCGAGACTATTTATAGGTAATAGAGGGGACTATAGGGAATAGGCCCTCTGTTTTTATTTAGTGCTTTCTTACTACATGTAACTATTTCTATACTCTCATATGCATCCAATAATCTATTATTAGATACATTTTAATCAACTTAAGATTATTTATTCCTATTTGGTGATTGTTTTCCAAAGCATGTTGGGCAACGCTTGACTTTTCTGTTCTTCCGAATCTTAACAGTGCCATGTGTTCTTTAAAACGAATGTTTATGGAGCGGTTAGTTTGCCCAATTATTTTAGTTGTTTATAATATTTATTGTTGAACTGAAAAAAATTTTGATTCATACATAGTTTTGTGAGAAGCAAATATTCATCAATAATTTCCTTCTTCAGATATTATTAATTATTGATTTCCAGTAGTCCCTGTAGGTACTCTAAAGCTAGTGGTATGGGTACACTAGGAAATAATGAGCTTACGATATTAGATATTAAAATTTCACTTTCTTTTAAGTGAACATTCTTAATTTTATCTAAGAATCCTAACGAGTTAGTAACCTCAAAGTTATCGTACGAGATACTTAATTTGCTGAATTATTTTACTAACCATTTTGAAATATCATACGTTTGTGATCCAACAGCTGAAACAATAGGTCTCATGGACTTCCCAGGTTTATGGAAGGCAATACAGTTTAGATAACTGTGGGTTACTATATGTTAGTTTGAATTTAAGTTTATCGGGCACAAGGTTTTTACACTGTTTTAAGGTACTTTTTACTTCTGTCATCATTTTTGATAACAGGTTTTTCTCAATCAAATCGTAATGACCATCTTGAATCAAATTGCCTACTCTTTCAAAATAATCTGGTTTGTCTAATTTAACAACTTTATTTCCTTTGTCACCTTTTAAATAAAAACATTATTTTTTCTTCAGTTCCTTGATAACTTCAGTATTTCTATGAGAAACATATTTTGACTTGTTGTTAACAAAGTTTTTTGAAATTTAATTTCTGCAAGCCTCTCTAATGAATCCCTTAGTTGACTCTGGCACGTATTGAATGAAACTTTCGATATTCGTTATAATAGTTGGTAAACTATTTTTTACTGGAGGCTCTGCAAAATTCAAACCTTTATTCAAAAGGGCGATTTCTCTATTATTAAAGGACTGAGAAGAAAGGTTTTCTACAGTGTTCTCGACTTTTATAATAACAGAGTACCTTAAAATAGTGATAGATTAGAAACCTAGTTCAAAAAAGAACTTAAGTATTTCCCAAGGGTGTGGTATAGATACGTAGACGATATATTTGCTATTTTTGATATTAAAACGGAAAATTTGGACACTTTCTTCGAAACATTAAGCAATAAATATTCTTCCAATAATTTTACGTACGAAAAGAACAATGGGCAATTACCTTTTCTCGACACTTTGGTTATTAGATATAAGGATAAATTAAAATTTGATATTTATAGGAAATTTACTAATACTGATAGGTATATAACATTGGACTCATTTCATTGCCGTCAACACAAAATGGCAGCAGTTTATTTCTTAACTCACAGGTCAGTCAATTTTCCATTAAGTAATAAACGTTTTAACAATGAAATGAATCGCATTAAAAATATAGCTAAAAGTAATGGATATAATGATAATTTTGTACATAAATTAGTAAATGGACATAAGCATAAGAAAATGTTAAAGGATGCCACTTCTCTTCAAGCACCTGAGGCTCCCAATAAGTTCATAGTAATCCAATAAGCTCCCAGATATACGAGAGGTCTGTAAAAAGTATTTAAAAACGTGGGTTTTAGAGTAGCCTACAAAATGGAGAACAGTTTGAAAAATCTCCTTGGAAACCCTAAAGACAAAGTCGACTTGAAGGAGAGGAGTGACATCTATGAAATTAGCTGTAATGACTGCGATCTAAAATATATTGGGCAAACTAAATGTTCCATAAACATTGGTTTTAAAGAACACATGGCACATTTAAGATACGGAAGAACAGAAAAGTCAAGCGTCAAATAAGAATAAATAATTTTAAGTTGATTAAAATGTATCTAATAACAGATTATTAGATGCATTTGAGAGTATACAGATAGTTAAATGTAGTAAGAAAGCACTAAATAAAAACAGAGGGCCTATTTCCCTATAGTCGTCTCTATTGTTTACTTGACAACGGTGCAGTCAGGTGCAACCAAGTGTGACCACATTTACCTATAATTAGTCGCGGTTAGGATAAGTTACTTTAGTTTATATCATCTGCTGTGATGCTAACTTCGTTAGCGAAACTCGCGTCCAGAACGTAACAAGTTAAGGGTAGTGTGGTTAGAACTCTTATATTTTGATACTATACAATGTTGCGGAGTGTGATTTCTTCTAGAAACAATGTGGTTATAAATAAATACCCGCTTGAAAAGAAATTCGGAACGGTATATACCTTCATATTCATTCGAATATATTATGAAAAAACGATATTGGTGTTTTTCTGAAGGAAGCTGATGATGACAAGTTTTTTATGGCTAAAGTAGCACTTATTGTTGACTATCAAGAGCATGTAGAAGAGAAGAGCTGACAAACTTACTCTTGGGAAATGTAAAAGATGAAGGTGCATGTTTTCGATTTGTAATACCATTCACGAAGACTAAAACAGCTCGAGAGAGCAGGAGACATTCAAAGTTTAGATATGGTGAAAATTGTCCGAAATTACATCAGGTTACAATCTGAACACGTTGATTATGGTCGTTTTTTCGTGTTCTGTAAGAACGGTAAATGTACAAAACAGACAGTGGGAATAAACACTTTTCGAGGTATGCCTATGACTATTGCTTTGTGTTTAAAATTATCCAATCTAGAACAATATACCGGCCACTTCTTTCGAAGGTCTTCTACATCACTCTTAGCCAACATCGGAGTGGATATTTTGACCGTAAAGAGGCACGGGATATGGCGGTCAAACATAGTTGCAGAAGGATACATTGAGGCTTTCGAAGAAAACAAAAAGAAGACTGCTTTTAGTATACCCGGAAATTGTGTACAAAAGCTGAACATATTTAATGGAAGTTCATCTCAAGTTAAGTCAACTTCATCAAGTACATCTGGTATTAATTTAAATAACTGCAATAGTTGTGTAATTTATATTTACAATAAATAGTTTGTAATGCTATATTTGATATTAGTAGTATTAATATTAGTACATACCATTACCGCACTAGTGCGGTAATATCTAATATTACCTAACTAAAATCAGTGCGGTAATGACTTCTTATCTCACGATCGCAGATAAACTTTATTCAAGGTAGTTGCAACGAGAAGATCGAGTTCAATCCTGGCCATAGACAAAAGTTTTTTATCAATAATATTTTAAATATTTTTGCTTGTTGTTGGAAGCCCTAACCTCGCTTTAGCGTTTGTCTATTTATGTATTTGCACGTGTCAGTTTTGTATAATTTTAGATGTCCTAGTTGTTTTAAGGTAGGCTTTTTATTTCTCAGTTTACTAAATAGGTTACTATTAGATCTGATGATGCCTCTTTGTTTGGCAAAATACTTGTAAGGTAATTTTTACACTATATTAAATTATTTTATCCGGTGTTAGTGTGATGAATCGTACATTAGAGGGACTAGACACTCTACTCTGCATACGAGATATAAGCAGTATTTTTAGCATATAGAAAGTAAGGTACCTCAAACTTATCAGAGCGTGACGGGTCGGGTCAAATCAACGTTGAATAGAGTGATCGGAGTAAAAAACTTTATACAGAAAGCAGCACTATTGAAAACGTCCTTAAACACGGCTTTACTGAAAAGAATCCAGAAATTTTCTTAGCTTGGTCTAGATATTCCAAACATGTGTAGGTCGTCTCTTGCACAAAACGACTGTCTTTAGCTTTTCGGTTCAGGTAATCAAGAAGGTGAAAACTTCACGCATCACAGCACATGAATTTAGTTTACGCTTGACAAGCAATGTAAGTCCAACAGAACGATGTTATTGTATCACACATTAGACAGATCTGGGAAAGGAGTTTCTCACTTAGTTAAATGTATATTTATTTCAACATTTAAACAAAACTATATCTGGACTGAAACTACAGGTATTGAATACATTTTTATTAATTATTGTTGTATTGAAAAGTTGATAAATAAACTCTGTATAGTGTTGTACTTTTGTAGCTGTTAAAAGTGGTATTGATTTTTGAGGATTAAAAATCTGTAAAAATGGTTGCGAGTATCTTTGTTGTGTATATGTTAGTGGTCGTGATGCAAATTGTATAGGCCTTTCAGTGTCACCGGGGTAAATACGTGACAACATTGCCCCAAAACGTTGCATTTTAAAAGTTGTGAGATGAGATACGTAGGTGAGAAAAAAATATATGCATCTCACAAATTAATTTGATTTCCCAAAGCTCTTGTTTTCCTTTTAATTGGGTCACAAAATAAATTAAATGCGTTACACCTACCACATACGGGATAACGTAATCACGAAAAGCCGCCATCCCAGACAGAAGCTTTTGAAATTAGATTCTACGCTGCTACTTTATTTCAAGCTGTAATAAACCGCTTAATCTAAACGTAGCTGCAAATGAACAAGTTCTAAAAAAACTGCAATTTTCCCTAGTAAATGCAAGTCTATTTATCATCTCCCGTACACCATACTAGGAGACAGGGAAAATGGCAGGAAAAACGCGCGAAAAATACATTATTTTGATCTCCGTTTTCGTTATTTTTCGTACACGGTCTTGTTATTGGGGACACTTTCTAGTTTCAGAACTTAATGAACTGGAGTTTGCTTTCACGTTTAATTTATAATTTCTCACACGGTTTTAAAGAATTTTTAGGAATAGAAGTTAAGTTGCATATTTAAATGTTTTTTGTTTATGTAAACCAAGTCTTTATTGAGTAATACGTACTAAAAATAAAATTAGATTTAAAAAACCAAATATAAAAAAATTTCATCCAAACTTGTTTCAATGTCGATAGTGCCTAACACAGGAGCCACATTTCTTCTTCGAAATGCGGGGCTGATCAATTAGGTAATGAAGCTTGTTGCTTGCTTGCATGAATTTTTGTGCTTATTTCCTTAAGAAGCTATTTTGCCTCATTACCTTAAATCAAACCTGTTAACTGCCAAAAATACAAATTCAAAACGGTCTTCCAGCTCTTCATATTGGTGATGCTTTTGTAATTCTCCACTATGTGCAGCATCTTTCAGCTGTTTGTCTGATATAAAAGCAAGAGTATGTCTGCACGTAGGGTTCCCTAACAGGAAACCAATGTCATACCACCAATGGTAAATTTAGCAGTTATCAGAGACCTCTTGATTATGTCAATGATCAGTTAACTAAGCCCATGTATGCCATAGATATGTACTGTTCCGACAAAAGTGCAGATATGTTGTTCACATATAGGCAAATCAGATTTTAAAACAATAAAAATACTAAGAGACGAATCATTCAAAATATTCCCCAAAAATTCAGAAGGTAGGGCGTTTAACCAGGCATTACTTCTAGGGCTTTGAAGATTTAAAAGACATGTCCTCTCTTAGATATCCTGACAATTCTATATACTAAATTAAAATTATTCTGTCTATATGGTAGTTCATACGGAATCTTTTCTAGATTGTAAAATGAAAGTCAAGAATGTAAAGCAAACTTTGAGTCAACTTTAGAACAACTTAAAATATTTTTAGATAAAATCATTTTAAGCAAATTTTTTACATCGTTAACCGAACTTAAAATTGCTCAAATGTAGATGAATCTCGAATACTAAGACCACCAAGTTTGACAGAAATTTTACTTTGCTTAAAAGAATTAATATCAAAACTGCAGTTCGTTATATTTTGATGAGTATTTTTTAAAACTGAAACATAATCTAGAAGATAGGTTGGTGTATTCATGAAGCATCGGTTTTATCAGAAATTACTGAAATTTCGCATCATTTTATTTTTGACCCAATATCCTAACTTAAATGGATTAGTTTTTTAAAGTCGTCTAAAACTGTAGAAATATTTCCAGCGGTTGTTCCATCGTTTAAGTACCATAAATTAATCTCAGAGTAAATAGCTTTTAGTATCGAATGAATTACTAACCAAGCAAGAAAAAAACAATATTTATTTGCCGAATTCAACTTTTTTTTAAATTTCATACTAAGTTTATGTAATATAAATAAATTAAATGTCGTGCAATAAATAAAAAGAACCATAAGCCTCACACACAAATGTGTGTGAACAGGGTTAATCTTTTATTGGCCTAGCCAGCGTATTTACTGTGAGTTGACAATAAATATGCCAGCATTGTTCAAGCTGATCTTGGTGGTACGACTATATCTGAGAGAGAGATTGATAGTAGGAGTACAACGGAGGTAAATAAAAGAATCCACAGAGACAGTAAACTTCACTTGCCCTAGAGAGCAAACGAGATTGTTTGGTTGGCAGATTTAGCTATAACTTTTAGGTTCAAGGTTTGCTATAAATCGCTGAGGTAACTATAGTGTCGATTCATAAATTTAATAAACTGTGTTTTTGTACATACATTTTTCTACATCTTGCATGTATACTAATTAGACTTTAAAAGAGGCAACAATCCCCTTCATAGCTTAGTTCAGCTGATAGTGACGACGTACAAAGTATACCCTTTTCGCATACCAGGCACGTGGTGGAAGCGCTGAGAAACAGTCAAGATATATTATCGCATCAAGCTGTAATACAAGAAATATTCAACGAATTTTACCAGCACAAACACCAACATAACCCACGGCAAGATAAGACTAATATTGAATCTCATACAACACCTTGTTAGCATAAGAAAAGAATATTCGAGCTTGAAAAAGAAATCTAGATTTTTAGTGGCTGCCGTTGGAATTAATGCGTTGGGACCGTGCCAGTGAAGATCCTGTTAAAAAATGATTTCAATTAAGTTAAAAGAATCTCTCGGTTGAGTATAATTTGTGAGATAATTAACGTGACTGTGACTTGCGGGTGTTACACTGGACAAGGATCTCTGTTCCTATTTCTTAGAAATGCGTCATGGTAGACTTGATCGAATGCTCTCTATTGAATTCATTCTGATTTACAGAGAAAAGAAGATGTACTGCGGACTTTTAGTGGCAACAGCTGCAGTTCAAGTAGTTGATTAATTTACAGCTGTCAACGTAATTTCAAGATTGCGATAAATATACGTCTCCTTTGCCTTATAGAAAATAAAAGTAAAAGTGTTGGTGTGTAGTTGTAAGCTATACATAAGCAATTTTTTTCTATAGCCGTGCGAAAAAATCAATTTTCCTTAGCGATATCCATGCGTAAAATTGGTTTTCTCGCATTAGTGCGGAAAAAATTTTTTCCACTAGTGTGGCAAAATTTTTCCGCATATAATATTTCAAAATTAATTTATTATTTATTAATTTATTAATTAACCGTCTTTGATACATATTTCAGAGTGTGTAGCAGGCTTAATGCATTACGTTTTGGTTAGCTACCAGGTTTCCAGGTTGCTAAGGACGTTACTTAAAGTCAACAAACTGACAATTCGACATATTTATTTGTCAATAATTGCTTTTATAATTTTAATTTTGGATTCTTACAATGAATTTAAGTGAATTTGATAATCTGGCCATGCAAGACGGGGTTCCAGAATATATTATGAACGCAGCAAAAAAGAAGATTTGGATTTGCTTCCAGAAAAACCCAAAGTCACATACATAGACCAGTGAATCAGCATCAATATAACAAGTTGAGAACAGAAAGTGTCAACATTATTGACAGCACCAAAAAGGCTAACCATCCAATTTCCGCACGTCTCGTCTGTAGAAAAACTATTATGCCTAACACTTGTAAATACAGGGTGAGTCGGGAGGATCGCCCCAAACTCCAGGAGTGTGTTCTATGAAAGATACTGATTTAAAAAAACTCATATGTTCTTATTCGATTCTCATTTGTTTTCAACTTACAGCATAAATTAGAATATAAACAAGATCTAACAAATTAACGTTTCAATCATTAGATTTCATCATATTAAATGTTCAAAAATGCCCCCATTGAGCTCTAAACATTTTCGGCTTCGTCTAAGTAGGGCACCTGTTGCTCTTCTAATTGCCTCATGCCTTTCTTTAATTTCATCTGCAATATTTCTGATACGCTGAATAAGTGCTTCTCGAGTGTCCACTCTCACTTTGTACACTTCATTTTTTAACCAGCCCCATAAACAGAAATCGAGTGGAGTGAGGTCAGGAGATCTTGGAGGCCAAATAATAGGACCACCGCGACCAATCCAACGCCTTGGAAACCTCCCGTCTAAGTATTGCCTGACTTGATGTGCGAAATGTGCTGGAGCTCCATCATGCTGGAAGTACATTTGCCTTCTGATGTTTAGGGGAACATCCTCCAGTAGTCCTTGTAATTCATTTTCACAATAGTAGTCCCCTGTGAGGCGATTTTCCAAAATAAAACGGCCAATGACATAACTATCTATCATACCACACCATACGTTTACCGAGAACTTATGTTGAAAGTGGCTCTCGAGTGTTGCATGCGGATTTTCCTCTGACCAGACATGGCAATTGAGACTATTATTAATACCGTCACGAGTAAATGTTGTTTCGTCCGTGAAAAGTATGCGCGATATAAGATGACGATTATTGTCTATCCACCGACAAAACTCCATACGTTTGGCAAAATCTTCTGGCTGTAGGTGTTGGATTTTTTGTAAGTGGTAAGGATACAAACCTTGCTCGTGGAGCGTATTTATCACTCTTTATTGTGGAATGTCCAACTGAGCAGCCATTCTGCGTGAACTGATGGTTGCATCTTCTTCTACTAGGTCCAGAATATTTTCTACTTCTTCTAAAGTTTGTTGAGTAGCTCTTTCAGAAGTTGTGTTGGCACTGGGAAGTGTTCCGCTTTCGCATAGTTTGTTGAAAACTCTCATAAATATTTTCTTATCAGGATGACGTTGAAATGGGAATCGTTGACGGTATTCTTCAGCAGCAGCTGTAGCATTCCCATTGCAAAAACCATAAACAAATATCATATTCGCATACTCTAAGTGTGAGTAAAAATTCGGCATTTTGGAATATGTTCAACAGCTCGAATTCAAAAATGACACTGACAGTGTCATTTTTGAACATTAACTTATTTTGATTTCTAAGCACCCTATAATTATTATGTTGTATGTATGGAATTATGCTTGAAATCTTATTTTTGTTGTAAGTTGAAAACAAATGAAAATCGAATAAGAACATATGAGTTTTTTTAAATCAGTATCTTTCATAGAACACACTCCTGGAGTTTGGGGCGATCCTCCCGACTCACCCTGTATATAGGTAAATAGCTATTTCACCTGTTGCGAAAATACCCTTATCAGAGGACCTCTGGATGGAGAGACTTTTTCATTAGCTGAACTTAAGGGTGGCAACAGGGTTTTGTAGAAGTTTTAATTATTATTTTTAAAAAGCGACAAAAACAAGTATCTATAAACATAAGTTTACCACTTGCGTTTGTTCTAAAAGCACTTCTTGTCTCAGAAATTATCCGACAGTAATGATTTCGCCCCTAATTTTTAACCTATAGATTTTCTAGAGTAGGATTATTAAAGAAATTGTTACCTCATCGTGTCTTTACGGACAATCACTTCCACAGCTAAAATTTAGTTTGACTTTATATTTTTTATTAAAATCAGTAAAAAGAATCATACAAAAGACTAGACAAACAAAAAAAAAATCATCAAAAAACAAGTTGAAATTTACATTTAGATATTATTTGAACCCTATAAGGGATAGTGCAACCTCTTGGAGCCAAAACCTTAGATTACATGTTGTGTTTCACAAATTGTTTTAGTAATTTTAGTTTTTGCATACCTACTATTTAAAGGATTGGCTTAAATTGAGGAACATGCTGACTGAGCTGAATATGTTTATTTTAACTAGTATAAACCTATTTTTATTTAAAATGAGAAAATAAACGCTCATGCAAAACGCGTTAGTCAAAACGCCACAAAAATTGCCATTTTAGCGAGATTTCCCGAATTTTTTGTGCATTATTTTAACTGAATTCTGTCACATCAGCAGCAGGCAACATAAACAGAGCGTTCGGGCCTCGGGATCCTAATTTTAAAATATGGAGGTTTCATATTATCCTGGAGATAGTATCAAAACTGCACACAGTGTGCAAGATAAAAGTTGGGAGTCCATTAAGATAATTAAATTTTTGATACGTGTATACACCGAGCGGCATCGAGGGTAATACCAGATTTAGCCAGATTAAATCAGCACTCTGTCTGCTTTTCTATGGACTTACGAATGTACGCAAAGCTAACACAGCTATGCCCGGCAGAGAGACTTTGTCCTCGGGGCTTATTTATTTAGGTTTAAAAAGAAGAATTTATCTTCCGTCTGCTCTCACATAGTAAAAATCAAAAAAAATGCCTATAGTCGCCATATTAAACTTAGTTCTAACTGTATTGAATTAAATTTAAATTTTTATTCTCAATTGTAATATGTTTATGTTAAATTGTTACTTGTTTCGCTCTTTTGACGATCATCCGACCTTAACGTAAATAAAAATACAAGTTTAACATAAATGAAAAGAAGACACGTTATAACATGTTCAAATTGATGTATAATTATTTAGTTTATAGTAACACTTTTACAATTACAAAATTTGGCTAATTATATAGTTACTGATTTTCACACAGTGTTCTATCACCATCCTGTCGAATAACTCTACGAGTTGGATTTTTCCAAATTTACATATCCTTCATAAAAGAAAAGCTAATAGAATCTATTAATAGGGTCATACTATTGAAGGTGACATGGTTTGAATATATAATCAGTTTTAGTTACTAAGATACTGGCCTTCTTTATTAATGAAAATAATATTTTTTTCATTTACAATAAAATATTCTGTTTTTTTTGGTTACTTCTTTCAGTCCATTTCACTCACATGAATTATGATAAACATATTTACTCTCTTCTTTCTTGTAAATATCAAATTAACACTTTGGGAACTCTTGAACTATTAGAAAGTTTCAGTTTACATAGCTTTTTGTTTTCATTTATTCAAGTTGCTTTTCTTTATGTTTGCTTTGTATGGAATGTTTAATGAACATTTTGCTAATGAGAAGGATTGAGTCCCCTTCTGTTATATATAGCGCAAGATGGCGTCAAGTGAACTGTCACAAATTGCTAGCGAATTAAAAAAACTTAATAAGCAAGATTTAATTAACTATATAGTACTTAAAAAAGTACCAGAAAGCGTAACGAGTCTAAGTGATTGTGTGGTGAAGCTTTTCCAAGGAAATTCAGAGCGTGATGTGTTTTATGAGGCAAGTGCCGACCAAGATAGGGCAAAGTACCGCAGCACCTGCTACTAAAGCTGGCCGTCAGAACACAGCGCAAGCGTCCCCACCACTCGTAGATGTACAATCGACGAAAACTGGACCCGGCATTAGTCGAGGTAGGCCGCCTCGCTTCAGTAGGAAATCGTAATCGATGACCAATGATGCAGGTACCTTGCAAGGTCAAGCAGCTGTCTCGCACAATCAACAAACTATTAAGACTCAAGTGATGTCCGATGCTGTTTCCAAAGCTACGTCACAGTACATTCCTAATGAGTTGAACAAAACATCTGACGACGATGAAAACTCACTTCCCTGGTCAGTGGTTCAAAAAAAAGGATATAATAGAAAAACAATTGTTGGCGTTGGAACAAATTGTAGTTTAAAAGCCGTCCCTGCTTTTATTCATTTTCATGTTTATAGACTTGATCAATCTTGTACTGAACAGGATTTAAAATCTTATTTATGTACCATGTTCCCTGAAGTAATTTGTCAAAGGTTAGATTCAAAATATGCGAATGAGTATTTATCATTCAAAATCAGTGTGTTCGAAAAACATTTAACTAATATACTAGAACCTACTCTGTGGCCACCTGGTGCAAAAATAAATAGGTTTTTTCAATTGAAAAGGAAAACCTTAGGCGAAACATAACTAATGGTGCGAGTAATCTAATGATATTCCATGTGAACGCTCAAGGATTACGTAACAAATCTGACGAACTCTCGATATTTTCGAGTGAAAACAATTTCGATGTGGTATGTGTTAGTGAACACTGGTGTAGTGATGACATTTTAAATTGTGTTATCTTGAACAATTATAAACTGGCGTCTTCCTTTTGTAGAACGGACCATATTCATTATGGCTCCTGTATATATGTGCGAAGAGATGCTGAGTATAAGACTATTGATGTTAAAGCTCATTGTGTAGAACTAGATGCCGAATTTTGTGCCATAGAATTTTGTCAGGGTAAGATTCTTGTTTTATCATTATACAGATCTCCCTCTGGTTGTGTCGACACTTTCCTACAGTCGCTTGATGGCCTTCTTTTTAGTCTCTATAATAAATATAAAAGAATTGTTGTTGTGGGGTTTTTGATGGCTTTGGAATGAGCGCAACCATCTCTGATTTTACTAGGGTAAGTAATTCTTCCGCTACTTGTATAGATAATATAGTAACAAACATGAGTGAAGAATGCTATTCATCCGGGGTTATTGATCCATGCTTATCAGATCATTACGGACAATTTATCAATTTGGATGTTGCTGTTCGCATAAAACCCAACATATTGAAAATCAGAAAAATAACAAAAAAGTCGATTCAAAATATAAAACAGGATCTTGGTGAATTAGATTGAACAATTTTTTATTTAAGTGATAACGCTGAATATATGGCATCCTTTTTGACAGGCAGTCTTAAAAATTTCATTCGTAAAAATTTTCCTTTTGGGAAAGTTAAAGATAATCAACTCCCAGTCCGTTGGTTTACCAACGAACTGAAAGAAAAATGGGAAAAAATGTCGACTATTACATTTATGAGTGATGTAACTGGAAACGAAAATTATAAAAGATTATATACATTTTTGCAAAAAGATTATAAGAAATCTATTTTGGAGGCAAAAAAACAAGCTTATAGCAACTACACTGCAAAATCAAATAACAAATGTAAAAGCGTATGGAAGATCATAAATTATGAAAGAAATCTTAACAAGTGCAATCCTGGTGGAACACAGTTAAAAGCAATTGATTTTAACCACTATTTTTTAAGTGTAGCATCCGAAATTATTCAGAAACTGTCAATCAGTGATACTTTACAAAAACAGATTTTATCTTATATACCATTACGAAATAAATCATTTGCTTTTTTTCTAATAACTGAAGATGAAGTACTCAGGGTAATTCATTCTCTTAAAAGTTCAGCATCATATGATATTTATGATATCACTTCTCTTATACTACATCACTTGGTCAATGATACTGTCTAACCACTAACGCTTTTATTTAATTTATGCATAGATCAGGGAACTTTCCCGGATACCCTCAAACTATCGAGAGTTGTCCCTGTGTTCAAAAAGGGTGACGTCAATGTGGTTAGTGATTATAGACCCATATCTATTATTCCAATTTTTGGAAAGGTTTTTCAAATTATCATTAAAAATAATATAGCTAACTTTTTTGAATCAAATAATTTGCTTGATATGGCACAATATGGCTTTAGAGAGGGCCATTCAACAATTCAATCGGTTATTCGAATAGTACAGAACATAGTGGAGGGTCTTGAAAAAGGGGAGCACGTAGATCTCATCTTATATGACCTCAGCAAGCCCTTCGACTGTGTTTCGCATAAACTACTCACTGAAAAATTATATCGGTATGGCATTAGAGGGAGACCTCTGAACCTTCTGGAATCTTACCTTTCATCAAGGAGGCAGTGTGTTTGCCTCGGAGACGACATATCAGATTTTGGTATTTTAGAGAGCGGAGTACCACAGGGACCTCTCCTTTTCATCATATATATGAATGACCTGTTTTCATACCTATCCCCGTACAAATGTGTGTGCTATGCGGATGATACATCCTTATTGTGTACTAACAAAAACGTACAATACTTAAAACACGATAGCAAACAACTGACTTTTAAGGCTGAACATTGGTTTTCGCAAAACTGTCTAAAATTAAATGAAAGTAAAACACAGGAGATAATTTTTTCGACAAATAGAAATATCATAGAAGACAAAAGCGCTAAGGTTTTGGGTATAACAGTCGACGATACTCTTAGCTTGAATCCCCATATAAAATCCCTACGCAGTAAATTATCTTCTGCAATCTTTGTGATAAGAAAATTAAAACCAGCACTAGACCAAGAAGCAGTTCTTAATATCTATAATGCACTTTTTCATGCACACATCTGTTGTGGTATAATTCTATGGGGAGGTGCGAGTGCCTCTACTGACATATTTAAAATTCAAAAGAGGGCCATTCGGGCGATTGTGGGATTAAGTAATTGCGATCACTGCAGACCTCACTTCAAAAGATTAACAATTCTAACTTTACCAGCGTTATATATAATGCATCAGTTAATAGAAATTCGCAAGAACGTAAATACATTTCTACGAAACTCTGATATACATAATTATGGCACAAGATCGGCAAGTTCAATTAGACCGAACAGATACAGATTAAATAAATCTATAAAAAATTCTTTAAATTTTGAAATTAAATATCAAAGAACTTCCAAAATACAAATTTAAAATTGCAATAAAAAATATCTCACGTCGCATGCGTTTTACAATATTTCGGAATATTTTGAAATCACTAAGAATCCATTGACTGTTTTTTTTTTAAAGCTAATTATTTGTTTGTTACTTATGTTGTGTAGGTATTTATGAATGTGTTATTTCTATTTTATATTGAATGTTTATATTTTAACTTACATAGTGTACCTGACTTGCTACAATTGTATTTTACAAAAAGTAGTTAAATAAACTTATGTCTATGTCTATGTCTAATGGTTTTTCATTTTTTTAAGCCAATTAGTAATCTGAAACAAAATTGAACATTATAACTTTACAGTTAAATATAACCTTTAAAATATCAAGACTTTTATGTAAATTACATTCTACATACCTAAATATGTTTTATCCATAATTCATTGGATTACAATTTGTAAAGTATTTTCAACTTCTCTAAATTAAAACAAAAGAATTTTGTTTTTGTTTTGTTTTCAAATATTCGGAATTTGCCTTCCTTTGTCTTCAGTCACTCTGGTTTCATTGGTTTCTTATTTTTCGGCATCCAGCCAGCTTTGACAATGTCTGGTTTTTGTATTTTAGTTACGATTTTGGTTCTGCTCAGGGGCAGTTCGCCAGCTCTATTCGGGGACACCGAATATTATCGGGTTCTTACTCCCTTCTACTAGTGGCTCCAGCAGTGGACCCTGTAATTATTATTTTATTTTATAGCATTAGGTTGGCATAAGTCTGAACTGAGGAAGAATGATGGAGAGGAATGTCAAACTTCTTCGAATTTTCTAGAGCTGATTTTCTCGCCTTTTTTCGATTGGCTCTTCTTAGAGATGCAGCATGTGTCCGCCTTTATAAAAGTGCCTTAATGGACCGATCTTTTTTAAGTACTGAAAGTATGTCCTAAGTAATTTCTTTTTAAAGTGCAGTAATAGTTACAAGTTTATGGTGTAATTTTTGGGGTATATAAACCAAGAGTTCTACAATGGTTTTGGAGTTCCTTCCTGTAAGAGTACGAGGAATTAATTCTTAATTTTTATATTTATAAATTTTATATAAGGTAGCAGAAAGGAAGTAAGTAACCTCATTTTTGTAAAACAGCATTGGCGAAATACTTTATATTTTTATAACTTTTTCCTTGCGGCAGTGTGGTAAAAGAAAATTCATGAATTTTTGATTCCCTGTGCGCTATTTAATGTATTTATTTTTATTTCTTAACATCACTTAAATTGTAAAACATTAACGAAATTTCATGTTTTAAAATTATTTTATAAAACAACTCTTTAAAAAAAAGGAACAAAAGAACAAGGTAACCATGAAAATCTGACAATCTGCACTTTATATAGTGTTTTATTGAAAAGCCCTCCAAATCTTTATTTTGTCTGCATTTAAATATCAATATAGATTTCTTCCTAATTGAGTCACAGTCAATTAAGTGCGCCCATTTCAATTTCGAAAGGTGTACACGAGAACCTGCAACCTACAGCTCTCCGAAAAGATGACTGGCTGCCGTTCGCATGTATTTGTAAGTTAATACGTTTACGCCATAACGTACGCGTATGTGTATAATGTATACAGGGTTTTCCAGTATATTTTGGGATCTACCTAGGGAGTTTATTTGAATATATACCGAAATTTCGAAAATAGAAAAGTTGCTGGGTTTTTTTGTGAGTCATCAGAATTTGTTATAATAATTGCGAAAATATTTTTGGAAATGTCAAATTTTGACAATTAGTTTTTGATATATAAGCGTTTAAATAATTAAAGAATACTAAGTTAAATTCTGCTGAAACAAAGTCAAACGTGATCAAGGAGACGATAACATTTTGACTTTTGTTCACAAGTATTTTTGCTACCTTAAATGTTGTAAGATGGGTTATTCCGATATATTAGAATTATTTTATTTAAATGGAAAAAATGCATTAACAGCTCGTAACGAATATCATAGAGAGTTTCCAGCTAGACACACACTTAAGCGAAAAGTTAGAACCATGGAAACAAACATTGAAGAAGATTTAAATTTTTTATTATATTTTGAAAGTACTAGTTTTATTTCTAAATTTTTGTTGTTTGTCTTAATCTATTTATTTATGTTTTAGAAAATCCTAAGCGATCAATTCCCGAGGCAGCAAATGTTTTTAACAAATCCTGGCATAAAATGTACTCGGTTTAACAACTTTATAAATACAAGCCATATAAGTTTCTACCGCCGCAGAAAAATAAAAAATGGGGTAAGTTTAAAGGCATTTTGCTGAGCTGAAAACCGACAAGCTGAAAACCGACGAGCCTCGATAGATATTATAAAGGACTTGGTCAAAATTAAAAAAAAACTTTTTTGAGTCGTAAAATAGTCGCAGATTTCACTAATTTTTTGCGAAAAGAATAATGAGAGACCGTAGCATTTTAGGTGATCCCAAAGTTCCTCTGATGGCTTGAAAAATTAAGTTGTCTTTGTTTGCTCTGCGGTTTATACAGGGCGAGACATTTAGAAATAAAATTTCAATGTTGTTTTTATATATTTCCCTATGGTTTTACGTTTGGCCCTATAGCATGTGAACAATTGATCCTAGGCGAATCAAGTGATATACCAAAGAAACGTCTATGTTTCCTCTAATATAAAATTCAATCCAATCAGAGTTAAGGATGAATTTTGAGACATTTTTGAAATGTAGGGTGCAAGACACTTGTTTGCCCGGCTTTAAGCCTTCTCAACGGCGTACTGGTACCTGGGACAAAATATAACATGTTTTTGTCGGACGTACACAAACAGGGTAAAATCGAGTTTTACCAAAAAATCCAGATTTTAATCGTTTTTGGAAGACAATAACTCTTTTTAAGGTGGGCCGTGATAGATAGATTTGATTGATTATTATTTTTAAGGAATTCGGGGTATTTCTTTAAATTGGTTTAACTCTTATCTCGGGAATAGGCAACAATTTGTAAGTGCAAATGGTTTGATTCTGATTGTAAATTGATTACAAGTGGAGTCCCTCAAGCTTCGGTGTTGGGACATATTCTTTCCTTGTTATACATTAATGATATCACCAACCTAATTATTAATGGAAAAATCTCTCTCTTTGCTGACGACACACTGGAGTGGTTTTGAAGTCTTTACATTCTAATATTTCCAACAACCTTGTTATGATTAAGGCTTGGTTCGATTCCAATCTGCTTTGCTTCAATATGAATAAAACGGTGGCCTTATTTTATAAGGAGACTTTGCAACCACAACAGCTACTTAACAGCAATATTAGATACATCGAGTCGGTTAAATTCCTGGGTTTGAATATAAATAACAACCTAAAATGGTCTAAGCATATTGACACCTTAACTAAAAAACTTTCTACCGCCTGCTTCGCCATTCGATCAGTTTAAAAAAAAAATGGACGTGTTTTCTGCCAGACTTTCTCTCTATTCGAATCCCACCTCAGCTATGGCTTCCCCTTTTGGGGCTGCTGTACCACAGAACATTTAAAAACAATCCCTATGTTTGAGCAATATTCCGAAAAAAAAACTAAAGCGTACCTCATTAGAAGATCTTTTTACTGGGATACTGATTTTTATAATGAATAATGTCAACAAAATGTTTTTTATTTGCTTGTTGAAATTCGTTAACATTAATTATTTTTCTTCCATGTTAGATTAAAGTTATACATTTTCTTCTTTTTTTAATCCACTTTCATTACTATATTAGTTCAGTACACTTTTTGTTTAACTTCACTTATTTTGCTTGTATAAAGATAAAAAAAAGGGTTTATGGTCGTGTAATTTTAATTCCAATGCCATCGAAATTATTCACTTCGCATATGTATTGTTTATTTCCTTTTGCTAGGTTACCTGGATTCATTAACTACTTTACGGCAATGTTACGAATATAACGAATGTTATATTTACAATTTATGTATTTGCATTGACATATTGAAAAATAATTTTTTTTCGATCAATATTTCGTTTTTTCATTGTTCTTGTTAAAGGTAAATTTCGCTTTGTCCATACAATTGTAAAAATTTTCCTGTGACAATAAAGCATACTTTTCTTTGTTTGTTGTTTGATAAACACTTTGACAAGACACCAAGTTTTTAATTTGATATATGTACGTCCAGACATTTGAAAATATTTTCTCCTTTGTAAGAATTTTTATCAGAATTTTGTATTGTAATATGTGTATTAGAGGAAAGACTAAATTTAACGTAGACAGAAAACTTCAGAATACGGCGTTTTCAGTTCTAGTTTGAACTGTGTACGAAAGTAGAGTGTTTCAGAAAAGGCACAGAATGAATTAAAAAGTATGTTATCATGTAAGGGTTTACTTATAATAATAATAATATTTATTTATTTTATTTAAAAAAAAAGTACTTACTACAAAAAAGAACTACAAGGCAGTAAAAACTGATATTTATATTGTAGTCCTTAGGATATTAAACATTCCTAATCTATAGGTCCATTTAACAAAACAAAATAAAACTAAAACTTATTATTAAGTAAGGAGCAGAGAACAAAAAAATTAAACTAAAGAAGAAACATAATAATAATTATAATAATAATAATAGGCTAATGCTTATTATGCAGAATACAATAGAACGGGTTTTACAAAGGAAAATTTTTAACTATAAAAAAACACTTAATTGTATACCTTAGCTTCAAGGATACGTCTGAGGGAAGATCGAAAACCTGGAACTTTAATGTGCTTAAGCTATAGAGGCACGTTATTGTAAATGCTGTAAATGTTATATGAAAATGTTCTATTATAGTATTATTTGTCTAATTCAGTATAAATATACTGCTGGAATTTTGAGATAATAATCTAATTTGAACGTTACTATCAGTTATAAAGATATATACATATGGTGCCTCTCATTCAAGTGTCTGGTTTCGTTCACTTTAATTAATGTTTGTCCCTAAAATGCGAAAACATATTTTTAGAAAGAAATTATGATGTTTGTACAGATGGGTGTGTGTGTGTTTAGGGGTGTATGTATGTGTGTATGTATTTAAACTAAGTTTGTCCTAGGATAACTACATAACGACCAAACCGATTCGTTTCAAATTTGAACTGAAAATACTGTAGATCAGTATCTGGCGGGGATTAGATTTAGGATATCATGGGAGTAGATCTTCGATATTTTTTACAGGTAGAAAATACGTCAATAAATAATATTTTAAGAACGCACAAAACATCAGGAGCTAGGGTAAACGTACTGATATTGAAAAAAAATTGTGGAAGTCATTGGCGTAAAAACTTAATTATTTTAATTATATATTTAAAAAAATATATATGTTCTATAAGCAAAAAAAAATCTTATTTTACTTGTGCCTATATCACGAGTAGGTTTTGTCAAGAACGAATTATTAATTATTGTATCTGCGTTTGTTTCACAGGTATTTTTAAATATAATATAATGACCTAAATTTTTTGTTTGACGCATAAATAAATAAACTACTAAAAAAAGGGGTTAGTATATAAAATACGTTATGTACTTACTTATTACGCTAAATGATGATTTCTTCGGAATACTGTAGCCGTATTTACAAGAAACTTACCTGAAATAAAATAAAAACATATATTTTCAGAGGATAATATTTGTTTACAAAGAATTTTACAGAAAACAAAAAATAATAGTCCTACACACACAAGAGCAAATACATTTTTCATAAACTCCTTCCTAATTACTCAAAAACTGACCTCGAAACCGGATATTAAAAAAAGTACTGTCTGTAAAAGTTTATTTCTCAACATCCTAAATAACGGGCCACACCGCAAAGCAAATGAACCGAAATAATGAGTATTTAGTCTTTCGAAACCTCAAATAAACCCGGCCTAATCAAAGGCGGCTTTGAAACGTCACCGCAAGCACTTTCTTTTGTTTAGATTCGATGGCCCACCAGGTAATTAACGGGGCGCCATTAATTGGCGGCGTTTCGCCTTTAATTTCGCGTCGAAAAAGAGACAGATGTCAGCGAAAGGACAATACTGCTGCCCAATTAAACATCTCTCTAATAATAACGTGCAAAACCCTTTTAAAAAAGTCACCGATTGTGGGTCACTGATTTGCGGTGACGTAATTGGCTGGAAAATCGCGTATTCAAGCGCGCGACGCTTTCCATGGCCTGCTCGATGAGCTTATTAACGTCAAGACCAGTCGCTGAAATTATGGTTGCCTGACAATTAGGACCTGTTTTGTTAAGGTGATGTGTCAAGGGATTAAGGGCGTTTCGGGGTTAAATGAGGGTGCAGCAGGTGTCGTGATTCATTCCGGTTTTATTTATACGACCCAAAATAATAAATTGGATTTACGTAGCAGGTCGGTATGTTTCCCCCCCGTTCGTTCAAGTTGTTATATTGTGGCCTAGGTTAGATTAAATTTCCTGTAGAGTTCTCGGCATTTAAGGTAAGAGGTAAGAGGAGTTTCCTGTTTTTGTTTTCAGCTATAATTAAAATTACTTAAAATCCGGTAGCCGACAACCTTTCCTCTAGGTCGTTGTAACTTGTGCCGGGTGCCAAGTTATAAATTTGAACCCCCCTTAACACATTTATTTTTTGTTGTCTTCACATTAGGTCAATTTCAAGTCAAGACTGAAACCTACTACCAGTTTAAGATATTTTTTTCTTAACTAGTCAGCCACGTCTACCCTTCATTCTCTCTCTTTCTATATATATAGTGACAATGAGAGAAGAACATATGCAATATCCTGAAAAAGTCAATGTTTGGGCAGGAATTGTTGGAGATCATATTATAGGTTTTCATTGATGGCAATCTGAATGATAAATATTTAGCACTGCTCCATAATAATATGGTGCCAACTTGGACAAAGTTATATCCTGATCCAGCAAACCCACAAGTTTCAGCGAATATGATATGATTTCAGCGAGATGAAGCACCGCCCCATTACCAAATCAATGGATCGGTAGATAGGGAGGTGAGGATGGATGGAATGGCCAGCACGATCTCCTGATCTGACGCCATAGACTTTTTGTTATGGGGATATATCAAAAATATTGAATACAAAAGTAAGCCCCTCGACTTGGTTGACTTAAGACGACCAATAACGCTTGCTATCAGATCGGTCACACCTGAGATGTAACGTTAGAAAAAATTTATATTTAAGATTAGGATATTGCCAAGAAGTTCGCGGGGAGCATATTCAACAATTCCTAGATTGTTTTTTACATTATCAAGAAATAAACAGTATTACTTATTAGTTCTTGAGTGTGTTGCAGCGTTTCTGTAATCAAATAATTTTAATTTTTTAATGTTAATTTTTGCCATAAATCTGAAAACGCTTAATATTTCCGAACCAGTTGAAGATAGATATAGGGCGTTGTGTATAGGACGTTGTACATGAAATATGTGTAGAATTTTCTAAAGAATCCAAAAATTGAATAATATACAGGGTGTTGTGTTAAAAATAAGAAACTTGGTATTAGGCAATTTTACATGACACACCCTGTATAAAAAGATTTTGTAGAAAAAAATTTCCAACTAAAAATACCAAAAAAACAAAAGTATTATATTCAAACTTTAGAAATGATGTTATTAATACATTAATTATATAATTATTTCCGTACTTTTGTATACAATTGAGGATATACTACACTAGCTTACACAAACGATGCTAAGCTCACTAATTTAACATTGAAATTGCACTTCAAATACCAGATACCTCTGGGTGTAACGTAGCTTAGCTTGCTTTACAGGCGTGGTAGGAAGGGAATAGTGGGACCCACCTACCATTATCCTCTCCCTTATTAACAAAATATCAATAAATATCTACAATAGTGACAAATTATTTCTTTATTTTCGACTTTTACTTGCTATCTTATGACCAGTGAATTTATAAACCTAATAAGTCCTGTAAAAGCTTTAATTATTCACCATGTAAACTGAGAATATTTCCCGAAATATCTCGGTATTTAATGCAGACCCTCACAATTCAGTCCCCTTAATTCGGCACGTCACAACTTCAGGAGACATCAGCTAAATATTTGATGAACAGAACAGGTTACAGATCAGCTAATACGCCATTGTTAGATCACCTTCCTTTCTTGCGATTAAAGTTTCATGTACCGCTGGGGGGCGAACACGTGACGTTTTATTGGTTCTTTCGTATTACGTTTAAATATTTACGAGGTGGGGGTCTTTGATTTTTGGAAATTGCTTGGGAAAGAATTCATGAATTCTTTTGCCCCAAAATCGAAGTATTACAAGAACAATAGTATAAAAATACCTCCAAGTCACATTTATCAAGACTTGTCTTTAATCGCGGGGATTTTCAAAGGCTTTTGAACACAATATTAAATAACCATGTTAAAAATAATATTGCTTCAAAGTCAGTCTGGCGTTAAAAACAGCAAATTAACTAGCCAAGCCATCAACCTTGAAATCAAAGATGCTTGACGTAGCACACTTTGACAAAATATTATATATTTTTTAATTTTAATTTTCTTGACTTAAGGTCATTGACAAAAATTTGAAATTTGTCAAAATACATATTGAGATAACGCTTTGGTCTTTTTCAAATCTGAACTGAATAAAGACGTATGTTATTTGTAAAATTTATTTTTATTTTTTTTACCTTTAGAACGTAAATTATTTTAAAATGTAAGATCGTATTTTTCATGCACACTTTCGTCTTTTTTGATTTCAATTAAAGAGAAATATAAAATTTAATTTTATCTTTATAAACTATAATTTTTTCCTAGCTTAAAACTCTCTACGTTACGGTTGACAATCTTACGTTTTAAGATAGGATAAAAATAATAGTTTATAAAAATAAAATTAACTTTATATTTCTTTTCAATTTAAATCAAAAAAGACCAAAGTAAGCATGAAAAATACGACAAGTCTTACATTTTAAAATAATTTACATTCTAAAGTAAAAAAAAATAAAAATAATTCATTGTATAAATAACATACGTCTTTATCCAATTCACATTTGAAAAAGAGAAAAATATGGTCGAAACGTTATGTCAATATGCATTTTAACAAATATTTGTTTTAAAGCATGTGTCAAATTTCACATTTTTCTAATGACCTTAAATCAAGGAAATTAAAACGAAAAAAAAAAAAAAATCTGAAATGCAGTTTTTCTAGCTTTTCTCACGTGCAAAAAATATTCAGGACTATCAATTAAAAAAATACGTATTTTTTCACCCTCTGTATACAGGGTGTAACATAAAGGTTACAAATAAATTAAACAGTGGATTCCTTATTAAAAAAAATTATATGTAGTTTTGCTTTACGAACTTTCGTTAAATTACAGAATACTGAAACATTCGTTTTAGTGTTCTTCGCATCAAATTTGATAAACATTATCAAAAATATTGGTACCAGTGGCGTACCAAATTTTTTGTTTATTTCTTTGAAAACCGTACGGTAATATCCGTACGCATGCCACTGAGTAAACTACGAAATCATTTTATATATATATATATATATATATATATATATATATATATATAATAAATAAATATATATATATATATATATATATATATATATATATATATATATATATATATATATATATATATATATATATATATATATATAAATATATATATATATATATATATATATATATATATATATATATATATATATATATATATATATATATGGATCATTGTGTCTGCTGTGATGCAGAACATATTCCAAACAAGGATCATTTTCTTGTTATGACGTTGGTGTACGTGGAATGAAAACATACTATCATTTAATGCTCCCAACGAAAGCCAGGAGTCACAATGTAATTCAATGTCGGTCGTGGTATTAGCCAGCGGAGTAGTTATTTTTGTGATTCCATTTTGTGCCTTTGCCCTACACGGGGCTCGCTAGTCTATGGCGGCCTGATGAGCTCTAATAAGAGCGAAATCGCGATCGTCGTTTGACTAAAATGGATCATTGTGTCTGCTGTGATGCAGAAACTGATCCAAACAGGGATCATTTTAAACATATGACGCTGGTGTACGGGGAATGAAAACATACTATCATTTAATGCTCCCAACGAAAGCCAGGAGTCACAATGTAATTCAATGTCGGTCGTGGTATTAGCCAGCGGAGTAGTTGTTTTTGTGATTCCATTTTGTGCCTTTGCCCTACACGGGGCTCGCTAGTCTATGGCGGCCTGATGAGCTCTAATAAGAGCGAAATCGCGATCGTCGTTTGACAATGGATCCAAACATTTTCTTGTTATGACGTTGGTGTACGTGGAATGAAAACATACTATCATATATATATATATATATATATATATATATATATATATATATATATAAATATATATTAATTTTGACTGCGTCAAATCTCAGGTCGATTGTATAGGGTGTTGAAAAATTTTAAAAATTAAACTTAATGATTCGTAAAATTTAAAAAAATAAAAAATTCACTACAGCGCAGTTATAGGGCACAAAAAGTAATAAATAAAAATTAAGTAAAGTTTTTTGATATCTAGTGTAGTTAAATTTCTAGTCTAAGATCGAAAAATGCTTACTTTTTCAATTTTTGACTTTAGTTTTCTCTTTACCTAAACTAGATATAAAAAAAGTTACTTTTGTTATTTCGGTGTCCTACAACTCCGCTGTACTAAATTTTTAATTTTTTATATTTTTACGATTCGACGCAGTGAAAATTAGTATTTCTTTTACCACCAACTTTTATTGTTAAATCAATCATAAAAAAAATCCCATTTGTTTTGCAAACTCTTTACCGATCAACCGATCACTATATATATATATATATATATATATATATATATATATATATATATATATATATATATATATATATATATATATATATATATATATATATATATATATATATATATATATATATATATATATATATATATTGTAAGATTTCTACGCCCATTTCTTTTTTATTAAAAATGTAATTTTTAGAGATAATTATTAATAGAGAAATACGTTTCTACAGTGTTGCCTATCAGAATATGGTCGCAAGTACCATTTCTGATATAAAGGGTGATTTGTGAAAAACGCCTAAATATATTTTGTGAAATATTTGAAAAATTATTGATTTTGGAAACGCAGTTTGAATCTAAACGGTTTATAATTTTTTTCGCTCTACAACATAGTATGTTTAAATTTCATTTACGACGTTTCCTGTTCGGGCCACCACCCTCAAGTTATTTTTTTTTAAATACGGATCTGGATTTTTGTTCTTACTTTCAGAATCATTTTTACATTCTCCTTTACCTAATGATGTACTGCACAAATATCTTTACAGACATTTTGACTCTATAAAATACCCCGTGGTTTCATATTTTAAAGTCCTTATATACATGCGTTTTATTGCATTTTATTTAGTATTTAGAATATAAGAGGAAATGAATAAAATGAAAATTAAATACTAGTTAAAATTGTAAAACAACGCTTTAACACAAAAAATGAAAACAAATTGCAAAATATGTAGTTACAAAGAAATCTTCTAAATTGGAGAAATGTATTTCAAATGTTGGAATTGACCATGTAATTGTTGTGACTCATTAAAGTTAAATGTTGTCTGCTCCCATACTAATATTTAATTCTTAACTAATTAATTTCTATTTATGTTTCAAATATTAAATAAAATGCAACAATGCGTTTCTAGGGGTTTTAAATTATGAAAACGGGCTGTATCGGTACGTCGTGAAAGATACATATGTAGTATGTCATTAAAAAGGTGATAAAACAGTTCTAAAAATGTGTATTAAAAATCAAGTATGTAAACCAGCTAAGACTATAGTGTTGGCTCGAACACGAAACGTCGGAGGTAAAATTATAAGACACCCTGTTTTAGAACGACAAAGTTTATAAAACCCTCAAATTCAAAATGTCTCTCGAAAATGGATAGTTTTGAAGTATTCGACGAAATATATTCAGGTGTTTGTCACAAATCCCTATCAGAAAAAGAACTTGTGGCCATATTTTGATAGGCAACCCTGCAGTAGTGACACGTTTTTGTTCATGATTTATTTTATCATTGTTATTTTACAATTATTCTGCAATACGTCGTCAGCCTTTTCATTCATCACACGTCCCTCAACGTATTTCGCACAATCTTTTCATCGAAAATATGCTTCGAGAATTTGCCAATCAGTCAGGGCACGTCCTACTTTTGCCAGTTCTTCCCGAAATATCGTCCCTCCCCTCCGCCTCCTGTTTCTCGTTGTAGTCGGAACAATGCGAATCGTATTCAGGAATACGCAAAAAAGTGCGAACGAACATCCTCTAGATTTGATGTCATTTGCAAGAGACATGCGGTTTAATCAAATTTTTCGAGGTTCGGAAAAAGGCAATGACGTGTGCCAGAATCTTGAGCCGAATTGAGATGGGCTGATGAATTATAACTTCTAGAGTGTCTGTCTAAAAATACAACAAATTGGAGGTATTTCAGGCTTTTCCACGCTTTGAACAACGATATTAACAAAACGATGTTTGATTTTATTTGACAAAGCAAAACAAAATACGCTCACATTACCTAAAATGTATATGCATGCCGCATAACTTTGGTTTTTGTATTATTTGAGTTTAAATTTATCCTAAAAAATAAAATGTCTCACTTACGATGACGCTCCCCAAGAAATAACATTGTTGGACATAAAACTATTGCTAAGGAATAATAAATTGTTGATAGACTGTCTTGATCAAGAACTTTTTTTTTATTTCAAAATCGCGAAAAACGCCGAGTTTCACTTCAAGCAGACATGGTCTACGTGATCCGAAAATGACAAAGAAGAATCCAATGTAGCCCCCAAAAACAAGCATTTTTTGCAAATGTCGAGTCATTTTGAAGCGCAAGGTATACAGGTATCGGTTTTCTATTATAGAAATTCGTACACAGTGTTTTTTGCTCTTTTAGTATTAAATCTTTTGGTCTACACCACTTCTCCATATCGCTCCTGACTGCACGTATTTTTTCACTCAACTCGCACATATTATCAGCACTTACTACAACTGTGGTATCATCGCCATACATAGCTATGTGATCGCCTTCCACATGCTCTGGCAAGTCGTTTGTATACAAAATAAATAATAACGGTCTGAGAACGGAGCCTTGCGGGATATCCATTCTAACTGCCCTCGGTTCAGAAAAATAACCACCGTATTTTATCACCAAATCTCTTAGTCATATAGGAATCAATTTAATTCAATAATAACCCCGAATGCCCATGATATAAAGTTTGTAGTAGAAATCGCCTATTCACTGTATCAAACGCGATTGATAAATCGAAAAACAGAGACACCGCATACTTGCCCCGATCAATACTATTGAAACTATAATTAAGAACACTGAAAATTGCTGTTTCTTATGATCCACCTGGGAAGAATCCGTGTTGGCGTGCATTAAGCACTTTTAGCGAACCTTCAATATCTTTGGGAATGTTCCTTTTTTAAGACTATGATTTATAAGATCTGTTAGCAGTTCTATTATCAAAAATTGTATAAACAATTTTAAATTAATTTCATCAAAACCAGACGACTTAGTATCTTTTAAATTATTTATAATATCATTTACGTGATGCTTTGTCACCTCGTCAACTCTTATTAATCCTAAAGAATAGGATGGCGGTGTACAATGTTGACTGACCATACCATATTTATCTGTCATTTTCGTAGTGGATACATTACCGAAATACCTATCAAATTCTTCGGCAATATGCTTAGGTTCTGTTATGATTTTCCCATCAATGTTAAGTTGTATGTCTTTCTTAGTTTTTGCACCTCTATTCAGACTCCAATTTACAATATTCCATATGGTTTTGCTTTTATTAATGGAATTGTCAATTTTATTTGCAAAAAACTGTTTTTTGTTTGTCTTTATATGGTTTTTATAGTGTCGTTGCAAATTTCTATACTCTAATGTAGCCAAATTACTAGGGCATTTTTTTTGCATCCAATATAACCTGTCAAGTTCTTTTTTAATAAAATTCAGGTCTTCGGTGTACCAGTTAAAAGACCTGTTATTGTAGGAAGATTGTTTTTTATGTGGACAGCAACAGTTTAAACAATAGATAAAATTTGACCATACTGTGTCGACCTCGAGTTCAAAGTTTATTGTTTTATTCCAGTCTACCCGCTCTAACATGCTACCAAAAAATTAAATGTTCGCATGGCTTAAATTTCGGGAATATATGCTATTATATTTATTTGTAGTAATTAATTCAGAAGGCATATTTGTAGCGATATAATCGATAGCAGAAGTACTGGTGTCACCAGTTCTATAGGTATAGACTCTTGTTAGTTACCATCAATTCGAACGAGGAAAACAAATCAATTATCATGTTTAAAACAGTTGCTTCCATTAACTTTTAAATGACAGAAATCCACTTTCTTCCCACAAAACAAAATATTTCACTTTAAATTCACCCTTAAAAAAATTAAGTCGTCCATTTATTACGGGCAACAACTTAGTTTGTGTCAATAAGCCAGCATATTCGGTTATATAAAAGGAAGAGAGAGTGGAAAATTGAGCCCTATCGCGCAGAACCCAGCGTCAATTTTCTGAAAATAAATACAACCACACCATTCCACGTCAAATTAACAAAGCAATTGTTAACGAGGAACAATAAAATGACCACCATGATCCCCAGACTTACCGCCTCTGATTATTGTCTCTTGAATATACCGACAAGGGAGACAGAAGAGACCGTAAATAAGGCTTTAAAACCTAGATGGTAGGCGAATATTGAGGCTATAATCACTGGCGGATAAGAGAGATTTAATAAAATGACATCACTTTTTAAAACAATTGTTTCCGTTTAGTTTTAAATGACAGAAACCCAGATTTGTTTTTTCTAAATTAAAATTTTTAAATTAAAATATTACGCCATTCCGCATTAATTAAATTTCAGACCCTAAGACCAGAAGCAAACTAAGGGTTCGTCAACGAGGTATAGATACATAGCCACTAAAATTCCCAGATTTAATGTCTCTTGATTATTTTTTTGTGGATATCACAAATGCCGTAATTATCAAGGTATTAAAATCCAGAGGGTAGAGGACATCTGCAGGACAAAGCATTTATTAACTAACGTCAATAAAGTACAGTTAAATGACCACCAAGATTTCCAGACTTAATGCCTCTTAATTATTTTCTTTGGGTATATGTGGAGAAAAGGGTTTATTAGAATAGGCCCTAAATATTAACGGCCGGTTGCAGAAAGCTCAATTAAAGTTTAGAATGTCTAATGGAATGTCAAATTTGACAGCGATTTCCTAGATTTCTATAAGCAGCTTGTCAAGTCCGAAAGTCCGGTTAAATATTTTAAACAGCAGTTAAGTTTTATGCAACCGGCTGTAAGGCTTCAAAATCTAGAGGGTAGAGGACATTTGCAGCATTTGAGGCAGCAAAACGATAACACTTTTGTCGTTCACTTTTAAATGATACAAATCTAGTATTCTTTTTCTAAAACAAAACACTTCACTTTAACTTTACCTTAAAAAAAATAGGTGCCCACTTATTATGGATAGCAGTTTAGTTTGTAGTAATAAGCTGCATATTCGATTATCCAAAAATCGAAATTCGTTGACATAAGCTGAAATAATGGACGAATAGGGCGAAAGAGAACGATAATAATTTACTATTGAGTGCCGGAAAGTGGAAAATTTGGGCCTATATAGGAAAATATTTTGGCGCGGGACCCAAAATCAACCTTCCCGTATTAGATACAGCCCCACGCCATTCCGCATTATATTAACAAATTTCGGACGAGTGATCGCGCGGGTATTTTAATTAAATGTTTATTATGGAATATCGGTATTAAATTTTCTCTAATTTAATTATGAAGGTATATTAAGTTGGGAAATTTCCCTAATAACTATTCTCCTATGCCTTAATGGGACTACATAATGAGTTTAAGAGACAGTATATGAAGAAATACGATTTCATAAGCATAAACAGCATTTAAAAGACCAAGTAAAGCATTTCTTTGATATTTTTGAATATTGGCGGAGTGTCTTCAATCGTTTTTTCCTACTGCACATGCAAAGGATGCAAAATTTTGGTATCAATGATAATTGCCATAGCACAAAACCTACCAACGCCACTTCCATAGCTCACTGCAAAATTAAAAAGGAAAAGTTTAAAAGGATCTGTATTATTATTTCTATAAACAAAGTTTATTTACTACGCCAATGGACGACTCCGAAATTCAGCCAAAGCTATTAATCTATAGATTTCTGAAACATACTATAGAAGGTTTTACAAAGAGGTGTTTTCTTATTTTTAGTTAGCTACAAGGTATATCTTCCATACACTGGTATAATCAGTCGTTTTTGTATCGTTTTCTCAAATATTTAATTTCTATTTTAAGCTTTCTTATTGTATCCGCGCATAAAACAATTATAGGAGCTAAAGCGCCCCGATAAATTTTTTATTTGTTTTTAAAAATACTCATTACAATGCTCACGGAACCGGGAACAATACTTTGTGCCGTAATTACTGTTCATCCAGAAGTAAGCTGCCATAATACTCCCAATTATCGGTAATGGGAAAAAGAAAGACGTCATCATCAAAAACGACGACAAACAAAAAGTAAATTAAGACGACATCCGGGTGCATCAAGTCTAAACCGGGGATAATAAACGTCTCCTATAAAATTGCTTCCAGAAATTATTTCCTTATAGATAACGCGGAGCTATATTTTCTGGAAAAGAATCGGAGATAATTTCATCTGGATCGCAATCCCAGACCTTTTTACTTCTCGTGCAACGGTATTACTGGCTAATTTTGGTTCAGGGAATTGTCAAAGTTTTTGGCAGACGTTTTTCTTTTATGGTTATAGTAATTTGAGCCAAATAGAAAATGCTCGTGCAGAAGAAACTCATGAAGTTGTGCCGACAAAAAGTCCATTGCACCATTGTAGTATTCTGTACAATATATCTGTTGGTTTTGAGAAGAAGCATATCCAAGGCTTTTGACTACATATACTGGGTGGGCCATCGGTTAGCCCATTTTTTTAATTCAATATTTTAAAACGAATACTTTATTGAAAGTACACTTAACGATTATTTATGAAAAACAATGTCATTTAAATAACTGGCTTGGCAGTAGCCCATTTTTTTAATTCAATTTTCAATACATTGACGGATAACTTCTTAAAGTGCATTAATTGTTTGTAAATCGTTATCGTAACATGTTTCTTTAATGTATCCCCATAAAAAATAGTCTAACGGCGTCAAATCGCAGCTGTGCGCTGGCCAATGCACGTCTCCAAAACGGTTTATAACAAGGTTACCAAACTTACTGCGTAAAAGTTCGATTGTTTCACGACTGGTGTGGCACGTTGCGCCATCCTACTGGAACCAAAGCTCGCCCAAGTCCAACTTTTCCAGTTGTGGCCACAAAAAATCTGTTATCATATCTCTGTAGCGCACTCCGTTTACTGTGATGCTATTACCATCCTCATTCTGGAGGAAGTATGATATGATGATGCCACCACTCCAACCCCACACCAAAGAGTTACTCTTTTAGTATGCATTGGCTTCTCTATGACTACGTGTGGATTTTCGGAACTCCAAATTCTACAGCTCAACTCATTCATAGCCCACGCAGAGAAGGGGATGGTCATTTGCTTCAGCTCTTAAGTGACTTGCTCCTTGTGAGCAAATAATCCAAGATCTTCTGCAATATTCTCCTTAAAGACGTGAGACTGATGTTTAGTTGTTAAGCGAGTTCAGATTCTGGGTTTTCGCGTACACTTTCGGCAAAAGCCAATTTTTTCGACTGTACATACTGAACGAGCACGCGGACAGCTTTAATTGTCCACAAGCACACCACTTTTACGAATGCATTTCCTTACACCAGACGCTGAGGGGTCTTCGGTGCAAAAATTCTTCTCAATTTCAGTTTCTGCTACACACCAGACAATTGCCAATTAGACGTATCTGGAGAATCAATGAATGCATTACTTTGAAAATTGAAAATATGGTTTTGGACATAGATGATCATGAACTTTTTAGAATATCTTCACAACATCTAACTTACACTGGTGAAAATATCCGTTTTCTTAATGGAATGATCTGTATTTTATTGCATTTTTGTATTGTCCTGAATATTCTAAACACTTATCGTGTTATATTTACTATACCAAAATTCAACTATTTACGAGAAAATGGCGCGTAAGAATTGACAAATCGGATACCAATTTCTACTTTGACCGGAAAACCTCCTGACAAACCAGAAATTGGTGTGGGGAAATAGATAATTAAAAACTAATATAGGAATATGAAATCCATTTCGTGGCAAGTTACAGAGTTTTAAAAGGGCAAAGATAGCACTTTCAAGCGCCATTTTCAAAAACAGTTGAATCTAGGTATAAGAAACAGTACGCAAAAAGGGTTTAAAAATGTTCAGGATAATACAAAAATGCAATGATATCTGCTAATAGACCACTGAGAATAACCCTGTATTTTGCTGATCTAACTAAACTCTTTAAAATTAATCATCTTAGTATCAGTCTGATGTCTAACTACCTCTCAGGGCAAAGGCGTCGGTTTTGGACTCATTGTATATTTTTAAAAGACAGTTTGGTTACGTGTGCTCGATTTTCAGTCTTTCATTTCTTGTCTGTGTTAGCGACATCGGTGTGAAGTACTACTGTAAGGGGTTTTAGGGGACTCTCAATTAGAAACAAATAATCTATGAGTAAGGTTGCCGAAAAATATATGCCCCACTCTGGATACATTTGATCCATATTGAATCTCTTCCAAATAGCAAAATGTACTGTGACCTAGGTAAGGCAATCTAGGTATGCCATGGTCTTGCTAGACAAACTAAGACATTGTTTAGCGAACTAGGTCAAATCTGAAGTCTATCTATATCTGAAGGTAAATGCAGCACCTTTGGCCTCATATTGTATTCTCAAAAGAGAGTTTGGTAAAATATCACGTGCTATTGAAGGCCACAAGGGCGCGATTGTGAAATCTTTTATTTACATAAACGACACTTGTGTCTGTGAAACTACTATTGCACTACTTTGTAAAAAAATTAAAACGTCTTTTATAAGAGTACTTCAAGTTTTACCGGAACACAAATGGCAAATTTTTTGTTTATGAATTATTAAGGTTTCGACTCTCTCATTATATATTTATTTAATCTTACTTTTTAAAGTGGTGAGGTGGAGTCGAAAGCAATCAATTCCAGTAATCTAAGATGAATTGAATTAAATCTATATCATGATCACTTGGCTTTCAGGGAGGGGGAATATGGGCAAACCTATTCAAGGCGTTTGACTATGAACACCATGCTAATCTGTTCTGGTCTGGGCAATTATAGGCTTAACTTTAATGCAAAGGCAGCGGCCTTAAGCTCACAAAGTATTCTCAAAAGAGAGTGTGATTAGATGTGCTGTGCTATTGGTGACAACATGGCTCAATAATGAGAAGGTTATTTGCCTGATCGATAATCCAAATAATGCAAAGAATCTTGCCGTGTCGTCAAATTGTGCGCGATATCTCTCGTTACAAATATTATCATGAATTTTTCTTCCAGATGTTTTCAAATCTTGACGTTTCAAGACCCCTTATGTCGGTATTCTCAATTTCGTCAGTCAGTGGGTCTGTCTGTTCGCGGCATAGCTAAAAAACTACTAATTTATCGACTTCAAATAAAAAATTAGGGTTCATATGGCCTGATAACATTTAAATGAAAATCCAATATGGCTAAACAAAATGGCGACCTATGTGAAATCGAGAAACATAATGGTGAGTCAAAATGGCAGCCAAATAGAATGTTTCTAAATGTGAAAAAAGCATCAAGTTTTTAGTTTTCAAAATATTGGCAAATTAACATTTTTCTACTGAAAAAATGCTATACTTACAACTTTTAAACTTTGCTATTAGTTGGCCATGATGGCCAAGCTGAAATAAAACACAATCGAGCACTACAGAAATGAAATGGCATTTATGGGATAACAAACTTTATTAAAAAAATTTCTTATGGATATCTAAAAACACAACAGAAAATATTATACCTAATAATGAGAAAAACTTTTTTTTAGTAATTACAAATAATAAACATATCTATATAATTCTTACTTACAGAATTACCTAACAATTACAAAAAGTTTTGAATATGGCTACCAATTTTATCAATACATGTTGTAAATACTGTTTCTAAATGTAAAACTGCCTTCACTACAAACTGTCTTTTTGAATTTTTGAAATAGACATTCTTTAACAGAGTTACCCTCATTTTTAATGCTTAATAATATAACAAACTTGTGGGGTTTCCATTTGAAAAAAAAACTTTTAGCTATTTTCTCATTTAATTTTTAAACGCTAGTTTTCGAGCACCCTGTATTTGTTAATTACGAGAAAATCGACATAGTCTACTGAAGTAGAGCTCATTCTACCAGAAAATAAGCTCTGATTATTTAAAAAACAATTTAAAGCTGGAGAAATTCACACTTCTTTTAAGTTGAGGCCTACAAACGTCATTTTTGACATAAAACATAAAATAGGTCAAAAACGGTTAGGTTTAGGTATAGAATAATATTCACAAATTATATTTAGAATGTTATAGGAAATCCAAAAATGGCACAATATATAGGGTGTCCCATTTGAAATAAGAAAGATGGTACCGGTTCATGAAAAACTAGACATCCTGTAGATATGGTGCATACATAAAATAAAACTTCAGAATAACTCAAACAACTTTTGTGTTTAACTTTTTTTGCTATCGTTTACAGGATCTGAGATAAGGTATCATCCCAAAATAAATCGGCCACCCCGTTCATTAAACAATATGTTTCACTTTCAATTTTTTCTTCAAGAAAAGCAATAATTCATTACGAAAAAAGTTGTGGCTTAAATATTTTTCAGATCGGACTTTCCCTTTTAGATACATAGATAGATAGATATATTTTATTTGATCTATAAAGAGATACATGAAATTGTTTATCTTTACCCTAAGGTGTAGATCTTGTCAAAATCTTAAAACACGTAAAAAATTACACTATTATCATATACAAATAATCATAAATACCGCATAAGAAAGGACGAAAATTATAACTAACATTCAACTCAAATTTTTAATATATTAACAGACTAAAAAGTACATGAATCATTTTATATCACCAAGAGCATCAACTGAATGAACCATTCAACTCCTCATTCTTCAAGAATTCGTTAAGGTCATATTAATTCTTTATTAATGAGTGTGATTTATTCCTAAATCTAAGCGGCAATTTGTTTCAAATATTTAAAATGTTTTCTTTTTATGAAGCTAAAGTTAGCTTTTTCATTTTTCCCTGTAAAGTCAAAAGCAGATTTAGCGATTTTTTTTATTTAGTCCCTAGGCATTTAATACATAAAATAATATTAAGTATCTATCTTAACGATATTGCGTAATATAATAAAAAAAAACTATTTTCTTTCTCCCTGTATATTTGTAAATAGCCCATCGAGATTTAATAGCTCGATAAAAGAATCACACACAACATTTTGGTATTCACTGTGTTTTCTGATTTGATTCGTAATGTTGGTAACCTTTGGACCCGCACGATAAGACCGCATTCGACTATACCTGATATGATCATCATGCTGAACCCCAATTCTGCAAATGTGTTTGCTCGCCAGTATAAAATTGACACACTCCAAAATATAAAGGCAGTGTAAAGTAAAAATGTTCTTTGATGTGAAGATATTTCTACTGATCAAAACTGAATACATCTCTTCTGGATTCTGAAGCCCCTGCCTGCCAATATGAATATGATATATAATGAATTTTTTCATATATTTTCAATTATTACATATTTAGCCAAATGCGGAAGTAAATTCTATCATACTCCACTCTCCTTCAAGTCCTGGATAAAGCCTATTTTTTGTTTTATAAACATATCAAACAACTAAACACATAACTTGAAACAACAAAACAACTTATCTATTAGTTATATTTAGGTCGCTTATACTTGAATTATTTAATCAGGACGCATATACAAAAAAAAACAACAGCAACATTAAGAGGCGTATGTAAATATACTTAATTTCGTCGCGTAAAATAAATCCATTAGTGAGGCCTGATAATTAAAACCGTAAAAAAATGTTTACAGTCATTTATTACAGTCTGTGTGCGCGCTATAAATTTCTGATATAAGAATAGTAAAAATGTGTGCTTAGAGCATTCTTTAAGAGTCCGGGAAAAGATATATGGAGAGGGTGTTGAGTTGATTACTGGAACCGGAAATATTTTTTCAGTTTGCAGGTAGTTTTTTCTTGTATTGAAGTTTTGAGACTTGGAAATAAAAGACATTTTTGCTGTTTCTATTTCCCTCGTAAAAGGGAAGTGTTGTAATTATATAAAAAATGACTTTCAGATCTCTAGATGACGAAAAATATGTTTTCTCGATTCCGTCGGTCTGTCTGTCGGTCGGTCCGTTCGCGGCATAGCTAAAAAACTACTTACCCGATTGGCTCCAAATTTTAATCAAAAATTAAGGGTCATATGGAAATGTCCTTGTAAAATTTTAGTAAGAATCCAATAGGACAAAACAAAATGGTGGCCTAGTGAAATGTTGAAAAAATTATTACTAAAAAATTACATATTCAATTTATCTCAAAATTTTGCACCAAAATCAATTATTATGTAGGAATCAACTGGTAAAATTTTGGTACAAATAGTAAAGCTATTAAAAAATCGCCCTCTCAGGTTTTACATATCTTCACGTTTTAGAGTTTCTAGATGCCAAAAAATATGTTTTATCAATTCCTTCGGTCCTTCTGTCCGTTTGTCTGTCAGTTCACTGCATAGCTTAGAAACTACTTACGTGATTGACCTCAAATTTTGAGTTATATATGTATGACCTGGTAATATTTTGGTAAGAATCCTATATGTCAAAACAAAATGGTAGCCTAGTGAAAAGTTAAAAAAGTATTACTAAAAAATTGCTTATCCAATTTGTCTCAAATTTTCTACAAAACTTGAGTATTATTTAGGAATCAACTGGTAAAATTTTGATACAAATTTAAGTTGGCGAAACAAAATGGCGGGTTAAAATGGCGACCAAATGAAATGTTATATAATACTTGATTTTTGTGCAAAATTTAAGACAAATTGGGTAAGTAGTTTTTCAATAATATATTTTTTTAACATTTCACTGGAAGACATGTTTTTCGGCATCTTAGGTACTGGAACGCGGGAGCGTGCAGTCCATGGAAGCAAGGGAAGCAGTGCTTACCAAAAAAATATTACAGAACATCTTCTAAAATAAAATGTAAATTTTAAATAGGAAACCATTAATTTAGTTTATATTAAAAATGCTAAAATATTATCTGAATTATCAAGCCCATAATAAATGCGGCCTTGACTCCAACCGAGCCACAATAGAAATCGAATAGAACCTATGCGGGCCGCTAGCTTCTCTGTAGCCAAGTCCTGTATGTTTGATTTCCTGTGAATCGAGCCAGAAGTTATTGAACTTTCCACCGGCTGTTTGCAATTTTTGCATATCAGTCGCGTGCTTTAAGTGGTGGCGGAAGCTATCGTTGGAGTAGGTTCTTTGTTTGAACGGCTATCCGTGTGTTATGTGATACGGCTGTCGGTAATAACATTGACAATGTTGGAGAATTTAGTAAGAAGAGTGTGTGTGAAAGTGTAATGTGTGTCTTAATAATAAAAGAATTTTCAACATTAAACTTCGCTGATAAGCTTCAAATAATTTCCCAAGGAAGGGCAAAACCGCCTATGAAAAATTTAACCACAAAAATGAAAAACTGTAACTACAGGGTGTGAAAATATAAGTAAATTATTTTGCCATGTTTACTTTTTAAAAATTAAAAAGGTCTCTGGAATAAAACTGGTTTTTCCGATTTAAACAATTTCTATAAAGCTGTAAAAAGTCACATTATGTCCAAAGCGCATTTACAGGCCGTCATAAGGAAAAAGCCTTCGGCAAAACCAGAATTGAACACGCCCTTAATAAACAGTTGGAAATTAGTCACCGCCAACACAATGAACTAGTCGATAAAAATAGGCAAATATTAAGAAGACAGACAGCACGAATTGGGATTTAGAGGTCATGACGAAACAAGGGTTTCTTCAAATAGGGGAAATTTTCAAGATTTACTTAGTTTAATGGCTAAATATGAAAACTGCTTAAAAAATCATTTAGAGCAGTCTATCGTTTTTCGCGGAACGTCGAATCGAATCCAGAATGATTTAATTTCCGCAATCATTATTCTGAAAAGAATTAAGCAGGAGATTGGCGATGCGCGGTTCATTGCTATTGCTCTACCAATTCTAGCCAATTATCTATACTTACTATATATTAGTAATACGCTACGTTAAAACAGAACAGTATTCAAGAGCGATTTTTAAGTTTTAAGAATGTGTCTGAAAATCGTACGGCAGATGCATGATATACCGTAGTTTATAACGTTATTAAAGAAATTAATGGAGAGAAAAAATTAGTTGCTCAAAGCTATGATGGAGCTGCAGTGATGGCAGGACAATTAGGGGGTTTGCAAGCTAAAGTTCGAGAAACTTTCCCAAGTGCTGTGTCTGTGCATTGTTTTGCTCAAAAATTAAATTTAGTTTTATCCCTGTCCATCAATCACATTAAAGAGTGTAAAGTATTTTTCGTTACTTTCAGTGGCATGGCTGGCTTTTTTTTCCAAGTCAACAAAACCTACACAAGCTTTGCAAAAAGCTTCTACTAGGTGGAACTATAATGGAAGACTTGTGTTAACAGTATCTGAAAATCGTGAATCACTGATTGAACTATTTGAGAATACAATAGAAAATAATGAAACGTGGGACTCAGAAGCAATAAATAGTTCGAGGGGGTTTTTGGACTCTTTGAAACGGGATTTTAATTTTAATTATTTGTTGAATATATTTTCAGAAATATTTCCATTCTCGGACAATGTTTTTATTATATTACAAACTAAAACAAATGATATTGCTTTTTGCCTAAAAAAAAGTGGATGATTTTAAGTCCATGTTAAGCGAAAAAAGATATGACTTTGACCTATTTTGGGAGAAAACGATGACGTTAAATGTAGAGCCACAAGCCAAGCGTCTTCGAACAGACAAGGTGGGAGATGTTCAAACATCATACAGACGTCTCTTTTATGAAATAATCGATACAACTCAGCAACAAATAAACTATAGATTTAACGGTTTAAATGTTTTTAAATTCCTCGAGCTCTGCAATTTTGATGCATTTAAAGAAAAAACTTTTCCAGAAGATGCGTTTAAATCTCTTCTTCATTATGGCCAGTTCTTCGATCGAGTGTTATTGCGATCTGAACTAAAAGTGATTAACGAAATTGATGACATTAAGAATGAAGAATGAAGAATTGTATCCTAAATAATGCGTTTTTCTTTTCAATTTTGAGGTTTTTTTCAATTTTATTAAGACGTTCTTTCATGATGGGGATCAAACTGAGCAACCAGCTCAATTGTTTTTAAAAAACTTCCATTATTTTTGACGTATAATTTTTCGGATGATCCCCGAAAGGCAAAATTTTGGCCTGCCAGGAAGAGTATAATAGATATTATTCTTTTCAAAATATTTTCCAATGTTATTTTATTAACTTTAACACTTTGTGATGAGTAGCGTCAATGGTAGTATTGTTCTCAAAGAATTTCAGAAGCATTGTCCGGTTATCACAATTCATAACATGTATTTTGTTAAGTTCATGAGAAGTTAGTATTTCTGAAAGATGCTTCTAATCTCGAAAGCCTTTTAGATTAAAATATGCCGCCCGGAGAAACGGCCGCCTCGGGCGATCACCCGCCCCCTCGGGCCTCTAAGACGGTCCTAGTGCTTTGCGTTGTTATAGAAGTTTTTATTTTTTTAATCACTTATTTCTTTTTTTGGGGTTATTTTTTTCTAGTGTTTTATAAAGGTTTTATATTTGCATTACGAAAGACAAATTTATTCTTTAGATATTCTTTATCACCGCTGTAAGTTTGACGTTATTGTTACTTCTTAGCACTGGAACCTGTGGTGGAAGATAGATCAAAATAGATGAGTTCTACTCACACTACACTACAACTTCTTACGTTCTGGACGCGCGTTTCACTAACCAAGTTAGCATCATCAGCAAATGATATAAACTGTTTATATCATCTGCTGATGATGCTGACTTGGTTAGCGAAACGCGCGTCTTGAACGTAACAAGTTGTGGTGTAGTGTGGTTAGAACTCAACTATTTTGAATTATGGTTTCTAATAAAGCTCAAAATACAAGAGTTCTAACCACACTACACCACAACTTGTTACGTTCTGGATGCGCGTTTCGCTAACCAAGTTAGCATTATCAGCAAATGATATAAATTAAAGTAACTTATCATAACCGACTGCACCGTTGTCAAGTCAGCAATAGAGGGGACTATAGGTAATAGGCCCTCTGTCTTAATTTAGTGCTTTCTTACCACATTTAACTATTTCTATATTCTCAAATGCATACAATAATCTATTATTAGATACATTTTTAACTAACTTAGGATTATTTATTCCTATTTGGTGATTGTTTTTCAAAGTATGTTGGGCAACGCTCGAGTTTTCTGTTCTTCCGTATTTTAAATGTGCCATATGTTCTTTAAAACGAATGTTTATGGAGCGTTTAGTTTGCCCAACATATTTTAGATCGCAGTCATTACAGCTAATTTCATAGATGCCACTCCTCTCCTTCAAGTCGACTTTGTCTTTAGGGTTTCCAAGAAGATTTTTCAAACTGTTCTCGGTTTTGTAGGCTACTCTAAAGCCTACGTTTTCAAATACTTTTTCTACACCTCTCGTATATCTGGGATCATATGGGATTACTATGAACTTATTGGAAGCCTCAGGTGCTTGAAGAGTAGTGGCATCTTTTAGCATTTTCTTTTGCTTATGTCTATTAGTGTTAGGATTTAGGAAGCTAGAATATGTAATTTTTCTTTGATAGCCAGATAAATTAATCATTAAGTTTATTAAAAATTGAATATAATTTATTACACTTAATAACCTTTTTTCGGTTTTTTTTCGAACTTTTTATATCTGATTCACCTAAACTTGAAAAGGGGGAGGACTTAAACCTAAACAACCCGCTAAAGTGCCTTTTAGAGGCAAATCTCTTAAAGCAACCCCTTGGGAATATGCCACTTTACAAATATCACCAACAGATATAAATAACGTGCACGACTAATGGATTAGTCGAGGGTCAAACACGAGTGATTTCAAATAGGAGTTATTTTAAATGTGGAGTTCCTTTTTAAGGGTGAAAGCGGCAACTTTGCAGCCCATACAAGTTTTAACATTAGTATTACATTAAACGGCGTGTGCCCGGAGATCCTGGGGCGGTTTTTTAGGTTTCTAACTTCGGGGATTAGTACAACTAATGACCTTTTTATGGGGGCAGCTAATGATCGGTGACAAAAAGGAGAATTTTCGTATTATTAAAAAAAGTCAAATATTTGTTATATCGTACATATTATTTAAGGGTATTGTTCTCATCATAGACATAATACTATAAAAATAACTTCTGTAATGTTTCATTAGCTATATACAATTATTAAAAAAAAACAATTTTTCATTTTCATATAATGCCACTAAAAAACCGACAACGCCACTACATATTTTTGAATCGCAGTATGCATAAATTCACAAAACTGTAGTAAAATAGTAGTAGTTCCTTTGTTTGAGTAAAAGCGTTGTTTTTGGGCGATTTTTGTGAGTTTTTGAATAACTTTTGATCTTTTTTGTGCGAGTTCTTGAATGTCACGGTGCGTAAGTGCAAATTGTTCAAAGATTTCGACTTTTTCACTCCTAACGTCTCTTTTCTTGGGTAAATCAAAATGTTATTGTTTTTCTTTATTAATTAGCTTATACACAGTACGAGACTGTATTGTTTTGCCGTAACCATTTGTTTTACAAATGGGTTAAAATAAATATTTCTAATATTACGCCTATGGCCATTGACATGTCAACGGCAAGAAAAAAAGAAGCCTGTCATTATAACTTTACAGCATTACCTTTTGTGGTGCCTGACAAGGATGAGAAATGTGGGAGAGGTTGGGTCTACCTGTCGTTATATCTATGGTTTAATTCCTTTGCTTTGACGTGTTTCTCATATTTTCTATTTACCTAAGAATGTTGTTTGTCCGGTCGTTGTCCCTGTTGCGTATATAATACAGTCATAATAGAGATCAGAAAATGTACCAAATATATTAAGCAAAAAACGCAAAAGAATTTTAACAGCCAACAATCGGCTGCTATGTTTTAAAGAAATATGACATTATTATAAACTAATTATGGATGGAGTGAATATGCATGACTAAGATTCTCAGTTTCACTTTTCATATTAATCGCATTTCATTTTTTTAATACAGGTCATTTTATTAATCAGTCTATTCGAGTAGTTTGACTCTATAACTGAAATTTTAACAGAAAATTATGAAAAGAAAAATGATGTCGCGCTAAGCAGATGTGTTTCCCAGCTTTTCTCTGTATTATTCCCTGCATGATTTCCCATGTGCTTCCAGCCTATTTTTAAGTTGTCTTTTGTCTGTATCATAATCCGGAAACAGTGTAAAATATTTTGTAAAGAACATCACTCAGTATCTTTTCATATTTACATCAGCATAGAATATAAAAATTGCGTTCTACTGATGAACTTGTGGCACTTCGGTGTAGGCATCTTCCAGCTCCGTGTCTTTTAAAAATTGCGTTAGTTCCTTAGGGTTATTTTTTGCGCTAATGTCATCAGTTTCGTAAATCACTTTTAGTTCAGATCGCAGTAACACTCGGTCGAAGAACTGGCCATAATAAAGAAGAAGAGATTTAAACGCATCTTCTGGAAAAGTTTTTGCTTTAAATGCATCAAAATTGCGGAGTTCGAGGAATATAAAATCATTTAAACCGTTAAATCTATAGTTTATTTGTTGCTGAATTTGAACGATTATTTCATAAAAGAGGCGTCTGTATGATGTTTGAACATCTCCCACCTTGTCTGTTCGAAGACGCTTGGCTTGTGGCTCTATATTTAATGTCATCATTTTCTCCCAAAATAGGTCAAAGTCATCTCTTTTTTAGCTTAACATGGACTTAAAATCATCCACTTTTTTTAGGCAAAAAGCAATATCATTTGTTTTAGTTTGTAATATATTAAAAACATTGTCCGAGAATGGAAATATTTCTGAAAATATGTTCAACAAATAATTAAAATTAAATTTATTGCTTCTGAGTCCCACGTTTCATTATTTTCCATTATATTTTCAAATAGTTCGATAAGTGATTCACGATTTTCAGATACTGTTAACACAAGTCTTCCATTATAGTTTACCTACCTACCTAGTAGGAGCTACTTTGGGCAATCGTTTGTTGACAATGGAGTCCAAAGCTTGTGTACGTTTTGTTGACTTGGAAAAAAAGCAGCCATGTCACTTAAAGTAACGAAAAATACTTTACACTCTTTAATGTGATTGATGGAGTGGGATAAAACTAAATTTAATTTATGAGCAAAACAATAGACAAACACAGCACTTGGAAAAGTTTCTCGAACTTTAGCTTGCAGACCCCCTAATTGCCCTGCCATCACTGCAGCTCCATCATAGCTTTGAGCAACTAATTTTTTCTCTCCATTAATTTCTTTAGTAACGTTATAAACTATGGTATATAATGCATCTGCTATACGATTTTCGGACACATTAGTATATTAGATAATTGGCTAAAATTAGTGATATCAGTTGTTTCGTCCAGAACAATTGCAATGAACCGCGCCTCGCCAATCTCCTGCTTAATTCTTTTTAGAATAATGGTTGCAACAGCGGAAATTAAATCATTCTGGATTCGATTCGACTTTCCGCAAAAACGCTAGACTGCTCTAAACGAATTTTTAATGCAATCATCATATTTAGCCATTAAACTAAGTTAACCTTGAAAATTTCCTCTATTTGAAGAAACCCTTGTTTCGTCATGACCTCTAAATCCCAATTCGAGCTGTCCGAGAAAACGAGCAACATCGATAAGTCTTCTTAATATTTGTCTATTTTTATCGTATTTTGTGGTTAAATTTTTCATAGGCGGTTTTGCCCTTCCTTTGGAAATTATTTGAAGCTTATCAGCGAAGTTTAATGTTGAAAATCCCTTTATTATTAAGACACACACCACACATTCACACACACTCTTCTTACTAAATTCTCCAACATTTTCAACGTTATTATCGACAGCCGAAGTTGACAATATTTGCATATCCACGTCCGTATTATTGTCTTTAATATCGCACCATGCACGATGCGACGTACGTATCACACAACACACGGATAGCCCTTCAAACAAAGAACCTACTCCAACGATAGCATCCACCACCACTTAAAGCACGCGACTGAAATGCAAAAATTGCAAACAGCCGGTGGAAAGTTCAATAACCTCTGACTCGATTCACAGGAAATCAAGCATACATAGGTTCTATTCGATATTCTATTGTGGCTGGGTCGGAGTCAAGGCCGCATTTATTATGGGCTTGATAATTAAGATAATATTTTAGCATTTTTAACATAAACTAAATTAATGGTTTCAAAAATTACATTTTAGAAGATGTTTTGTAATTTTTTTTTGGGGAAGCACTGCTTCCCTTGCTTCCATGGACTGCACGCCCCTGGTTCAGAAGAAAATTTAACATTAGGATAAAACAAAACTGTGGTTGAAAGCAGCCAACTAGATTATTTTTCTAGAATAAATTTCTTTGTCGCATAATGCTTTATATTTTGCTTTTTACTTTCAAATCGGTATGTTTTACAGTTTAAAATACAAGAGGTAAATAAGTTTTTAAATAAACCAAACTATCCAAATTTATGCGTAAGTTTTTCTTTAAATTTAGTTAACAAGGATAGGCGTAGTCTACTTTAACCCCTTCCACTCATTTTAAAAAAGTGAAAAATTATGCAGATAGTATGTTTTCATAGTAGTCATACTCCCATAAAATTTCATTATTCTTTCGCTATTCGTTTTTAAGATAAAAAATAAAAACATGATTTTTCCGCTATCTTTGTACCGCAATATCTCCCTAATAGTTGACTTTTGCCCTAACGTTGATAACAAACTGCCCTTTATTTTTATATATATCAACAAGGAATATCAAATTCAAATTCCCTATTCTGCTCCCTTACTTTTTAGTCTTTCTACTATTTTAAAAGCTATTTGGCATAATGATCATTCGTCCACAGCCATAATAAATCTATAAAAATTCCGACATTTTGCTAAATAATCCTTAAAGGCTAGATCGGATGAGAAAAACGCAATATTGATGTAAAAAAGTCTCGGCTATCCAAAAAAAAATCCAAATAAAAAATATGGTGTACCATTTTTGTCTTTAAAAATATGCAATGCAAGTCCCGTACGGACGCCGCTGGTAGAAATTAAAAAAATGTGTCTTGATGCGTAGAAAATGTGTATAAAATTTCACGAAGTTATCTAGAATGATATCCCAAATATAAAGAAAAGGTCAAATTTGTCAAAAAGAAAAACCTAAAAAAATATTACTATCGGTTTTATTATTTTTTATAAAAATATTTATCATGTATGTTTTGAAAAGTTAAAGTATATTGTTCAGAATTAAATGTCAACGCACCAACCACTGTAAGCCAGTCATTCGTCAAAAACCAACGAAAGCAAACCCATCAACAACATATTTTAAGCCGAAATAGATAAGGTGGTGTCAAAGACTGATTAGTTTTACTCCATACTTAGCCACACGCAATTCCCCTTGGTGTAAAGTATTAATCGCTTGCACTCAAACCCATCAGTGTGAATTAATGTAGAGCATTTTTTAATAAGAGGCGTTTGACAAATGGCTCAGTTTTACAAATCACACGGCAGAAAGATATGACTCGGCTTATGAAATATGATTATAATACCGGCCATGTGGCCGACACATGAAAGTCGGGTAGTAAGAACAAATAGCCCATAAAATGAAGGATTCTTTAGATGTTTTTTATGGCTTTTTGTGGTTTGGCGCTCTTGCAACTAATGCGCCCGACGATGGCAAAAAAATGCCTTTGCTGCTTTCACTGTTTAGATTGTTTTTATGTCTTTTTAAGGCATAATCCATCATGTTATTATTTCCATGTAGTACTTCCAGCTGCCAGATATATATATATATATATATATATATATATATATATATATATATATATATATATATATATATATATATATATATACATACTATCATTTAATACTCCCAACGAAAGCCAGGAGTCACAATGTAATTCAATGCCGGTCGTGGTATTAGCCAGCGGAGTAGTTGTTTTTGTGATTCAATTTTGTGCCTTTGCCCTACACGGGGCTGGCTAGTCTATGGCGGCCTGATGAGCTCTAATAAGAGCGAAATCGCGATCGTCGTTTGACTAAAATGGATCATTGTATCTGCTGTGATGCAGAACATGTTCCAAACAAGGATCATTTTCTTGTTATGACGTTGGTGTAAGTGGAATGAAAACATACTATCATATATATATATATATATATATATATATATATATATATATATATATATATATATATATATATATATATATATATATATATATATATATATATATATATATATATATATATATATATATATATATATATATATATATATATATATATATATATATATATATATATATATATATATCTTACTCAAATAAGAAACCATCCATGTGACACTCGAAAACGAAACCGTCTATGAAAGTAGAAAAGTTCTACGAGCTAAGCATAACCCTTAGCGACACCTATTAGGGCTCCGGAGAGTTCCGGCTGCAACCTATAAGATTATTAATACGCGTCGGTATTAACTGTAAACAAATATAAATGTGCTTCCACACATTTTTATTCAAATGTAGAAAAGCAAAAATATTTAATTTTTGCAGGAACACGGCCTACGAGAAGAAATTGCTTTCGATTATGTCACAGGTAGTGTTGCCAACCTTAAAAATTAAAAGTCGATAGATTCGAGCATGAAAAATCAGTAGATTAATACAAAAAATCCGTAGATTATAAAAACATCAATATTATAAAAAAAAACTTTTATTTAAGAAAAACGTTAAAAAACTCTCATAAGACAAACAAAAATTCAACAAATTCAAAGTTTTAAATAATAATAAATTATGAGAATGTTAAAAAGGGCAAATGAACAGACTGAAATGTATTAACAATTGCTGCTTTATTGCTTACACTTTCAGATATTAATTCTATTTATCACTAGAAGAATATAAATTTAGTTTGTTCATTCTTGAAATTAATTCTTTATTTACAGTAAAATCGTAACAAACGTTCTTGCCGACATACCTTTTTGTTTGTAACAATCCGTGTTTAATTTGTTTCTTATTTTTAATTTCATTAGGTGTATGGATGAAAATATTAGTTCTCAAAAATATCATTAAATGGCGCAGAAAATCGGTATATCGGTAGATTAGTTTCAAAATCAGCAGATCTACCGATAAATCGGTAGTGTTGGCAACGCTGGTCACAGGATACTAACCTGCGATCGGTTTCAGGGCTTTTACCCTCATCAGGTAGGCTTGTATCGAGGGAGATCTCAAATAAGAGATCATCCATGTGATAGAATCGAAAATGAAAACGTCTATGAAAGTAAAAAAGTTCTACGAGCTAAGCCTAACACTAAACGCCATCTGTTGGGGCTCCGGAGAGTTTTAAAAGTATGCATTTTTTCAAGCTTTTAGCTTTATAATATATTCGACAGGTTTACGTCTCTTAGGAACCTATTACTCAGGTTATTTGTTTTCGGTGAAATGCTATTTGCTCTCAGTTTGTTGTAAGATTGTAACGTAGTAAAAAGGGAAAGATCTTTAAGATTAATTCTACAAACAGCGTGTTACTAGAGTTACCGAAATATGTGAAACAAAATTCCAAAGTCTCTTGAAAGCATGTAGAAATTAGCTAGTGGTTCAAGATGAGATGAAATCAAATAAAAGCACTGTAAGGTTTGCCCAGATTTAATTAAAGGCCATTCGCAAGATACAGGATGTTTAGAAAGCAGGCTAAAAGATTTTAAGTAATGATTCCTCAGATAATTCCAAGGCAAAAAGGTGATATAGATATATGTCCGAAACAGCTAAGTTTTGAGATACAAATTTTTGAATGTTTAAAAAAAATCAATCAGCAAATTTATTTTACTTCCAACAGAAGCGTTTGCGGGGGTATTCCATTAACATTTATAAGCCTCTGATTTTTTTGAATCTAAAAGTTTAGAACTGTAGAAAATTGCCTGAATTCAGTGTTCAGATTTCATGGAGTAAATATCCCTGAAGATGATGAAGAAGACGAAACGTCGGACAGTAATTCCAATTTGACATGATTTCTTGATATTCTGAATTCGTAAAAATATATTTTTCCTGGATCATCTTCGCAGTGGTATTCCATGTTGATTTTACACAATTCTCCTTATAGTCCTTTCCTTTTCATCTTGAAATTCCATTCCTCTAGCATGTCGGCAATTTTACTCGTAGGAGTAAAGCAAAGCAATTTTTACTGCCGTTCTTCACAAAAATATATACAACGGGTGCCAAATGGGTGCTTTAATTTTCGTTGAGTTGATGGTAATAGATTTTTTTAACAAAATTTTGTGTTTGTTCTAATGGACCTTGCCCGAAACGCGTATTAGAAGTATCTTGCATCATTTTTCTGATGAAAATTGACTGACAACTACTTGACATGTCAAATAATATTAATTTTAACAATAAGGTAACTATGAAAATAAAATTGCCTCAATTTAAAACTGAGTTGCATGGCCGTTTTTAGGGGTGTGCACGGTGTGCCGGCACAAAGGCGGCCAAATTATTGGGGCGGCCGCAGTCATTTGATTACAAAAATATACCTATATTTTTGTTTTCAAAATAATGAAAAATTAAATTATATTTTGTTAGGCTTTTAAGATAAAACATTCATAAGAAATTTATTACCGGTCATTTCTTTTTTTGCTGTGCATGAGTTGCCGAAATTACAATAGAACTATTTATAGCAGCGTTCCTTGGAAAAGCAATAAAAATGATAGATAAGGGCGGCCGCCTTTCAATGCAAAAATGTTTGTTTATACTTCATAATTGGTATGTGTACAGTATATAGTTTTATATAGCTCTATATACTGTAGAATGGGGCAGTTTTTAAATGTTTTGTTTTTCTTTTTAGTATTCGATTAACTAGCGAGAGTTTAACAGTGATATAAAGTGTTTGTTGTTTAGTTATTTTTTCCTACATTTTGCAAAAGTGAAATTTCAAAAGAAACAAATTTTCGTAATTTAAAAAGGTAAGTTCTTCGGATAGATATTACTTTACTTAATATTACCATCCAAATCCGCATCTTACGTTTTGGATTTAATATTAAACATGTGAAAAAAAATTTTTTTTAGCTTGAGATCAAAAAGTGGTTTATTGTTAATTTTATGTCTAGATTAATTTTCTATATTTCAAGTTTTAAAAAATGTATAAAGTAGTTTTACTAATTTACTTATCTAATAAAAATATAATAATTATATTTATTTTTTGGGTCATTTTAAAAACAAAATCTGATGCTAGATTACAATTTTACTTATTATTTATAAAAAATTCCATTTGGTGCGAACTTAATTGGGGATACTATAAAATTATATCTTCGCAAATTCAGAACTATTACATAAACTAAATTTTCTAACTTTAATTACCTTTCAATTTTATTTCCAGATGTCCGATAGAAAAACAAAGCGTTTATCTGGAGCTCAATATAAAAAAAGAAAATTAGAAAAGGAAGAAAACAAAAAAAAATTAAGTGGATCTTTGCAAAAATATTTAGTTCCATCAACATCGTCACAGGGTACAGATACAATTGAGGATGAAAATGTAAAGGATGCACATAAAGTAAGCGACCCTGAAGAAAAAAAACACCCTGAATCAAATACAGAAATAGATAATGAAGAAAAGATGCTCTTAACCGATGATAATCCTAACTTAAACGAAGTTATCCCTGAAACTAATGATGATTTTGATGTCAGCGACCCATTCACCTGGCCGGATATTTTACAAAATCAAGTTATTGAGCAAATAGTACAAAACGATTTTCAGCATATAGAAAAAAAATTTCCTTCTGATGAATCGGGAAGGAAAATTTCTTCAACTCAATATTTTCGAATTTTGCCAAATGGTGAAAAAATTAAAAGGGCTTGGTTGGTATACTCTTGTAGAGCAAATAGCATTTTTTGTCTTTGTTGTAAAATATTTTGTAAGGAAGTGTTTAAGTTAAATAGCAAAATGGGGTATTCTGATTGGCGACATCTTTCACATATTTTATCCAAGCATGAATCTTCTATACATCACTTGCAAGCTAATCAAAAATGGGTTGAGTTAAAAATGTCATTAAATAAAAAATTAACTATTGACAAAGAACGGCAAAATTATTTTGAACTTGAAAGGGAACGCTGGCGCTCTATCTTAAAAAGAGTTATTGCAATTATTCAATTTTTAGCTGGACAATCATTGGCATTTCGTGGAAAAAGTTCCGTCTTATACGAACAAAATAATGGCAATTTTTTAAAAACTGTTGAAATGGTGGCAAAATTTGACCCAGTGTTATCCGAACATCTAAAAAAAATTACAAAGACCCAAGAATCAAAAAGTAAAATAACTCACTATTTGGGAATTCATTTTCAAAACGAAATAATTACTTTGCTAGCAAAAAATATTTGCCATCATTTTACGACACTCTTAAAAAAATCCAAATATTTTTCCATAATTTTAGATTCTACTCCAGATGCAAGTCATACAGAGCAAATTACATTTGTAGTCAGATATGTAGACTGTAACGAAGAAAATGTTGTCATAAAAGAATGTTTTTTGGGTTTTTTTCCTATTTTATATACAACTGGGGAAGGGATTTTTAACCTATTGGTTAATGATATTTTGCCTAAGTTTGAATTAGATATTAGGGATATAAGAGGTCAGGGCTATGATAATAGGGCCAATATGTCCGGAAAACATATCGGACTTCAACAAAGGGTAAAAAATGTTAATTCCAGGGCTATATTTGTTCCTTGCACCGCTCACACACTAAATCTAGTAATAAACGATTCCGCTAAAATCTCCCACGAAACAATAAATTTTTTTAACATCGTGCAGGAACTGTATGTATTCTTTTCTTCTTCTCCTTTTCGTTGGGATGTTTTAAAAAAAATGTTAGTAATTTAAATCTTACATCGGTAAGTGACACCCGATGGGAAAGCAGAGTTAAAGCGCTTAGACCACTTCAATCAACTAGGAAATATTTGTAAAGCTTTGGTTGAGCTTTCAGAAGATGTTACAAGAGACTCAAAAACAAAACTAAGTGCCAATTCATTATTAGAAAAAATAAAATCATTTACTTTTATCTGTAGCTTAGTCATATGGTACGAGTTAGTAGTTAAAATTGACGTAGTCAGTAAATTATTGCAAAAAATTAATATTGATCTGACTCAGTGTGTCACATCATTAAAACATGTACTTAACTTTATTAACGAAATGCGATCGGACCAAAGTTTTAACACTTACATAGAAATTTCATCCAATTTAGCAAATGAAATTGATGTGGAACCAGATTTTCCAGAAGTTCGTATAAGGCGGAAAAAATCCCAATTTAGTTATGAAAGTACAGACAATGTATTAACTAACGAACGAGAGAAATTTAAAATAAATTTTTATTATACTGTTATTGACCGAGCTAGAATATCAGTAGAAGAAAGGTTTAATTCTCTTTCGTATTGCAGTAATATTTTTAACTTTTTAACACGGTTTCATGATGTGACATCGGATGATTTAAAACAAAAATGCGTTGAACTTGAAATCGCATTAACCGAAGACGAATCGAGGGATATAAGTGGCGTAGAACTATTTGAAGAAATTGTTACATTTAAATCTCTAACAGATCAAATCAAACCTATTGAGATTCTAAAATTTAATTATAGTAATAATTTGGTCTCATCTTTTCCTAATTTATGTATAAGCTTGAGAATTTTTTTAACAATACATAACATTCTCAAAATTAAAAATAATAAAAAACTATTTAAGATCTTCTATGTCACAGGAAAGGCTTACAAATTTAGCTATAATTGCCATTGAAAATGAAATTTGTGAAAATTTGGACCATAATAAAATAATAGACGAGTTCGCAAGTACAAAAGCCAGAAAAATATTTTTGAAATGAAGAGGTTGTTTTTTTATTGGGACTTGCTTAGTTTTATACTTAGATACAATATAAAAGATACCAATTTTTGTTTGTTTGGCTTTTATATTATTTGATATTTAAATAATTAATAGTTTAAACATTTGTATTTTGTTTTATGTTGTTTATTGTTTCGTTTAATAGATTATTACCTTATGTTATGATACAATGTTACTTGTTAATGTATACGTAGGAACTTAAACATATTTTTTTGTTCAATAAATATTGTTTTTTTTTTTGTTATAAAAGGGCGGCCGTTTTATTTCTGCACAAAGCCGGCCGAGGGGCTAGGAACGGCCCTGCTGAGTTGGGTGTCAATTTAGAATTGCTGATTGGTTCAAAAGGCTTATTGGCTTGAAATTATAAGAGTGAAGTAGTCACCAATAAATTTCATCGTGATATTTTTCCCCTGGCCCCCAAAAATAAACCAAAAATTTGTATTTTAAATAAAGGCGTTGTTATTCTTAAGACAACAAAACACAATGACGTTTAAAAAACTATCTGTTCTGTCAACGCTGGTACATTAACGGAAACCTTTTCCGATTACACGGTTGACAATGAAAAGATGTCATCAGTGTTTAAAATAAATCCGAGAGACATGCTGAGAGCGTTTTCCTTTCTGTATATACGTACGGAATCTGACGAAAGATTTTTATTTGGATTAATAATTTCTTCGAACGGCGTCGGTATTTTCTGAAAACCATTCAAGATCATTTTGTTGTAAATATTATTCTTAATATGATATTGAAGTTTATATTTACAAGATTTGAAACAAAAGCATATCGAACCAAGTTTTAAAAGTTAGTGTGGCAGTTCAGAGACCTGAATGTGGATGTACTTATATGAATTGCTCTTAGTATCGTTACTTACTGGGTTATTTATTCTAAATTCTGTTTTGCAAATATACAAGTTCTTTTGTAAAATTCTATATCATTGTTCAGTGGTTCGCAATATTTTAATTTCGTGAAACCTTTTTTCGGAAATGCAACATGCGTGGAGCCCGATCTATCCTACCAATGTTCAAAATAAAAGTGCATATTTGTTCAGATATTTAAAATAATAAATGACTAAATAGTTGCAAAAATAAAATTTCCTAGCTTATCGGGTTACGAACAACAAGTTATAGCTCAGTTTCACTGATGTAATACACGTTACATTTGAATTTCTTACTTAATTTACTTTAAATATGTTCAGAAATCACAATGTTATATTAAACCTTTTACCTATCAACTTGTATGGTAAAACAATTACATTGGCGTAAGATCAAAGTGATGCTTCAAACAGGTAAAGAACGCAAACAAATACAAAATCGAAAGTTCTAAAAATGCTGTTGAACGTGACCACCATTATTCTCCACGCCTTTTTCAAATATTGCAATAGCATGGGTAAGTGACCCTAGCAAAATTTTGGAATTTTATGCCCTAGATGTTTTAAGCATCCCCAAAAAAAAATCCATTAAGGTAAGATCCGGACTATTTGTGGGCCAAAATATCACAGTTCCTCCATTTCCAATCCATCCTTGGGGTATTCTCTTATAAGGTATTCTTTCACAGCTCGAATGCCACACTGATTGTATCAACATTAAATGGAAGATTGTCAATACACTCTGTAATTTCTGTTTGCAAAAGTTCCAAATACCGATTGCCAGTTAAGTTTTCGTCAGTAAAAATAGGCCCTAAAATACAAGGTTATTCACGCAACCCGTTCATTAAAAGTTTTTGATGATGCCATTTAGATAAAAATTTCAAATTTTGGAATTAAGGTAAGGTCAAGGAGTACTTCTTTTTTAAAATATTTTCAACTTCTTGTCACTTCCGGTTTAACCGGAAGTTGGTATCAACTTGCTTATTTTAAATGGAACACCCTGTATTTTATGATATTTTTGGATTCTACGGAGAATTTTAAGGCTATTTTATGTAGCATGTCCTTTACCTAGATTCAAGCGTTCTTAAGATATTTGACCTTGAACCGATGAGCCTTCGGGGTACCAAATTTTAAAATCTCATATTTTTGTAAGTTTTGAAGATATAATCTTCATATTTTGCAGACGATCGGTAAATAATCTTAGGTTTCTATTTTTTTTATTGAATTTGGCTATTTTTATACAGGGTGGCCTAAAGTCAGCGGCAAACATTCACATTTTCAAAGCCGCTAAAGTCCATTTTTTTAAATGGGACACCCTATACCTTTATGCACTATCAAATGTAGAATTTTATTTTCTATCGAACTGTATTAAGGTTCCCTATACCTATTCGTAACCATTTTCGCAATAATTGGGTTTTATAAAAATATCGTATGTATTTGCTTAAATGTTTACATGTTCCAATGGTGAGCCATGGAAAAACAATTGAGATCCAATATCCAATATGACAGATGATTAGTATGCGTTATTTATCGAAAGCTGTCAGTGATAAACTAAATCTTCTAAATCGAAATGGAAGAATACTCAAACGCTGATATTCTCAATCTATTTTATATTCATGGAGAATGTTATAAAATTTTGGAGAGAACGTGTCGTGTATTTAATGAACGCCACCCTGATTTGTCGAAAATGAACAAGTCAAAATTCAAGAGGATTGAAACGAACTTTTTGCGTTTTGGCAAGGTTAAAGTTACAAAAAATGTTTCGAAACCAGTGAAAAATGCCGAGGATAACGTAATAAACACATTAGCTTATTTCCACGCAAACCCGCAAAGTTCAATACCGTCCAGAAAACGATTTGGGAATTTCTTCTTCATCTGTCCAAAGAATCTTGAGCGAACATCATATGCACCCTTATTTATTCCTTCCAAAACGTGCAAGCCTTGAGACCTGGTGATGACGTCCGACGAGTACAATTTTGCGAATTCATGTTTTTGAAAATTCAAGAGGACCCTCAATTCTTTTCAAAAATATTTTGGACCGATGAAGCGAAATTTTCTAGAGAAGGAATAACAAATAGAAGAAACGAACATGTCTGGGCAGCAGAAAATCCGCACGCTTTACGCGAAACGCTTTCTCAAGAGAGGTTTAGCTTCAATGTTTTCGGTATAGTATTAAATGATCAGGTGCGGCACTGTATTTATGAAGACAATTTAAACAGTGATAAGTATTTGGAAATTCTACGAGGGACGGTTTCTGAATTTATAGAAGAAATTCCTATTGCAAAATTATTGGTATCAATTAGATGGGGCACCCGCACATAATTCCGCTGCAATTTATCTCCAATTATCTCGAATTTTTGAAGATCGCTGGATTGGTCCCAATGGCCTCGGAGATGACCCCCGCGATCACCTGATTTAAACCCCTAGACTTTTATTTTTATCAAAGGTAAAGTCTATGCTTTCCCAGTAAATAACCAACAAGATTTACTGGACAGGATACGAACAGCTTTTGCCGAATTAGAAAACGGACAAATTCAACGGGCCACAGCAACTGTACAAAGAAGAATTGAAATGCGTCTTCAAATGAACGGACAGCATATAGAACATTTGTTATAATTCAATTTTATTATTTTATTTATTTATTGTTGGTTGTCAGATTGCTATAAATTTTAAGTTCACTAAAACAAGTTTAGAACAGTCTCGAACTTAGTAGATATGGTTAAAAATAATGTAAACAATTTATTAAATTTTTTATAACTTTAACTTTTCTGAAACGAAAAAATTTCGTTTCAATCCTCCTCAATTTTCTCTTGTTCATTGGCGATAAATGATGATGTTTTTCATTATAAACATGGCTCGTTCTCTCCAATATTTTGTAACATTCGCCGCGAATATAAAATAAATTGAGAATATCAGCTTTTGACTATTATTTTATTTTAATTTAAAAGTTTCAAATCAGCTGTCATGTTGAATAGAAAAGCACAACAATGGTTTTTCCATGGCTTACTACGGGAAGGTGTAAGCATTTAGCAAATACATATGACAGTTCAATAAAAACCTGATTATTTCGAAAATAGTTACGAATAGGTATAGGGAACCTTAATACAGTTCGATAGAAAATTAAATTCTACATTTGATAGTGCATAAAGTTATAGGGTGTCCCATTTAAAAAAACGGACTTTAGCGACTTTGAAAATGTGAATGTTTGCCGCTGAATTTAGGACACCCTGTATAAAAATAGACAAATTCAATAAAAAAAATAGAAACCTAAGATTATTTACCGATCGTCTGCAAAATATAAAGATTATATTTTGAAAACTTACAAAAATATGAGATTTGGTACCCCAAAGGCTCATTTTCGGTTCAAGGTTAAGTATCTTAAGAACGCTTAAACCTAAGTATAGGATATGCTACATAAAATAGCATTAAAATTCTCCGTAGAATCCAAAAATATCATAAAATACAGGGTGTTCCGTTTAAAATAAGCAAGTTGATCCAACTTCCGGTTAAACCGGAAGTGACAGGCAGTTGAAAATATTTCAAAAAAGAAGTACCCCTTGACCTTTCCTTAATTCCAAAATACCAGTTGCCCATTCAGTTGCAATGAAAGAAAATTATGAAAATATGGGCACGATTTTGGATAAAATACTCTACAATACGTATAAATGGCAGATATGTGGGGACTTAAAAGTTATAGCGCTATAAATATATATATATATATATATATATATATATATATATATATATATATATATATATTAAAACAATCTTGATACAATTTAATTAATATATATATATATATATATATATATATATATATATATATATCCACAAATAAATTGTAGTGGGACTTCAGGGGAATATACAAAATATTCCTGTTTTCTTTATTTATGGGACAGTCGTGCCATAAATCAGCATTATCTAACAAAAATTTGGCCAGAAAGATGCAAATTTCAACCGGGATCTCAAAATGTTAAATTTATACCTCTTGTTGATCCCAAAAATGTTCTTTTGCCTCTTCTTCACATTAAACTTGGGCTGATGAAAAACTTTGAATAAAGATGGTGATGGAATTAAATACCTAAGACAAGTTTTTCCTCAGTTAAGTGATGACAAATTAAAAGAAAGCATTTTTATTGGGCCACAAATCAGAAAATTGCTGGACGATGTCAATTTTACGGAAAAGCTTACCAGGCAGGAACTCAGGAATGGAATGGAAAGTTTAAATAGTGTTTTAAGTTAATATTTTTCTCGTTTGCTTTTCTCTTAGATGTATGGTATGTTTAATAGGCGAAAACTGTAAACATAGTCAAGAAACAGGGTTAAGAATTTTCTGAAATCATTTTTCTATAGATATTAAGTATCGTAACATTCGATATGGTTCTACAACTCTAACAAGAAAACCCTATGTGCCGCAACTTTCTATTTATCATATTCGTATTTGCATAGGTCCATTCTATTAGATTATGCTATTCTGATTTGTGTTACAACAAAAAAAATTTTTTTGTCGGGCAGTATAATTCCAAATCATTAAAGGGTATGATCCCATGTTATGTAAGAGTGGCACTTTATGTATATTACCTGAACTGTCACTCTTAAACATTTACAGTAATTTCCCTTTCACCTCGTGTAATAATTTATATATTTAATTTTAATTCTTACAGTATTAAGTATCGCAACCATGAAAATATCCTATAATGAACGTCTAATGCTATTTAAAATGGTTTTATCTCATCTTTTCCCTTTAAGAACATCCTGACCTTTGGTTTATAACATATCGTTTATGTAACAAAACGGTATAAATTATTAAAACCCTCACGTAAAACCTCCGTCATTGTCGATATAGATACAAAATCAATAAAAGTCTAATTTCAGATATCCTTAAAAATACAAGGGATGATGCCATCTTAGGCTTTTCCCTAAATCCCTATTTATATTGGCCGTTCTTTTTGTCTTACCGTTTGATTCTGGATTTATAGCTTATAAGGGAATTGCCTTAGGGACCCAGGAAAGATATATCTCCTAAACTCTAACTGGACGTTCTTTTATTTCGAAGTGATACGGATTGCCGAGGTGCGCGACACCGCGTGTCAATTTTTTTAAGTCAAATTTTTAGTAGACAGATGGCGAGGCGAGGCGTTCCACAATAACAGCACTTTGCCAATAGCAGTTGATTGTTATCCTAACACGTTTAAGTACCTTATGGCAATGGCATTTTTCTTAACGCTTAGTAAATTTTTCTTCAGTCTCACTAATTTTAAATAAAAAAAATCACTCAGCCAAAGCATACAAATTATAACCGTGAACATACTTTAGAAGCATCTTAATTAAATATTGAACAAGTAAGGAATTATTTAACCTCTTTTTCTGAGCAGAACACGAAGGCTGAAGGCCTGAGTACTAAGTACAGTGGTTGCTTTTAAGTGAAAAGATGGTAAGATTATTGAAAAGGACTTTGCTGGTAACATACTTTGGATATAAACGAGCAAACAAAGTGGAAGGTCCTTGGTCTTTGCACTTGGACGATATGAATGTGAAAACAGATTTCATGAAGATAGTTAATTTTTATCAAGAAATTCGTCAAAAGAGAATCCGTGGTTGCATTTGTAAATTAGAGACAGATCTGGCATAATTTGACGATTGCCATTCAAGAGGATAGCTCCCATTTGGACAGGATTTTAAGAATCGAAGGCAAACCTGCTCGTAATATATACGAGCAATACTCATGGTCCGACTTGATATGCCTGTGTAAGTGTAAAAGGTATATAAAGGTATAGGTTGTTGGAAAAAAGTATTTTGGTGTTCGGAAAAAGTACCCTCATTTTTTGGCAGCTGCTGTAGTAATTAGGCTGATTTAATCATGCCACTTTTGCGACAAAGGAGTTTATATTTTGTGTCCATTCTTATTGTTATCGTCGCTAGTGGTTCGTCATTCCTATTGTAGTTTTCATTCAGACTACGTTGTTCAAAAAATTATTCTTAGGTAGTAAAAAGAAAGTATCACATACATCATATGCAAAAAATGTTCAAAAAATACTTGTAAACGTATCTAAAAGTGACAAAGTGAGTGAATTAAAAAAAAATAACACAATAAATATTAAAATTGCAAAATGGACTGGTAGTAAAAATTCCAAAACTTGTATTGGTATTAAGAAGGATTGGGACACTGTTAGGCAATTTTTTCGACAGCCTTCTCTTGCTTCATCAGTTATTTGCATTAATAAAATAATGAATGAGTTTCTTGTAATCTTAAAAATAATTTCGTGTGACTTTGTTATGAATATAGATACATTTTTGATATACATAATCATCAACAATTATTTATGGAATAGTAATCGTAATACTTTAGACCAGGGGTGCTCAAACGGTCGATCGCGAGTGCTTTTTGAGTAGATCTCGAGAAGAAAAATTTGTTTAATAAGTAGGTACTTAACTACGAAAATTTATTACGTAATAAAATAACACTCTGCTAGCGGCAAAAGGCGGCTTTATCAAAGGAACGCGCGGTACTTGTCAAAGAAAAGCCGCGTTTTTTATTCTTACCGCTTTTCTAGAAATTTCGGGCGGCGCGTTTGACGGGAACATTCGAGACTTTCGTTCACGCCGATATAAATGTTGCGCCTGCAGGAATTGGAGTCATTCTGAATTGCAACTTGAAGGCAATACTACGACGATACAAAGTTTATTATTAAATAGTACAAAATGAGTGCAGCGGAGAAATCGAAAACGTATCATTTTAATAACGATTGGGAGGAAGAATTTTTGTTTTGTATGGTGAAGGATAAGCGCATTTGTCTTATTTGTCGTGCGTCAGTTGCAATACCTAAGCGTGGTAACTTAGAGAGGCATCATAAAACGGTTTATAAAAACTATGAAAAGGATTTTCGGCCACAGAGTGAATTAAGAAAACGAAAAGTACTTGTCTGAAAAAAGAACAAACCATGTTCACAAGACCAGCCAAACAATCAAAAGCTGCTACGATCGCGTCATTTAAAATATCTCCTATATTGGCGAAACACAAGAAACCATTCGAAGATGGATCGGTTGTGAAGGAAGCATTTATTGAAGCGGGTGAGACTTTATTTGGAGATTTTAAAAATAAAACAGAAATCATGTCTGCTATTAGAGAATTTCAGTTATCTTGTCCGACTGTCACAAGGACATGGCAGATAAACTAAAAAATGATATCATGGAATGTACATACTTTTCTTTACAGTTCGAGGAATCCACCGATATGACAGACACTGCCCAGCTGTGTATTTTTATTCGGATGGTATTCAATGACATGTTGGCTGAGGAAGAATTTTTGACAATCAATCCTCTGAAGGGGAATACCCGTGGCGAAGATATATATGACGTTTTCTTCAATTTTGTATAAAAAACTACAAGCTACCAATATATAAATTAGTGTGCATTACAACCGATGGAGCACCAGCAATGACTGGAAACAAAAACGGTTTTGTGGCATTGTGTCGAGCTAATGAAGATTTCCCTTGATTTTTTTCAATTCATTGCATTATACATCAACAAGTTTTATGTTCAAAAGTTTTAAACACGGAGGAAATTATGGGCATTGCAACAAAAATTGTGAATTCCATCCGTGCACGTAGCTTGCAACGGCGGCTCTTTAAGTTGCAGTTGGAAGATAGGGAGTCAGCTGAATACACTGAATTAGTTCTTCACACGGACGTCAGGTGGTTGAGTCGCGGAAAATTCCTAGAAAGGTTTCAAGAATTATTGCCCGAAATAACAGCTTTTCTAGATGAAAGAGGTGATGACACTCAGATGTTGAAAAACGAAAAATGGCTGACTGATTTGGCATTATTGACTGACATCACAATGCACTTAAACACCATTAACTTGGAGCTTCAAGGTAAAGAAAAAACTGTTATTGAGATGATTAGCGCAGTAAACGCATTCAAAAGTAAATTGCAACTTATGATAGATCAACTGAAAAGAAAGGATCTGAAACATTTTCCGTCTTTGAAAGCAAGGATTCCTCAGTTGAATTATGATACGTATGAGGCTGAATTATCAAATATTTTGGGACAATTCGAAATGCGTTTTTATGTAAAACATTGAGGAATTGGCTACTGAAATAGCAAGTCAGTTTAATATGAACTCATGCTCTGTTGAAATTGAGTTGGTGCAGATTATATCAGATATACATCTCAAAGCTACAGCATCAGATACAAATTTCTGGTGTTTTATATCTGAAGATAAATATTCGAATCTAAGGCAAATCGCCCTTCAACTGAGAGCAATGTTTGGGTCAACTTGCTTGTGCGAGTCTGCATTTTCTGAAATGAAGATAATTAAGTCAAAATATCGCAATCGACTAACTGACAATCATGTCATCATGCTTGCGATTAGCACTGAATGGTTACGTACCTTCTTAAGAAAAATATGCTGAGGACATGCAGTGCCACACTTCAACATTCAAAGTCACCTAAACCCAAACTTTGACTAAAATAATGTATATTGTGCGGAAAGCTAATATCTATATATGCTACGGTACACCCTACCTAGATAGGTAGGTAGGTAGGTAGGGTGTATGTACCATGTATGTACGACAACCCTGATCGTAAGTAGTCTAAAAATATTGAGGTAGATCGCCAGCAGTTCAAGTTTGAGCACCCCTGCTTTAGACTATCTAGTAGAAATAACATTTTCATTTAGGGCTCAGATGTAACTAAAACAACTGCACTTCCAATTATTAAGTTTTTAGAATGTATTTTTGAGTTCAATTGAGTTATCAGATACTTGGAAATCTATTATACACTGAATAAAACGTTTGTTTATGTGATGCCTATGTTTCGGTTGCTAAAAATATTGAGAGGCATCATAAAAGTGTATATCCGAATTTTGAAAAATATTTCCCGTTACATGCTGCCAGAAGAAAAGAAAAGTTGAAACAATTAAAGAACCAGGTAATTGAACAACAGTCAATTGATAAAACAGGCATTTTTAGAAGCTGCAGATTCCTTATTTTCCAACTTTAAAAATAAAGACGAGGTAGTTTTAGCAATAAAATCTATGCAACTTTCTGCTAATACAGTGATGAGACGAGTGGAAATAATGAGCCAGAATACTCTTTCACAGTTAAAAACTGACTTAGATGACTGTGTTCATTTCTCTCTTCAACTGGATAAATCAACAAATCAACAGATGTTGGTGACACCTCCCAGATAGCCGTGTTCGTCAGGATGGTGTTTAGTGATTTTATGATTAAAGAAGATCTTTTAAAGTTTATTCCACTAAAAGGATATACCACTGGACAGGAATTGTTTTTTCATTTAAACAATTTTATATCTTTTGAAAAAATTCCAATTACAAAATTGGTAGGCTTGACAACTGATGGGGCTCCAGCTATGGTGACTTGTGATAAAAGTGGTGCTTCAAACTAAAAATTATTACTGTAATTCAGTGGCTTGGTTAACTTTTTTTGGAAGTTGAATGATACTCAAATACAAAAATGTGTAGGCGTGCTTGTAACTTATACATAAGTATCACTAATTAAACTAACAAATAATAATATAAAAAAAAATTGAAGACGAAACGAAAGTATCGCAGTTCTCTTGGGCAACTTTATCACTGATTATCGAACAACAATTTTCTACTAATATTAAAAATGTAGCTAATAATCTCAGCATATACAGTTCATATATTTGATTAGATTATAAATTTTATCCCCTTAACTATATAAAACCCCAAATTCTGGTTATTGTTAGAACTACAAGAAAAAATTTTCTTTGTTAATAGTTTATAAAAAAAACAAAACACCCAATTTTTATTTTTTTACAGATACTACCACAGATTTTTTTCTGATGAATTATCATCCATTATGCCCTATCTAGTTATTCCTGCCAGGGAGACAGGAGCATCGACCTACATACAATCCGTTCTTTTTCAAAAACTGCACATGTATAGCTAATTCCTAAATAAAATTCAAATAGTCTTCTTTATACCTACATGTTCATATGCCCAATTCCCATTATGAGCAATGCTATGATCTTTCCAATTAACTTGCAGTCCAGTCAAATAAATAATTAAATCCTCAAATCCTAATAAAAGGAATGCCATTAGGAACCATCCATCCACTTCCTTTAATGATTTTGAACAAACTAGCAACGTGTTTCTTTTTTCAATTTAAAGGCCTAAATATCAGAATAATGAATACGTTTCTTCCATAAAACGGGTTCGCAATTAAACACCAATAAATGTCCGCGTCCAAATGGTGTTTTAATGAAGGCCACTAATAAAAAGCGACAAAAATAATAATAAAGTTGACGGAAAACTTTATGAATCATTAAACCACAATAAAACCAAGTAATCGGAAGTAATCTATTGATAAAGCAATGAAAATAAAAGAAAAGTCGCTAGTATTAGTCGTAAAAAATGGAGTGTTCTCGGAAAGAGCGTTCAGCTATCGAAATTTTATCTTTATTCGTAATAAAGTATGTTCAGATTTTTATCTCAAATTATAGGAGTCACGTTTAGAAGTGGATGTGTTCTAGAGATATAAAACTGCTGATAACGCTGAGGTTAAGTTGAATTCTTAATACGAAAGTGTTAACGGGGTGTTGAAATACCAATTGTGCAGGGAATGGCAATCTAGGTCATATAACTTTAAATTGCATTCAAGAAATTAGGTGCTGTGTTAACCTATAATGTTTTTCATTCTGGCTGAAGGACTATTGAATTAAAAAAAATTGGTGATTTTCCTTTACTCGGAGCATCTCTCCCTTTGAACAGGTACAATTTGGAAGCAAACTGTTTATTCTTTGGGATACATATGTAAATCGCTCTCATTCTAAAAATATTTTGAATTATATGGGGTGCGTCAAAAAAGTATGGCTACTAAAAGTTTTATTTTTTCAAACAGGACACCCTTTATTTTTAAATTCTACATAAAATTTTAACTCTTTTTTGTATAACATGTTATATGGCTAAAATTGATACTTTCTTAAATATTTGGCTTTAAACGAAAAAAAATACAAATTTGATGCACATCTATGATTAGTAATATAACGCCTAGTTGTGCCACTAAAAATAAAATATTTTGCTTCTGCACAAAATAGGCATGGAATAACGGACTGCTTTCGTAATATTGAAGATATTACGTACAGGGTGTCCAAATTTAAATACCCAACTTTAACATATTTAAACCAATTTATTTCAGTTTTTTTTAAATGGAAACCCCTGTATATTTTTATTTTTTCTTTTTTAACATAAAAAATCTACAACTTTTATTATATATATCATATATCTATCTTCAATAGTTTTCGAAATATTTTAAAATTCCTTTTTTTTTGCGTAATTTAGAAAATTACCAACTCGATCAAAGTAGCCATAGTAGCTGTCAGTAAGACAAAAGTATTTAATATGAATACAATAGTTTATTATCTAAAATTAATCCAATAATGAAAATTTACATAATATAATAATTTGTTAATAAAATTGGTACAAAAAAAATGATCTCATAACCTTAAGAATTTAACATCAGAATCTACAGTAAGCAAGACTACAAGAAAATATAAATATCCATTTCATATTACATTAAACCAAGAGTTACACGCTGAAGATTTTAAAATCCGTGTTAAGTTTTGTAACCCAATGATAAGGCGAGTAGGGCCATTTCCGAACTTTTTAGGCAATATTATGTTTTTGGAATGAATCTTACATTTCAAAGCAAAGGATCCGTGAACTGGCATAATATTATAAATATTTAAAAATTGTGTTGAAAAAGGGGTCTACTCGTCTAGTTTGCAAATAAGTAAATACACTTCAATGAAGGAATACATTTCAATTTAGATAGTCGAAAACTTAGATTAATAGGTACTAATGTTTAAAGTTATACAGAAAAAAACACTTATGAGACTAAAAAAAAATCGCTTTTAAAAGTTAATCAAATGTTTTCATAGTTATATTTTAAAAGATGCTCAAATAAGCGTCCGCCTTCACGAATACACATGTTGAACCTTTTAATAATATTTTGCCTAGTTTTAACTAGCATGACTGGTGATATAGTGGCGCATATATCCCTGATTCGTTCCTGCATTTTCTCCCTTGCTGTAGGTGGTTGGGTGTAAACACGACCTTTAATATAACCCTAGAAGAAAAAATCTAATGGAATCGCAAGATCTGGGTGGCCATTCGAGAAAACCGCTACGACCAATACATTTTTGATTAAAATTAGCATCCAAAAATTCACGAACGTCCCGATGGTAATGAGCAAGTGCACCGTCTTGCTGTAGCCACATGTCTCCTCTTTCTTCTATGCTGAGTGGTCTGAGAAGAATAGGCAGCTCAACGTTCAAAAAATCTAAATATCTTTGTCCATTAAGTGGATCATTAAAAAAATACGGACCTATAATATGGTTTCCAATGATTCCACACCAAACATTTAATGACCAGCGATTTTGATGTTGTACTTCTCGTACCCAGTGAGGATTTGTTATTGCATATTATGCCTGTTTACAGCTCCACATTGCCACTTGCATCAAATCTCTCCATGACATTTTGAAAGGCCACTTTAGAAGGCGCGCGTCGATCCGGATATTTTGCTTCATATAGCCTTTTGACCAGAAAGCAATTTTTGTCAGCTTCACCCAATATGTAGACCATATCTCTCATTTCATTTTGAGAAAAATTCATTTTAAATTAAATCTTTAATATTACGAAAGCAGTCTTTTATTCCATGCTTATTTTTTTTTGCCTAAAGCTAAATATTTAAGAAAGTATCAATTTTAGCCATATAACATGTTATACAAAAAAGTGTTAGAATTTTATGTAGAATTTAAAAATCAAATCAAATATAGGCTGTCCTAAAAAAAATACAACTATTAGTGGCCCTACTTTTTTGACGCACCCCGTATTATTTAAAATATTTTTAAAATGAGCACGACTTATATATCTCGCAGCATAAAGAGTTTGTTTCCAGATTTTACCTGTTCGACGCAAATTTATTTTTTCCAATCGTTGACTCACCCTGTACAACGTGTCCTGAAAAGTTCTTAACAAATGGAAAACTTCTTTAGTTACTATTCATAAAAAATTCTGCTTCGTCCGAAAATATTATTGGAATTATAAAACTTAAAAAAAAATGTACAGGGTTGTCAAACACTTAGAAAATCTAAAACTGCCTGAAGAGAAAACGACCCATAAGTTTATTTTAGAGCAAAATGCCATAAGAGAATTATTCTGATTATTCTGAGGTGTGACAAAATATTAAATTTCATAAAGAAATTCAAATCTGAATGAAATGCACAAATCTGATTACAAAAATTTTTATTTAACAATATCGCATAAAAAAATCAACTAAGAATGAACAACAAAGTTTGCTTCTGTGTGAGCGCCATCCCGTTCCATACAAATTATGGTTCTTCAACTGAACTCTGCTATTGCCGCTCTTACCATTGCTGGCGTAATTTCTTGTACACAAACTTTTTTTTTTAACAGTCCCAAAGGAAAAATTCCAACGGGGTTAGGTCAGGAGATCTGGCTGGCCGCGGGACTACAGAATACCTTCGTGTCCAGCGATTTGAAAGAGTCCTTTGTAAATACAGTGAAACCTCCCTTAATGGACACCTACGAACAATTGACACCTCAGTTGAACAGACAATTTTGAAGTCACCGACCGTCAGTATATGCATTCCTGTGTATTAAACCCTCGTGACAACGGACACTCTGAACAACGCACACGGACAGAAAATTTGGAACATTTTTAATAAAAACAGTAAAATTTGCCTCCTCAGAACGGACAGATTTTCAGATAATTTCTGAAAAATCCACATTTAATATCAGTATTGCACATTATGGGAAAATTTAGATCTATGCTAATAAGCGGCGCGGCGCCTACCTATTGTTAATAACACTAGTTTAACAATAGGCTGGCTTATGCTGTCTGGCTTGTAGTTAAATTGCGGTGGATTACATAATAAATATATCACCTTATTTTTAAAAAATGTAGTCTTCATCAATAGAATATCTTAGTTTTGATGCTACTCTGGTGCGATCAATATGTCTTCAAACAAAAGAAAGCTTTTGAGTCTTTAAGAAAAAGTTGAAATAATCCAGTACGCGGAAGAAAACAAATTTTGTGTTAGAGTATCAGCCGAAAAATTCTGTGTAGAAAAATTTCAAATTAGTGATATTTTGAGAAACAAGAGCGATCTTAACAAGCGATTCGCCGAGACCGGGAACATGAAAGAGAAAAAGAGATTTGCGAAAACTGAGGGTGCTGCCATAGACCAAATTGTCTACGACTGGTTTTGTAAAGTACGCTCCAAAAACATTCCAATATCCGGTACAATAATAAAAAAAAGCACAAGAAATTGCGAAGAATCTAGAAGTTGGTGGTTTTAAAGGATCGAATGGATGGTTGAAGAAGTTCTGTCAACGTCATAATATCTCTTTTAAATCCATCTGTGGCGAAGCACCGGCTGTAGACTTGATTCAGGTAATTGATTGGCGGACGAAATTATGTGCTATTATCAAAAACTACGCACTGAGAGACATTTATAATGTCAATGAATCGAGACTCTTTTTCCGCGCCTTGCCAAATAAAACGTTTTCTTTAAAAGGCAAAAAATGTACTGGCGGGAAAGCGTCCAAGGAAAGACTCTCCGCTATGAATAGAGAAAAAGAAAATGCACTGGTGATAGGAAAAAGTAAAAAACCCCGTTGTTTTAAAGGATCAAGCGTGGAAAAATTGCCACTTGAATGGTACTATAACAAGAAAGCATGGATGACAAGGGATATAATGTCGGATTGGTTGATGAAATTTGACCAGAAAATGCAAAGGCAAAACCGAAATGCACTTTTATTTTTGGATAATGCTGCATTTCACCCAAAACTGGAGCTAAAAAATGTTAAAATATTTTTTTACTGCCAAATACGACATCACATTGCCAGCCATTGGACCAGGTGGTGATACAAAATTTTAAAAACCACTAAGTACAGAAAGTTTTTAATCAAGCGACTTTTGTCCTCCGTGGAGTATTCTGAATCTACCTAACAACTGGAGAATTCCATAAATGTTTTAAGTGCCTTGATTTGGATTGTTGCTGCAAGGAAAAAGTAGAATCCAAGACCATCAATAACTGCTTCCGCAAAGCTGGATTCCACGAAATGCTCGAGGAAAACGTTGACTACAATAGTGTGCTATTATCGGAATTATATAGAAACATCAATGTATTCTCTTCCGACTTAACTTCATATTCAGAAATTCATGAAAGTTTATTCACGGAAAATCCTAACATAAGTGTTCGTGAGTGCATCAGTAATTTCAAAATAGTGAGAACGGCCAGATTTCATCTGAGAGTGATGATAAAGAAATTATTTCTTCCAAAATTAAAAACATTAAGGAAGCATATAAAATATTAAGGGATATTGAAAACTTTTGTATGTTTATCTGGAGATTCTGTTTTAGGGGAAAAAATCTCAGAAGTTGCGTCTAAAATGGAATCTCAAATTATTAAAAATAAATTAACTAGTTTAAGACAAACAACACTTGATAATTTTTTTAAATAGAAACTTTTTATAAAATAAAACGGTATCAAACTGTATGTGTAGGTAGTATAATATTTCACATTAGGTAGTACATTTTTATTGTATGCATATATGTATGTAAAATATATTGGTGTATACGTAGTAACAATTGTATAGTCAAAAGCAGTGTTATCGTGCGGGTCATACGATTTATCAACGACAAACTTTTTAAGTTTGTTTTTCTTTTATTACGTGTAATCATATCCTCCGCATAAAATCCAGAAGCTGAATTATATAGACCTATGATATTTTCATATGAAAAAAGAGGATAAACATATAAATACCAGCAGTTTCAAAAATCTTTGAGCGATGTCACTTTAAAGTTAGATTGACAAGTCAGTGACAAAATGAGTAATAGAAAACAATTTTCGGGTTTTTTGCATCCACAAGCGAAAAAAATGGTATTAAATCTAATACAATATTACGAAAATGAAAATTCAGCGGCCAATATCCAGGAGACAGTAGCAAAAGCTCTGGGAATCGGTATAAGGACTGTGCAGAAAATTGTGCATGAAAAAAAGCATAATTTACTATTGAAGAAGATTAAGAAATGTACACGAAAAAAGCCAAAGGCAGAAGACTTAAGTGACAATGTAAAAGTGGATGTTCGTAATGCAATTTACGATTTGTACACATCAAAAACTAATTTTAAATTAAACCAAAGTTTAAAAGAAGCTTTAAAAAATCGAGGCATATTGGAAATTGGACTAAAACCGTTGACAAAATTAATAAAAATGTTCGGTTTTCGATATAAAAAGGACTGTAATCGAAGCTTTTTATGCGATTTGCCACATATAGCAAGTCAGCGTATCCAGTTTTTAAAGAAATAAACGGAAAATGTTAATTCAAAATTTAAAAAAGTGGTATTTTTAGACGAGACTTGGATATTTTGTAATGGAAGTGGTTCGAAATCTTGGCAGGACGACTCTGTAAAAGGTGTCAAGAGAAAAAACACATGTGGGACGGGAAAATGATTGACCATTTTTCATGCAGGTTCTTCAACAGTATTTCTCCCAGGTGCAAGTTTTCTGTTTTCTTCAACATCCAAAAGTATGGACTACCATGATAACATGAACTGTGAACTGTTTAAGAAGTGGCTAAAAGAACAACTGATTCCAAGTTTAGATGCTCCATCTTTAATCATTCTGGACAATGCATCTTTTCATTCAAGAATCTTAAATAAACAACCTACTTCATCCTGGAAGAAAAGTGATATTTATGACTGGATAATAAAACAAAAACAAACTCCTTTTCCCAATATGCTGAAACTAGAACTTTTTTTAATGGCAAAATCTATTAAAAAGCCAATAATATATGCCGTAAATGAAATATTACGGAAAAATGGACATGAGGTTTTACGACTACCGCCATACCATTGCTAGTTTAACGCAATAGAATTAATATGGGCTAGGGCAAAATCATATTACGAAAAACACGTGAACGATTGTCTTACATCAGATGAAGTGCAAATTGTTTGGCAAGATTCATTAAATTATATTACGCCGGAGTACTGGAAGAAATCTGTGGAACATACGGAGAAATTAATATGGTGGAATCGAGAACGAGTTCTAGATGTCAAAATAGCACCAATGATCATTACGCCGTTTGAGGACAACTTAGATGATGAGGACTTTTTAAGTGATGATATTTTTAGTCTATAATATTAAAAAGTTTCTGAAGGATTATATTAGTCTTTGACGTGTATTAATCATAAATTGCATTATGGATATCCATTGTTGCATTGTAACTTAAGTCTTTTGTCTTTGGATTTTTTCGTGAACATTTCTTAATCTTCTTCGGAAGTAAATTATGTTTTTTTTTCCATGCACAAGTTTCTGTACAATCCTTATACCGATTCTCAGAGCTTTTGCCACTGGCTCCTAGATATTAGGCAGTGAATTTTAATTTAAAAATGTTTTTATTAGATTTGACACCTTTTTTTTTCGCTTACTTTTTTAGTACATTTGTAATTTTGTAGGCAATAAATAAATAATTATAGAATACTTGTTCCAATTTTAAAGTGTGTTTAAAATAAGTAAATTTTTTTAAATTTATATATATATATATATATATATATATATATATATATATATATATATATATATATATATATACAGTGTGTATCAGCCAAATGGAATAAATTCGATAATAAATAAATGGGGGCGTGTTCGGAAAAACGCTTGGACCCGTCGATTGGTATTTTTAGTTGCTCATTTTCTCCAATAAAAACTTTTGATACAGGGTGGGTCCTGTAACAGTAGTCTATGCCAACTTTCTTATTTCAAATGCAACACCCCGGATATTATTTAATTTTTGGATTCTTTAGGAGATTCTAAACATATTTTATGTTCAATGTCCTATACCTATCTTCAACTATTTCGGCAATATTAAGTGTTTTCAAATTTATTTTTATTTTATTTATTTCGAATTTATTATTATTCATGAAAGTGGCTCTGGTTACTGAACTATTTATTTGATTACAAAAATTCGCTACAACACACTCAATACTTATTTACCATTTCGGTCTTCATATTAAGAATGTAAGCAAAAACCATTTTAGCGTTCCTTTTTATTGATATGAAACAAAAAGAGCCAGTTTTCTTTACTTTTAAGTTTTGTTTACTTTTGTGTAAAATGCCTGGCCTTTCTCTTTGCAAGACAGTAGTTGTCAGTGTCAGTGTCATAGTCTTTTGAATTTCGTTAACTGCATAATACCTAATATCAGAAAAATGGTTCATTTAACAGAAATGCATAAAATAACAATTCTACAAATGATTGGTTATGGAGATAACACACGAACACAAGTGGAAGTTGCTCGCTTATTTCATGAAAAATTTCCAAATTTGCCGCATATATCCCAAGGGACAATTAGTAAAATAGAAAAGCAGTTTCGCGAGCTTGGACATGTGAGGCAGATAAAAAAAGCAGCTGCCAATTCAATAAATGATGATACTAAATTGGATATTATGCTTGAGTTTGAGGAAAACCCACATATTTCTAGTCGACAAGCCGCCGCAATGTTCGATATTAGCCATTCGTCGATTATTCGAACATTAAAAGAAAATAAAATGCATCCCTATAAAGTGATACCAACTCAGGAGCTCATGGAAGACGATTATGATAGGAGAACTTATTTTTGTGAACAAATGATAGCTATGTTAGATAACAATGTTATTCAATTAGAACATGTTTTGTTTTCGGATGAGTGCACCTTTACACTTCACGGTCATGTAAATCGTCAAAATTGCCGCTATTGGTCTAGGGAAAATCCTCACTGGATCAGCGAAGAACATACTCAATATCCTGAAAAGGTTAATGTTTGGGCAGGAATTGTTAGGGATCATATCATAGGCCCCTTTTTCATTGACGGCAATTTGAATGGCGATAATTATTTAGCACTGCTTCAAAATAATGTCGTGCCAACTTTGACAAATTTGTATCCGGATCCAGCAAACCCACAAGTTTCAGCGAATATGATATGGTTTCAGCAAGATGGAGCACCGCCTCATTACCAAATTAATGTCCGGCAGTACCTCAACGGAATATTTCCAAATCGGTGGATAGGGAGACGAGGATCGATAGAATGGCCAGCGCGATCCCCTGATCTGACGCCATTAGACTTTTTCTTATGGGGACATATTAAAAATGTTGTATACAAAACTAAACTCCTCGACTTAGCTGACTTAAGAAGACGAATAACGCTTGCGATTAGATCGGTCACGCCTGAGATGCTAAATAACGTTAGAAGAAATTTCTATTTAAGATTAGGAATTTGCCAAGACGTTCGCGGCGAACATATTCAACAGTTCCTAAATTAACTTTTTACTTTTGTTTATACATTATGAAGAAATAAATAATTTTATTTTTTTAATCTTAATTTTTGCAATAAATTTGAAAACACTTAATATTGCCGAAATAGTTGAAGATAGGTATAGGACATTGAACATAAAATATGTTTACAATCTCCTAAAGAATCCAAAAATCAAATAATATCCGGGGTGTTGCATTTGAAATAAGAAAGTTGGCATTGACCACTGTTACAGGACACACCCAGTATAAAAAGTTTTTATTGGAGAAAATGAGCAACTAAAAATACCAATCGACGGGTCCAAGCGTTTTTCCGAACACGCCCCCATTTATTTATTATCGAATTTATTCCATTTGGCTGATACACACTATATATATATATATATATATATATATATATATATATATATATATATATATTTTTTTTTTTTTTTCTTCGCATGCATGGCCCTTAATTTTAGACTGAAATTTGAAGAAATCGGATAAGTAGTTTTTTAGCTATGCCGCGATCAGACAGACTGACGGACAGACATACCTACAGACAGACGGAATTGAGAAAACATGTTTTCCGGCATCTATCACAAAACAAAAAATAAAAAGTTTTCTTTGCACAGGGGTGGCCCGCATTTAAATAAATGACACTGTATAAGTGGTTAGATTTTTAGGTCAAGCGGGGCTCATAATTTTTGGTGATTGATAAAAAATCTCACTTTCATTAAGTGGCTGTATAAACAGAACATATCCTGATTGTTTCACTGATTCGAACCGCCTTCCGACTTTATTAAGGCGCTTGCCATTTTGTGTATTTTTGTTTTTGCCAACCAAAAAATTTTAACCAAATATATATTTAGCGAATTTTCTTATTTAATCCCTGGGCATTTAATATATAAAATAATATTAAGTGGCTATCTTAATAATATTGCGTAATATAATAAAAAAAAACTATTTTCTTTCTCCCTGTATATTTGCAAATAGCCCATCGAGATTTAATAGCTCAATAAAAGAATCGTACAACATTTTGGTATTCACTGTGTTTTCTGATTTGATTCATAATGTTGGTGACCTTTGGACCCGCAAGATAAGACCGCATTCGACTATATCTGTGTAATAGTCACAGATACATATTATTCACGAAACAGTTACCCTACAATTGTTCCCCATTTTGGTAACGACTACGTAGTCTCAGCTTAAACAGAACGTGGCGGCACAAAGTTCAGGTTACTTCATCGAAAATGCTTGTGGTAACAATGACGTATTCATGACTAAAAGTGCCACTTGGGTTTCTTGATTTAAATGCGGTCATGCATTTTTTATTTCAGTATTCAATGCCCTTCATAATCACGGCGATTTCTCTTGGCCGATTTACCAATAAATATTTTTTTCCTTAAGTTCTGTCATTAGCGGTTCTTGAGCTATAGCCAACGCGCTTGCTCTGTTATTGGACCAGACTGTACGTTTAACAAACCTCAGTCAATTCCGATAACGGGATCGCTTAAAAAGTTCCTTGAAAAATTTGACCCAAACATACATAATAACAGTTGGTTAGTACAAGTGAAGTTAAATAAAAGCTTTCAAAAAACACTGACACTGAATCTTTGGAGAGACATAATTTTAGTAATAAAATCATAAAGTTCTCTATACAGTTCGGAACTCGCAATATTGTTTTTGCCCCTGCGGATTGGTCAAGGCAATTAATCCCAAAACGAAAACCTCTTTCAGGCCTCGCTAGACATCTCGGTCGAAGAGACACGGCGTCTCCGAGTCAGAAAAGTATAACGAAATATCATAAACAACCCCTTGTGACATTAATCATAAGAACCGCGTTGCAAAGACGGTCCAAACTTTCCCAATTTATGTCCGTCATTAATTTATTTCTGATAGGCCGAGCACCCAGTGCATGAGAGGGCCAGGTTTGGCGGTCACGAATACGAGGGACAAGAAATATGGTACTTGACGCGGGTAAATTAAGGGCTAAGAGAGGTTAATGAGGAGAAAAAGCGCCGTGTCAATAAATTAGAAGTGCTATGAAAGAGATATAAGGATTATCTGAATTTATGACATTATAAAAGGTTGATAGATGATTTGTCATTCTAAGAAAATAGCCTTTAAGGGCGATGGAATAGTAACTACTAGGAAATCATGGTTGTTAAATTTAACCCTAGGAAAAATTAGAATTACTTTCGGACGTTTTGCCGGCGATTCCACGAAGCAGCTTCAGGAATCTTAACTGCAGAAGATCAAAATACTGAGTTTTCCATCGGATTGAAAAATTTGTTTTTTACTTATATAAAGTACGGGACACTAAAGAAAACCGGGCGGTCCTTAAAATAAAGGTTCATAGACTTAAGCAAGCAGGAAAGTAAAATTTGTGTATGCAAATAAATTTTATGTTATTTTATTTGTTGTGATAGTTTGCCGCTTCACCTATAAAGTGCGCCAGCTAAGCGGTACGGATAATTAATCGACGATTTAGTAAATTTCGCAGTGGTCCACTTGTAATTGGGATATGCCTAGAGTCTCCATGCACTTGCCGCTATAAGGTTCTAGCTATTTCCAGTGGCGCCTTTACATTTTGAGCATTTGTTTTCATTTCTATATAAATGCTTTGAATTATTATTTCGAAGTAACGATGGCGAGCAAAAGAGGAAAGACAATTCGAAGCGGTTCACGTGAAGTTATTGCGGGCGTTATACAGGCCTGTACTAGAGGAGCTGAAAATAATAGTTTGACTATTCCAATTCAACATCGAACAGAACGCGCCAAAATAAACGAAAGTTGCTCATTGAGAGACCAAATATTTTTCACTGGCGGGTGCAATATCTATCAACTGTAAGACAATATAGGCAAGAAGGACGCAATATTGTGTATCTAGACGGAACCTGGGTAGATAATGATGACAGTGAACAAATGCTGGCAAAGTGAAAATGTTACAGGTGTTGTTCAGGGAATCCGCTCTAGTAGTCGCTTTACTATAGTTCATGCTGGTTCAGAAGCCGGATTTGTTCCAGGTGCTGCTTTAGTTTTTCGCTCGGCACTAACAACTGGAGACTATCATGGATGAATAGAAATAATTTTGAAAAGTGGTTGCTCGAGAAGCTTCTTCCTAACATTCCTCCCAAATCAGTCGTGGTAATAGATAATGAGTCTTATCATTCTCACATAGAAGATAAAGTGCCAACTAAATACTCCACAAAAGCTCATATGATATCGTGGCTTAAATCGAACAATCTTGTATGTGATCCAACATGGAGAAAATATCAATTATATGAAGTAATATCAGCCAACAAGCCTAGAGAAAAAAAGTATAAAATTGACGGTCTTTTACGTAACCTCGCCCATACACCTTTAAGGCTGCCTCCATACATGTGCCACCTCAACCCTATTGAATTTGCATAGGCAGGAGTAAAAAAATATATTCGAGAGCGCAACACCGGTTTTAAAATAAAGATTTAAATAAAATAATATTAGAAGCGATTGACTCAATATCAGCTGAAAATTGGAAATCGTATGTTAAACATGTTCGTTCTATTGAAGATAAATACTGAAAAGTAGATGCCAAAATTGAAACGGTTATTGATGATTTAGTTATCACATCTTCAAGGTGACGACGAAACCTCATTTTTTTAGAGGAAGACAACGATTTAGAAGGAATCGAACCATTAGATCACAGCCGTCAACCTCAAAAATGGCTTAGTTTTTTTTTCATATATTTTGTAAAATTGTTCATAAAGTAGCTGTCAATAAACTGCTTCAAAATAATTAATTTTCTGTTCAATATCGGGGGTCAAAAAATATCTAAAATTAACACATCAATGTAGTTACAGAAGGGGAGCCAGCACTGATTCCAGTGAACAAGATTTATCAAAATTTTAACTTATGTAGTTCGACTTTGGGCTATTCGGGTATGCCAAAAGTGACCGTCTGTCTCCGTCTGTCATATTGCTTTGTACAGGGGGCGTCATTGTGAAGTACTATACAGGGCGTTTCCTAATTGCGCCGTTTTTGCAACACAAAAGAGATATAGAAGTGCGGTACACAAAAGAAAACGCCCGCTTTTCTTTCGTGTCCCGCACTTTACCTTTCATGTTCATTTAGTCTATACCTTTACCAATGTAATTCAGATTAGTCAGCTGTAATTCAGAAAGCATCAGTTGACTTTCAGATTGGTCAATTGTAATTCAGAATGCATTTGGGCTTTCTATCCCTCAGTTTATTAGCACACCTTTGAAATGTTTGGTTTTTGTGGCACGGGCTTTGATGATTCATTTGTTTGTAAATAATAATTGTGTGTAAGTGCAATATTGTTGTCACCGTGGTTGTTATATAAAAGGTTAGAGACTAAGAAGTATTGAAGCGTATAGTTATGAAGCTGAAAAATAACGGCGCAATTTGCCGTATTTCTTTTACACGACATGCCATAATGCGAATACTACCATGTTGTCATTTATTTCATTCAAAGTGTTTAAGCCTAGGCGGCAATAAACAAGTAATATGTCAGGTTGTCCCTGTGGCCTCTGGGTGCGTGTACTAGTCGTGTGCGTGACCTTAGGTCTCTAGCTCTACATACTTATTTTCAATCCTATTTTACTATTATTATGAACTTGAAGGCTATTTTTGATTAACAAACGTCCGCTAGTCCGATACATCGGGTTACGGATATGTATGCCTATACATTCGTCCGTAAAAATTTCATTTAAAAAAATTAGCTATTTAAAAGTTAGGAATACTTAACGTTTTTTTGAACAGATGCAAAAATATTTCTCTAAAATAAATTACGACATTAAAAGTTACAAGAAACTGTGAAACTGGTATTTAAAAATTTTAAGCAGTTCAACAGTAATTGTTTTGACATTACCTCAGTAAAACGTACTTACCATATTTAAAAATTAAATTACGGGATAAAATTTTTTTTTGACAGATGTCAAAATTTTTTTTTAAATAAATGTCACCTCTAAGAGTAACATGGAACTGTGAAAACCGTATATAAAAAGTTTAAGTAGTTCAGAAGTACAATTTTTTTAAGAGCCGTCACAATATTTTTTCAAAATTCAAATTCAAATTCAAAAATTCAAAAAAAAAAGTTTTATTAACAAAACAAACACAGCATAATTTTTATAAAATAAGTAACAAAAAATATCTTGTTTATTTCGCTAATAAGGACTACATCTCGATTATAGAAACCGTTACCAACTTGCACATGGATTAACCATGTGCAAGTGCGATGCAGCCCTTGAACTATAAACTATAAACTTATCTAGCCCAAAATCAACATAGAAATTAAACAAAAAAATAATTTAAAGTAAGATCTAAGGAATGCGCATACTAGGGGACAGAAGCGGCGGTGACGGGGAGAGCGGCAACCGGAAAGCGGAGGTCGGGTGCCCAAGCCAAATCAACAACGGCACATAAGGCCCGGAACGGCAAACAACAAACTACATATTGAACAGAAAGAAAAAAAAAAAAAAGAAAATCAACAGGTGTAGGTAAAAACAATGACTGAAAACGATATATGTAAAAGTATTAGATTGTAGCTTGTTGATTTCGTAATAACAGTGTTTTTGTAAATGTTTTAAATTTTTTAAGAGAATATGATTTAACTTCATTACTTAACGTATTCCACAGACTTACACCTACATAAGAGAATGACTTTTGGAAGTTAGTAGTTCTGTGAGGAGGTATTTTAAATAATTGGCTACGGGTGTTATGTTGGTGCACCAAAGGAACGAATAGTTTTTTCAAATAAGCCGGATGACCCGTTTTTATAATTCTGTAGATGAAGGAGTACATATGGTGTTTTCTTCGATTTTTCATTTTCAGTAAATTATGGTTGTTTAAGTGTGGGGTTATATGCTCTCTGTAATGAATATCATAAGCAAATCTCACACAAGAATTTTGAACTTTTTGAATTCTATGCTGAATGCTTACACTTAAAGAGTCCCCATAAACAGTATCGCAGTAATCAAAAAGTGATAATATTAAGCTATCGCAAAGAAAATATTTTGTTTTTTGGGGCATGGATCTAGCTATTTTGTATAACTGCTTTAAACGTATATAAGATGCCTTGATTTTATTTTGAATATGGGGTAGGAATGACAATGAGCAATCAAAAACAACACCTAAGTTTTTGGCTTCTTTCACGTTAGGTATTAAATTGCCGTCTATCTCCGCTTGAATGGTATTAATTTATCTACCCGAGTTAAAGACTATAATTTGTGATTTAGATGTATTTAGTTTTAGGTTGTGTTCGTGTGCAAATTTGTGAATGTTCATTAGGTCATACTTTAAACGTTTTTGCAAAAGATAGGAACAGCTGAGAGTCATCTGCGTACTGACGTAGTGTAGAGTAACTCGTGCAGCTATTCATGTCCGCGACATATATTGAAAACAGAAGAGGAGAAAGTATTGAGCCTTGCGGTACACCCTGTCTGATGGGGATGAAGCGTGATTTTTCGGCTGAAGAATTATTATTGATTGAAACACAAGAATATCTGTCATTTAGGTAACTTTTAAAGAAACGCACTGCTGATTCTGAAAACCCGAAATGATTTAGTTTAGAAAGTAGCATGTCGTGATCTACCGTGTCGAATGCTTTGCTGAAATCCAGCAATGCCAGGCAGGTGGATTCTTTTTGGTCCTCATGTTCTCGAATATTATTAGTGATGTTTACTAAACAAGTAGTGGTACTAAAGTGTTTCCTAAAACCCGACTTAAAATAAAATACTTCCCTAAGAGTAACATTGAATTTTGAAAACCGTATTTAAAAAATGTAAGCAGTTTAAAATTTAAAAAAAAAAACAGTTTTTTTGTGCCAACTTCACCTCGTAATTGCAACCCCTGTATATATTCCAAGACCCTTCCTAAACCGTCCATTTTGTGTATCTTTTTGAATACTTTGGGGTACCTTAACCAGTTTTCCGACCAAACGCCTACTTTTTATTTAAAAAAAAAATCAGTTTTTCTCAAAAATTTCTATCTCTATAACGCGCAAATGCCCCAACATAAATCGAAGCGATAAAAAATATCACAACTGACATGTCAAATATCTCTGTAAATTTCACTATCGTCCTAGGCCAAGGCCACCTATAATTTCGCGTCGTATATAGATCGGTATCTATCGATTTTTGACCGATATGTGCACTTTTTTGTTTAAATCGACTTTCCACCCACTTGCTCAATAGTTAGAGGAAAATGTTATTAGAGCTTTTTTGTAGCCAAATAAATGCTCTCTCCGCGAGTCTGGAATTAATTTCGATTACCATTAGCAATAAGCGTTAAAATTAGATTAAATTTGGAATTTAAATCATCAACTTTAAAAAATTGCAGGAATTTAACCGTTAAAGTTATAAACATTGCAGGAATTTAACCGTTAAAGTTATAAACTCTAAACTCGGCCTCGGTCAAATATCTTGTTTTGTAAAAAAAATACTCTACGGCCCTAGATATATTGGTTTCCTTGTAATACAGGATAATGTTAAAAAATGTACCCATTCTTGGGAACTTTGATGCCAACTTTATCTCGTTAGTGCACCCTCATATACAATCCAGGATTCTTCCTAAATAGTCCATTTTGTGTAGCTTTTTAAGCACTTTTCGGTACCCTAATTATTTTTCTGACCAGATGCCTACTTTTTTGTATAAAAAAGAATACATTATTCTTTTCGACAAATTTCAGTTTTTCTTAAAAATTTTGCATTTTCTCTCCATTTTTTCGAAAGAGGTGCATAAGATATTTCCTAGGAAAAACGTCTCTTGAAACATTTCGATAGGACTCATCCACTTTGAGATATAAGCACCCCAAAACATCGTTTTTCGAACGAAAAAAATTCGTAAAATCGTCAAACGAAATCGGAACTTAACCAAAAATAATTGAGTTCTGTAAAACCGGAAGAACCATCGCTGCAGAAAGTTTCGTCAGAAAAAAATTAAAATTGCGACCTCAACCGTGTTACATCGAAGTTGACTTTTTTGGTCAAATTTGCGGTACTATATCTTCGGTATCAAAGGTGGTACAGAAAAATGTTTCAAACAGATCTCGAGATTCACGTCTCCTCTAAAAATACATATCAAATTCAATGTCCTATATCTAATAGTTTCCGAGATATGCCCGCCGAAAAACATGGTTTTCTGAAATAAGACACTCAGGAATGAAAAACCAGATTTTCATTCCTGAGTGTGACAACTATAGTAACAAGCGGCCGCGAAGTGTGCTTTGCCACCTTTGCAGAACGGAAGTAAGTGGAAGAGAGCCGGTTGAATGAAAAAAATACGATCGTCACATTAAGAAAGATGGGAAAATAATTGTGGAATGATCCAACAAAGAGACGACTGGGCTATTTTAGCCGTTGCGTTAGGTGTGAAATATATGACAGCAGTTCATTGGGTGCGTTCAAGGTGGCACACCATGCTAGCTAAAGGTAGAGTAAAGCCAACCATTTTAACTGAAAGGGAAATAGACACTGTTATTTCCTGGATAGAGGCGGACTGTGAATTTAGCCTTGAAAAATTAAAAGATAAATTCAGGCAAGTTTTTTAAAAAACAAGTCGCAAAATCTATATTAGGAAATAATCTTGAAGAAAAGTTATTCACGCTCGAACAGATTCACCACGAACTAAAAAACATGAATTCCAATGGAAATAAGAGAAGGAGGGCCGAATACGTTCAAGATTTGAACAGATATCTCCAACAGGATAAAGAAATAGTATAGATTGACGAGACTTATTTCAGTTTGTTCTGCCGCCGAACGCGAAGTCGCGCCCTTGCCGACGCCAGAGCTGTCCAACATCTGCCATCAGCAAAAGGTCTAAAAATCTAAAAGAATGTACACTTGATTAGGGCAATTTCAGCCTCAGGCCTGGTAAAAATGGACTGAAGAAGATCATTCACGGCTGAGTTAGCAAATAGATATGGGTAAAAAACTTGCTAAGGTGGTGTGCGATAACGCACCTTGCCAGTCCACTCTGCAAACATAGTTTGATGGAACGGATGCAAATCTGTTACGTTTGGCACCATATTCGCCCTTGCTCAATCCTATCGAGACCATATGGTCTAAAATAATGAAGGCTCACCTCTGACTGCCTCAGGACTGTTGAAGGAGATTGTGGTCGTGCACATCGCACCACAATCCATCCTACAACTGCGTTAACTATGGAAAACAAGCCAGTATGCAATTGAATTTTCGTTATATTATAAAAAATTTCTTCTAAATATTTGAAAATTAACTGTTTTTATTGGTGTATTTCTGTTATATAATAGGTAGTTTTGAATTGCAATTGACCTTTTCTGAAATTGAGTTAACAAATCTGAATAACAATAATTCAAAATTGGTGAAATTCATTTGACTAATCTGAATTACATTTGATCTTTTCCGATATTCAATTGAAAAATCTAATTTATAACTGAGGCTTTCTGAAATTCACCTGATCTTTTTTGAATTACACTAGGGAACGATGTAGTAGGCCGTCCAGTTTTACCTACAATCACTTGTCGCCAGAACAAATCGCTTCCCTTCCACTGAAAAGCAACTACTTAAGATGTAACTCCCTTGCAATGAAAAGGAGTTTATACAATTATTTGATCCTGCAGAAAAGTATAGGCTGAACATCGGAGATCATTTATTCATTTTGATATTGTACAGTGAATATCCCTAAAAATGCTCTCAACGAAAGTAATTTTAATATGACCCAAGGCCGACCATGTAACTCCAGCAATAAAATTTTTGATACTATGTTAGAATATAAACAATTTTATTGAATTATGACTTACTATACTTACCAGTGCGAATTATAGAAGTCATATTGTGCTTTTTTGTTTGATTTACCTGAAAAAAAGAACATTGTTTCAGAAAATAACAATTTAAATCTATTTAACTATAGTATTGTTAAATGAAATATCAAAGATCTACATTACTGGTAATTTAATATGTAATTTAAATGCATTTAAATGCATATATTTTTTCTTTCAGACAAAAATATTTTGAATTTTTTTTGTGCGGTAACCGCAAAAAAAATAAAATAGTTTTATTCCTCTATTGATATATTACGTCTATTCAAACATTATATTTAAAAAAATATCATCTAGTAAACCAGGTGATTGTTTAAAACTTAAACGAGATCGAAGACCGAAAAAAGCCTAACTAACTCAGTAGACACCACAGCCTAACCTACTACCTGTCGAAGTTTGCAATATAAAAACCTTACTCGTTTTTTCATTCAACCAATCAGAAATATCTGTATCAAATTAAAACTTTAGAATTCGATAGATAGATAGATTGTTGCCAAGTAAGCAACACAGTGGACTATAGGGAATAGGCCCTTTCTTTTTATTTAGTGCTTTCTTACCACATTTAACTCTTTCTATACTCTCAAATGCATCCAGTAGGCTATTATTAGAAACATTTTTAATTAACTTAAGGTTATTTATTCCTATTTGGTGATTGTTTTCCAAAGCATGTTGGGCGACGCTTGACTTTTCTGTTCTGTTTAGTTTGCCCAAAATATGTTAGATTGCAGTCATTACAGCTAATTTCATAGATGCCACTCCTCTCCTTCAAGTCGACTGTGTCTTTAGGGTTTCCAAGGAGATTTTTCGAACTGTTCTCCGTTTTGTAGGCTACCCTCTGGTATATCTGGGATCAAATGGGATTACTATGAACTTATTGGGAGTAATAACTTTAGAGGAATGGGGTCAACAATACCCTCCTGATTCACATGCCTCATTATTTAATAGGCTCAAATAGATGAACCTACTAACAGCAATTTATGTCCCAAAATTGGTGACGGTAGCTGAAGCGGTTTCAAAGCTATAAAACGAAAGCTAGTTTAGGAAGAAGGCCATCTTCAAAGGGCTCTAGGTCCCTGAGGAAGCGTTTCTGGATTGATTTCTTTTCATGTGCTTTATTTACCTAAGATGCTTGTAACTTGATCACAATAACACCCTGTATATGCAAAACTGATTTAAAGCAACAACATTTGAAGAATATTTAAACAAATAAGAAGAACTTACAGGAATAAATTAGAATTTTTGGTATTTCTTGAAAGAGACGTGACATTCAATTTAATAACAAACGGTGTAATTTATGTATTTAGCTAAGCCTACATGGTAAGCTGTACTTAGATGTAAGCTCTATCCTACATTAATAATCGGTTTAAACGAAGCCAGACGTTAATAGCGTTTTCTAGTTATGCAGCTAATAAAACGGCAATTCGAACTATAATTTTCTCATTACTTAACATATAAGACGCCCGATTATAAATTCCAAACCGAAATTTATTTCGCCAAGCTTTACTCGCGCTTTAGAATAACAAGCTGAAACGCCAACGTAATAAACTCTTAAGATCCGGTTATTACCGGCATATTTCACTTGGGCATAGTTCTACGTACAAGAAACTCAATACCGGAGTAATATATTCTCAAAAACACGACTCTGCGGCTTAACTAGATCACAATGTAACACACACGCGCGCTTGTAATCCGATTGCTCGGTCGCTAAGAAAGTAATTGTAAATTCGACTGAGAGAGGACGTAACTAAGAGCCTTTTATTGTGTGACAAAGGCCGGTGGCTTAAGCAATAATGGATATTTCGTCGCCCGAGATGTACATATATCTGTCGATTTGAGAAGCTGGGGCTTAGAGTAAATGGATGGGTGTGGTGTGAGGGCTGTAACGGTAGGCGATATTCAATGAACCAGTGCGTTATAATTAGTTAACATTCAATTTATTAGGTTAACTCTTATGGAAACAGAGACGGGCCACGTTTTTTTAAATTCTGAATATAAAGTCAGAATTTAATAAGATTCTGAGTTTAATGTAATAATTTAGTAAATTTCTGAGTTTAAAATCGTGAAGTTGACAAGATTTTGAGCTTTAAATTAGTAATTTGTCAAATTCGGGGTTTGTGACAAAATTCTGAGTTTAAAGTAATATCATCAGTTCGCTTGAAGGATTCATACTATACGGATCGATTCGGTTCACCCGGCTCCTTACTGTGTAAAGTGATTGTATAGAGTGGATTTTTTCCTTTATTGGAAAAATGACTTGTGAGTGTCTAGTGCTTGTGAAAGTGCTAGTTTTTCCTGAGCATGAAGCCTAGTAAATTTTCATCCGGTAAAGTTTCGAAGATCTCGACAAAGATGAAATCGGAGAAAATCCTTCGACTAAAAGAGGAGAACTTTCGTCTAAGTGAAAACACAATGGAAAGGAAAGGAGACACGGCAACAACAACCACCGAGCGATCAACAGTCAACCACGGCCGAAACAAAATCAAAAAGAAAACAGGTAAAATCCCCCCTGCTAAGGCTCCAAGAGCCAGAATCCGAGTTGGAGATGTAGAAATCCCTTGGTCCAACGAGGCCAAGTATCTAAAGTGACCATGGATAAAAGCCTAACATGGAACAAGCACATCAAAGCAGCGAGGACAAAAACCAGACAAACTTTATCCATTGCTCTATCGGAAAAGCGAAATGGGACTGAAGACCAAACTGTTACTGATCCAAACAGCAGCAAGGAACCAACTCACCTATGGCTCCACAGCCTTCGGATACGTTTCTAAATCCCATCTTATGAAGCTGAAGAGGACTGAAAACAAAGTAATTAGGATGGCAGCTGATGTCCCATGGTTTATCAGGAATTAGGACCTGCAGCGTGACCTTGAATGGACACCTATTGAAGACCTCATGCGGCAAAAGGCCACCCGAGCCTTCAGGGCAGCCGAAAATTACCCTAACGAAAACCTACGTGACTATGATCCACTAGCTCCGATTCGCAATAACTGGACAAGGTGCAGGAAGACACGGGCTCCTGCACTAATATACTCAAAGATGGATGTGGGCAAATCGAAATGTCTGAGTCTCTGTGCTCCTCAGAAACTTGATCTTGCTCACAGAAACTCTTAGAGTATCAATAAAAGAAAAACCCGCCTCAGCCTCAACACTGCAGGAACAGCAGTGTCGCTGAGGGTCCAGAAGTGTACCCAGAAACGAAGACCAACAGGCGTATTGGACGGAAGGACACTGGCAACGGCAGACTGAACCACGGGACAGTAGGACGTAGGTAGCGGCAAACCGGACAGACGAAAGGAGGACAGCAGAGCAATATCTCAACCTGGTAAAACGACACTTTTTATTACTAATAATTTCTTTTATTTCAGATGATAAGTATCAAGAGGTGGCAAAAACAGCCCACCAAGCGAGGACCTCCCCCACGCCACAGTGGGGACCATGTACTTTATAGGAGTTTCTTCCGGAAGGATGGCATCAACCCCATCGAAGATTCTTGGCTAGTCCAATGATGGTCCATCTGATGGGGGCCCATTGGGGTTTAATGGGTTTTGTTGACTCTGACAAGTGAAAACCTGACAGAGCAACGAGTCCCACACTGTTTTCCCTTACACCGGAAAGGAATTCATGCGTAAAAGCATTCCCTATCGTCAAAAACAAACTAAAGTAAGAATTCAACAAAATTTTGTTGAATTTAACAACATTCAGATATAAGAGTCAGAATTTAGGAAAATTTTGAGTTTAAGGACGAAATTTAATAAACTTCTGAGTTCAAAGTCAAAATTTAATAAAAACTATGAGTTTAATGGCGAGATTTAATAAAATTTTGAGTTTAAAGTTAGAATTTAGAATAATTCTGAGTTTAAAGACGGAATTTAACAAAATTCTCAGTTCAAAGTCAGATTTAACAAAATTTTGAGTTTGAAGTAGGAATTTAACAACATTCTGAGTATAGAGTGAGAATTTTGAGTCAGAATTTAATAAAATTCTGTGTTTATATAGTTGGAATTTAATAAAATTCTGAGTTTAAAGTTAGAATGTAAGAAAAATTTGAGCTTAAAGTCAGAGTTTAGTAAAATACTTAGTTTAATGTAGAAATTTGATAACATTCTGAGTTTAGAGTCGGAATTTAACAATAATTCTACAAAGAAATCTAAAGGCGGTTAGCACTTTTAAGATATTTTGCGAAGCGGTTAAAATGGTTAAAAGAGAAAGAAATGATTTACATCTTCCTAGTTTAACTTTTATGACCTATTATGTTCGAAATACAAGAGTTTGAATCACACTACACCACAACTTGTTACGTTCTGGATGCGCGTTTTGCTAACCAAGTTAGCATCATCAGCAGATGATATAAACTAAAGTAACTTATCCTTGGTTGCACTCGACTGGACCGTTGTCAAATAAGCAATAGAGGGTACTATAGGGAATTGGCCCTCTGTCTTTATTTAGTGCTTTCTTACCACATTTAACTATTTCTATATTCTCAAATGCATTCAATATTCTATTATTAGATGCATTTTTAATTAACTTAAGATTATTTATTCCTATTTGGTGATTGTTTTCCAAAGCATGCTGGGCAATGCTTGACTTTTCTGTTGTTCCGTATTTTAAATGTACCATGTGTTCTTTAAAACGAATGTTTATGGAGCGTTTAGTTTGCCCACCATATTTTGGATCGCAGTCATTACAGCTAATTTCATAGATGCCACTCATTTCCTTCAAGTCGACTTTGTCTTTAGGGTTTCCAAGAAGATTTTTCAAACCGTTCTCCGTTTTGTAGGCTACTCCAAAACCTACGTTTTTAAATACTGGTTCTAGACCTCTCGTATATCTGGGATCATATGGGATTACTATAAACTTATTGGGAGCCTCAAGTGCGAGAAGTGTAGTGGCATCTTTTAACATTTTCTTATGCTTATGTCTATTTACTAATTTATGTACAAAATTATCATTATATCCATTACTTTTGCCTATATTTTTAATCCGATTCATTTCATTGTTAAAACGTTCTTTACTTAATGGAAAATTTACTAACCTGTGAGTTAAGAAATGGAATGCTGCCATTTTGTGTTGACGGCAATGAAATAAGTCGGATGTTATATACCTATCAGTATTAGCAAATTTTCTATAAATATCAAATTCTAATTTATCGTTATTTCTAATAACTAACGTGCCGAGAAAAAGTGTCCAAATTTTCTGTTTTAAGTGTCAAAAATACAAAATATATCGTGTACGTATCTATACCACACCCTTGGGAAGTACTTGAGTTCTTCTTTGAATTGGATTTCTAATCTACCTATAAACAAATTTGCAAGGAACGGATGTAAGCAATTGCCCATCGCAGTTCCCTCAAGTAGTTTATAATATTTATTGTTGAACTGAAAAAAATTTTGATTCATACATAATTTTTTATCGATTCTCGTTTTCTTTAGTATTTTTATTTTATGAAATGTTGACTTTTCATAACTTCGTGCTAGGATATGTTTAGTTCTAAAGTCCTTTTTTTTTTTTTGATTTTTTGATCAATTCAGTTGCTCCTCTTATTCTCATTATTACTACTATCACTACTGCACTGATTAGTAATTATTAAGTAGTCAAGTTATTGTGCTGCTAACTCTTTGATTTGTTTTTTTTTTTAATAAGGTAACCTTTGGAATTCTCAATTCATCAGTGGCTTATTGAGTTGATGTGGATAATTATAGAGGTTGCCATTCAGATGTTTATCGACTGAACGGGCTTGTGTGCACTTGAGAGACCCGTCTCCATGAGAGATTAGTTGGAGGACCTCAAAACACTCGCCGTTGACTGAACCAATCCCCTAACGTTTTGCACCATTATGAAACAGATAAGTTAAAGCTGAAAACATATTGTTTTAAACCAATTCTGTAAGTGAGAACAAACTCAAGTGTTTTTTACACAAACGTTTCTCACTCATGTAAATAATTGCAATTATGTTGGTATTTATATATTTTCTAAAAATAAGGTCACATACATTTTATAAAAAAGAAATTAAGCTCTTTAACAGATGAAACTTTTGTTAAAATTTCAGAAGGTTATTCATGGGGCCGAGTTATAAGCTGAATCTATTTTATTAGAATTTGAAAAATTTTGTTTTAATAGGATTCAACTAACAAATGCAATATACAAAGGCAACCAACACCTAGGTGAAAAGATACTAAAGAATTACCCCTATAAAAAACCACGACAGAGAGCTACTGAAGCATAGGTCATGTATCTCAAATCCCAAACTTATCAACTTTAAATAACATGACGTTATACTTGTTTGTAACGATATTTTAACTTACTTTTAGCGAATAGTTGAACATAAAGTAATAGAGAATATAGAGATAGTTCAGTTCAAGTTTGGCCCCACGAATACTAGCCCTAATTACTATTTTACATCTTGTCGGTCGTAAAACCGGCAACACTGCTGTAATAACTGCACAGACGGACGTTTATTATAACATTAAACTCAGCAGGACAGCCGAACTGAAGACTGAGGCCTTGGGCGTCCCGCCACAATCTTACAGTTTAATAAAACTCATCTCTGATATAGCACGTTGCGGCAGGGCGTCTTAAGGAGTTTGGAGGGCCCTTCGAGAACTATGGACTTAGGGCGGAATATATGGGGGGAACGAGGTGGGCTACATGGAGTGAGCAATTTTAATCTAGTAAAGCAAGTATTATTTTTATTATTTTAGGTTAAATAAAAGTGGCTCTGTGGGGAGGGGTTTTAATCCCCAAATCTCCCCCTTAAATACGCCACTGGTTCTACATAAGATGAACGTAGGCGTTCCAAGAGTTTAATATTGACGTTTACCCTATTCTTTTTTGCACATCAATTATCTGATGTGCAATTCCATCCACAGTTGTGTTGTCGATACGACTCTCTGTTATTAAATCTGGCTTTAAGACGGAACTGGATGAAAGGCGTTGAGTAATAACTTTACTGATGCTAGGTTTTTGAAGTACTAGATATCTATTCAATAATGCTATTGAGCCAGTAAACTAAACATAACGACCAAATTGGATTTCTTAACCATTAGATAAAACTTATCTCTTTCATAAGTTATGTAATACATATCTACAGTAAAATGGGCAGATATTCAACAAATAGCATACTGGTCATTTCATATTTCAAAAGATTCGAATTCTAACCAAAAAATCATTTTATTATTAACTTTTTAAGTGTTCGTTAAAGTTTACAATGCATAAAATAGACAATTCTAGTTTATTTTCAGATAAAGAATATTTAGATATAGTTAGACATGTAGGACAGCTAAGGCGTTACCCCGAAAGACAAGATCAATATGGTTAGGCAGTATCGAGACAGAGTTCATTTTACTAAAGAAAGTTGTACAGTTTTAGGTAGAACTATTAGGATGCAATCACAAAACTTTTCTGGAAATAAAATAAAAACAATCAGAAATTGTCAGTTATTGAGCATTTTTTTTATAAAACTTCATTTTTATGCCACAGGCTTGTAGTTTTATTAACTTTCTGTAACTGGATATAAATGTATTTATTATTTTTAAGGATATTTTTAATTAATAATTGATGATGACTGTAATATCCATAAACAGATGGCAGAGTGATTAAAAAAATAACGTGGTAAGATGTAAACAATCATAACTAACGGTACATAAGGTGTTTGATAAAAATAAGAGCACAAATAATTATCGATTCAAGAATTACCAAAGCGCCGTCTACACTTAAAGTTCAAAATTTGTAACATGTTGTAGCGCTATGATATCTATTCGACTGTTATTTCTGCAATTTTATTTGAGGCGATGACTTATCGGTTGGATATTATTGATAGTTTTATGAGTCTCAATCAAATCTTTGAAATCAAATATTTTCTAAACCTCTTTGGTTTTCACTGATATTAATTTCCAAAGAATTTTAATTGTTGAGAGTGTAAATACTTTTCTTCTGCTATCTTGTATATTTTTAGACTGCATAAATCAGTTTTGAGTATTGTCCTCATACATGGAGAGCGGCTTTTTGGACTCCTAATTGATGATCCAAATATAAAAAAGAAGTTTGCCTTTAAAATATCACCGAATTGTGGGCAAACTGTCTCTGTTTTACAAACACTACGATGGGGTTTTCATTGACGAATTATCATTTATTACGCTTTTTAAAACACATTAGTTCACTTTCGATGTAAAACTAACTTAGTAGTTATTAAGTATTAATGAAACAAGTGTTCATCTTTGTGATAGCGAAAATATTTATGAATCTTTTAAGAAAGATGCCTAAGCTCGTCTCCCTTAATGCCAACATCGTGGTTTAGATATGTAGATGATACTTTTGTCATACAATGGAGCAGAAAATCTCTTCGTGTTTCTTGATCTGAATCTGATGGTGGGATTCGCCTCTAGATGTAACTGTAAAAAGAAAACATAAGGCTACACAGAAGCTCAGAAGTAATTAATAAATAAAATTCCTTACAATCGGTAATGGAAAAAGTGACTCAAACTTCTAAAAGGGAACAAATATAGCATTGAAAATATTAGACGGTCAATTAGATAATATAACTATTTAACTCCATGCTCGAGAGGAGATTAGTAGGGATAATAAAACCACAAATTACAAACTCTATAACTCGGACAACATTGAGCAGTCCATCACTTTATACCCCACCCGCAATATTTCCTGTGGATTCACTGAAAGTAAGAATATTTCGCCCTATTCATCACTTGCTTTGACATCGTAATCCAATAATGCATTTGGGAGTTTAGCTTTATGTATGTCGTTACCACAAGTTCGATTATCGAAAAAAACATTTAAACAGATTTTCTTTTTAATTTTACCTCCCTGACTTATTGACTAATTTTGGATAAAAATTATATATTGTATAGGGATAAGCTGGCAAAGTTTTCAAAAAATCATAGTAAAAAACGTTTCGATTGATTTTAAAAATTGCCCAAAAATGGATATTGACAAAGGTGAAAACTGGGAAATTATTGGTACGAATCAAATATGATGGAACAAAATGGCGACCTATTAAAATCTTTGAAAAAAAACAATATGTTTTACGAAACGGCTACGTGCGGAACTCAATTGGGTCCTATTCCTAATAAAGGGAAAGATTATTGCATTATTGAAACTTATCGCATTCGATATCCGGCTTCAGATTTACGATCAATCAATTGTTTTTGGAAATATCGGGGAAAAACCGAAAATGGCGGATTTCGTTTTTGGCCTATATATCTAGAACGGTAAATTTGACAGCTGCCAAAATGTAACATTATTCGGATACATTTTTAAGACAAATAAGATGGCGTATACAACACGTCTTCATTGTTTTTTGTTAACCCGCAACCCGCCTCACTTCTTATGGCCGCCATACTAGATTTTTCGATATTTGGAAAGAGCCTAAAAAAGTGCATTAAAGATTTTAGTATCATCGAAATATTACACTTCGTAAAGTTAGTTTTCAGTTTTTTCTAAGGAGGCCATGATTTAAAGTAATGTTAGCTCTCAATGCTTTTCTAAGGAGGCCACGATTTATCTGTAACAAAACTGAATTTTGACTTTGACGTTAAGTTAAATAGTTGAAAGTATCAAAGCTGTGTTTTAATAAGTAGTAGGTACGCTTTTATCCCAATAAAATCATAAATCTGATACATAAACTGTCAAAAACTGTAGAAAATGGCCGGCATTCCGTATTCAAATGAAGAAAAGGTTGACATGTTAGCTCTGTACTTTCAATCATACAGAAACGCCGACGTGACCTCAGGAAGGTATTTCGAGATGTACCCTGAACGACGGCAGCCTCATAAAACCCAATTCAGGAAAATCGTAGTTAATTTAATTAACCATGGTGCCGTCGAACAACCTAGAAGCGGATACAATAATAACAACGAAAATCGAGACAGAAACATTTTACATGCTATCAACGAAAACCCTTGTCCATCGGTAAGAACTGTAGAACAGGAAATTAATGTGCCAAAATCAACAGTACAGAGAGTTTTAAAAAAGAATAAGTACCATCCATACAAACCCAGAATAGTAAAAGGACTTAAGGAAACTGATTTTCCAAGACGACGACACTTCTGTGAGTGGTATACTAGGAGATGTAACGAAAATCCTGATTTTGTAAATCATGTCTTGTGGTCCGATGAGAGCAGGTTCACGAATTATGGAGTCTTTAATAGGCACAACCGTCATCAATGGGCTGCGCAAAATCCTAACGAAGTGGCAGAGAGACGTCTACAAATCAGATTTGGAAGTAACGTTTGGTGTGGGATCATTGGTAAGTTAATCTAACCAATCTTTTTTAAATAGGCACCAAATGATGGTCAAATAATAATTTTTTTTTTTCGTTTATTTCTTTTTCTAAAAAAAAAGTAAAACGTTCTACTCTAGTCAGTCAACTTACTTTTTTGATATTGTATTACATTTTTATTCAATCATTTTGTATTGTAGTTTCGAAGAACCTATAAAAATAGAATTGGGTCCTATTAATTTCTTAACACTTTATCTAAATTTTCTGCAGATTTAGGTAATTCTCTAAAATTATTTTGATTGTCTGAATTTAATGATTTATTATTACCCGGGAAGCCTAGTTCTTGCGTTATGAAAAAAATACCATATTAATCAAATGTCGAATTATTTTTCGATTTTCATTATGATTTATAGAAAGACGTTCAGCTGTATTTCCGAATAATTTAAATTTTAAAGTGCAAGGGGTTTGTTCTTTTGATATTTTATGTTTTATTAAGGCGCGGTGTACTTCTTTAAGATTATTATATCACTGAAATAAATTGATTTCGCATTTCCGAAATTAATATGCAATACCAACAAAATAATTTATTACGGCTATTACTTACCACTAACCAAATATGTTTTTCTTTTTCATAATAAAGCTGAATAGGTTTCAACTGTATACAAGCTCATTCATTACGGGATGCTTCGATAATTATTTTTGGAAAGAAAATATCTACTTTTTAATAAAGATAACTTTCCCTTCATAATTTATAGTTTCTAGTACCTCCCTGCCGACCCTGCCGCCCTTGACTGTTGGGCACCTATTTATAAATTATTATTCATTTCAGGAAATCGACTTATTGGACCATTTTTGTTTGAGTACAACCTAAACGAGCGGAGGTACCTAGAGCTTTTGCGAAACCAGGTTATACCGGCCTTACGATCTATTCTAACGGAAGATGAATTAAGAAGAACTTGGTTTCAACAAGACGGATGTTCGGCTCACAATACCATTCAAGTCAGGATCTTCTTAAAAGAGCAGTTTGACGAAAGAATAATTACTTTAAATAGTCCAATATCTTGGCCTCCTAGATCCCCTGACCTGTCGCACTTAGATTTCTACCTCTGGGGTCACACGAAGAATGAAATCTATGAATTTGATCCCTCCGTGACCATAAAAACCCTGAGACAAAGAGTTATGGACACATTTAGAAATATTAACCCAAATACACTTACCAGTGTTGTACGAAAAACAGTGGCCAATTGTCAAAAATGTCTTGATGCAAATGGACGTCATTTTGCTGATTTGTAAATTAATGTTACCCACTTACAAATTAGTTAAAGCTCATTCAGATTTTTTAAGTCGTTATTTACGTTCATGTTGTATTGAAAATTCATTTTTGATGACACTAAAATCTTTAATACACTTGTGAAATCACTAGACTGGAAATTTTAGGCTCTTTCCAAAAATCGAAAAATCCAATATAAGAAAAATGAAAGTTGACGCGGGTTGCGGGTTAACAAAAAACAATGAAGACGTGTCGTATACGCCATCTTATTTGCCTCAAAAATGTGTCCGAATAATATCACATTTTGACGCCTGTCAAATTTACGGTTCTGGATATATTGGCGAAAAACGAAATCCGCCATTTTCGGTTTTTCGCCGATATTTTCCAAACTTCTGAAAATCTGAAACCAGATATCGAATGCTGTAAGTTTCCTCTAAAACTTTCCCCATTTAACCTTTGGTGTAGGTATAATAGGAGCCGAGATCCCTATATAGAGAAGCGAATCTGGGACACACTGTACAAATTAATATCCTATGCATAATACGCATGCTAGATATGGACAAAAAGGGTGGTAGTGATGAGATACAATAATATTAATTACCAGCAGCAATTAACAACTACGCTGTGTCCGTGCTGCCCTACAGTTTCAGAATCTTAGAATGGACTAACACGGAGTTAGAGGGACGACAACGAACTACTAGCCTAATGACGACCAAGTACAAGTTACACCACCCGAGGTCATCAACTCTCCAAATGACCTTACCACGAAGAGAAGGTGGAAGATCCCTTATTGACTTGACCAATTCGTACTCCCGACAGCTGCAAAAATCGAGAGATTTCTTCACCAAGAAGGCATACACATCAAGCCTCCACCGCATACTGACGCTAAGTGACAACTCCGACTCTCCACTCAATCTTGCAAATGACAACATCATCCTAAAGTCACTTTGAGACGCCGACAAACAAGAACAGCGGGCTCCAATGGCAGTGCCACGGTCGACATCGCAATGCCTTGAATCAGCCACACATATATAAGAAAGCATCCAACTGGTGGCTGAAGGATGAATAACTATTTCCAACGACAGATTGATTTGTCATGGTAACAAGTTATTAACACACGGAATTACACGAAATTCATCGTCAAAGACCGGTCCATTGAATCCGATAAGTGTCGAAAATGTAGCGAGAGATCAAAGACTATATAGCATATAACATCTGGCTGCACTTACCTAGCAAACACGGAGTACCTCCAGCGACATAACCAGGTGTCTAATATCATACACCAGAAGCTTGCCAATAAATACGGGCTCTTGAACACCTTTGTGCCACCAAGTACCAACCAAGTTCAGTGCTTGAAAATAATGCTTTCAAACTGTACTACGACCGACAGACGGGTCACGAATAATCGGCCTGATGTGGCACTGTCAAATAAGGAAACAAAGACAGCTTATATAATAGACGTCGCTGTAACCAACAATAAAACGTGTTGGATAAATATCAAGAAAAAAGGCCAAATATGTGGAGCTTTTCATCGAGATATAGCAGATATGGTAACATCGTATCATTAACTGGACTAGTTCTAAAAACACTAGAGCAGAGTCTGAAAATCATAAGACTGTATACTAACACCTTCATCGACATCCAGAAGGCAGCCCTGCTCAGTACTTGCCACATAGTAAGAAAATTATTACAGGACAACACCTCGCACTAAAAGAAACTAGCCCTCTCCTTTTGATGCATCTGGGATGGGCTTGGAACCCGACATTTGTTGAGAAATTAATTGCCAATTTCGATAATATTAATAATAACAATAATAAATCGTCTTTATTTGCCTGACATGTTTTTAAAAATGTAAAACGAAATAATCCAAATATAATATGAACAGACAATAATTGCGAAGTGTCACTCCCAACGAGTATTTTTCAACTTAACCAGTAAAAAACGTATTAATACACACTTTTAATACCATAATACATACATATGCATACTTAAATACTAGTTACAGTAAGAAAAATGTATATTTTATTAATCCTGAATGATTGTTAGATATGTAAGTAAAGAAACACAATATAACAATGTAGCAAAAACGGTAGAAGATATAGACCAAATGTATATAAAGAAAAATAAATTAGAAAAAAGATAAAAAAGGGTTTTTGTCTATTATCTTTTGCGTATTTCAGATTTCAAAAAATAGCTTTCAAAAGTTAAAAAAGTATATTTTTTTCAAATGAAACGACCTGTATATTATTACCTAGAATGAAAGAAAGGTCTTCTCATCCTGATTTCAAAAAGATTGTTTGATGATATTTAGTTTAGCAGTTTTCGTGCTATTTCAGTTTAAACATTACGTTTCGATCAATGAGACTTCAACCATATTCGTGGTGAAATGGTCGAGTCTGCCTTGGTTATCACTATGATGCAAAAACGCGCTGGATGACAATTGTTTCAACAACTGGAGTTATGGCAACCAAATGCATGATTCTGCACTTTTCTGTCATTTGTTGATTAATCTGTTTAATATAAACTATTTAATTTTGCTGAAAATAATTTTGAGAAAGAAAAACTGTTACAGAAGTGTCGATCAATGTCTTCGGGGAGAATATAAAAAGGTCGGAAGAAAAGATCAGTGAAGAAGTGCACATTAATTTTGATCAAGCAACACTTTTTAGCTGGAAGTCGTAAGGTCAATTCATTACCCATCGCTTCGCACTAACTTAAAAAACCATCATCGGCTCGCCCATATAACCTTTTCACCATAATATGCGTGGCGTAAAATAGCACTAAAAGCCCCGCTAAAGATAAGATTCGTATGAATAAATTTGAGAGCCGGCGTGTTAACGGCCCACCACCACAATAGGCCGCCATTTTTAAATGGGTTTTTTGCGGTTAAAAATTCATTACTCATATATATTATATTACAATACGGTGGGCTTTCGAAGAGCAGAGAGAGAAAGATACCCCGAAAAGAAAAAAAGAGCCGCCCGTTTATGACTCAAACAACACGGATAAGACAACGAGTGTGTATTGTTATCCCGATGTTGAATTTATTTCGGCTGATAATAACACCTTTAAGACCAGTGTGGGATGTCAGGGATTTGCATAAAAAGTTCATTTTCGACTATAAATATTTAATGACCGGGCCCTCGCAAAGATGAGTTTTTTGCGGCGCGAAGATGGGACATATAATGCTCATGAATTATTCGAAAGTGTTGCAGATAAATATGCATAATAAAACAAGAATATTTTCTTAATTTATCGAGTTAGCCTTGTTGGAAATTCATTATTACTAGTATAATAAATAAACAAACTATTTCCACTAATTTATTTCCGTTTGACAGCTGTTTCGATACCATGGGTCTTTTTCAAAAACCAACTCAAGACTGATACAAAAGCTGAAATTTTTGCCAATTAAAGGGTAAAGTGTCTACCCACTTAACCCAAGCGGACATTAGGTATACAGGTTCAACAATGGAGAGCCGTTTAGGGTGGATTGCACGGGTTCCCCTTAATTAATATAAGCGACACTTAACTTTAAGGTGAACCTTAAGTAAAAGATTTCCGTTGCACGGGTAGATAAACTGACTTTAAGCCTGGTTTAACGCCATCTAATATAAGCCGAAGTTTTTTGAGGCTTAAGCTTTACTTAAGTGACAGTTGACAGTTGAAACATTTGAATTCTCTCTCTGATTTTTTCAAAACATGTTGCTCTACAGAATTCCAAGACGCGTATTTAACAGAGCGAATTATTTAACCTCTTTCTAACTTATATTGGTAAATTGCATAAAAATGTAAGATTTTTACTTTAGAATTAGAAGAAAATAAGTCCATAAATTTTTTAGATTTAAAAATCAGGAACAATAATAATAAACACGATTTTGAAATGTATCACAAACTATCGTATACAGATAACAATACATAATACATCAAACCACCCATTCATACATAAGATGGCAGCTTTTCATAGTTTTGTAAATCGTTTAATACACTGGCCGACAAAAAATTTTTTTTTGTTATTACACAAATCAGAATAGCATAATCTAATAGAACGGACCTATCCAAATACGAAGATGACAAATAGAAAGTTGTAGCACGTAGGGTTTACTTGTTAGAGTTGTGGAATCATATCGAATGTTACGATACCTAATATCTATAGAAAAAGTGATTTCAGAAAATTCTTAACCCTGTTTATTGACTATGTTTACAGTTTTCGCCTATTAAACATACCATACATCTAAGAGAAAAGCAAACGAGAAAAATATTAACTTAAAACACTAATTAAACTTTATTTTTTCCGTTTATGAGGTATCCTATCTTCTCTCTTCAAAAACCAACAGTAGTCACCCATCATGGCTGAATCCCATCGTCCGTGGTACCGAATTTCCATTGTTCTGATACCTTGGTGAAACCTTTCACTCTGCTCATCACTAACAGCTCCCAAATTTTTAGGAAAAAAATGACAGATGGGAATGGAGGAAGTGAATTTTTAATGACATTCTGGCACCAAGCGCTTTATAGGCATCTAAGAGTTCGTTAACTAATTGTTCATAATTTTCATTCATATTGTTGCCTAAAAATCCTCTTACTACATTAACAAATGAATTCCATGCTCCGAGTTCCTGCCTGGTAAGCTTATCCGTAAAATTGACATCGTCCAGCAATTTTTTGATTTGTGACTTACGAAAGCGTTGAAGGGCCACAGTTTTTTATTTTTATTTTTGTAACAAATTCAGACTTCTATCTCGGAATTCCGACTTCTAACTCGGAATTCCGACTTCTATCTCGGAATTCCGACTTCTATCTCGGAATTCCAACTTCTATCTCGGAATTCAGACTTCTAACTCGGAATTCCGACTTCTATCTCGGAATTCCGACTTCTATCTCGGAATTTCGACTTCTATCTCGGAATTCTGACTTGTACCTCGAAATTCCGACTTCTATCTCGGAATTCCGACTTCTATCTCGAAATTCCGACTTCTAACTCGGAATTCCGACTTCTATCTCGGAATTCCGACTTCTATCTCGGAATTCCGACTTCTATCTCGGAATTCTGACTTCCTACTCGGAATTCCGACTTCTATCTCGGAATTCCGACTTCTATCTCGGAATTCCGACTTCTATCTCGGAATTCCGACTTCTATCTCGGAATTCCGACTTCTAACTCGGAATTCCTACTTCTATCTCGGAATTCCGACTTCTACCTCGGAATTCCGACTTCTATCTCGAAATTCCGACTTCTATCTCGGAATTCCGACTTCTATCTTAAAATTCCGACTTCTATCTCGGAATTCCGACTTCTATCTTGGAATTCCGACTTGTGACTCGGAATTCCGACTTCTATCTCGGAATTCCGACTTCTATCTCGGAATTCCGACTTCTATCTCGGAATTCTGACTTGTAACTCGGAATTCCGACTTCTATCTCGGAATTCCGACTTCTAACTCGGAATTTTGACTTATAGTAATGTTGTCACATAAATGTTCCAATTTTTGCTTTGGATGCGTTGTCCAGTGACTGCACATTTAATAATTGTCCTTGTGATAAAGACATTTATGACTTGTGTAAAATATTAATTGTTGAAATTGTGTAGAAATAGTATCTAGTATGATGAAATCTAACCCCTGAAGGGTAGAAGACAAAGAAATTTTAATAAATGAGGAAAAAATAAATAAATTATTAAATTCTATTCCTTGTAGCGACACCATGGACGGCAATGCAAGCCAAACTATTTATAGGATGCTTTTACTAACATATCTATAATTAATATAAAGTTTAAATAAGAAGTGCAGCGAATCTCTAAAGAGTAGATAACTTAAATAGATTTTAATAAATAAGAAAAAAAGTATATTTTACCCTAAATAGACTCCCTCGGATCGTAGAACAAGCCAAAATATTTATAGGGGGCTGTTACCCCGATGTCTAGAAATAATATATATTATGAATTAATGTCTCAGCAGGTTTCAGAAAGGGTAGAAAATTCAAATTAAATTTAATAAAGTTGGAAAAATTCAATTAATTAAATTACCAATGTGTCTAGAAATAACAACTCTATGAATAAAAGTGACAGGATTATAAAACTGAAACAAATTTTATTGAATGAAAAAAGTCATATTTTCATATTATGTCCCAGACCCCGAACAAAACTAGGTAGTCAAAATATTAATTGGAAGTTGTTGTCAATAGGTCTAATAATAATATATAGTATGCATAAAAGTGGCAGTGAGGTCCTTAAGGGTAGAAGACCCCGGCCTGCCGAGTCATTCCAATATATTTATGATGTATCTGTTACAAACTTTTACGACAAGTAGAAGAAGATCCAAAACGGGTAATGAAACTTAATACATAAAAAACGTAAATGACTGGGAACATTAGTCAAAGAGTCTATAATCAGTAATACAGTCTACTGTATTAGATATTTTGTCAGCAAACCACGTATATCAAGTTACCCATTTTGATATTTTGGACAAATTAAAAGAAATACCTATTCCTTTTGTTGGGTGTGATCAACACGAAAAAAATTTACAACTACGATCATTGAGTTGTACCTTGTTAGTAGAATGCTCTTTATTTGTAAAGAGGTTTACCGAATAGATAAAGCTAAAAGAAAGAAAATAAGGTGCTTGAAGAAACAATCAAAATTATGATTAACTTTTCACTGTGTTCCTGTATCTGTTTTGATAGATTGATGTCCTTCCACAAAGTTAGAAATAAGAACTACAACGGAAACTTGATTTATGAGGATATGATTTGCTAACAATTTTTTTTTTGCTGAAATCATGTTACAGATTTTTGTTTTCAAACTTCATAAAATATCAATGTCTTCATTTGTGGAGGAATTCTAATAAATTATAGTTTAAAAAACTGAAAAACACGCTGTAATAGTAAACTGAACTAAAATAAAACCATTTGGACGAGAATAAAGTGATTAACAAGAAAATTAATGTCATTGTGAAAACAGCGTGGGTCTGATATCAGTTATAAATATTTTATCGGTATAATTTCTGAAAGTAAAGTCAGTATGAAAATATGGTATAAAGGCACCCTACACTTTTTTACAAAAGTAATTTTTTTCTTTTTAGTTCAATTTACTATTAAAGCGTGTTTTTTAGTTTTTTAAACAATATTTTTTTATCTTTTTAGTTCCGTTTACTATTAGAGCGTGTTTTTTAGTTTTGTCAAACTATAATTTATTTTTCTTCGCTACCTCCCCGTGCCGAGAATGGGTAATTTGCGCGTCTGCTGCCTTCCTTTTATATGATAGCCATTTTCCAGGGTCCCTTTCCGAGATGAAATTTTTTTATCCTGATGATCCTGTTCAGGATAATGGGACCAACTTATCAAATAATTGCATAGGCATCGATTGTAATCTGGCGTTATAAAGTGGGTGAAAATCAAATGAAACTAACAAAAGCGTTTTAAAACGAGTACATTTACTCGAATAATATTTTAATTAACAGGTATCAGGGAAATTTGGTTTTTCTGACTTTGTTTTAGTTATTATATTTTGTATCATCCATAGAATGTAACTGTTTAGTTATGTTCCTGTCCTTACTTGAAAAAGTCAACCTAAAATATTTTATACTTTGATTAAATTTAATCTGAATGAATAATAACGGAATTGAAAAATAAAGATTAATGAATAATCGTTTAACGAAATATAAGCTACTTTAATAGAGGATGCATAAACCTTTCATAGGTGCTCGTTATTTACTCAAAAAAAAGATATTTTTTTAAACAAATATATTTCTTTTCATCTAAAAGAAAAACAATAACAATTATATTTAAATTTTATGTATAATAGTAAATAGTTGGCAAATTGGGAAAAGAAAAGAACAATACTTATGAGTAAATGACGATAACCCTTGATGAAGAGCGGGGAGACATATGCCCCCACACTACAATGCGTATATTAAAATCTGAAAAAAAATATTTATATATCTGAAAATGCGTGCATCCCCTCCGTGTTATTGCATCTTTTTAACATAATATGGATTAGATGTTCTTACTAAATGGTGTTTTATTATTTCTACTATCTATGAAAAAGGTAAAGCAAAGTACAAATTTTTATTTTTCATGTCAACCATATTCAAGCCATCGGAACCGACCCAGTCATTATTTTTTAATTTGGACTTTATGCACAGTTAATAAATTTCTTTAGTTTTACTTAGCTTCATCCTGATCCCTATAATTAAAACATTAATTTCATTCAGAATGATCGCTTCATTTGACGTTAAAAGAGTATAAAAAAGTGATTGCGCTAATAAGCAGTCGTGTATTAATTACAACGCAGATAGAAATTCCGAGTTAGAAGTCGGAATTCCGAGATAGAAGTCGGAATTCCGAGATAGAAGTCGGAATTCCGAGTTAGAAGTCGGAATTCCGAGATAGAAGTCGGAATTCCGAGTTACAAGTCGGAATTCCGAGATAGAAGTCGGAATTCCTAGTTAGAAGTCGGAATTCCGAGATAGAAGTCGGAATTCCGAGTTACAAGTCAGAATTCCGAGATAGAAGTCGGAATTCCGAGATAGAAGTCGGAATTCCGAGATAGAAGTCGGAATTCCGAGTTACAAGTAGGAATTCCGAGATAGAAGTCGGAATTCCGAGATAGAAGTCGGAATTCCGAGATAGAAGTCGGAATTCCGAGATAGAAGTCGGAATTTTGAGATAGAAGTCGGAATTCCGAGATAGAAGTCGGAATTCCGAGATAGAGGTCGGAATTCCGAGATAGAAGTCGGAATTCCGAGATAGAAGTCGGAATTCCGAGTTAGAAGTCGGAATTCCGAGATAGAAGTCGGAATTTGTTACAAAAATAAAAATAAAAAAATTGTGGCCCTTCTACGCTTTCGTAGTACAGTGACTCAATAAAAATGCCTTCTTTTAATTTCGCATCACTTAACTGAAGAAAGACTTGTCTTAGGTATTTAAATCCATCACCATCTTTATTCAAAGCCTTCACAAAGTTTTTCATTAGTCCAAGTTTAATGTGAAGAGGAGGCAAAAGGACATTTTTGGGATCAACAAGGTTGAAATTCGCTTCTTTCTGGCCAAATTTTTGTTACATAATGCTGATTTATTGCACGACTGTTCCATAAACAAAGAAAACAGCAATATTTTGTAAATACCCACTGAAGTCCCACTACAATCGCTATAACTTTTAAGTCCCCACATATCTGCCATTTATACCTATTGAAGTTTATTTTATTCAAAATAGTACGCATATTTAGATGAGATGAGTCTATGAATAAGGGCCAGTCACGGGGAGAGTGTTCAATATCAAGTTCATGCATTAAACTATCTACAAACAAACAAACAAAAGTATGCTTTATTGCCGCAGAAAAATTTTACAATTTTATGGACAAAGCAAAATATACCTAAAAATAAGACATATCAAAACATTAATCGAAAATAATTTCGACAGGTCAGTGCTTTTTTTTAAAAATGTAAATTATCAATTTACCAAATCGTAAAACACACGTTAGAATATAACATAACATTGCAAACAGTAAATGAATCATGATAACCTTATAAAAGTAAACAAACACACATGTACGAGGTGAATAATTTCGATGACATTGAAATCAAAATTGCAACTATGCGACCTTAAACTCTATGTTATTATAGTTATACAAATAATTGTGATGTTAAACAGAAGGTATATTGAACTAGTGTAGAATGTAGTATACAAAAAGAATTAAATTGTTTTTAATCCAATACCTAACAAAAATAATTAAGTTTAAAGTGAATGTTCGACAGTTCTTTTCCCTATATAATGATTTACAAAATACGAGTTAGGACATGACTCACAAAAGATTTAAGTAAACAAGCGAGTTTAGTGACAATTTAAAGAGACTTACTCACTGAAAAAAAAATCATTAACGCTGTAAAATAGTCTCTCAATGAGGTATGCTTTGGTGTTTTTTCGAAATTGTGCAAGCATAGGGATAGATTTTAAATGTACTGGCAGATTGTTGTAAAGTTTTATGGCGTTGTAAATAATTGATTTTTTTATTAATTCTGTGGAAGGAATGGGAAGATAAATATCATGCCTAGAGTTTCTGGTAGGGTATACATGTTGTAACCTTTCTGGGAGGGTGTTTATATGTTTTCTCAGCAAACATACCGTTTCCGAAATAAATAATGCAGGAAGTGTTAATATTTCATGTTTTTTGAAATAGTATTGGCAGTGAGCTCTATTATTTAGACCAAACAAATAACGAATGGCTCTCTTTTGAAGCATAAAAATACTACGAAATTGCTCGGTGGTACAGCAGCCCCAAAAGTGAAGGCCATAGCGGAGGTGGGATTCAAATAAAGAGAAATAAGTAAGTCTGGCAGAAGGAACGTCTAGTTCTTTTGAAACTGATCGAATGGCGAAGCAGGCGGTAGAAAGTTTTTTAGTTAAGGTGTCAATATGATTAGACCATTTTAGGTTGCTATTTATATTTAAACCCAGGAATTTAACCGACTCTACGTATTCAATATTGCTGTTATGTACCTGAAGTGGTTGTAAAGTTTCCTTATAAGATAATGCCACCGTTTTATCGACGTTAAAACAAAGCATATTGGAATCGGACCAAGCCTTAATTATAACCAAGTCTTTGGAGATACTAGAGTGTAAAGACGTTGTATCAAAATCACTCCATGTTATGCTTGTGTCATCAGCAAAAAGGGAGATTCTTCCATTAATTTTAAGGTTCGTGATATCATTAATGTATAACAAAAAATGAATAGGTCCCAAGACTGAACCTTGAGGGACTCCGCTTGTAATCAACTTACAATCAGAATCGGAACCATTAGCCCTTACAAGTTGTTGCCTTTTTCCAAGATAAGATTTGAACCAATTTAAAGAAGTACCACGAATTCCATAAAAATTTAGTTTGTTTATCAGAATTTCATGACTAACACAATCAAAGGCTTTCGCATAGTCACAAAAAACTGAGGCAGTTGGGTGGTTGTTATTGAGAGATAAGTAGACGCCTCTAAGCAACGTGAACATGGCGTCACTGGTGCACTTGTTGGGTAGAAATCCGAACTGCTCCGGGGATATTATCTGATGTTTCAGGAGAAATGGCATAAGACGATTCTTCAGTAGCCTTTCGATGATTTTTGATAGCACTGGTAGTAGTGCAATTGGGCGATAATTGCAAGAGTTAGTTTTTTCGCCGCCTTTATGAAGTGGAATAATTATAGCTGTTTTAAGGCAATCAGGGAATACACCTTTTATAAAGGACTCATTTATTAATGTTGTAAGGGCCTCTATGACTGGGAGTGGCAAGTTCAGGAATATTCTAATTGATAGGCCATCAGTGCTACACGAAGATTTACTTTTGATATTATGTATTACCTTCAATAGTTCAGTGTTGCTAACGGGACTTAAGAAAAAGCTATCAGCTAAATTTTTTGAAGGAGGGAGAAACGAAAGAGGGTCCAAACTTGGCGAGATACTAGAGGTAACATTTTTGCTTACATTAATAAAATAATCATTTAGATCATTAGCCCCTGGCAAGATCTGAGTCACAGGGTTTGATTTGTTTCTGAGGTTATTGATGATGGACCAGGTTTCCTTTGAAACGTTATTAGAGTTTGTTAGACGTTTTCGGTAGTGTAATTTTTTTGCTGACTTAATAAGAGTAGTGTAGATCCTCCTATAATTAGAGATATAGTCGAGAATAAGAAAGGAGTCGGTGAATTTTTTATATATGAGAGCAAGCGCATATTTTTAGCAGAAATTCGTATATATCAGTACACGCGCAGAAAACATAGCATTTCTTTTTCTGAAATTCGTATTTTTGTTTCTTTGGCCAATAGGTTCCATTCTTTAAGACGGGAACCCAGAAGCTCTGACTCTTACTTGGATAACCCCAAATCACGTACTAAATCATTTAATTTACTTTGAACAATCAAATGTGGCCCGCCGGAACTGGGACCTGTGGTAAAAGTGGGATCGGTGCACTGTTCTTCTGAGCTGCCTGATGATGGCTTATCTAGATTATCTCCCAAATGAATAGTTTGCCAATTTAAAAGCGCAATCGGCATGACAAATTTGCATTATGAGGAACAGGTCGTATGGCAGATTGCAAATTTGGATATTCTATATTGTGCTTTCCCTTTTTGGAATAACCTTTAGTCTTTGTCAGGCAAAAATAACAATCGTCAGAATGATTGGTGGGTTCTCGCCATACCATTGGAACTGCAAAAGGCATACTTTTTCTCTTTCCCTTCATCCACTGCACCAATGATACACTACAACTAACCCAGCACATGTAGGGAGCCCACCTTGATCCCCAATTAATACACCAAGATATTTAAAGTAGACTTTTTTTACATTTTCGGAAAATGACCTGGCTTGTGATTTCACCAGAAATTCTCCACAAGTATAACAAAATTTGTCAGGAGAAATGTTGCAACTTTGGCGCGTTTGACTCGACATTCTCGTCTTCACATACACTTGCTTATCGATACACAAAGACCCACTCAATTCGAAACTCAACAGAAGAGTGATGTTTGACGTTTATTTTATGTCTAATATTGTAAACAACCCAGTCTAGGTAATTTTTCCGCTGTAAAATGGACCCATTTTAGCCGCCCCACAATAAAATTGTTTACCTGCCAATATAATAGGTTCTAATTAGGCTATTAAAAAATGGTACGTATTTATGCTTTTTAAATATTTTTTTTTATTATTGGGAGGGTATTTTCATTGTGAAAATAATGAGCTGGCCTGTGTTAGAAAAATCTTGTCGGCCAGTGTAATTAATGTACTTTTTCAAACAGAAAATTATAACAAACTTAATATTATAAAACTTCTATCTTAAACCGGTGGCGTTTTCTACCTATATGTCTTGTATATTATTGCATTTTGTGTTGTCCTGAATATTCTAAACCTCTTTTGTGTTATGTTTCCTATACCTAAATTCAACTATTTTTGAGAAAATGGCTCTTGAAAATTGACATTTTTGACCCTCCCAAACGACCTAAACGGATTTCACTTTCCTGTCTTAGTTTTTAATTATCTAGTTCCCCACATCAATTTTTGATTTGACAAGAGGTGTCAAAAATTGACATTTCTTGTCAAAGTAAAAATTGGTATCCGAATATAGATAACTAAAAACTAAGATAAGAAAGTGAAAGCTATTTCGTTGCAAATTGAGTTACAGAGCTTCAAAGGAATCAAAATGCCAATTTTCAAGCGACATTATCTCAAAAACAGTTGAAATTAGGAAACATAATACAAAAATATTCTAGAATATTCAGGCAATACAAAAATGAAATAATATACAGATCATTTCATTGAGAAAATGGATGTTGCCGCCGCACAGTGGTCAATAATTCGTTCGTAGGATACCATAACTTTTGATATCGAACATTCTTTAATATTTTTAATTCTATAACATGTAGCATATTAATTTGATGTATACATTATGTGAATAAACCAAAACTAAAACCTCGCACTCATTCTGTTTGTCAAAGTAATGATAAAGGAATACCAAATTGATAAAAAAGTAAAAGAACATTATTTACTCATATATGTTGAACATGATTATATTTTTAAGCCTTAGAATGTGATCATATAATTTTTTAACAATACAGGATACTAACTACCTAAAGTATACATAAATAAGAATATGCAGAAGAGTTTTGTACTTAATATTAATATACAGTGCGAAAAAAAAGTCTGGACTACCGTTATTATTTTCTTGTTTTTAAGATTTTATAAAAAAAAAAAGCCGAAATAGGTATACTGATTATATCGTGCATATTTTTGATATTTTTACATGGAAACAATCGTTTAGACAACAGTAGATTATGTTTTTATTGAAACTTAAAAAGTTGTATGTTTTGCATTTTTAATAATTTAGGTAAATTTCAATAAAAACGTAATCTGCAATACGATATTAGAGTTTATACTCTAAACGATCGTTTTCATGTAAATAACCATTGACAACTTAGGAAAAATTAATAATTTTGTTGTAATTGGCTGCTTCATTTATCTACACATAAATAAAAGTTTAGGTAGTGGCCATTTTTAATGGAATTGACAGATTGTCACTAAAATTTGGGAATTTTAGGATCATGCTTAGCTTAAAAAGACTTTTTGAAAGAGGGGTCACAAAACCAACATTACAATTAAAAAAAAATATATCGATAACGTCATATATTTGACAGCTGTCATTAAAAAAACAAATGAATGTCACCAAAATGTGCGCGACATAAAAAATCAGTATACCAATTTCAGCATTTTTTATAAAATCCAAAAACAAGAAGATATTAAAGATAGGCCAGACTTTTTTCCGCACTGTATATTTATAATATAATAATATACGTATTATATATTTAATATAATAATAATTAATTTTAATAATATTTCTTGAACAATAATAAACAAAATTACACAGTTTTAATTTTTAATAATGAAAGAACATCTTTGGGTAGTGTAGATAACTTACGCTTTGGAAGCGGGCTTAATGTACTTATGAGAGGATCCGATGATATTAACAAAACATGAATCAAATCTTCATTGGTTTTTAGTCTTGAAATCTTGCGAGTATTGTGTTTTCGAAAAGTTCGGTACTCTTTATGTCTGGCCTCTAGAGCCTCCTCACTTAATTGGCCAATTGGGCATAGAATTGAGTCAATCACATCCGCACCCTGTATTAGTATTTTATGTACCGAGGCGGGCATCGGATACCAGTCATATAAAGAAACATATACTTTCGCGGTATCTAGAGTATATGCTTTAAATTTTTCAACATCTATGTCATAACCGAAACATATTGTGTCGAGTATTATTGAAAAACGTTTAATCAGGTCTTCATCAACCCCTGTTATCTGAGAAGTTTTAACAGGATTCGAAAAAAAACGTCTTGACGTGTTTCCGTCATTAGAAGTTCCTTTACCTTGCTTAACCACATCTATTAGCATTCCCGTTTCAGCTTTAAATCTCTGAATAATAGCTCTTTTGCGTCCATCTATGGATCCCTTTGGCGCCCTCCATTGCTTGATATGTAACCTATATGCTATATGAAGCAAGCACTCCATAAATCGAATGCGAGCATGCAACGTCTTGACGTGTTTCCGTCATTAGAAGTTCCTTTACCTTGCTTAACCACATCTATTAGCATTCCCGTTTCAGCTTTAAATCTCTGAATAATAGCTCTTTTGCGTCCATCTATGGATCCCTTTGGCGCCCTCCATTGCTTGATATGTAACCTATATGCTATATGAAGCAAGCACTCCATAAATCGAATGCGAGCATGCAATGTGGAAAGCCCAAAATTAAAAAATTCTGTTTTACAGGGACGTTGTAGAACTTCTTCCAAGCTATTCATATTTTTTGGTGAAACACCGCAAATATAGCACACTTGCGAGCATCGATTATGCGCTAAAACATTACACACCTTGCCATCGAGCATCGTTTTGTGAAGAACGTGCATAATTTGAATGGTTTTTTCTCCATTTATTTTTATCCTAGTTGGCTGTAGTTCTTTCTCCTGCTTTTCAATAGAGCCTATTTCTTCCACTAGTTTTTCTTCAGTTTCTTTACAAAACGTAAACCTTATGGGTCTACAAAAACGAGTAGAACTAGGTCTAGGATTATTCCAAACTATTATTCGGTTTCCAGATGATTCATATTGCAACTGAAGTGGTACTAAAGAGGACTGAAGGATGTCAGAATCGTTATTGGATGAGTCAGCAAACTTCTGGCTATAAAGAGAGTGTCCAGAACTTCCATCTGTTCCCCATTTATGTATCATTTTAAACGAACCATTGGCGTTGTTTTTTAGTACTTGTAATATAACATTTCTTTGAACCTCCGCTAATCGTCTACTGGTAAGGTCTAGCAAAACTTGTAAATCAATATTAACTGCATTTTCCGTGATATTTATGTTTTCTTGTGGATAGCATCGTTGTTTTGCTTCCATAACTCTAAAATAGGGTGGATAAAGTTTGATTCCTTTTGACATTGCACCTTGTCGAAGAAAAACATACTGTGATTTTGTCAACTTGCAGCTGGTAATAAGTGCTAAAGCTTCTTCGGACGAATATAAATAACGTTGACGTTTTAAACGATCTGGAGCACTTTTATTAGGATTGCACGCTTTTTTAATTAATTTCACAGATTTATTAGTTTTTTGTGTCACGTTTTTTATCACAACGGCAATATTTCGCTTACCTTTAGATATGTATGCCGCTTGTGTCGCAAAAGCAAGTTCTTCAGGTGAATGTTTTTCTAATAGTGGTTGAATTCTTCTACGTTTCGCTCTTGACGAAGACTCCAAAAAAGGCTTGGGCGGACCTCCAGTTTTTGAGATGTGTAGAGGTGTACTCGTTTCTTGGCATATTTCTGTATATTTAGAAATGTCAAATAATTCATCTAACCATTTACGTTGCTTGGCAACAAAACTGGATTCTTGGCTTTTACAGTTCCTCCAACGTTTCAGAAGATTGCATAAAAATATTTTTATATCGGACAAAATTAGATCATCATCTTTGTATATTAGTCCCCGACTAATAATTTCATCTTTTAAATAGTCTTTTAAACGGTTTATATTACCTTTTGATGCTCCGTGCCTTAGCAAGTTTTCGGAACGCAGTAGTTTAAACAGGATCATTCGTGTGAGGCAAGGGGCAATATCTACAAAAAAATTAAAAAATCGCTTTAAGAGACAAAAGTAAACGATGTAATATAAAGGAAACTTTAGGAAAAATATTGAACTAAAACACTGAAGAGAAAAAATCATGATACAACATGAAACTTTTTTTTAATATGAACAATAAAATAAAAAATTGGTGCATATGCATCATGATAATTTTTAAAGTATTTAAAAAATAACGGACTTACTTTCATCAGCATATTCCATGTTAAAAATACTCTACTTTCGTCTGGCACACACAGTTATTGCACAACAACAAACATACATCACATAATACATAAATAAAATGGCCGCTACCGCTGCGAAAAAAACAAAACATTAGGCTAAGCCGCCTTAGCTCTTTGTTGTCAAGCACATTATAAAGGTCAGTTTTGGCTTACGCGCAGCTATAGGGTTTGGTTTTTATCAGTATTATTATTAGAAATCGAAAAAAAATATTTTCATTTCCTTAGTTATGGTATTCTAATAATTAATAATTATCCACTGTGCGCCGGTTTAAGATAGAAGCATCAACATCGCACAATTCAAAATATTTTAAAAAGACAGTTCATGTTTATGTATGTCCAGTACCAAATTTTCGAAGAAATCTATTCAAGAAATCAAAACCCTGGTTATAAAAAATATCAAAAAATATAAAGCAATCCGTTATGTCATTTATTAATTATCGTACCAATTAAACTATTTAAACTGTATCGAATCTGCATAAGTGAGTTTATTTCACATTCCTAAAAGGATAATTATGCGGCAATAAATCAGCACACTATATTCATATGCAAAGTGATACCGCTGCTGACTGCATGCTCCTACTCAGACAAAACACAACCTTTCCGTGTTGACATCTCAAAAGCAGACGGCGTATCTTTTACAGGACGGCACAAACCCCATTTGCGTTACGGGGAATGTTACAGACCTTAAATTAATAAGCAGAATTCTCGGTTCATTTGAATAATTATTTAATCCACATCAAATAACGTCTCCTCTCCCAGAAATAGCGTTTTTGATTTTGTTACATGATATTTCATTGTTTATGTTGTCAGTTTGATCTTAGTTTCTTTTTAATGGGTAATCGGATGACTACAATTTTGAAGGAGGCACTAAAACGGAGAGGTTTAAATCGCACATCTTCAGTACGTAAAGCATGGGTACGTTTAACTCCTCATACTATTAAAAATAGGGCATTTAGTACATAATTTTAAAGATGTTTATAAAAATAAATACGTTAAATTTGGGTCTCGGGTCGTTAACGAACCCAAGCATTTCTCGGTTTTTTTTTTGAAATTTTAGATGATAGCCTATAGTGTATAGACTAAATTTCCCACTTTTTCCTGAAAAAAAAATCGAAAAATTCGTAAATTTTGCTACTTTTCCGAACAAAAGCTCTCTATTATGATAATCTAGACCAGCCATGTCAAACTCAAAGTCACTGGTGAGCCAAAAGCATGAAGATCATCGACTAGATGGACCGCAAACCTTAAAGAATTTAAAGAATTTTCATCAAAGAAAATACTTGTTCACACTTATAGGTACTTTCAAACATTGACAGAATTTTACAGGCAAATTTTTTCATTTCTCAAATTTTTGTTTTAAATGGGTCTGACACTGAATCGCAATTACTTCCATTTGCAAGTGAGGGGGAACTTTATCAAGATCGATAGTGAAATGACCAGTAAATAGAGAAAAATTGTTTTCTTGGGTCTTAAAATCCTGAAATCGCTTCTCAAATTCTGCCAGAAGGTTTCTCATTTTTTCTGAATATATTTTGTATGATATTGGGATACTTGTGCTTTCCTGATGTGCCTTACAAGTCAGAAAATGTGACAGACTATCCTCTGCTAACTGTTTTTCCCACATCATCCTACACTTGAAAGCTTTCACATGATCATGCATATCTGTAATAACTTGAAGTGTTCCTTGCAATTTCGTATTTAAGTCCGACAAGTGTTTTGTGATATCTACCATAAATGAAAGATTTTGTAAAAAAAGTACATCGCATAATAAGCTGACATCTTCTCCTTTTGTTTCCATGAAAACGCGTATTTCTTCTTTGAGTTTCCAAAACCGGTCGAGTACCATAGAACATGAAAGCCATCGCACCTCTGCATAATATGGTAAACCAGTGCACTGACTTTCTAGATCACGTAAAAATGCAGAAAATTGTCATTGATTAAGGTCTCGTGACCTTATGAAGTTTATAATTTTTTTCATTGACTTTAAAACACTTTCCAACTTGATTACTTTTGAGCATAAAACTTCTTGGTGAATCGCAATACAATGAATATGATGAAAATCTGGTTTGTCACTGCCTGTTTCTCTGATCTTTGTCTGTAATATTTTAACGAAGCCATTTTTTGCTCCACTCATTGAAGGAGCTCCGTCTGTTGCAACAGAACACAGTTTTGACAAATCCAAATTGTACTTTTGCAGAAGTCCATAAACAGTATTAAAAATATCCTTCCCAGTTGTTGTATCATGCAATGGTACTAATTCCAGTAACTCTTCCCACACATTGATATCTCTATCAACCGCACGAAGAAAAACAACGAGTTGTGCCACACCACACACATCCGTACTTTCGTCACAGGCAATAGAAAATGCAATGAAAGAGTCTGATTTTGTTTTTATCTGATCACTTAAATTGGCAGCCAACTCAGTAACTCTTTCAGCGACAGTATTCCGGGACAAGAATATATTTCGAAATGCCTTCACGCTCCCGGGACTTATAATTTCCGCGGCCTTTACAAGTCACTCTTACATAAATTCACCTTCAACAAATCGTTTTGAGTGTTTCGCGATCAGCTCGCTTGAAGGACAGATTCATTTTCTTGCTTCGGACGTGTAAACATAAGCTGCTGATCTTTCAACCGTGATTTTAACTTATTTAACTTTTCGTTTCTGACCGTGCCTGTATACTTGTCAAACATAGTTTTATGAATATCATAGTGACGTTTTGTATTATATAATTTTGGGACACCGACTGTACTATTACAGATCAAACAAATAATTTTTTCTTTCACTTCACAGCAAAAAAACTCTAATTTCCACTTTTCTTGAAAGATACGATGCTCATCTACAAGTTTCCTCTTACTTCCACTTGGTTTTGAAAGAGACATGTTAAAAACTGTATCCGAAATAAATTATAATAAGTACTGTTAAGTGTTGTAAACCGTAAGTGCGCAACTCATCTCGAAACTCTATCGCAACTGACTCATAATTGACTAAACACTGAACGACTGAACTCAATCGAACATGGCTTTCCAGAATGTTCAGATACCGTCATCTGTGTTTTTGCGCGATAGAATTTCATGGAACAAGCCAGATAACGTTTGGCTTTAGGTTGAGTATGTGTAGTTCATCCTCCTAAACATAGATGGCACTATGTACAATTGTACATTTTATTATATCAATCGTTGTTGCAGCGGCGCGCGCTTTCAAAAACGGTTTTCAACTTGTTCACGGGCCGCATTATCTGGCTGTTTTCAAAACTGATTTGGGCCGCAGAAAAATGCTCATTGGGCCGCATGCGGCACGCGGGCCGTACGTTTGACATAGCCGATCTAGACAAAAAAAAAATAAACACAGTTGTGTGCAGTGTTGCCAAACTCACCTGCTTTTCTCAAGATATATGCAGGGTGTTAGGGATTTGACTACAAATATTTTAACATAGGATAGCATGAACGATTTTAAACAAAATATTCTGATAAACCATCAATAAATTCGAAACGATTTTCTAGATATTTAATATTAAAAGGTTTGACAACATGTGACGCCAATCTCATCACCTGTGTTTTGTCAACAAAGAAGTAAATTGTGGTTTGCTAGCATAATATCGGCGTGTTTAAAAATAGTAAAAACCTGTTATTAAAACTTTAGATTATTTATTTGAATAGTTTTTAACTGCACAACCCTAATTAAGTTTATTAGTTTCTAAAAATTACTAAAGAATATGGACTATGGAATATGGACACTAGGTAGGTAATTCACACATTAAAAAAGTATTTTAGTTCTAGGGCATTTCGACCTATCCACCTATTATCAAACGTATTATTCAGATGTAACACATTCTTATGAATGTAGGTAGGAGCTCCATCATAAAGAAACTAGGCACTGGCTCGCTAAGCCAAAGGATTATCTTCTAAAAAAGTGGGCAAGTCATTAGTTCAAAATTGGAGGTATACCTCTCCTGTTAAACGCCTTGATAGCTCAAAAGGTCCGATTAACCGATTGTGGATTATTCCAGCCCAAATATTTTGGCCTTGTTGAATATTGTTCGTATGTTTAAAGTAAAATTTTCGTGTTTTTGGTTTTTTTAGAGAAACCACCGGCAAAACTCTCTTAATCGGGGTAAGTCCACTAAAGTCAAAGCTTGTACTCGCTGCACATGATAAGGGTACAGAAGGTTTTCACGAAAGGTACGATTAATGGTTTAATTAGAAAATCCAACTTGTCGCGAGATTTCCCGAGTGCTTAAACCAGGGTTTGCCTCTACTAGGGCTAAAATATGTTACTCGTTTTCGGGTGTTATTTGCCTTCCAGGCCCCCGATTAAATTGACGGACATTTACAGTTCCCGTATCGCGAACTCTTTGTTAAACCGCCAAAAAATTTTTGTCGTTAGGGACACCTCATGTTAGGATATCTTTCCCGGTATGTTTGAGACGACAAATGAGCATTCTGTTTACACTCTCCATAAAAAAGTAACATGTCTGCATATTCAATATTCGTATATATTTTTAAAGAGTTTTTAAATTCCGACCGTCTATTAAAACGATATGAAATTGCCTCACACAGCAAAAAAATTACGGTAAACCAATCAAAAAACAAGACAACTGCAACTGCTATGTTTGCAAATTGTTATGTTTGTTGAAGCCTGCTCGTTTCTCCAAGGTAGGCAGTACTGCTGTTTTCAAATAAGCATTCTATGGTAAAATAAAAAAATATATTCTTTTTCTATTTTTTAAATTTAAATCGTTCAGGCATTTTACTAAGAAAGGTTTTGTTAAAAAAATTCCTTGCTTTAATATAGATCCGAAATTTCGTTGGTGCGCTACCACGTGCTTTCTTTACAGCAAACCTAACCAATTCTAACCTAACAAAATAAAACCAAACTGTTTGAAAATCTGCATACAACATGGCAACACTGTCCATATATGACGCATTTGACGTTTAAGACCTATATATGAGAAATAAATTGTCATTTTAGAAATATAAGAAACAAAGTATAAAAATTCGGTTTTATTGGCAATGAAAGCTAGTGAAAGTTGTTTTTTAGTAATTTGCAAAGGCACGCAAGCATACAACTTCCTCAAACGACGGTAAATTTTAAATAAATGGGTTCGAAAAAAGGAGAATGAGACAATTGTTTTTGGTGATTATTGGTAAAAAAAGTGAGAAATGTTACAAGTTTTCACTTTTAATTTACTGTCTACACCATAGGATATCATTTAAAATTTAAAAACACTGCAAATACGTGGGTTCGTTAACGACACAAGAGCCGTTAAATTTACCTCAATAGATCTTGATAAACTGCGTTAAAAACTTGTTTATTTACATCATAATTTATTAAGTATTGGAAGCACTGTCCATCACCATCCAAAACCAAACATGTTCGCTCACATTTTTTGATTACATTTATGCAGTAATTTCGATTGCATTCATTAATTATTCGGTGCTGTAAATCTTATAGCGATTCTGCCTGACGTACATTTTAATTATCCTTATAGCCAAAAACTAACAGAGAAAAATCTGGTGAGCTCGGTGGCCATTGCATGATTCTCCTTCTTCCAGTTCATCGGCCTAGATATGTCTAGTCTAGTCTAAATACTATCAAACAAGCAAGGTATAACGTGGGTTAGCAGCATCATCTTGGAATAAATAATAATTTGAGAAATCGTTAATTTCTTAAAACCGGATAATAGTTTGGTGATTGCTGATTAGTACAAGTTTGTCAAAAAAGCTATCATTCACACGTTTTTTTTTATTTAACGTGAACCGTCTTTCCGACGATTTCTTCACGTTAGCGTGGAAGGAGCAACGGCCATGTTTATATACTCTCACGAGCTAAGCCAAGAATATATTGGGTATCTACAAATCATACATAAGACTCTCTTTTCATAAGAAACTTATTCAGCCAGAACAGAAGTCAGAACTAGTAATTTATTTAGAAAACCACCTATTGTTGATGGTTTGGTTCTCTACAGACTTTCTAGATTCCTTTCTGAATAACGAAAATCGACTTAAATAACTATTACGGACAAGCATGACGTGATTATTTCATAATCTAGAATTTGTTCACATATAAAAATTCGGACATTATATCTTTCCTGTTCAACGTGACACACCCCGTAAGCAACGAAAACAATACACTAGTTCGACATGCATGGCCCTCTTGATGCCGTGCGATTGTCAGCTGCTGTTGGCGATATACTCCGCGTTGCTGCCTAATTGCCGCCACAGCCGCCCGCGATCGGCATAACGAGACGTGGTTTCGACGTTTCGGCCATTAGGCTTGATGGGGTTGATTTGTGAAGCTGTCAGGTCACGTTCACGATTTTAAGTAGCCCGGGTAATTTGTATTCGGATTTTGGGAAGGGGTACCTTGAGATAATTCTAAAGGAATAGTGAATAGGCACCACATGTTTCTATGTTTATGTCATTTAATAATGTAATCGAAATTATTACCGTTACATTTGCAATAAACTAACAAATTGCAGAAAAGAAAAAAGAAAAACAATGTCTCGGTCTCAGTCAAGTGGTTTAATATATAAAAAAGTTACGAGTCCACGTGTTTCGCCAAACAAACAGGCATCATCAGATCTAAAACGCATAAAGAACCTAATAGTAACGTATTTGCTAAATCAAGAATTAAAAAGACTGTTTTAAAACAACAAAAATATGTAAAATATATAAAACTGGCACATACAACTACATAATTAGACAAACACTAAAGCGAATTTATGTCTTCCAACAACAAATAAATAAAAACATTGATGCGAGGTATGGGATTTATGTTTAGTATCTAATTTAAATTATTAAAAACAAGTTCGGCTCGAAATAGAAAATGTCATTAACGCACAAGAGAACTGTTTTTTTTTGGCACTGGTTATCTCCATCTTATCTAGTAGGTACAATTTTCGACCCTTCAGACATTCATGTAAATGGGACACATTTTTAGGTACAACAAAATTATGGTTCGTTGAAAGTAAGTGAAAGAGAAAAAAACTGATCTAGTTTTAATTATATCTGAGTTCTTAAATTTATTAACAAAGCTCAAGTCCTCCTATTTTTGCAGATATTTTTCTTTCAGACTGGACTGGACTGGACATAAATAGCTGAGCAATCTCCCAGCTCCACGAGTATACTCCGGATTTTAAAAGTTTATCGGTGTTAGGTGGTATTTTATAGTATTAGTTGTTTTAAAAGGTATAGAAAGATTAGGATTTTTAAAAATGTGGATAGCTGTAGAGTGTAACATTTTAATTTCGTCACTACATTTTAATGCATAAAAATCCGTAAATCCGGTACTGTAAGTCTCCTATCGATGTAGTAAGGTGCTCGCGGTCTCTGCTTAGCGAAATCTTCCGGTTCATATTGAGGCAATTCACTAGTCTTGTGTAGATGGCGCCTTAATTTTGTTCAATAAGTAATTTTAATTTCTTCTCCTTTAAATATTTTTTCTTTCCTGTGATCCAGCTCAGGGATTGGCTGATCTATTGTCCCGATTTGGTCAGTTTGATTTTAGTAAAGTGGCATCACTGACAGATTGTCATCCCGCTACTGCTGCCTTGACCTGGTAGTGAGGCAGGTTGAGCTTCTTGTATCTCTGGAAGGTGAAGGTTAAGTGTGAAAGTTTGTCGGCGAATTGATCCTGTTTTAATCCAGGTTATCTTTTGGGATTTACGTCGGCAACTTAGTTAAAAAGGCTGCTATGTGTATTTAATTACGTTGTACCTTAATACTTTTGTTGAGGAATCTTTTATTACTCTCTTGTAAAGATTTAACTGCACTTGACTACCTACCATATCTTTTTGATGGGACTTTACGAAATTTACCAATAAGAAACCTTTTACCATCAAATAAAGTAAGATAACCCAATTTTATATTCACTGAAATGTGATATATTTTCCCTGTACATATTTTCTTCTATTTTGCCATATTATTTTTTATAGGTTATGTTCTAACCTCTAGCTTAGATATAGTTTCTCGGCTCTCACTAAGGTCTTTTTGTTTATATATAAAAAAGGGGTTATTTCTTTTTGTTACTTAGTTCTCTTATTAAAAAGTAAATACAAGGCCACAGAGTTATTTTACTTATTGAAATTAAGAGCTATGGGGACACTCTTGATTGCCCTTTGATTTGTGTAGCAAACAATGTATTCAATAGTACTTTTCATTTTCTTAAGATATGTGCTGAATGTATATATACCTTATGTTTGTTATAATTATTAAGATTATTTCTGCAATACAAAAAGGTCTATTTGTAACCTCCATAAGCCAATTGTTATTTAAGTTTGCATAAAATAAAGAATAGTAAATACATTGGGGAGAATTTGTTTTCTTTAATAAGTGTGTTTCAATACAACTATTACAGGTGTAGGTTATAATTAGGAAAGAGGCCTATATATCTATAAAAATCACTTTAATTTTCATATTTCTTTGAAGACCGAAACAACCTTATAAGATATAAATACATGCTATCTGCTTTAACCAATTTGGCAAAATTGAACAATATTATATCAGTGATTTACATTTTCTGTCTGTAACATCTTATATTAGCTTACTTATACTGGAGTAATGACACTTTGTATTGATATTTACAAGATTTGAAGGGTGGATTCTTGTTACTATTCACTATAAGGGCTGTAATGTACCTATATTAGTATTAATTAATAGATATATTGCTTATATTTTGTATATAATGTTAAGGGGTTGTAGTTGATAATATTATGTATCGTAATAGACATGTACGAGCCTAATATTTTGAATTTCTATAATTGAATGACTTAAGATTTTTTTGTAATTTGGATAAATTGGTTTAAATGAAGTCAAGCTGGGAAATATTGATACATTTTTGTTTGGAATTATTTTCTTTATTTCATATACTGGGTGTTGAGTTGTTAAACAGACCTATATACTTTTATTTGGGGTGTAAATCTTAGACGTTTGTACTATTCTAGGGTTTTTTTTCTTCTTCTCCCTCCTCTTCTACTTCTTGTTCCTGTTCTCCTAACCAGGGTTTGAACCTGGATGTGTCATTGTAAGTGGAGCAAAAGTCTGCTACCTAGTACTTAAGTGTGTACGTACCCAGTTTTCCTGCTGGAAATGTCTTCGATGACACTTACACCATAGACTGCTGATCTAAGTCACCGATGCTGATAGACACTTATATATAAGCCAAGTATCTTAATTTTAACATCCCTTGTGCTGAATTGACTTTATTGTTTATTGATGATCAACTTTATGACTTTTTCTGTTTCTTTTTAGTGTAGAGTATACTTTTTGATATAAAGTTCTACTGCTGGTGTGCATAAACCATGGTTAGTGGTGTTGTCAATAAGATTATTTTTACTTTATAACTCATGCTGATGCTCAAATATCAGATTATAAGTTTAGGATACAATAATCTATAGGTTTTTGTCAACATTTGACCGTATAGTAGGCTTTAAGATACAGAAAATCACAGTATAAGTTTATGACACAATAGTTATAGGTTTCTGCCAACATTTGGCAGTATAATATACTTTAAGATACAGTGTTGTTGTAAAGTGTAATCACATCTCGAAATTTTAACTTATAAGATCTAGTTAGTTTATACAAGGTCTATAAGTGTTATAGACAGGTAACACTACTGGAATATGTGATGATATTTATGGTTTATTGTATTTACTTGCTTTAGAAAGGTATTTTGATATAAAACAATGATGTCAATTTGTTAGGTAATATTGGTGATTGGATTTGAAACTTAGTTATATAAATTTTTCTTGTTATATTCTTGCTCTTAGATTCACATAATACTCTTTTATTCTATTATTGTTAATTGTATTCGAATTAATGAAGTTAATTAATTGCTTGATTATTTTGCATATTTTGATAAATTTTTACTGTTAGATCAAATTGTTCGGTAAATTAAAACAACTTAAAGTTTTTCTTTATAAACATTTATAGATTTTGGAGTCTATTACTTTTACCTATCATTAGCTGATTGAAAATTTCTTTTCTCATCCGTATTACTTAATTTTCAGGTTTCATTGAACATTTAGTTTGTTGTTTTGTAATTCTTTAGATATTTTCACAAAACATTTTATACAGTTGATCTAATATTTGGATAGTGATCTTTATTTGAATATACTTTAGATTTTTCTCTCAGCATATGAGGTATGAAAACTGAGTAACATAAGATCATTACACAGTCAATTGTCATTTTTTTTTTAAACTTCAATTAAGGCCAATTTCTTTCATATGTTAGATAAAATAACCTACAGGAGATACATATTTCTGGAAATATTTTGGGGAGCACTGAACTTGTTAATAAATGTTATTGGTCGAATATGCTTTTTTTTTACTATTAACTTTAATTAATTTTATCTTAGTGGTCTTGAGGAGTGGTACTCATAACATCTAGAGAGGTTAACAGTCAACTGGTATAGAACTGTTGGCGCCCTTATAAATAGAAAACGAACCAATCTCCCTGAGCAGTCGGTGATTTGCACACTAACTTTACTGCCTCTCTTTCAATCAACCACTTAGTGTAGATTTATATTATCTTGAAACAAATACATGCTCTCTGCTATCTAACAGAGAAAGAGTGTGGCAAGAGATATGTTGTAAAATAAGTTAGGCAATTATATTTGTTGGTAGACCCGTTTGATTTGGGGTGCAGTATATGATAAGAGAGTTTGTATTTATCAAAAAATGTATAAAATAATTTTTTCCAGGAAATCGTCAGAGTAACCTTTGTTAAAAGCAATTTATTTTATTGTTCTTTGTTAAAAGCATCCGTAGACAAAGGAAGTTTAAAGAGTCTATAGAAAAACAAATTAAAGGGCATGTGATTATACAGAGAGTTGAAAGAAAATTGAATAAAGTTATCAGTTGATGAAAGCTTTCTATATATCTCAAAATTAATTTTGTTATATTCACGGATAAGTAAAAGATCCAAAAAGGACAATTTACCATCCACTTCCGTTTCCAAAGTTAAATATATTTTATTATGTATCGAATTAACGAAATCCAAAAACTCACTCAATTCCTGTTCATTTCTGTTCCACACAGTGTATACATCGTCAACGTATCTATTATATGCCAACAAAAACTTTAGAGTACCTAAAGGAAATATTTGAAATCAATAAATTGAAGAAAGAAATAATTGATGAATATTTACTTCTTACAAAATTATGTATGAATCAATTTTTTTTTCAGTTCAACAATAAATATTATAAACAACTTGAGGGAACTGCGATGGGCAATTGCTTATCTCCGTTCCTTGCAAATTTGTTTATGGTAGATTAGAAACCCAGTTCAAAAAAGAACTCAAGGATTTCCCAAGGTTGTGGTATAGATACGTAGACGATATATTTGCTATTTTTGATACTAAAATAGAAAACTTGGGCACTTTCTTAGAAACATTAAACAATAAATATCCTTCTATTAATTTTACGTACGAAAAGGAGAACAATGGGCAATTACCTTTTCTCGACACGTTAGTTATTAGAAATAACGATAAATTAGAATTTGATATTTATAGGAAATTTACTAATACTGATAGATATATAACATCCGACTCATTTCATTGCCGTCAACACAAAATGGCAGCATTCCATTTCTTAACTCACAGGTTAGTCAATTTTCCATTAAGTAAAGAATATTTTAACAATAAAATGAATCGGGTTAAAAATATAGCTAAAATATAATGGATATAATAATAATTTTGAACATAAATTGGTAAATAGACATAAGCATAAGAAAATGTTAAAAGATGCCACTACTCTCCAAGCACCTGAGGCTCTCAATAAGTTCATAGTAATCCCATATGATCCCAGATATACGAGGTCTATAGGTGGGTTTTAGAGTAGCCTACAAAACGGAGAACAGTTTGAAAAATCTCCTTGGAAACCCTAAAGACAAATTCGACTTGAAGGAGAGGAGTGGCATCTTTTAACATTTTCCACACCAAAGACTGCATCTGGATATCACCTTTCGCAATTGAAATATCCAGCTTTAAACTTTGATAAAAATATTTTTTGATGCACTATTTCGTTTAGATACACAATAATTCTAACTTATACTTTTAATCATTATCATTCAATTAACTTCACTATTTAATTGAATATCAACATTATTAAAGCTATTTGTTTTTAATACGACACTTAATCCAAAATTTCACAAACAATATTAACGTTAATATCCGGATTCATGATGGCACACAATGACCTCGAAGTTTGAGCCTCTCAAGAAACTACTCCGTTTCTATAGCGGTGCAAGGCGCACTCAAAATAAAGGAAAGGAAGTTAAAACAGTTGACGTTCGAAACAAAGGACTATGAGGGTGCTACGCCATTGTTTCCTTCAGCTACCTTAATTTTGCATCTGGATATCTAGACAACAGCATTGTCAAGCATTGTATTGTACTTTTGCTTATACAGTTAATACCATTAAAAATCTTATTTGCTTTAAGTGTAGACAGCAAGAAAATTTACAATTTTAATCCAAAGAAAAATATTCGCAGATTAACTGTTAATGATCAAATCTCCTTTTATAAATGTATGGAGTTGTAGAAGAATAAATTAGAACAGCAACATTTGGAGCGCAGGTCATAACACTTGTTTTCCAAATAAGTTGGTAAATAAACTATCTGCTAGCACGGCAACATATTTTGCAGGTAAATTAAAAGGCAATTTTATTGTTTAAAACTGGAGAAAATGCCTAATGCTATAAGACTTTTAAGAAAAAATACATCTATTATTACATAAAATTATATAAAAATTAACGAATTCTAATGTTTTGGCGTTTGACATAACATGAAACTTAGAATAAAGTAAAGAATCATGACCAATTTCTTCTTTTTATTTTTCAGTTTATACGTCTTCATCAGAGCTTGGCAAGCTTAAAATTAGCCGTTGGACCTTGTTGTGTTCAATCGGTCGCCAAATTTCGCTTAGACTTTCTAAGCTGATCTAGGTTTCTAGGTTGAAGTTCCAGTAAACTTACTCTTTTTCCTATTGTATCCCATAAATGTTCAATGGGTTTAAGGTTAGGGCTCACAGGCGGCCAATCCATTCTCTCAATGCAGGCGTCTTAAAGATGATCTCGCACCACCCTTGCTTCGTGGACGTGCATTATAATGCTTAAGCATAAACTGTTCACTTAAAAACCCATATGGCGTAACTTGCGGATCAATAATGTATTTTCCAATTTTGCAATTTCCATAATATCAGACTTATTTCACCATAATAAAATTGACAATTCACTTTTAGATCTAATTGAAGCATGTCTTACATAAACGTATTTTGTATTTGAAGGAAATTTCTATGAGCTATCCACAGGAGCAGCCATGGGATCTCCGCTGTCACCAGTGGTAGCCAATATCTTCATGGAAGCTTTTGAGGAGGAAGCCTTAGAGTCGTCTCCATTAAAACCAAAATCATGGTTCAGATATGTAGACGATACTTTTGTAATATGGCCACATGGTCCAGAAAACCTCCCTGGGTTTTTTGATCATCTGAATCAACAACATGCTAATATAAAATTTTCAATAGAAAATGAATCAAAAGGCACGATTCCCTTTCTAGATGTTCTTGTACAAAGGAAAGGGGATGGTTCTTTGGGACACACTGTATATAGAAATCCAACGCGTACTTCAATGCAATTTCCCATCATCATCCAGCACAAAAGCAAACAGTTATTAATTCATTGGTTTACAGAGCCCTCGCGATTTGTGACCAAAATTTTTTACAATCGGAAACAGAAAAACTGATTCAAGCTTTAAGAGGGAATGGATGTTGCACAAATATAATAATCCTACTCCACAAAATGATACTAATAAAGAATAACCGATAGGAAGTGTAGTTCTTATATTTATACACGGAACCACAGACAAGATTGCAAGGTTACTTCGCTGGTCCAACATACGTACAATCTTCAACATACACAAGAAAATTTGACAATGTTTGCCATCACCAAAGGACATTATTCCTTTCCAAAAGGAAGGAGTATATGCAATTCCTTGTTCCTGTTGTGACGACTGTATTGGAGAAACTGGACGATCCATATCGACTAGGCTTAAGCAACATGAGCGATGCATCAGAAAGAAACAAATTGTATAATCTGCTGTATCTGAACGTCAACATTCTACTGGACATGTCATAAATGTAAAAGGGACCAAAGTTCTTGCATCTATAAACGAAAAATTAGAGAATCTATTGAAATTTATAAGCATCTTAAGATTTTTAATAGAGATTCGGAGAGTCTGCAGCATACGTGGAAACCGATCATTATACCGAGTCACGCTTCGGTCAACGTCGGAAAGTGATTCCATTTTGACACGGTCTAATCCCAAGAACTACGATTTCTTAATGTATGACTTAGTTGTACAAAGTTGCATTGCTCGTGTCTTACTTGGTCTCGTGAAATCATATTTCACCTATCGTTAGTAAAGAAACAAAATCTAGACTGTCCTGAGAACAATATTTTGTTCACTCTTTAATTTGTCAATTTAGTTGCTAAGTTTTTAACGTCTTCTTCTGTGACCTCCTCTAAACAGATTTTCAATCACTGCTTTATGAGGCTTCAATTAATTTTCGCCAATCTTCTTGTAATAATGTTTTGACTAGTTGAGAAAGTGTATTGGCCTAAAACTCTAGACGGGTCGAAGTACTAAATCTTTTTCTTAAAGTTTTGAGACGAATATAACATTCTTGTCTGCGGGTTGTTACTCGATGATTATCCTGCCTTTCTTCCCTAATATTCCTCTCAGTTTGGGTATAACAGTGGAGCACGCGGGAAATGTATCCCTGGGATACTCCAAGCTTCTGGCCCAACTCAGTTTGACTAAAACGTTTTTTCGGAAAGGGCAACCACTACAGCGCATGCACAGCTTCCGATAGACTGTGATTTCTCCTTCGGAATGAGTTCACTGTCAAGAAAGCAAAATTAACATTCTACTTCGAAATGATAACTTATCACGTTGACAAAGAGTTAATTCTGTTTTGTTGCACCCTACACGAACGATGCTTTTTGAGTTTGAAAACAGGGAAACCCAATAAAAAACATATAGAAATAAAAACAGTATATTTCCACTGAAAATTAAGATAAAGATATGAATAATAAAAGTGAATTCCCATAAAGAATGGCACTATAACTCTACTTTCATTGGGAATTGTGCATAACATCTCCCTATAATCCTTGGAGAAAATACATACTTTTATTTATAGAATCCTATATATTATCCAAACACTTTTATAAATAAAAAAAATTAATATGTTAAGATTTTTGAAATATTTTCGACATCAAATAGACCATCAAATACAATTATGCCAGCCGATATTCGGTGGAAATTCATAATATTATTATGTAAACTGGAAAAAGAAACCAATTTTTAGAAACACTACCACTACATTTGTTTAACAATACGGAACATGTTTTGCTACACGATAGCTTCTTCGGACGTTACATCTCAAATAAAAAAATTTAAAAAGAAAAGGAATATTTATATAACTAGATGTAACACAACGATTCGGAAATTTTAACAATATAAAAACTATCTAAAATTATTAATATATATTTAACAGAGGTGAATTGTTGGATTCTACCTGATCATTTAACAAACAGTTTGCACGTTTAAGCTTATTTTATTTCAAGAAACTCTAATATATTCAATATATGTTGATAAAACATTTAGTGCTCGTCTATCCTTTGACCAAAATATTTCCATGTTTGCCCTATACAGGGTTATTCACGCAACCCTTTCATTAAAAGTTTTTGATGATGCCATTTAGATAAAAATTACAAATTTTGGGATTAAGGTAAGGACAAAGGGTACTTCTTTTTTGAAATATTTTCAACTTCCTGTCACTTCCGGTTTAACCGGAAGTTGGTATCAACTTGTTTATTTTAAATGGAACACCCTGTATTTTATGATATTTTTGGATTCTACGGAGAATTTTAATGCTATTTTATGTAGCATGTCCTATACCTAGGTTTAAGCGTTCTTAAGATACTTGACCTTGAACCAAAAATGAGCCTTCGGGGTACCAAATTTAAAAATCTCATATTTTTGTAAGTTTTGAAGATATAATCTTCATATTTTGCAGACGATCGGTAAATAATCTTAGGTTTCTATTTTTTTATTGAATTTGTCTATTTTTATACAGGGTGTCCTAAATTCAGCGGCAAACATTCACATTTTCAAAGCCACTAAACTCCGTTTTTTTAAATGGGACACCCTATGACTTTATGCACTATCAAACGTAGAATTTAATTTTCTATCGAACTGTATTAAGGTTCCCTATACCTATTCGTAACCAATTTCGAAATAATCAGGTTTTTATTAAACTATCATATGTATTTGCTAAATGCTTACACTTTCCCGTAGTAAGCCATGGAAAAACAATTGTTGTGCTTTTCTTCAACATGACAGCTGATTTGAAACTTTTAAATTAAAATAAAATAACACTCAAAAGCTGAGATTCTCAATTTCTTTTATATTCGCGGAGAATGTTACAAAATATTGGAGAGAACGTCACATGTTTTTAATGAAAAACATCCTCATTTATCGCCAATGAACATGAGAAAATTGAAGAGGATTGAAACGAAATTTTTTCGTTTCGGAAAAGTTAAAGTTATAAAAAGTGTAATAAATTGTTTACATTATTTTTAACCATATCTACTAAGTTCGAGACTGTTCTAAACTTGTTTTAGTGAACTTAAAAATTATAGCAATCTAACAATCAACAATAAAATAATAAAATTGAATTATAACTCTTGTTGGTTATTTACTGGGGAAGCATAGATTTTACCTTTGATAAATACCCATAAATAAAAGTCTAGAGGTGTTAAATCAGGCGATCGCGGGGGCCATCTCCAAGGGCCATTGTGACCAATCCAGCGATCTTCAAAAATTCGAGATAATTGGAGATAAACTACAGCGGAATTATGTGCTGGTGCCCCATCTAATTGATACCAATAATTTTGCAGCTCACCAATAGGAATTTCTTCTATAAATTCAGAAACCGTCCCTCGTAGAATTTCCAAATACTTATCACTGTTTAAATTGTCTTCATAAATACAGTACCGCACCTGATCATTTAATACTATACCGAAAACATTGAAGCTAAATCTCTCTTGAGAACGCGTTTCGCGTAAAGCGTGCGGATTTTCTGCTGCCCAGAAATGTTCGTTTCTTCTATTTGTTATTCCTTCTCTAGAAAATTTCGCTTCATCGGTCCAAAATATTTTTGAAAGAAATTGAGGGTCCTCTTGAATTTTCAAAAACATGAATTCGCAAAATTCTACTCGTCTGACGTCATCACCAGGTCTCACGTTTGCACGTTTTGGAAGGAATAAGGGTGCATATGATGTTCGCTCAAGATTCTTTTTCGTTTCAATCCTCTTGAATTTTGACTTGTCCATTGACGGCAAATCAGGGTGGCGTTCATTAAACACACGACACGTTCTCTCCAAAATTTTATAACATTCTCCATGAATATAAAATAGATTGAGAATATCAGCGTTTGAGTATTCTTCCATTTCGATTTAGAAGATTTAGTTTATCACTGACAGCTTTCGATAAATAACGCATACTAATCATCTGTCATATTGGATATTGGATCTCAATTGTTTTTCCATGGCTCACCATTGGAACATGTAAACATTTAAGCAAATACATAGGATATTTTTATAAAACCCAATTATTTCGGAAATGGTTACGAATAGGTATAGGGAACCTTAATACAGTTCGATAGAAAATGAAATTCTACATTTGATAGTGTATAAAGTTATAGTGTGTCCCATTTAAAAAAACGGACTTTAGCAGCTTTGAAAATTTTGCCGCTGAATTTAGGACACCCTGTATAAAAATAGACAAATTCAATAAAAAAAATAGAAACCTAAGATTATTTACCGATCGTCTGCGAAATATGAAGATTATATCTTCAAAACTTACAAAAATATGAGATTTTAAAATTTGGTACCCCGAAGGCTCGGTTCAAGGTCAAATATCTTAAGAACGCTTGAACCTAGGTATAAGACATGCTACATAAAATAGCATTAAAAATCTCCGTAGAATCCAAAAATATCATAAAATACAGGGTGTTCCATTTAAAATAAAAATTGATACCAACTTCCGGTTAAAATACAGTAAGTTGAAAATATTTCAAAAAAGAAGTACCTCTTTAGTACCTACCTTAATCCCAAAATTTGAAATTTGTATCTAAATGGCATCATCAAAAACTTTTAATGAACGGGTTGCGTGAATAACCCTGTATACGTTGGTTAATTGCAACACCTTAATTTCTAGGCACCCTAATTTTTTTTCAGATAGTAACCTAGGTCATTGGGAGCCCCATGAGAAGGTTTTCTAGAATAGAATCCGATATTAGCCACAAATTAGGGGTCTGCTCATTGCATAAGTTTTTTAAATAAAATTAATATTCGAGACGGATCCTTAGCACTCATCTGATTCGGCTAATATAACAAATGCTGAAAGTGACCTCCACCTTCTACTTGACATGCACTGAGTCTATGGTAAGTACTATCAACCACACTTTGAATAATCTCTTAGTAACCTCCTTCCGTATTCTATCTTGTAGGTCCTCAACGCTGCCTGGTCTTTTTCAAACACTCTCTTCTTCAAATGCCTCCATAGAAAGAAATCCAATAGCGTAAGGTCCGGAGACCTTGGAGTCCATTCAATGGGACCCCGTCGACCTATCCACCGATTTGGAAAAATTTCGTCCAAGTGCCTTCGAACATTTATACCAAAATATGATGATGAATTGATAAAACCATATTCTTTTATGAGGAAGATCTGGATCATCCTCGTTAGGAAACATAACTGCTAATGCAGGTATTAAATCGAATGAGAAGAAATCTAATCAACGCTCAGCAGTAAGATTTTCTTCACAGAAATATGGTCCTAAAATTCGATAATTATGTATGTTGTTCATTCCACTTAGATAAAAGGCAGCCTTATCGGAGAAGATAATATTTTGAAAAAATATGTTATTTTCATCATAATATCATAATAATTTCTCTACGGAATTGTAATCTCCTATCGTAGCTATTTTCAAGAAGTTCCTACACAATATAAAAATTTGTGGTATTAGGAAGTTGCTTCTAAACGTATGGGACAATAATAAATACCTCTTATTTATTTATTTATTACAATGTAGGGGTACAAACAGATTATAATCCACTAGAGTACCCTCGCTTCGATACACATTTATAGTGATTACAGGTACTATAACTTAACATAATAAAATCTATAATAGTAATAATATACAGGGTGTTTGGTACATCGATAGAAAGTTTTAAAGGGGTGAAAGAGGAGGTCATTTGGAGTCATTTGGACCAAATATGTCTATATACAAAGTCGTACCGATTTCGAGATATAGGCCTTTTTTAATATTTTTATTTATTAAGGTAATTTCGGCAAATAAAAAATATTTTTGACCCTGTCAATGATTTTATTTGTTGCAACAAATTTTTTTCATACGGTTTAATATGTATTTATTAAAAAAAAATATGAACACGTTTTTTGAAGTCCCCAAAAAAACAGCACAGTCCAATGAAAATGATTTTATGCAATGCACTGGAATTAAGTATCATTTTTGAATGCCATTTTCTCGCAAACTGCTCAATAAAAAAAATTTCAAATATGCCTATAAATTACGCAATTTTATACCCTCTTCGGAGATACTATCAGGTTATGATCAATAATTATAATTATCACTACAAATTTAACGGTTACACTTAATTTAAGTAGAATAATTTACAGATTTACTATCCGATTTTATAATTATGTATTTTCTTAAATATTGAAGACACAACTTGGAAAGTTTAATTATTTTTGATTTTGCAATTATGTAATGAAGTACTAGAATGATAAAATAATGTACTTAGAGAAATCATTTAATTTTCATCATTAAAAATGGTTGACCATAAACGTATCGTTTTTATTTTAATACCTTGGAATTAAAGGAATTTAAACATTAAAAAATATCATGTCAACAAAATATCCGTCGCTTGGCCTAAATAATAATTCAATAAATACCTAAATCCACTATCGCTATTTTGATGGTTTTTATCAATTCTTTAGAAGATACAATAATTATTACTTTAACAATGCACTATCGGATTTCAGTTTTTAGTCGAATGGGTCCTGGCATATTTTTAGGCCAGTAGTGCGTTTAGCATTGGGCTTGCAATATTTGCCTTGAATACCTTGTGGTCTAATAGTTCGCTTTGATTTCATAGTTTTTCAAGTTGTTTTATGTATGGAAGAGCCGATGGCAATGCAGCGGCTGCTCAACGATTATATCGTGATCGATTCCCCGCTAGACGTGTTCCTAATGTGCAAGTTTTTATTAATACCTATCGACGAATTAGTGAAACCGGTAACATTCATCACATAGTAGAACGTGGGCATGTTGAAAGATATCATCCTGAAGTGGAAGAACAAATACTTCAAGCTTTTGAAGCAGATCCTACAACCAGCATCAGAAAAGTAGCTGATGAATTGAATTTGTCTCTATGGAAAGTGTGGTCTGTTCTCAAGACTGAAGGAAAACATCCGTTCCACTATACCCCCGTTCAGGGCCTTGAAGAAGGCGATCCTGTACGACGAATGGCTTTTAGTCGATTTTTATTGAACGCTGATATGGAGGATGGGCTTTTCTTGAAAAGTATTCTGTGGTCAGACGAATCAAAATTTACTCGTGAAGGTATTACAAACTTTCATAACCTTCACTACTGGACTGATGCGGACGAGAACCCGCATATGAAAAAACAAGTTTCTTTCCAACACAAATTTAGTGTAAATGTATGGGCAGCTGTCATTGGTCGAACTTTTATTGGCCCTTATTATCTTCCAGATAATCTAAATGGAGACAACTATTTGGAATTTTTACGCATCGAGTTGCCCAATATCTTGGATGATGTGCCTCTGAATGTACGGGACAGGATAATATTCCAAAACGACGGATGTCCAGCTCATTTTCGATTAACAGTAAGGCAGTTTCTCGATCAAACGTTTCCTAATCGGTGGATAGGAAGAAATGGACCAATTCTGTGGCCTGCAAGGTCCCCAGACTTAACACCTCTGGACTTTCATGTGTGGGGACGCATGAAAGAACTTGTTTACGAGGTCGAAATAATCAACCGCGAGCAGCTTATTCAACGAATAAATGAATCAGCTGAAAGATTAAGGGTAGAGTTGCGATACGCTGTCACTACCACCGAAATAAGAAAGAGAGCTCGAAAGTGTATTCGGAATCAGGGTTGGCATTTTGAAAATGAATAATAATAACAACATATTCGAAGTTTCTCTTTATGATTTAATTTTAGATGTGAAATTAGATAGTAAATCTGACAATTGTTTTACCTAAATAATTGTAATTGTTTCCATTTTTTTCAACAAATTATTCCAAATAGTGATAATCGATCATAACCTGATATATCCCTGAGAAGGGTATAACATAAGGTAGTTTTTAAGCATATTTGAGATTTTTTTTATTGGGTGATTTCCGATAAAATGGCGTTTTAAGTTGAGCCTTAGTTCCACTGTATAGCATAAAATCATTTTCATTGGCGTGCGGTGTTTTTTTGTGGTTTTCAAAGAAGTTGTTGTTATTTTTTTTAGCTGATATACATATTAAATATTATAAAAAAATAGTTGCAAAAAATAAAATCAGTGACAGGGACAAAAATATTTTTTATTTGCCGAAATTACCTTAATAAATGGAAATACTAGAAAAGACCTATATCTCGAAATCGGTACGACTTTGTATATAGACATATTTGGTCCAAATGACTCCAAATGACCTCCTCTTTCACCCCTTTAAAACTTTCTATCGATGTACCAAACACCCGGTATAAATATTCCAGTTAGTTATTATACTACAAGTTATTTTATAATTTTGAGTTTTGACCATAATTAGTGTTTCTAAAAGATACTGAAAAAAGCTATGGTTTAATCATTTCTCCCAAGATTCTTCAAATAAATTTTCCCAAGTCACTGGATAGCCTAGAACGGAAGCTACATTGAACACTGAATGTTCAGATCTCGTGGAGTAAATATCCCTGAAGATGCCTCGTGCGATCGAAGGCAAAACGTCGGATAGTAATTTCAATTTGACATGGTCTAATTGCAAAAACCGGTTATTCCGCATTACACCCTAAGTATCTACTCTGATAGTTAATATTAATTAAAACTTATATGAACTCGCTTTATTGTAAAGAAATGAGCAGAACTCTAATTTCGTTCTAGTACTGGATTTAGTTTTAAAAGACCTTCTCATGACCTAGGTTGCCATTAGAAAAAGAAAGTTGGAGTGCCTAAAAATAAAGGGATTGCAGGGTGGAGGCTGAAAATATTACAAAAAGACGACCGCAAAATGACTCATAGAGAAGATATGACTTTTGTACGTTTCTTTTGAACAACCCTGTATATTTTAACAAAATTAGAGGGTTTATGGCGTAAAAATTCCCAGATTTTCTTATATTGTCAAAATTACCGAATGGTTGTATTACATTTAGTTTTATAAATATTCCTTTATTTTTTTGAGTGTGTTGCGAAACATGTTACGTGTTGTTAAACAAACACAATGTAATAATTAGAAGTATTTGTAAAAAATAGTTGTGCTTAAAATTTACATTATTCGCCAGGAAATGTATTATATTACTTGCAATAAACACATGCAAAACAGATCTCGTTGCTTGACTTTACTAAAAGCGTTTAGCAAGAACTCGAAGTAAGTAACAGATCGCTAATTATACTCTGCGATGGCAGCTTGTGCAGAACTCAAAGCAGCACATTAACCGGATAAAGTATCATCACCTTAGACTAAACGCTCGACTGGGGCAGGACTGAGACGTTCCTTCACACCGAAATATAATTTACAGAAATAACGTTTCTCCAGAAATGCGATCCTTGTGAAATGTCACTCGAAAAACACAAATAAACCCAACACAGGCGTAAATCAACATTGCACATCTGTGTGGTGGAACACACAAACACTCAACCTCGTAATTATTCAAGCTAAAACTGAATGTGAATATACAAATCGCTATTTTGCTTCTTTGGGATTTTCGTTTTTGACGTCTCTCTGACGAGTTTGTTAATATTAATTGATGATGTGGTATTCGAGAGGGAGCTGGCAACATAAAATGCACGTTATTTTATACGTAAGAAGTGCATGTTGGCAGTGTTTTTACATTTTTCTGAATTACCAATATGGTAGTCTGGGAACTGGTAGGAGGGGAGAGAGTTGAAATCTAGCAAAAATTTAACCAAATTAGATAATATGATGAAGGTTGTTGTTTTTTATTTGTTTTAAATTTGTAAAATAACCAATTGTTTAAAGCTTGAATTTAACTAGTTCATTATCTCATTGGTTTTACATTAAATTTATAAAAATATATACCAAATATAAGTTGTTAAAGCTTTGCAGGCTGCTATGTTGTCTCGTTCTCAAATGAACAAAATATTAACTCAATCGCCATAAATTGCCAGCATTGTTAATTCGAAATATTTCTTGTCTATCTAGCATTTCAGTGTAGCAAGACAAGAAATATATAACAAATTGGTTGTGACGTTTTTCCTATAGTTATATGTTATTTTTTTATTTTTTTTGTAGATCATAACCTTACGGGTATGATTCTCTTATAAGTTCTCGATATTATCTGAAATGTATATCTTTGATAGCTGTCAAAATATTTTTTTAAATAAATTACGGCACTAAAATCTACATCGAACTGTGAAAACTGTATTTAAAAATTTTAAGTAGTTTAAAAATTATGGGAAGAAGATAGTTTTTTTGACAGATGCCAAAATTTCTCTTTTTAAATTAACTACTCCACTAAAAGTTACATGGAACTATGAAAACGTCATCTAAAAAATTTAAACAGTTTACAGTTATGGAGAAAAACATTTTTTTTTAAAATATTTTTTTATTATATTACTCCATTAAATGCTAAATGAAACTGTGATAACTTTATTTAAAAATTTTAAGCAGATCAAAAGTCACGGGAAAAAAACAATTTTTTTGCAGCTATTATTTTTTTTTATAAATTACGTCCCTAAACTCCACATGAAATATCCTAATACCTAAAACCCCACATCGATATTTTGAATCCTATAAGGATAAAATAAAATTGAAAAATTCACGACTGCGAAAACAAATCTTCGGCTATTTATTGCTCAAACCTCTTAAATCGATGTCTTATACCGGAATGTTCCACTAGAAAAAAGTCACAGTTCTTAAACCAAAATATCTAAAGAAAAAAAATACCTACTTCCCCTGTATAATATAATATATACTTTAACTGTATACTAAAAACCTGCCAAAGCCTTGGCAAAAAAAATCTCATCAAATAGTGAAACCAGTTTTTTATTTTTCTCCTTTTTCAGGTGGCTGCCTCATCTATTTTGGGCTGTATAATAAACAAATATTATTCGTACCGAAAAAATAAAATAAATGTGTTTCGCCGTGTTTCGAAATATTACTATTTTTCAATGAACAACATTTACCCCAACTATTTTCGTTCTCAATTTGTCATTAATCGGTTTTGCGTTCTCAAATTATACATTTTCTTCCGCTTCTTCGTTTGCAACACCCAAAATCTACTTCTGGTGCAAATTTGAAAAGTCGTTCTCAAAATATTGTTGGCCCAAATTTTGATTACTTTGACACATCTGTACAGATATATTTTTTTCCAAAAATATTTCGTAACCTAAAAATATTAAAATGTCGAGAAAACCCAATTTACATTTATCGAAAATTTTTGCGATTACATTCCTGTTCATACTACTACCCCTGTATAACATAATATATGCTTTATTACTACTTATACGCCTAGTATAAATAAAATTCCTATTAAGTAACATTAGGCACCCTATGTCTATACATGGGCCTTAAAGAACCCTAAAAATTATCTACCTGTCTAGTATACAGGGTGTGTCTTAATTGAGTGTCAATATTTAAGGCGATTTTTGTGTCCATTTTAAGAAGAAAACTTCATATAAACATATGTCCTAAACGGTGTAAATTTTGAGATACAGGGTGTTAAACTTTCAATAATTTCATAATTTTTCGATAATATCTCGAATACCACTCTAGATATTGTAACGAAATTTGGTATAGAGGTACTATGTATCTAGTGGAATTTTTTGATGTAGAACATTTTTTTTTATTTCTACCAGTGGCGTCCGTACGAAATCCGACCTACATATTTTCCCAGACATTGATGGTACGCCACTGATCTTTTTTTAAATAAAAAATATTTTTGAAATTCCCATTCATTTTTGAGCAAGTTTGATTTCTTGGTAATTTTGAGTTGAACGCACGGTTTTCGTTTTAAAAAATAAAAACCGTTTCTCTGCAGAGTTTTAACAATATCGCTAATATGACAACACCAATCGCCATGGCACGCAAGGAAATTTTTTTTTTGACTGAAATTCAAGAAATCTATTTTGCTTTTGAATTATTTTATAATTTTTTAACACGAAACTATAAAATACTATTAGTTCATCAATAAAGAAAGATTACTAATAATAATTATTATTGTAGTAGGCTTTGGCTGTCAGAATTAATACTTCTCTCGTAACTTAATTTGACAGTTCAGCTTTCAGATTCAGTCGGGTTTAATTAATTTTGTGTTCTAAATATCTGATATATCTCAGAAAAGAAATGGTTGAGTTTACCAATGAAGAGTTGGCAGACATGCATTACATGTATGGTAAGCTATGGCGATTATATCAAGAGCGCTTTCCTGGTAGAGTCATACCAGATAGGCGAATATTTGCAAATGTGCATAGAAGGTTGACTGAAACAGGTACATTTAAGCCAAAAAATCAATTAAAAGGGGCCCATCGGACTGTAAGAACTCCAGAAATTGCAGAGGCAGTATTAAATTCCATAGATGAAAATCCTGAACTGAGTACTAGGAAAATTGGAATTAACCTAAATATTTCGCACATCCTAGTTTGGAGAATTCTACATGATTGTTTTCTATACCCATATCACATTTAACGAGTGCAAGCCTTACATCCACGAGATCTTCCTTTCCGAGTTAATTTTTGTGAATGGTTTTCGGAAAAAATTGCGCGTAATCCCTTACTTGATCGCGAAATAATGTTCACAGATGAAACGAACTTCTCCAGGAACGCTATCAGAAACTTCCACAATTATCATATCTGGGCCGACGAGAACCCCCATGCCATTGTAGAACATCATCATCAAGAGTAATTCTCTGTAAATGTTTGGGCTGGCATTATCGAAAATCACCTAATTGGACCTTTTTTCCTCCCAGAAAGACTAAATGGCCATAATTATCGCCGATTTCTTGAGAACGATTTGCCGATATTGTTAGAAGATTCTGACAATTCTGATTAGAAACAGAACGTGGTTCATGCACGATGGCGCGCCCGCTCACTTTAGTATTGAAGCCAGAGAATATTTGAACCGCACATTTAACAACAGATGGGTAGGTCGTGGCGGACCCCAACTATGGCCCCCTAGGTCCCCAGACCTAAATAGTTTGGATTTTTTTCCATGGGGACATCTTAAATCTTTAGTTTACCGCACCCCAGTAAACACTGTAGAGGAGCTGAAGGATCGTATAAGGGATTCTTGCGATACTATCAGAAAAACCGAGGGTATCCTTCAAAGAGTTCGCGACAACATGAGGAAAAGGGCTGAAGCGTGTATTCTCCAAGGTGGTGGGCATTTTCAACAACTTATCTATTTTTTTCCTTCTATTTTGTTTCACAAAGTGTGCTGTCAATTTGTTAAAACCTAATTATTTTTGTTGAAATTATTAATTATTTACCTAGTTGTATTAGTATAGTTTTGTAAATAACTTGTTATTGTTGAAGAATGTCATATTATTTAAATAAAATTTATAAAAAGTATTTATGAAGGAACAGACTTCTGAAAAACATTGACATGTTGGTCCTAGATTGGTGGCTGAAGACTACATACTATTATCTACAAATATCTCTCACTAAGATAAAGCGATTTCTGATTTTAATAAGAATGGACATAGTAATTACTTTCACGCCACCGATTTTTCTAAAATAAAGCATTTTTATTGATTCATTTGTTTGTTTTTGAAAACTTTTAGTATTTATTTTCGACAAGATTTGATTTCTCTAGTTTAATACAATAATATTCCTCTGCATGCATGGTGATATCCGTCTTATGACCAGGATTGTTTGGACCATGCAAAGAAACGGTTTTTATTTTCTAAAACGAAGAACCGTGCGTCCAACACAAAATTACCAAGGGATCAAATTTGCATGAATGGGAAATTCAAAAATAATTTTTATTTTAAAAAAATCAGTGGCGTACTATCAATGTCTGGGAAAATATGCAGGTCGGATTCTGTACGGACGCCACTGGTGGAAATTAAAAAAAAATGTTCTACATCAAAAAATTCCACTAGATGCATAGTACCTCTATACCAAATTTCATTACAATATCTAGAGTGGTATTCGAGATATTATCGAAAAATTATGAAATTATTGAAAGTTTAACGCCCTTTATCTCAAAATTTACACCGTTTAAGACATATGTTTATATGAAGTTTTCTTCTTAAAATGGACCCAAAAATCGCCTCCTTAAATATTGACACTCAATTAAGAAACACCCTGTATATGATAAAAAACCCGCCGATCTAAACCAAATTTGGTGAAGCAGTATAAGCTATGTATGCACATTTCTAATATTTTTGGTATAATATGTCTTATCCTAAATATGAATAGTTTTTGATATGAAAAGACGTTTTAGAATGTTAGGACAGCAATATGCTACTAAGCATCTTAGAATTATTACCGTCATTGCTAATAAGACACCCTGATTGAAACACCAGATACCGAAATATCACTGCTAATAAACTCACAAAAATTGTAAACCCAAGGATGTTTTAACCGAAAAGTAAATAATGACTATTCTTATGATAATAGGGAAGTTAAGAATGTATTTAATGTGTCATTAAAAAACCAAAATCCACTGTTTTACAAGCTGTCCGACAGTTTGACGAGACTGGAAATTGTAGAGATAGGCGACGATCAGGGCGACCTAATATAGCAACAGAGAGAAAAGTTTAGATATTTTACAAAAATATGCGGAAGCCCCTTCTTTCTCTTTAAGAAAAACTTCTCAAGCAGTTGATGTCTGGTTTAAATCTGCGCATAATATTTGAAGAAAACATAAATAACATCTTTTCAAAATTCATTTAGTGCAAGAGTTATTGGAAGGCGATTTTCAGCGGAGAATGGATTGTGACATTATGATGTCAAGGTGGGAGCAAAATAACCAATTTTTTAACTTTATAGTCTTTTTACATGAAGTAATATTTATGTTACGAGTAAAGTCAGTAGACACAACTGCAGATGCACGGGCTGGGCTCATTGGTACCCACAAGATCGGGCCATTTTTTATTGAAGGAAATTTGACGGAACAGCGTTACTTTCTGATCTTGGAAAATCAAATAGTGCTATCCAAAACGTAATAGGTCCGAATTACATGCAGTTACATACTTCCAACAGGACGCAGCTCCACCGCATTTAGGAGAAAACGTGCGCGAATTTGAAAATAAAACATTTCCGGACAGGCGTATTGGAACAAGAGGCGAGAGAACAAGTGGCCGCCTAGCTCCCCTGATTTGGGGCCAAATCATTACTTTTTATGGAGACACTTAAATAATAATGCGTATGTAACCAAACTTTAAGACCTAGCTGAATTACAGCGTCGAATTTGATAAAAATGGAATGAATAACACCAGAGATAATGCAACGATTTTATTTTCAATTAGCTCACTGTCAAGCAGTTCAGGGGAAAACAATTCGAATATTTGTTATTATTTAATGCTTTTGAAAAACGTCTGTATAAGACATGTTGCACCAAAAGTATTTGAAATTTACTGTAAAACCTAAAAATCAAAAATATACAGGGTGTTCAATTTAAAAAATTAAAATTCATTAGATTTTCTGAAAAATTAGACAGATAGCAACTACGCCGATACCATCATTGGGTGCCTAATATCCCCTTACACTACTATACCAAATTAGGGAGATTTTAAGCTCACACAGCGTCTATATATATGTATGAATCGTATGAAAGTGCTACGTGTACTTTTGCATTTTGTGTTGCTTTTGCGACTGCTTTGCTTTAAGTGATGGTAAGAGGCTCTCTGGGAAAGGAGAAAATAAAAAATTCAGCCAAACATATAGAATCTTGTAGAGTAGTAGGGTGTAGAGTTCTTGTAGAGCCAATAAACATGACGTAACACTTCGTCACATATTTATTTTTTGTAAAGTTGGATTATGTATCACCAAATTTAAATAACTTTATTATTGCTTTTTTATTTTGTTGTATTTTTGTTTACCTATTTAAAACGGAATTAGACAACATGTTTTTATCCAATCATTTCGATAAAACTGCTCTTCCAAGCAATCTTTCTATGCAGCACCTTATTATGCACTTATAACCAATTCATAAGAATACAAAACCAAATTTCTCCGATGACTTTAAAGTCCTTTGGCAATAAATTACATGCGAATAAATCTGAATTTGAGTTCGTGATTTCAATTTTAAATCATAATTCTGTCGACAGATCGATGCATTTAAAATAGATTATATATGAAAAGTTGTTTACAATTTCATTGCATATGTACAGGGTGTCCAATTTTGGTTGTAAATGTAAGGTATCTCCGTTATTTGCAAATATTTAGGGTTGAGGTTTTCGTGACACCGTGTCACTTTTTTGTCAAACTCAAGCTGCCTTAATCAGATTTTTCCATAGCCCGCCTCGTTTCGGAGATACAGGGCCAAATTTAAAAAGTTGCATTTTGAGACACCCCTCGTATCTCGGTTATCTTTTGACGTATCGAAAAGGTAAAAACTGGCTCTTATAGAGTTTTTCACGTAGAATCCAGTGGCGTAGACAGATTTTTACTCGGGGCCGTCGTTTTTGATACATGACCCAGTCACGTTTTTTTAAATGGGACACCCTGTATATTTTACGGAGTCCTATTCGTCTTATTATAAGCTTTTCAAAAATATATGGTTATCTATACTTATTTTAAAAAATAAGGCTGCAATTTAGGTTTGTAATAATATGTATCTATATTTTTCATAGTAAGCCATGGACTAATTGTCAAAAATGGCTTTGTCATAAAGTAAACGAAGTTTTGGTGTTAATACTAATAGACGTGTTAAATTAGTCGCTTCGATTATTACTTTTTAACAAATGGCTGCAAATCAATTATTTGAAAACTTTGAGCAATATGATATGCTGACCTATTTTATAGAGAGTCATGAAAATATAAACGCTGCTTCTGAGCTTTATTTCATTAGGTAATGTTTTATTTTCATAATTATTATTGCAATCTTTTTTAAAACTTAAACTTTTATTATATAGATATCCGGAAAGGAAGCAGCCAAATAAATTAATATTCTATAGGCTGAAATCGAATTTAATAAATTTTGGCTCTTTCAAAACGCCCAGATCAAAGAAATATAACAAAGAGAATCGTGAGGCTGATAAAATTTGCGTCTTAGCAAATAGAGAATGAAGTGGGTGTAATCAAGCCTCGGGTTCAAACGATTTTAAAGAAACATAAGTATAAACCTTATAAAGTCAGAGTTGTGCAAAATCTACATCCTGGAGATGCAGAACGGCGTATTGATTTTTGACAGTAGTATTTACAAAAAATCAATACTAACCAAAATTTTGGAAGGGCGGTTACCTATATGGTCCGACGAATCGTATATAAGTAGTGCTGGAATATTTAATAGGCATAATACGAGACACTGGTCACCTGAAAATCAACATTTGATATTTCCACGTGAGCAACAAGGAAAATTTGGCTTTAATGTCGCTTGTTTCGTACTAGGAACCAAAATAAAATTTCATATTTTTGAAGGATGTCTCACTGCTAATCGCTACCTTAAAATATTGCAAAATATATTGCCAGAAATCATAGAAGATGTCTCTTTAGCACATGTGAATCAAATATATTTCCAACAAGACGGAGCTCCAGCACATAACTCCCAAATTGTGAGGCGGTATTTAGAAGAGAACTTCCCCGAACGCTGGATTGGAACGCACGGACCTGTCCGATAGCCTCCTAGGTCGCCAGACCTGTCCATATTGGACTTCTTTTTATGGGGTCACCCAAAAAATTTAATTTTTCGTACCCGACATAACACAGTTGAAGACCTGCGTAACACCACTGAGCAGGCATTTTTGCAAATACAAGCACGCAATATAGTCATTTCAAATGCACTGGGTAAAATTGCAAGAATGTGTGAGAGATGTCTAAGAGAAAATGGAAATCAATTTGAGCAGTTCTTTTGAACATGGCTAATTACGAAAAATAGATATACTTAATATATTCTTAAAAACTTAAACTGTAGCCTTATTTTTAAAATAAATATAGAGAACTATATGTTTTTGAAAAGCTCATAATAAGACGAATAGGACTACGTAAAAATATACAGGGTGTCCCATTTAAAAAAAAAACGTAACTTTGGGTCACGTATCGAAAACGACGGCCCCGAGTAAAAATCTGTCCACGCCACTGGATTCTACGTAAAAAACTCTATAAGAGCCAGTTTTTACCTTTTCGATACGTTAAAAGATAACCGAGATACGAGGGGTGTCCCAAAATGCAATTTTTTCAATTTGGCCCTGAAACTCCGAAACGAGGCGGGCTATGGAAAATCTGATTACGACAGCTTGAGTTTGGCAAAAAAGTGGCACGGTGTCGCGAAAACCTCAACCCTAAATATTTGCAAATAACGAAGATACCTTGCATTTACAACCAAAATTGGACACCCTGTACAGGGTGACCGTTTGATTATGGACGATATTTTATCTGTGAACCTATAAGAGATAGCAAAAAAAGTTAAATACAAAAGTTATTTGAGATAATCTGAAGTTTTATTTTATGTATGTTTTATATCTACAGGATCTCCAGTTTTTCATGGACTGGTACCAACTTTCCTATTTCAAATGGGTCACCCTGTATCTAGTACCACTTTTGGATTCCCTATAAAATTCTAAATGTAATTTATGTATATTGTTCTATTTATTATATTTAGAATTTTATAGGGAATCCAAAAATGGCACAAGATACAGGGTGTACCATTTGAAATTGGAAAGTTGGTACCAGTTCACGAAAACCTAGAGATTTTGTAGATCTGAAACATACATAAAATAAAACTTTAGATTAGCTGAAACAACGTTTGTATTAAAATTTTTCTGCTATCTCTTACAAGTTCCGAGGAAAGGTATCATCCCATAATAAAACGACCACCCCGTAGAACATCGAAACAACATTCCAATTAATCGTATTCAACCCTATAAGGTCTGTCACAAATAACCGACTCTTTTAATGAAGCCGAGATAGAATGTTACCTATAGCGCTAATCTAAATATCCATTACGTTCTCCGATTTAAAAACCCTTTCAACCGTCCGAGATTTTAAATCTGAAAGGAACCCCAACCAGGAAAAAACAAAAGCTCCAGACCACTAATAATAATTAAGCACTGAAACTTTTATTGCACTGCCCCCCTTCGGAAACAAAAGACAAACGATGCAACAATATATATTTCACCCCTCCTGAACGTGAAAGACCAAGAAAGCCGTTAATGATTCCTGCTAAAACAAATGAAAGTGTTCTATTACTGTTGCGCTGTTGTCGAATTTCTTCACGTTGCCCATTTAGATAATACCTTACACTTCTTCGAAAACATTCTAAGAGTTGGGTTTCATCGAAACTGAAGTATAAAAATTGGAATGAAACCGTTACAAATCTATTTTTAGTATTGAAAATACTATTGGCATCACTTTTATACAAACTTAATACTACCTGTCGTAACCTCGACACCGAAACTGCGATAACGTGTTCAGTAAAATAATACGTATAGATTATGAGTGCGGACGCACTAAATGAATAATATGAGGCCATCGGATTGCCCATTCATAGATGAACAAATGTTATATAGAAATAAAATAGTCCATTGTTTTGTGTATGTTTGTGTGTAACAAAATTCTGAGTCTTATATTAAAATAAGGTAAATACAGATTGCCAACGCATAGATCAAAAAATTTCAGTAAAAACAAAATAGTCCATGGTTTTGTGTATGTGGACAATATAATTTCATTATTATTATCACCTTAATTATTAACTATACTCATTATCAACTTAATTTTTTTTTAAGAACGGACCTAGATTTTTTATTTTGGTTTTTAGAATCCCTTGACCTCTCAAAACTAATGATGCACTCATACATTTAGGGTATTTAAAAACCTCGTTTGTGAATTTGGGGAGATTCTGGTTTTCCGTCTCTCTCCAACCCATTGCATATTGGAGCATAAGCTTAAAACTGCTGTTCAAACATTACGTGTGATAGATTGCTAGTTTTGAGGTCGATTGCGTTTTAAAAAGTAAATAAAAAATCCCGGTCCATATTTAAAAAAATGAAGTTGGTGATGAGACCTCGAAGATAAAATGTCGGATTTGAAATCTGAATGTGTCATCTTGTAGAGGAAAAAGTAATTATAAAAATGGGTTTTTTTTATAAAATCTTTTCAAATTCAGTTAGAAAAAAAAACACCCTCAAAATTTTTTGACTTGGATATATCAGTGGTGGCACTTAGTTTTTGAGGACAACACAAATTATATATTATTTTAACACTGCTTTATTACATTTTTTTAAACAACCAGGAAAAAAACAAAAGCTCCAGACCACTAATAATAATTAAGCACTGAAACTTTTATTGCACTGCCCCCCTTCGGAAACAAAAGACAAACGATGCAACAATATATATTTCACCCCTCCCGAACGTGAAAGACCAAGAAAGCCGTTAATGATTCCTGCTAAAACAAATGAAAGTGTTCGATTACTGTTGCGGTGTTGTCGAATTTCTTCACGTTGCCCATTTGGATAATACCTTACACTTATTCGAAAACATTCTAAGAATTGGGTTTCATCCAAACTGAAGTATAAAAATTGGAATGAAACCGTTACATATCCTATTTTTAGTATTGAAAATACTATTGGTATCACTTTTATGCAAACTTAATACTACCTATCGTGACCTCGACACCGAAACTGCGATAACGTGTTCAGTAAAATAATACGTATAGATTATGAGTGCGGACGCACTAAATGAATAAATAAGATAACATTATAATATGAGGCCATCGGATTGCCCATGCATAGATGAATGCAAATGTTATATAGAAATAAGATAGTCCATTGTTTTGTGTATGTTTGTTTGTAACAAAATTCTGAGTCTTATATTAAAATAAGGTAAATACGTATTGCCAATGCATAGATCAACAAATTTTAGCAAAAACAAAATAGGTTTTGTGTATGTGTACAATAAAATTTCATTATTATTATTAACTTAATTATTAATTATACTCATTATCAACTTAATTTTTTTTAAGAATGAACCTAGATTTTTTATTTTGTTTTTTAGAATCCCTTGACCTCTCAAAACTAATGATGCACTCATACGTTTAGGGTATTTAAAAACTTCGTTTGAGAATTTGGGGAGATTCTGGTTTTCCGTCTCTCTCCAACACATTGCATCTTAGAGCATAAGCTTAAATCTGCTGTTCAAACATTAAGTGTGACAAATTGCTAGTTTTGAGGATCGCTTTTTAAAAATTAAATAAAAAACCCTGGTCTATATTTAAAAAAATGAAGTTGATGATGAGACCTCCAAGATAACACGTCGGATTTTAAATCTGAATGTGTCATCTTGTAGAGGAAAAAGTAATTATAAAAATGCATTTTCTATAAAATCTTTTCAAATTCAGCCAGAAACAAAATAACACCCTCAAAATTTTTTGATATATCAGTGTTGGCACTTAGTTTTTGAGGACAACACAGATTATATATTATTTTAATACTGCTTTATTACACTTCAGAACAATAATTCTGATTCATTTGAGCAAATAAATAACCTTTATTTATTTTATCGTAGTTAAAGTGAAATATAATATTAATTATGTATGTTAATAATTAGTATTAAGTCATTAAGTGTAGAAAAACTTGTACTGAAAAAATCTAGTCTATTTGTAATTATCATTTCTTCAATACTGTACATTGTGTATTAACTTATATAAATTCTTTAAATTTATAAAACATACAATGTGTTGGTTCTATTGGATTTCTGTCTGAAAAGTGCTAGTAAAATAAAAATTCTTGTGAAAACTTAATTTTTTTGTCGGAAAACTCGTTACGGTGCCGTACACAAAATGGGTGGTTTAGAAAGGGTCTTGGAATATATACAGGGGTTGCAATTACCAGGTGAAATTTGTACAAAACTGTTTTTTTTTCTTTACTTTACATATACAGTTTGATAAAGTTCTACTAAAATATCAAGTGCTGTTTATCTTAAACTAGTTAATTTATTTTTGATAATTTGAGATTCCATTTTAAACCCAACTTCTGAGATTTTTTCCCCTAAAACAGAATTTTCAGATAACATACAAAAGTTTTCAATATCCCTTAACATTTTTTATGCTTCCTTAATGTTCTTAATATTGGAAGAAATAATTTCTTCATTAATCACTGTCAGATGAAATCTGACTGTTCTCACTATTTTGGAATTCACTGATGCACTCACGTACACTTATGTTAGGATTTTCCGTGCATAAACTTTCATCAATATCTGAATATGAAGTTAAGTCGGAAGAGAGTACGTTGATTTGTTTACGTATTTGTTTTAATTTAGATAATGGCGCATCATCTTCACTATCGTAGTCAACGTTTTCCTCGAGAATTAAGTCGAATCCAGCTTTGCGTGAGATTAACTCCAGTTTTGGGTAAGATGCAGCATTATCCGAAAATAAAAGTACATTTCGGTTTTGCCTTTGCATTTTTCGGTCAAATTTCATCAACCAATCCCACATTATATCACTTGTCATCCATGCTTTCTTGTTATAGCACCATTCAAGTGACAATTTTTCCACGCTTGATCCTTTAAAACAACGGGGTTTTCAATCACCAGTGCATTTTCTTTCTCTTCTTAGATAATTTCGTCCGCCAATCAGTTACCTGAATCAGGTTTACAGCCGCTGCTTCGTCACAGATGGATTTCGAAAGAGATATTATGACGTTAACAGAACTTCTCCAACCATCTATTTGATCCTTTAAAACCATCAACTGCTAGATTCTTCGCAATTTCTTGTGCTTTTTCCTTTATTATTGTACCGGATATTGGAATGTTTTTGGAGCGTACTTTACAAAACCAGTCGTAGACAATTTGGTCTATGGCAGCACCGTTTTCGTAAATTTCTGTTCCTCTTTCATGTTCCCGGTCTCGGCGAATCGCTTGTTAAGATCGCTCTTGTTTCTCAAAATATCACTAATTTGAGATTTTCCTACACAGAATTTTTCGGCTAATACTCTAACACTAAGTTTGTTTTTTTCTGCGTACTGGATTATTTCAACTTTCTCTTGAAGACTCAAAAACTTTCTTTTGTTTGAAGACATATTGATCGCACCAGAGTAACATCAAAACTAAGATATTCTATTGGCGAAGACTACATTTTATAAAAATAAGGTGATCTATTTATTACGCAATTCACAGCAATTTATCTACAGGCCAAATAGCATAAGCCAGCCTATTGTTAAACTAGTGCTATTAACAACAGGTAGGGGCCGCGCCGCTTATTAGCATAGATCTAAATATTACCCATAATGTGCAATAAAAATACCAGCATTAAATGTGGCTTATTCAAAAATGATCTGAACATCTGCCCGTTCTGAGGAGGTAAATTTTATTGTTTTTATTAAAAATGTTCCAAAGTTTATTGTCCGTGTCCGTTGTTGAAAGTGTCCGTTGTCAAGAGGGTTTAATACACAGGAATACATACAGTGTGTATCAGCTAAATGGAATAAATTCGATAATAAATAAATGGGGGCGTGTTCGGAAAAACGCTTGGACCCGTCGATTGGTATTTTTAGTTGCTCATTTTCTCCAATAAAAACTTTTTACACAGGGTGTGTCCTGTAACAGTGGTCAATGCCAACTTTCTTATTTCAAAGGCAACACCCCGGATATTATTTAATTTTTGGATTCTTTAGGAGATTCTAAACATATTTTATGTTCAATGTCCTATACCTATCTTCAACTATTTCGGCAATACTAAGTGTTTTCAAATTTATTGCAAAAATTAAGATTAAAAAAATAAAATTATTTATTTCTTCATAATGTATAAACAAAAGTAAAAAGTTAATTAAGGAACTGTTGAATATGCTCGCCGCGAACGTCTTGGCAAATTCCCAATCTTAAATAAAAATTTCTTCTAACGTTATTTAACATCTCAGGCGTGACCGATCTAATCGCAAGCGTTATTCGTCTTCTTAAGTCAGCAAGTCGAGGGGTTTAGTTTTGTATACAACATTTTTAATATGTCCCCATAAGAAAAAGTCTAATGGCGTCAGATCAGGGGATCGCGCTGGCCATTCTATCGATCCTCGTCTCCCTATCCACCGATTTGGAAATATTCCGTTGAGGTACTGCCGGACATTAATTTGGTAATTGGGCGGTGCTCCATCTTGCTGAAACCATATCATATTCGCTGGAACTTGTGGGTTTGCTGGATCCGGATACAAATTTGTCAAAGTTGGCACGACATTATTTTGGAGCAGTGCTAAATAATTATCGCCATTCAAATTGCCGTCAATGAAAAAGGGGCCTATGATATGATCCCTAACAATTCCTGCCCAAACATTAACCTTTTCAGGATATTGAGTATGTTCTTCGCTGATCCAGTAAGGATTTTTCCTAGACCAATAGCGGCAATTTTGACGATTTACATGACCGTGAAGTGTAAAGGTGCACTCATCCGAAAACAAAACATGTTCTAATTGAATAACATTTTTATCTAACATAGCCATCATTTGTTCACAAAAATAAGTTCTCCTATCATAATCGTCTTCCATGAGCTCCTGAGTTGGTATCACTTTATATGGATGCATTTTATTTTCTTTTAATGTTCGAATAATCGACGAATGGCTAATATCGAACATTGCGGCGGCTTGTCGACTAGAAATATGTGGGTTTTCCTCAAACTCAAGCATAATATCCAATTTAGTATCATCATTTATTGAATTGGCAGCTGCTTTTTTTATCTGCCTCACATGTCCAAGCTCGCGAAACTGCTTTTCTATTTTACTAATTGTCCCTTGGGATATATGCGGCAAATTTGGAAATTTTTCATGAAATAAGCGAGCAACTTCCACTTGTGTTCGTGTGTTATCTCCATAACCAATCATTTGTAGAATTGTTATTTTATGCATTTCTGTTAAATGAACCATTTTTCTGATATTAGGTATTATGCAGTTAACGAAATTCAAATGACTATGACACTGACACTGACAACTACTGTCTTGCAAAGAGAAAGGCCAGGCATTTTACACAAAAGTAAACAAAACTTAAAAGTAAACAAAACTGGCTCTTTTTGTTCCATATCAATAAAAAGGAACGCTAAAATGGTTTTTGCTTACATTCTTAATATGAAGACCTAAATGGTAAATAAGTATTGAGTGTGTTGTAGCGAATTTTTGTAATCAAATAAATAGTTCAGTAACCAGAGCCACTTTCATGAATAATAATAAATTCGAAATAAATAAAATAAAAATAAATTTGAAAACACTTAATATTGCCGAAATAGTTGAAGATAGGTATAGGATATTAAACATAAAATATGTTTAGAATCTCCTAAAGATTCCAAAAATTAAATAATATCCGGGGTGTTGCATTTGAAATAAGAAAGTTGGCATTGACCACTGTTACAGGACACACCTTGTATAAAATTTATAGATACCGGTTTCTTAGTCTCTTGTAGCTCTTAATGTCGTAATTTATTTTAGAGAAATATTTTTGCAGCTATCTAAAAAAGCGTCTGGTATTCCTGACTGTTAAATGGCTAAATTTTTTTTTATATGAGATTTTTGCAGATAACAGAATAATATTCCTGCAGAAAATTTCACTATAAATTTTCGAAAAACACTTGTTGCCCAAGAAGAATATCGCATTGGTATATTTGAAACAACAGTTTTGATGCAGCGCACAATATTGAGAATTGTCTGTAATTTTGAATGCACTTATAAGTGAAAATTGATGTGTTGTACTTGGAAATTCCAGCAGTTTAATTGGGGTTACCCAACAATACGCCTCTACGGCTTGCTTTTTTCCACTTCCTACGCCAAAGTAAATACAAAACTGGAAGGAAAATAAACTTAAAAATTCATAAAAAGAACGGGCGAGTCACTGAAGCAGCATCAGAAAACGCTTCAGGAATACGAAATCGTTGAATAACATTGATTTTATCGGACCCCCTTGTTTTCAAAGGATAAATTAGCCACTAAATATTCTTTAAAAACTGTATAAATTAGTTTTAGTTTGAAAAAAGGGATAGGGGTGGCGAGGGTGTTTGTTTTCTTTTTCGAGCCTCCCACGGGGCATTTTTTGTTACTGAAAAGAAAATGAACCGCCCTTGAAATAAATGAATTGTATAAAATGCAGCACTAGTAGAGATAAGAGACTTTTAAAGCATTATAAATCGGATATTCAGAGAACTATGGTCTGGAGATTGATAAAAAATCGCATCAGATGTCAAATTTGCAAGGTGTGCCAAGCACCAGAACTCTCTTAAAATTTGATTCCGAAGTAATATATTGATAATTTATCATCATCATCATCAGCAACTAATAGTTACTTAACTATTATTAGCGAGTAAAATCCAAAGAAATGAAACGAGCCCCATTAATACTGCTTTTTGCAAAAAGCAATTCCTAATATTGTAGGGATAGAATGCGAAAGATGTCTGTAACATTTTTAATGGCAAATATCCGTATATAAAATTAATAAAGAATTTCGTGAAACTGGAAAGGTAAAAGATGTACACTTGGCGACAGATAAATCCGTACGGCTGAATTGCTTCATTGTAAATTGTATTTCGTCTTCCTTTATTTATCTGAAATACCGTTCGCATTTGACAGTTATAACAGCACATGATGACATGATTAATTATTGACGTTTATTGATTTTTGATGTCAGTCTTGCTTTGTCAAGGGTAAAATAATTGCACAAAATATGCCACGTTTAAGTATTGCTACAAAAACAGCCATAATTACACTAATAGAATAAGGCTGGTGTCGAATTTTTTTGCTATAGCTAAAATCACTGTTCAGGGAATCATATGAATCGTAAAGAAGTGAGGTGAAGAACATACCCTGAAAAGATCGTGTGAAGAAGTGTCGACGTGTATATATAGTACAATGTTCCAGCAGAAGAAATAGAGCAGCTGCCCCAAAACTTTTCTTAAAGTCCAGTGATAGAGAACAAAGGGGTCGAGTTTGCTTTAAAATATTTGCTACAAAATACAGTTTTCTGGGAAAAGGTGATATTTTTTGACGAAAAACTATTTCAGTCTACTTGTAATTGGTAAATTCGCGTCTACTTACATCCAATTTCTCGGTACGATCCAAATTACACTCAAAACAAGCAAATTACCGGCCTTTTTCAGTCAGAGTTGGGGCTTAAATTAGGGCACAGGGCCCAGGTTTTTTTATTAGTTTGTTTTATTATTTCGGTATTAGTGAATTTAATATATGCTTTTAAAGGTAACCTAATATAGAACAAATCCTTCTGTTACGTAAAAAACCTTAATATACCTTTAAAACCATTCAATCCGTATGATTTCAACCTAGGTAATAGGTAAAAATAAAAGTCCGTATTACCAAAATATCATAAAACGAGGCTATACTCATTTGACACCGTACGGATTTATCTGACGCTAACTGTACGTTCTGGCAGACCTAATAGATTTTTTTTAGGTAGTGGTGAACGAAATTATGAAATTTAGATGGTGCTCCATCGCATTTTGCTCTGGATGTTCTGAAGTATTCAGACAATGTTTTATTTTGGAAGATGGGTCGGATGTAGGGGTACAATAGAGTGGCCACCTCAGTCTCCAGACTTGACTAAACTAAACCCAATGACCTCGAGGATTTAAAGAACGGAATAGAAATCGAATGTAGACGAATTGAGAAGACTGGCATTTTTTTTAATGTATTAAATGTTTTTCCACTGTTTTTGGCCTACTGTCGGGAAGTAAATGGACAACATTTTAAGTACCTTACTTAGCTCCATTAATGTATTGTTTGTTGTATTAGGTATTTCTTTTTTGTATAGTATTGTTTCCGTTGTTTTTTAGAACCCCCTTCTACATTATGGTGAGAAATGGGAATATACATATCCATTTTTACCCCAGTATCTCAGAAATTAATCACATGATTAGTTTTAAAATTCTGATTCTTTGTATGGATCTAAAATCTGATTGTTCTGACACACTCTATCTTGACATCGATCATTTGCATGCAAACCTGAGTTGGGAAAAAGAAAATACTTTTTTGGAAAAAAGTATTAGCGATTTTTTTTTATGGAAATTTCGATTTTAGATTCTTGTTCGGCATCATCAAGAAATATTTCATTGGCTTTTTGAGATACGAGTTTTCACATTTCAAAGTTGAAATTCTCGTAAACCATTGCCTTTATCAAAAAACAGTGTTTTACATGTTTTGTTTATTTTTACCAAGTTTGTTGTTGGGGCAAGAAAATTGCTCTAAAACATTAAGTGATAATTTTAATAAGGCGTTGTTAATAAACACAAAACCAAAAGGTTGAAGAACTCGGACGTTTATTAAAGAACGTCTTAGAGCCATTTTCTTTTAATTCAATAAAAATAAACAAAAATGACAAACAGGTTCTTTTGATAGAGGCAACGGTTTACGAGAATTTTGCCTTTCAAATGTAAAAAAATGCCTTTTTTGAAAGCTCGTATATCCGAAAAATAATGAAATATTTTGTCGAAATTTGTTTTAAAATTCGACAATTTTTTTCACCTAGTTTCACATGCCAGTGAGCCATGTCAAAGTTGAATACATCACAATAATCAAATTTTAAATCTAAACATAGCACCAAGATTTTAAACTAATTTGGTCATTCATTCTGGAAATACAGGGTGTACTTATGAAAAGTGGATCAGACTTATTTATTTATTTTAAATACAATATCCAAGAGGCTGGCCAATTACAGGATAAGGAAAAAGATATACATACTAAACATAACATGCAATATAAATTATATAACAACAATAACAGTACAACACGTAATCACAAAATTTACAATTTTTAGGCAAGAAAAAGTAATTAATTAAAATTAGAATATAAATAAAAAAAGGGGTTGTACAATTAAAATTAAAAATGAAGTTAAACAAACATCTTTCTAATCTGTAGAATCCTGCAGCGTAATATGTCAATACTATTTTCAAGTTTATTGTAGTTTTTTTAAATGTGGTATACTGGAGAAGACATAAGAATGTTCGTGGAGCTGGGGTTTAAATAAAGCTCAAGCGTTTTGCTTTTAATCTGGGCACTCTACATCTAATATATATAAGTTGCATGATCGTCTAGCCACTGACTTAGTAAGGCCTAACCTAACAAGCAAATCTTCATGAGAACATTCTTTTTATTGGACATCCGTCCAATAAAAAGTTTGCAGTTTTAAGGAATTTACGCTGAATTCTCTTAAGGCTAGAAATATGAGTCTGGTATATCGGACACCATTCGATAGAGGCGTAGTCAAAAGAGATCTTACAAACGTCGAGAAAAGAGAAAGCAGTGTAGCGGGCTGTTGAAGCTCCCTTCAATTACGCAAAATAAAGCCCATCCCTTTTGATGCATTTATCACTGTATCTTGAAGATGGTTAATAAATGTAAGTTTTAAATCGAAAATTACTCCAAGGTCCTTAATCACAGTGGATGTTGTTAGCACAACATTATCTATGGCATAAGTATGCTCAATTGGTTGTGATTTTCTCGTAAAAGGCATGACATTACACTTTAATTAATTTAACCAACCAACAAACCAAGTCTAAATAGTTTTGTAGTCTATAAGCATTGTCACGAGAGCGAATCTCACAAAATATTTTAAGATCGTCCGTATGCAGGAAACGTTCGACCTCCAGTCTAGAGACAATGTCATTAACGAACATATAGAAAAGTGGCCCAAGCACTGACCCTTGCGGTACCCCCGATGACTACAAATCTCTCTTGTATTCACGGAACATATTGATATCTATTTGGTAAATGGGATTTTATTAATTGAACCAACGGACCTGAAATACCAAATGCTAAGAGTTTCTTTAGTAAAATTCCATGAACAAGCCTGTCAAAAGCTTTAGAAAAATCTGAGTAGATCACATCTACCTGACTTTGGTTGTCAAGCTTCTCAGAGATGTATTGGGTAGCACACACAAGGTTAGTAATTGTTGATTTACCCAGCATGAAACCATGTTGTTCTTCAAACATCATCCCCGAGGTGTGCGCAGCCTTATATTTATGCAACACGATCGAATAGCTTGCAGAAATTGCACATAATAGCCACTGGTCTATAGTTATCCACATCGCTGCGCTCGCCCTTCTTAAAAACCGGACAAATATGTTATGCTTTTCAAGAATCTGGAAAGTATGACGTTGAAATCACTGCTTTAAATATCTTAGTTAGTGGTTTAAGAAATACGGAAAAATTATAAACGCAACAACAACTTTTAACACTAAAGCAAATTTAGAACAATTTTTAACGGTTGTAAACTATATCAGTAACAATATAATATATCCTTGGAAGTTTTTAAATAGATCAAGTATTCGCCTAAAACAAAACATGCTCTATCAACGCAAACAAGCTCCAAATAAGCAAAGTGATATAATTCGCGACTAAAATGCCTATTTTCTATTCCCATTTCTATCCATAATCTTTAACCAAAACCATAAAACCTCCTGATCAAAAGGATTCTTAACGAATAAAAATCCACTGCTCTATTATAGAGTTTCCAGTTTCGTGAGCTTTTGTCCGGATTATTTTTAGCCCTTTTCTCCTTCGCGCAAATAAAATGCAGAGAAAAACAATGATTACGTTTTTATAATAAACCCAACCCCTTTGTTCGCCGAAGATACAGAACGGAATGGTTAAAAGTAATAAGCATGGGCTTTTGTTGGGATGGGCCATTATTAGTGAATAACCGTGAAGGTTTAAGGTTTATGAAATTCTTTCGTATAAGGATAATCTCTGCTCCGAAATTAAAAGCAACGGGCAAATAAACTTATAAATTGAAAAAATATCCTATTTTTTAAATATGTACAGAATTTTCATTATTTATGTATGCCTACAAGTTCAACTATATAAAAACATAAAAAGCTTTATATATGAAAATATTCTCTATTTTTTTAAACGGGTGTTATTTTGCTTCTTATAATTATAGCTGATTTGAAAGCACATGCCTTGGAGAGCGAAAAAAGGAAGAAAACAAAGACAAAGAGAGAGAAGGTCATTTTTGAAAGATATTGCAATAAAATCTTACACTTTTTTTGTATCTTCTATAGGTAAGGTTGTATGTAAATGTCAAATACATAGTGCTTTACTACATCATTCACGACTTGGGTTCTGAAACTATATTATTTCGTTCGATAACCTCGACTTGACAACGGGAACGAGATGCGGCGTTTCCAATCAGTAAATATTAGAAGAGATCTTTTAGTTAAAAGAGGAATATTGAATTTGTCTGAATATTCCACTCATGTCAAATTTTCCCGTAACACTGGTGGTGTTTTCGAAAAATTATAGCGGAAATACCACGTCGTCTAGGAAACATGGTGTTTCCACTTACCTGGTTAGGTGTGGTTACACACTTAACCAAAAAATGAAATCTTGACAATATGAAACCTGCTTTTGAGAGACGCTAGAGTCCCTAGAAACTGATTTTTTTTAAGTGTCTTTCAAACATTTTTGAAAAGTTGTCAATATGAATAATCGCTTTGGGCTAGTTCAAGAAGAGGAAATTCATGAAAATATATTGGAAGCGAACCAAGAAACACCGTTAAATCCAAGAAGAGCATCTGGAAACAGTTTATGTCATTCTGCGATGAAAAAAACTATACGTTTGACCAAGATTTAGTATCCCAACTAGCAATGACTTTGAAAAGCTGGGCCTACAATATGCGAAAAATATAAGGAATATAAAGAAGGCACGGTAAAAATTATTTGGAATGTGACGGCGAAATTATTGATGGAAAGGTATTTCAATGAACGCAAAATTAAAATAAATCCCTTCGAGCAGATCGAATTCAAATCGGCCCGAGACGCAAAAAATGTGAAAAGGAGACATTTGCGAGGTATTGAAGGCAAACGCGGAGAATCGGCCGTTTTTTTAACATACAATGAATTAAAAAATCTAATCGAAGCTTGTGATGAATCAACTCCAGAAGGTTTACAAAAGAAGTGTTTTTTTCTGTTATCCTATGAATTAGCCTGGAGAGGAGGAGAAGAGCGAGAGGAAAAGAAACTGACAACTCCGGAGGAAAAACAGGTAGAATTCAATACAACCCTGTTTTTTCTAAAACATGTCAAGGTGGTGGCCGAAAACTCGCCGATTCGAAGTGGTTGGTGAGAAACGAGAGAAGTCCCAGCTTTTGCCCAGTAAGAATTTATAAAGAATTACAAGATAAAAGGAAAAGTATCTCCAACACTCGACTATTTTTGACTCCAAACCCCCATTGGAAAATTTCCGGAAAATGGTTCAAAAACAGCCCAGTAGGAGAAAACGAGATTTCAACTTGGACAAAACAACAAGCACAGAAATCAGGCCTGAGTACCACAAAAAAATTTACCAACTATTCCCTCAGAGCTAGTGCCGTGTCCAAGCTGGCCAAAAGTGGAGTGTCGGAGCAAAACTTGATAAAAATTACATGTCATTCGAATGCGAAATCTCTAATAAGTTATTTGCAAATGGATCCAGATCACCACAAAAAATTATTGAAAAAATGAGGGAACCTGGAAAAGAACCACCTCAACAGCACGTGCATCCAGCCCCTGTAGCAGCATCACCCAGCCCAAGTACAAGTAGTGGTCTAACGGTATCTTCTACGTCGTCGCAAAACAACAATGTGGTTAATAATTATCAGAACTGTACCTTTTATTATACAATCAATAATTAAAATTAAATATTTAGATTTTTATTTAGTACTTTTCAATATTTAGACAAATAATTTTATTAGTATATTATTATTCAATTTGTGTTCAATTTGTTACAAAATTCAAATTTCTGAACTTGAAATAGGTATGTATTTAATATTCAGTTAATAAAGCTTAGTTTCCCTGTATTTGATTCGTGGAATATTCCTCCGAAATACCATTCGTGCTTAAAAATTAACCAGATAATTTTCCACTCATGCGTGTTCTCTCTACAAATTTCCCTCGTCCTTCAGAGTCGAGAAATTATAACAAAACACGCATTCGTGAAAAATTATCGGAAATTTTTAAGCACTCGTGGTATTATCCCCGATAATCTTTGAGATTGAAATTTGATACTGGTTAGTTTGGAATAAAGTTTCTAGGAGTAAACATACGTTTTAATAGAAAACAAACTTATTCCTACAAAAACCTGAATAACTATAATCAAAGGAACAACGCTAAATAATATTTTAGTGAAAAAGCATTTTTAAACCTATTAACTTATACAAGAAAATGAAGTTTTTTTTGCTTTTTGAGATGCTTAAGCACTATCGAGCAAAAGTAGAGCCACTCTATTTAAAATAAATATCTTGAAAACAAAAGCCGATAGCGATATTAATCGAACATTTATCCACGTCAATATAACTAGTGCTATTTCAAAAATCTCGGCCTCGAAAACATGAGTATGCTAATTTTCATAAAAAATCCATTTTACTTTAACACCCGCAGTATCAAAACAAGCTACATTTTATTAATTACGCTACGACCAATTACCTCTGGGTACACCCTGTATAAATCTGGATTTCAATTAACCCTAAACAAAAGCTATTTTATCCCACCCAACGGGATCACCAGTCTGGACACTATAATCTGGCAGTGCGCTGAATTCAGTATGTTAATGTGAATATACAGACAGGATATCCAGACAGAGAACGAATAATAATTTGTCCACGTTTAATCATCCGTAAATGGCGCGGCCATCTAAATAGTGCAGATCAAGGAAGATGGATTGACAAAAGCCAGCTCTGTTACCGCAAGGTAAACTTTATGGCTTTACTATGATTGTCGTTAATGAAATAATGGCAACTGGACTCTGGCCACCCAGAGAGTTAGAAATTTCCGATTGTTCGCTGTATAAGCCATGTATTCAAAGGAAAAACTCGACATAATTGAGCAAAATATGATACTATTGCTCCGCAGAAAATTTAAATTTGTATTTAGTAACCGATTGCCTGGCTTTATTTTTAATTGTTGCCATAGCAGTCTGACCAATTTTCGGATTTCGTCCACCTAGTGTACCATATAGGATATTACACTGGAAGCTATATATATTTATATATATATATATATATATATATATATATATATATATATATATATATATATATATATATATATATATATATATATATATATATATATATATATATATATATATATATATATATATATATATATATATATATATATATATATATATATATATATATATATATATATATATATATATATATATATATATATATATATATATATATATATATATATATATATAGGATCAAAGTTGAGCCATTTATTTGACGGATTGTAAAACTCGTAAAAAAGAGTTAATTTAGAAAAAAATAACCTATATAAAAAATGTAAAATAAAAAAGTTACTTAAAATTTTTAAAAAATGTATCACTGGCCTGATTTTTGATACGCACGACCACTGCGTTGTGAACAGATAAGGTACAAGTTTTTGTTTATTGCTGATACTAGGTAATTTTTTCATTGTACTGGATCCCCAATTCAGCCAGATTTCATTAAATACCGCGTGGTACTTTTAGATTGTAGGTTTGTACGAATAAAATGGCACACATTTATGACAACAATGAACTAGTGGACATTATTTTAACTTACAGGGAATGTCATCAAAATTCAGCTGTAAATTTAGTTATAAGGCTTCGAGACACAAGGTACTCAAAGCCAACACGAGGTGGTTATGGTGGAAGACCTTCTCCACGCGAGATGGTAAATATTGAGGAAGATATCTTTGATACTGTCGAAAAAGATCCAACAACGAGAACTAGGTCTATTGCAGCATAAGTTGGATTTGCTCATAGTAAAGTATGGAAGTCTATACGACAAGAACAACTTTACCCATACCATTATCGACTGGTCTAAGCGTTACAATCCAAAGATCATCCTAGCAGAGTTGAATTTTGTCAGTGGCTTTTACATCAACAGAACTTGAATGAACAATGAAAATTTTACCAAACTTATTTTGGCTACCGATGAGGCTACATTTACAAGAAATGGAGTAAATAATTTTTACAATAGCCACGTTTGGGCTATAGAAAGTCCGCATGATGTGAAGAGGATCCATTTTTACCACAGATTTTCAGTAAATGTCTGGGCTGGCGTAGTGAATGGTATGCTACTTTTTTTCCAGATCGCCTGACAGAAAACAACAACATTTTGACTTACCTAAGAAAAGGGAAATTAGAATACCATAATGCTCAAAAAATCGCACAAAAATTGTACAAGATAGCCAAAAAACTGATTAAAACCGCTCAAAAACATTGTATGGAAATAAAAAACAGGTTATTTGAATAGATATTTGTTCCACCTCCCTGTTATTATGTCTATGATTTAGATAGTAAATGGACTATAGGTGTAACATTTTTTACCAATATCTAATAAAAGTGTTTGATGTTTTTCAAAAATTTTACCTCTTGTTATTTCTGTTGTAACGCGAATCCTTGCCATCCGAGAGAGAATATTAATTTCCAAATATGTTTTAGTTAAACAAAAATCTGGTTCCATCCAGAAAATTGCCCATCTCATTAGCCACTTTCCGGAAAGTGTTTCCTCTGGATATTCTCTATTTTGGCCTGCAACGAATTTCCATCTGACGCGAACGTGTCTCTGCAGCGCTCCACGGTCTCGAGACCATTTATCATTTGAGGCAGAGAGACGTATATCCGCGTGCGAATTTTACAAAATATGTGTGTATGTTCTTTAATTTAGTATTTGAAAAGGACGTCGGACGTCGGGGAATATATGAACATGAATGTATGCGGCATGGAATAAACTCCCAGAATGGCCTGATTTGTAGATTAGATTTGTTGCTTTTATAAAAATTCCTTTCATATTTTTATTTTCATGTATAACAGCCTATATTATTCTATTATTATCACTCTATATCAGCTAGACAGTGGAAGTATTTTAATCGGAAAAAATTTCAAGTTATTTTCCTATGAGCGTGTGGAAAGTATGCACTTTTCGCACGCTTATTAGTGAGGAAAATTAGTCTTTGCCGCACTAGTGCGGCAAGTAATTTCCCCACTAGTGCTTGAAAAAGACAATTTTTTTTTCAGCTGTATCATAAGTATTAGATATTTCTTTTTTCAGAAATTATTAAAAAAAAAGCTTAACAGAAAGATTATGGTTAATAAAGAAAATATTCCATTCCATACTTTTACTTATACAGGAAAAATAACATCAATTGTTGTTAAGTTTTATTAAAAATAAAGGTGCAACTGTTGCTTGTTGGATGATCTTATTACTATCAGACAATTGAATTAATATATTTTAACTAAGATAGTTTATTTTTTTGTAATCCTAAATCTGTTTTAGACTCCCGCAAGTTTACATATATTCTATTTAAAACCAAATAAGCGTAGATTTTTTATAATTTTTGGCAAAGAGGGGACAAATAGATGAGACGACCCACTTAATAGACATAGAATCGCTAAAACTCTTTTTATTTACAAATAATGATTGAAAATTATAGGTCTAAGAAATAAAAATACACTCAATAAGATAATAGTTTCTTTTAGGTCAGTCATTACAAAGAAGCAATTAGGTAGTCTCGGTCTGGATAAAAGCTATCTGCAAAATACGATGAAACGAATAATTTAAAATTAAGAGCTTGGTTTGATATGTCATATTGTACCACAATACGCATTTAAAGAAAAAAAAAACGATCAGAAATTAACTGGGAATAGAATATAGAAGGTAATAAATAATACAAGCTTTGTGGATATATTAAAAAGTGGCACATTATTAAAATTAGGGAACTAGTGTTTTATTTTGGATCATTAGATTATATAATAGTTCAAAATATCAAAAATAGAATATACTGACATACTGGACCAAAACAAGCATATAACTCATTTAAATGTTTTAACGTTCATCCTTATGTATACTGCTTTTTACGAAAAATGGTTTCGACTGAATGACTGTAATACAATAACTTAGGTCAATCCCACTGTGTAGGCAATGTAGTAAGGGATCTGAGTTTAGATATTTATGTATTTAATACAAATTTGGGGTTCTAATGTAATGATACTCGTATGATATGTTTATATTAACTAAATCAAGTAAAAAGACCCAAATAATAAAAAATGTTTAATGCTACTTTTATATTTGTAATGTTTTTATACATATATCTAGTTCTGTTCGTAGAATTCAATAGACTTATTCCATGTTAAGTCCTAACACTGGAACCTGTGGTGGAAGATAAATCAAAATACAAGAGTTCTAACCACACTATACCACAACTTGTTACGTTCTGGACGCGCGTTTCGCTATCCAAGTTAAAGTAACTTATCCTAACCGAGAATATTTATAGGTAAATGTGGTTCCACTTGGTTGCACCCGACTGCACCAATAAACAATAGAGGGGACTATAGGGAATAGGCCCTCTGTCTTTATTTAGTGCTTTTTCACCACATTTAACTATTTCTGTACTCTCCAATGCATCCAATAATCAATTATTAGATACATTTTTAATCAACTTTATTATAACAATTTATTTATTTATTCCTATTTGGTGATTGTTTTCCAACGCATGTTGGGCAACCCTTGACTTTTCTGTTCTTCCGTATCCTAAATGTGCCATGTGTTCTTTAAAACGAATGTTTATGGAGCGTTTTGTAGGCTACTCTAAAACCTACGTTCATAGGAGATCAGTTTGCGAGCTCGTTGCTGATTCATCACAGTCCTCTTCAATTTGAGAAAGAGCCCTGGTACCTTGCCTGATTTTTTTGGAGGCATACCTATTGCCTCAGAGGGTCTTCACTTTGTCCCACAGGAGCCCATGATGTGAAGAAAACAAAAACGGCATCTCAGTAATTTATTTGCTGATTTTTTATTACTACCCTAACCTAATTGGAAATGTATAGCATTTAGTAAAAACATTTATATTATATATATATATATATATATATATATATATATATATATATATATATATTTATATATATAAATATATATGATATGTTTTCATTCCGGGTGTACAGCCGTTCATCACTCTCGTTCTAAAAAGAATAATTTTGCTGACGTTTCGCCAAAAAAAAAACGACAAAAAAACTAAATCAGATAAAAAGTTTACCAACAGATATAGAAATACAAAAAAAGCAGATGCCCTAAGCTTTATAGTTTACCAGAAATGCACAAACCAGTGGTGCCCATCAGACCTATTGTTAGTGCTGTTAATTTGCCTTTACAAAAACTAAAAAAATACCTTGCGGATATTATACAACCGACTGTGAAAAAAGCTGACTCATATGTAAAAAATTCAGAGCATTTTACGCGAATTATACGAGACGCCATTATTGAAAAAGAGGACATCATAGCAAGCCTAGATGATAAATCGTTGTATCCTAGCATTCCCATCGGCGAAGCACTGGACAAGATTGCTATGAACGAGGATTTTTCGGCCCATATAATTCATCTGTCAAAGCATTGTCTTAAAAATACTTATTTCTCATTTAACGGGCAAATGTACAAACAAATAGACGAAGCTCCAATGGGATCTCATTATCACCAGTGGTGGCCAATCTATTTATGATATACTTCGAGAAAGAAGCTCTTGAGAAAGCAAATCTGAAGCCCAAAATTTGGCTCCGGTAGGTGGATGTTATATTTATCATATGGTAACACCGTAATGCAGAACTTGACAACTTTCTAGCTCACGTAAATTCAATACATCCTAAAATATAATTTACGTTATAGAAAACCAACACATACCAGACAGACAGATATTTGAATACTGAATCACACCACCATCATGATAAACTTAATATAATATCTAGTGCTTTAATGAAAAACTATTACACAAGGCATGCCATAGACAAAGCCATTAATAAACAGGATTCCCGAACAAACAGCTAAGATTATGAACCCGAAAGACAACAAGTAGACCTACCATATGTAAAGGGTACCACAGTCCGTATTAGCAGGATTCTAATACGGACAATATACAAACAATATACAAACAATTCATAAGCCACAAACACAATATACAAACAATAATAAGCCACGAACAACCATAGGTAAACTACTTGGAAATCTAAAAGATAAATTAAAATTGGAAAACCACGGAGTATATAGCATCCCGTGACAGGACTGTTAAAAGTTGTATGTTGGGCAAACAAACAGACGAATATCAGCAAGAGTAGAAGAATATAAACTCAGTATCAGAAATAAACAAACAACTTCTGCCTTATTTTTACATCATCAGGAACCAGGCCATAGAAATATAAAAACAAGGTGATTTAAATAAAAGGGACGAATCATTAAAGTTACCAGCAATATAGAAATCAATCATATATAAACCAAAAATCACAGAAAATCAAGCGGCATTAGTCCAACAATAACGTCCCGAAAATATGAACAATGACGCGTGACCGTTTAGATATAACCTTCGGCCGAGGGTGGGGGTATAAAAGGAAGCTCCGCTGTCACTAACATTTTCAGTCTTCAATCAGACGCGAAACAGAAAGCTTCGAAAATGCCAAATGCGATTTAAGCGAAACGTCAGCAAAATTGTTCTTTTCAGAACGAGAGTGATGGACGGATGTACACCCGTGCAATATATATATATATATATATATATATATATATTTTTTTTTTTTTGTTTTGAATATATCTGATTTATGTTTGATATTAAAATTTATTGTGTTATTTGAAACTTGGCCAAATACCAAGCCCCCATTCTTATATTTCTTCTTAAGCTCCTAAAACACCAGCAGACAGGTAAATGCGCATTTATACGTATGATGGTACCATTCTGGATATACAGGGTGTCCCACGACGAACTGCGGCGATCGATTTCTCAGAAAGCAGGATTTGGAAAAATTTGAAACTTTGGCAGCTTACTAAAGTCGATGGGGGCAATTCGCGCAAAATATTTTCAAGATGGCGTCACTTCCGGTTATACCGGAAGTAGACGTCAACTTTCTTTTTTTAAATAGAACACCCTGTATATTACCGAATTTTTGGATTCCCCGAAAAATTCTAGCTATATTTCATGTATAATATCCTATATCTAAGTTCAACTGTTTTTGAGATATTTTGAATTTTATGTAAAAAATGACGTTTGCAGGTCTAGACATAACTATAAATATTTGCTTATCGAAGTCTCTATTATTTATTTGCGGGTGGCTTCATTGTCCAAAAGGATCCACTTTAGTGGCCTGTGCTGATATTTTTATAATAAATAAATATAGGGTGATCAAAAACTGACATTATAAATATACTTTAAAAGATCGTTAAAAGCTACTTTTTTGAGTTTTTGACGATTTAACATTTTTTATTCTAATAATGCCAGACGGCTTCTAAGTTTTCTTGTTAGTTAGCCATGATAGGGAGGCCTGGCGAGAACAAAACCAATTGGTTACTATAGAAACGTAATATTTATTGTCGTTTGACAATTACCTACTAAAATATTATTTATTTATTATAGTAATTATAATAATTATTAAACTAATAATCATGACGGGGCGATTAAATTATACACACGAGGATTATTTGAATTTGTTTATTATCTATGGGGAATCTAACAGAGTTTTAACAAGAATGAATTCAAATAATCCTCGTGTGTCGCCCCGGCATGACTATTAGTTTAATAATTATTATAATTACTATAATAAATAAATAATATTTTAGTAGGTAATTGTCAAACGACAATAAATATTACGTTTCTATAGTAACCAATTGGTTTTGTTCTCGCCAGGCCTCTCCGTCATGGCCAACTAACAAGAATATTTAGAAGCCGTCTGGTATTATTAGAATAAAATATGTGAAATCGTCAATAACTCAAAAACTACACATTTTTGGAATAGACAACTTTATACAAAGTCACCCTTATTTTAAGTGATAATGAGATAAAATTATAAACATTGGGGGTTTCGATTTGAAAAACGTAACTTTTAACGATTTTTTAAAGTATATTTATAATGTCAGTTTTTGATCACCCTATATTTATTTATTATAAAAATATCAGCACACGCCACTAAAGTGTATCCTTTTGGATAAGGAAGCCAACCGCAAATAAATAATAGAGACTTCGATAAGCAGATATTTATAGTTATGTCTAGACCTGCAAAGGTCATTTTTTACATAAAAGTCAAAATATCTCAAAAACAGTTGAACTTAGGTATAGGATATTATGCATGAAATATATCTAGAATTTTTCGAGCAATCCAAAAATTCGATTATATACAGGGTGTTCCTTTTAAAATAAGAAAGTTCACGTCTACTTCCGCTATAGCCGGAAGTGCCGCCATCTTGAAAATATTTTGCGCGAATTGCTCCCATCGACTTTAGTTAGCTGCCAAAATTTCAAATTTTTCTAAAGCCTACTTTCTGAGAAATCGATCGCTGCAGTTCGTCGTGGGACATCCTGTATATGCATATTTTTTTTCTGATTTACCTTACCTCTTTTTCATTTATCGCAGATTTACGGTTCGATGTAACTCCTTTGTAACTTAAATGTATTCCTATGTCTAACGTATAACCACAATATTTAATTTATTTATATATGATTTTTCCTTTGTATACCAAGAAATTTAGCAAAAATTTGAATATATTTTTATTATACATTTACTACTACATTTAATTAAATTGTTGGTATTTCAAAACCTTTTTTATTTAATTTCTGCTCAGTTTACTTAGTTCGTTGTGTGACATATACAGCTTTTAAGAATAAAGTAATTTTCGGAAAACTAAGTTGAAGCCCTTTAAATTAACAGTAGGTAAAATAGTAACGTTCTCTTTTTGAAAATCCACGCCTCAGTCCCCTGAGCGTAGCTCGGCATTAAATTACCACTTTGTGCCACAAAAAAAATAAAGATATAATAATACTTTTTTACCCAGCAATACGTTTCAAACCTCCACAATAATATCGTATTAAAAACAAAATCGACTGGCCCGATCCATTAAGATCGACGGAAGTGTACTTTGTTTCGAAAACAACGCCATTGTTTCATATTTTCAACTGGACATAAATTATCCATTCTCCATTAGTGGGCTTTGCCAGGTCTACATATACCTGTGATTTCCTCTACTACATCCAGGCAAAACGGTTTTATGGACCATTTGGCATTTGTAATAATTAGTTTTGGATGAGCTTGAATGGAAAACAATGCTTTTGAGTGCTAAGCGCTGTTTTGTCCGCGAAAATTGCTGCTTTAATCAGGTATTGTGACGTCGACCGCTTAACAGTGAAATTTATTATTGATGTTAGGGTATATATTTGGGTATAACGTTTTCGAATACGTTTTGGGGCTTTTCCGTTTTAAAATGAGAATTTATGAACGACATATATTTTCATTTGCTTTGTATTTTCATTGCCAAGGTACCAATTTTGAAGCAAATGCCAACAAATATGACTCGAGGGAGTGTAAGCGAAAGAGACAGAAAACGAATTGTGCTTTTTTTATTGGCAATACAAAATTGACCAAGGGGAAAACAAGAAGTCCATATTGTCGTGCAATCGTATCTATTTAATATAAAAAGCATTATGTTAAGTTTAAAGACACTAGAAAATTCCATATAAAAACTTTTTCTTAAAAAGCAAAAAACAAAATAACTTTAAAAAAACATTTATAGCTAAATTAAGTAAAACTATTCTGAAAAACATCGTGGGCGGCAGGAATGAGTTTTCCTTTCCATTTACACACAAGAGATAATGGAAGACAAGGCCTGCTCGGCCGGAGTATGACAATTAACTTGACGCAAATATAACCATTTAAAATACAAATAAATAAAGAAAGATATCAGAAGCCCTTCAGGCAAATAAACAAGAGGCAAGTTGAATCGATTTTTTTCATAACACTGCAACAATAAAGTTTGAAGAGATATTTTGAAAATTCCTTCAGAATATGAAAGATATTGTCAAAATATACTTCATAAAACCTAAACTAAGAGAGATAATAAGCTCAAAAATAAACAGAAAGGTATAATTTATCAAAAGCTTCATTTTGAATCCTAGCATGACTCTCTTGGTCAACTTTTAATTTTTAAGTGAAAATTTTTTCTGAAAAAATTAACTTTTTATTTTCAATCATAGCGTCTAAACGAAAAGTGATAAAAATAAAATATATTAAGAAAAAAAGCATATTTTCACACGAACTAGACAGATCCCCGATTTTTAAGAATTTTTTGTTTTTATTTTCACCGCGGGAAAATTTTCGATCGCAAAGAACAGCTGATCGGTCGGTACTTTTACAAATTTTTACCTAGCGCGCTCGTACTGGCATGAAAAGATTCAGAAAAACGAATCATTTCGTTTATCAAGAATAATATTTTTTCAAATTCCGAAGGGCGGAGACCGTGGATTACTAACAAAACCAGAGCGCTTTTTGACCAGAATTTAGTAAGTTCAAGCTATTCGTAAAGTCAACGCGTATAGCACCGAAGCCTTCGATAAGGAATTTTTCCTTCAACAGGGTTCAACTTCAACGCCGGAGCTTTTTTTTTGCATAGCACTTAGTTCTAAAGTAGGAATTTTGCTTGCCAAAAGGTCGTACGTCATACTAACCAAGTATGGGTACAGCTTGCTGGGGTAATCGGAAGACCATAAGACTAGTTATCCCTTTGTGCTTAATAATTATTTTGGGGAAATCTTACAAATTTTTATTATTTTATCTGAAGTAATCCGGTAGTGCATTTAAATCCCTTGAAGTGTTTGAAAATTTCTGAGCGTCCATATCTTAGCCTTCGGCAGTGTTGACTTTAATTTTTTTAATTTGTTTTTTTCCAAAAGTAAACTTACTCATAATATTCAAAGTTAATAATTTTTTCTCATTAAACTATTGAAATATTTAATAATTTATTTGAACATTTAAACATTTTTGTAACTGACTTGTGTTATATTTTAGTGTGAATTAATTTTTGTTTGTGTTATCTGATAAAGTCTCTCCAAATTCGTGATTCTTTTATTTATGAATTGCTTAATAATATTGTTGCTTTTAAATAAATAACTCTTGCTAATTTTTAAAGTGTCATTAAAGCTAAACGAATTTTGTTTTCCAATTTTATCTAATACTGCGAGATATATATATATATATATATATATATATATATATATATATATATCATTTAATACTCCCAACGAAAGCCAGGAGTCACAATGTAATTCAATGCCGGTCGTGGTATTAGCCAGCGGAGTAGTTGTTTTTGTGATTCAATTTTGTGCCTTTGCCTTACATGGGGCTGGCTAGTCTATGGCGGCCTGATGAGCTCTAATAAGAGCGAAATTGCGATCGTCGTTTGACTAAAATGGATCATTGTGTCTGCTGTGATGCAGAACATGTTCCAAACAAGGATCATTTTCTTGTTATGACGTTGGTGTAAGTGGAATGAAAACATACTATCATATATATATATATATATATATATATATATATATATATATATATATATATATATATATCAATTTAACATGATGAAATTAACCCTATAAATTTACCTAATTTGCTGGTCAGCCGACGTCGACGTCGCTGTTCTCGGCGTCAAATTTTTTAGTTCTTTAGAACCTAATAAAAACTTAAAAGCTCTTCAAGCTAAAAATCATTTAGTCAGCAATCTTTAGTGTCTGCCGAACGCGGCACTGAGTACAAAAGATTAAATCAAACAAATTTGACAATGGTACCCTAGAGGCACTAAATTTAACTAAATTAAATAACCTTTTGTCTAATTCAAATATTAAAGCTAAAAAACCGACGTTTCAGTTGGGTATTCTCACCATCATTACGTGCCACAATTTTAGCCAACCCACCATAAAATCTGATTTTCAAAATCTAACAGATAAAAATTACCAAAGTTTCAATTATATAACAAACCGTCCATCATCAGAGGAATATAGTCACAGATTCCTCCGTGTGATTGATACCTTTATCTACTTTCATTGAGTAATATGAATTTTACAGTTCTCTAAATAGTTTTGTAAATATTTATTAGCCTAAAACGGAAACTCCAGAATACTTTACCTGTATAATATCCTCAAATGGGTTCGGGTATTTAATTCCTACAGTTTGTGTTACACTTTTATTTAAGATCTAACATCTGATGAAGCCACAGTGTTGCGAAATAATTGGTATCTGTTGTACTCTTTGTAAAATAAATTAAGTGGATATTTTAAACAAGTGTTTTCGTTTACTTAGTTAAAATAGACTAGTTCTGTTCAATAAAGAAAGCCATGCTACGAAGCCACATTGTTGGTCGAACAATTGTCACGTGTTTCATTTTTTGTAAAACAAATTAAGTGGAATTTTTAAGTCTTTTCGTTTAACTAAGGCTAATTTTTGCCTTAGCTTCCTAGATAAATGGATGGGAAATAACAGAGCAACAAGCAGGCCACCTAGATTACCGGATTTGTCGATCCTAGATTTTTTCTGGGGATATTTGAAAACCAATTTTTGCGTAGTGCGATACGAAGGGCGTTCCAAAATCAGCAACCACACCTCGCCATAAGTAAGAATTGTAGCCAGTTCTAACAGTTTGCATAAGCTTGGTTGCTAGTCAAATTCACCTATTTCCCAAACAATTAAAATAAGGTACTTTACTCGATTTAAGTAAAAGCGTTTCCCAAAACAAAGTTTTGTATTTCCCAAGATATTTCGTTTTCATTAATATCTCCGAAATGTATCCTGACCATATATCATATTTATATAGAAACGTTTCTGTTGGGATAACTTAAAACCAATTTGGCATCGAAACTGAACGGACTGAATTTATAGAGTTATCAAACTCTTTTCCAAAAGGACCATATTTTCGCTCAGTGCTCAAGCGCCGCTGTCTAGTCATCGTAAAACAATGAATCGCCTTTCCAACGGAATATCTTTGGCTCCAATCCAACCATCTAATTTGTCAGAATACGACTCTAGTTTACCAGTATCAATTTCTATTTTAAAAGCCAATAAAAAGTCGAACCGCTCTCTCTATTTAGATATCTATTTAGATACATTTTGTGCATTCGCTTGCTCCGGATCGCTCTGCGGTGATTTGTCTCTTGGATCTGACATTCGAAATGAACTTTTCACGAGAGTGATTCTTGTTTTAGGCATTCGACATTTAGGAAGATGACGTGGTCTCTATATGACGTGATTTATTTCGATACGTGTCTTTTAGATTCGGCTTAATCGAACCAACGTGTTTAACACAAGATATGTTTTAGACATGCTTGTATTGTTTTCTTTTAGTCAGAGTTAAATGGGAATTAAACCATGATAAATGATAACGAGGTTGTCGTGGAAGCATTTGTGATTTAACTAAGGCATTTGATTACATAATGCTGTTATACAAATTGGTGATCTATGAGTTACGCGAACCTGCAGTTCCGTTGGATGTCCAATAGTGAATGTCTTATACAGGCGGCGTAAAAAATAATGCTAAAAAGAACAAAACAGTTCCCCCTATCGGAATTGACTGAGATTTAGTATACATGCAGGTTTATCTTCTATAATTTGCCACCCCGTGAGAACTTATTTTTTCAATATACAAAGAAATGGTTACTACGAAAGTTATAGGGAATTTCCTAAAGATTAACATATCGGCAGTTTTAAAAACAAAAGACGATCGGAAAATCACTAAATCACCATGAACTTTGTTATTTTAAATGGGAAACTCTGTATTTTTTGACATTTTAGATTCTCCTCATTCGGACTTGAAGTGGTAGATCAGCTTAAATATTGTGGTGATTCAGTCTTCTTAAAAGTTTTATTTGTTCCAACTTCACCAACAGCTCCCTTACAATAGAATGACTTTTACTGACAACTTTTAGTAAATGTTACTGTCACTAGCGACTACTAAAAATTACTAGTAAAAGTTGACAAATGTCTCTGAAGTACAACTTTCAGTGGTCCAATCCAATCCGTAATTGATTGTTAAAAATCACTGGATTTCCGACTTTTACTGTAACATATAAATTCATTAACATATATATAATTGTTCCGCCATATTTTTGGTATGACGCGTGCTGATGTGCTCCCGTATTTACTGTAATTTTCGAGTTATTTCTGTGAACCTATTTACAAAAATTTGCAAGTCAAGTGCTTGCATAAAGAAGTGTTTATTTCGTTAGGTCTCGTTCTGAATATATATATCAGCTAATCCCCTAAATCGGCGTTTACTTTCATAGTTTATCGCAGTTAAACATGAGTTCGACGTGTGTTTTTTGTAAGGAATCAATAAACACTCGCCACAAAAAACTGTGCTGTTCGGAGTGTCGGAAGATCTATCGATGTTGCCAGCTTGTTGCAGGAGGTCAGTGGTTTGTCTTGGAAGTGCAATAATTGTGTACGTGATTGCATTACAATTAATCAGCAGTCTGTCAAGGAGTTAATCGATAATCAGGTTCAAACAGCTCTGAAGAGCCTTAAAGCAGTTTTTGAGGGTTTCCAATCTGACCTTACTGAACTGATTGCTGCTAAATTATGTAACATTGCAATGAAGCCTCCTGATCCACCAGTTAACTATGCAAAAATAGTTAAAAACAATACCCGACCTGCTGTACTGATCAAACCAAAGGATCAGTCGCAATCGACTACCACAACAAAGCAATACGTGTCGGAGCAAATCGATCCTGTTGGATCTCCAAAATACCCGTGGACTTTTAACAAAATTAAACGAAATATTTAACAGCTCGTGTTATTGTGATTTTGATGTATTAGCGCTTACGGAAACTTGGCTTAATTCATCTGTTTGTAGTAGTGAGGTAATATGTGATCAATATAATGTGTATCGAGCTGATCGAGATTTCACTGCGACTAACAAATCCAGAGGTGGAGGTGTTTTACTCTGTGTTCATCAGTCATATAAATCAAGTAGAATTAGTTTTGACAGGGTTAACTTATTGCCTGGTACTGACATTGTGGGCGTTAAGGTAAGTTTTTACTATTTCTCAATCCTATTTTTTCTAGTCTATATACCACCTCCTATCTCTGTTAGAAATTTGGAAAACTTACTTGATTTTTTCTTTCTTTAAATATTATGTTTGGCAAAAATATACGTATTCTTGGGGATTTCAATTTGCCGGCTTATTCAGAGTTTTTAGATTGTGAAACCAGAGGCCAATGTGCTTGCTTACTTAATAATTTTTTATCCTGTATGAGTCTCACCCAAAGTAATAGCGTAAGAAATATTAACAACCGAGTCCTAGATTTAGTGATACATAATAATCCGCAATGTTTGATTAATAGGGCCTTGGATAGGCTAATACAAGAAGATAACCATCACCCTGCCTTGAAAATATCATTTCAATACTCTCAATCTGTAAACCGTAAATGTGATTTGGCTTTAAATCTTGAAAACAATTATAATTTTCGCCATGCAAATTTTCCGGTGATGTATGAAACATTTTATAGTATTGATTGGTCATTTTTTGAACGGGCAAATGATGTAGAGAGTTCATGTGCCTTGTTTTATGACAAAATCTATGAAATTTTTGATTCATGTGTACCGAAGTATAAAAAAATGCCTAAACATAAATACCCACCATGGTTTACATCTAAAATCATCCAGAATATAAAGAAAAAGGATAAATGTCATAAAAAATACATAAAATATGGTTGTTTGGAAAGTTTGGAATTGTTTACGAACCTTAGGACAAAATTAAAAACAGACATTAAAGATAGTTATATCTTATATATATAGAGAATCGAGACAGATATTAAGAGTAACTCTAAAAATGTTGGTCATTTATAAAAAGTAAAAAAGAAATTAATAGCATGCCTAACAATATGTTTTATAATAATAATGAATTAAGTGACCCTTTAGATATTCTTAATTCTTTTGCTTCCTATTTTGTACAATCGTTTTCTATTTCGGATACAAATTTTGTAGAGGTGAATAACATTTCTTCCAATCTAAATATTGACGTTCCATATTTCTCCGAAGAGGATGTTATAAAAGCCTGCTTTTCTTATTCATGATTGCAAATTAGTCTTGTTAAAGCCCCTTCTGTTTATTTTTAACTTATGCTTACAACAACACACGATACCACAGCTTTGGAAAGTTTCTAGGGTTTGTCCAGTGTACAAAAAAGGTGACAGAAATGAAATCTTAAACTACAGACCGGTGTACATTATCTGTAACATTTGTAAAGTATTTGAAATCTTGCTGCATGATTCTCTTTTTCCTCTAGTTCTTCTAGTCATTCTACCTCAACAGCATGGATTTTTTAAGGGAAGATCAACAATTACCAATTTGCTTTGTATTTCGCATGATATAGCCGAATCAATTGATGCAGGCAATCAAACAGATGTAATATACTTAGATATTTCAAAAGCGTTTGACCGAATTGATCATAAAATTTTACTTACTAAACTAAAATACTGGATTCTCTAACAGATTAATAAAACTCTTCAGTTAGTACTTATCGGGCCGTCAACGGTATGTCGCCCTGAATGGACATACTTCTAGCAAATACGTTGCAGTTTCTGGTGTACCTCAAGGGTCTGTACTGGGACCGCTATTTTTTATCCTTTTTATCAACGATATTGCTTGTGACCTAAACGTAAAATTTTTAATGTATGCTGATGACATCAAAATTTATCAGTGGGATTGCTGATTGCATTGAGCTACAAAAGAGTCTGGATATTATAAATAATTGGTGTTTTACTAACAACTTAATGCCTAATATAGGGAAATGCAATGTAATATCATTTTCAATAAACTGTCAATTTGTAAATATGACTATTCCGTAGCAGATAAGGCTACTTCTCGGTGTGACTCATTTCGCGATCTCGGAGTTTTATTTGATTCAAAACTCTCATTCGTCCCTCACATGAATACTATTACTGCCGAAGCTTCCAGAATGTATGGATCCATTTTACGCTGTACGAGGGACTTTAAAAACATCAGTGTACTAAAGCTTGTACAATTCTTACGTCCGCTCAAAACTGGAATACGGCTCAATAATTTGGCGACCTGAGTACAATACACACATAGAGAGTCTAGAAAGAATATAACGTGGATTTTTAAAATATGCTTGTTTTTTGAAAGACGGTATATATCCCCACCAGGGCTATCCGCATGAGCAGCTGCTTAACAACTTAGAATATGATTCCCTAAAAAATCGTCGTGACTACCACCGTTTACATTATTTAAATTGCTTAATTATAAAATTGATTGTTCATATATACTAGGAAAACTGAATTTTTGTGTACCTCGTTTAAACTCACGACAACATAATTTATTCTATTTGCCTAAACCGCGCACAAACACCACAAACAAATTTTTACCTCTGTATTTAATGTGTGATAAATATAACAAGAGCTACCACTTGGATTTTTACATAGCTAATGCTTCTGATGTGCGGCGATCGCTATTGCGTTGACATTATTTCCACATATAGACGCATGTTGTAGTTTTTAGTTTTAGTTTTAACTTAAGTTTTTTCATCTTCTTTGGTTTTCTTGATTATGTTATATAATATCATATTATAATTATAAGTGCTTGCCCTGCTTTGTAATTGGGACTTTGTCCTGTAAAGCAGGTGTTTGTAAATAAATAAATAAATAAATAATCACATTAAATATATTTTTTTTACAAATTACTGTTTTGTTTTTGTTGGTGACATTCCATGGGTAAAGCGATTTAAGTATGGCTGCATATCTGTGAAATTGTCATATGTGGTAATTTTAAAATTGAATAAGTCAAAAACTACTGTTCCTCCGTTAATATAGCCTCAATAAATATCGGATCTATAATTTGGTTTCCCAGGATGCCCCACCACACATTTATTGACTTCTGCCCTTGTCTCTTTCGCTCTTCAATTATATGTGGATTTCTTGTTGCCCAATGGTGCTTGTTTTTTCTACTAAACATTCCGGCTGTGGTAAAACAAGCCTCATCAGACCAGAAAATTCTTCTGAATAACAGCATATCTTGCCTCAGTGTGGTCAGCACAGAAGTGGGGGCGTTGGTTAAAATGATCGTTGGTTAATAGTTGCACTGATCTAATTTTATATGGGTGGTATCGATCTTTTTTAGCACTGGACGGATGTAGAACCTCGATTTTCCAATTATACGAGAGACGTCCGGATCGATCTGCTTGGATTTTGTAAAAATTAGACTACTTAAAGAAAGAATTTTTTATCTTCAAAATATAATAACATGGACAATTCCTCGTCCAAGTCAAAATTTGTTCGTCTTCTTTGCCCCTGCATGGTTTTCTTTGTGCGTGTTTTTTTACTATATATGCAACAGTTTTTCTTGAGGGAATTCTTGAACCAGGATATAGCCTGTTTTGTCGCACTGCAATTGACGCATTATTAGCATTTGCGAAATAAAGTTGAAGACTTTTAAGTATTTCTTCTTCGGTAATTTGCATTTTAGATTTTATTAATTTTGTTTTCCTCAAAAACCAATAAAATATTTTACTTATGAATAAAAGTAAGTGTTTTGTTTCTGTTGGTGACATTCCATGGGTAAATAAAATTCATCATTTCATGGGTACTGCGATTTAAGTATGGCTGCATATCTGAGGACCTATTTTTCAAAATGTAACAAGTCCATTTTTTACGAATTTCAGGTAAAGGTGGCGCTGCATTCTTAGGACTTTACCGTACTTTACAGTAAACATTTTATATTTCAAAACGTAACAAGTCCCTTTAAAATAGGTATACTTTTTGGCGTATATTTTACAAAATGCAACAAGTGATTCTAGTTGTATTTTTCAAAGCGCATCATGCCCACATTTTGTTTCAAAGTGTGACATGTCCGAGTAAATATTTTAGTTTTTAACCGTTTACCATTGCGGCAACGTGTTACAGCCGAAGCAGTGTTTTTTGAAAGTTTTATTATTAAAAATGGACCAGCAGGTTGGTGTTAGTGTCTCTGAACATAATGTAGGCACCCGCAAAAGGCCTAGATCGATTATCAAAGCAAGGATTAACAAAAGAAGCGAAAAGTAAGTTAGACTGATTTTTTTAAGGTTAAATGGAAGTGGCTACAGTGCCGCCACAATAAATTTTGCCCGTTTAGTTAGGTATCTACGGTTAGGAGCAGATCTTTACGGTTTCGGTTTTTTTAAACTTAGGTGCATGTTTCTGCTTAGTTTCTAGAATCCTAGTATGATTTTTTTTATTCCTACTAGTAAACAGGTCAACATAAATTTCTCTTTAGCAAATTTTTTGTTCCATTTTTAAACTGCTGCAACTTTATTAAAAATAAAGCTTTTCTTACGCGGTTTGCGGGTTTTAAAAGCCCGTTTCTTCTAGATTGAGCAGCAGGCTACAAATTGTCTGTCGATTGGCTATTATCATGATATACCGGGTGATAAATAAAGTCATGCAAAAAAAAAACAAAAAGTTTTTATCTGTGCCATTTTGGGACAATATTTTTTAGTCGATATATTATTAAGGTTCTGACTAAGTTAATATCAGTATCTTTAGACGTTTTTGTCACTCTTTGCTTTTGTGGCCTGCAGCTCAATCAAAAAATTTAGGTTGGTAAATTCCATACAAATTATAAACGGTCAAATAATGTTTCTAGATACGCACCGTCAGACCCAAATTTAGGGCGCTGGGAAATTCCATGCCACCATAATAAAAAGAAAAATTATCAATGCCAGGCGGTTGACTTCGAAACTTTGAAGTTTGCAAAAAGCTATGTATTTAACGATAATCCTAGGAATAATCAAAATATGAGACTAGCATCGCTGATGAAAATTGCAAAACCCGTGAGAGATCGAAAGAGAAATGTGAGAATTTCTAAGCCACACAATTTCCATATTCGGTACAGTGTAAGTTATTCAAATCACTACTTTTTAAATACAATTAATGGTGTATATTTTACAGGTACATAAGGGAGTAAAATCCTACGAGGTTTGCAAAGCCTTTTTCTCAAAATTATTTGAACTTACATCTCGACGAATTCTATTGATTGCAAGTAAAACTGTAAAAGGAGAAAGCGCTGTAATTAATAGCGGCGGTGATAGACGTTCTCAAAAACAATTGCCCAAATTTGAGAAAGTAAAGCAGTTTATCGGCAAATTTAAAGCACAAGAAAGTCATTACAATCGTAGTAAATCTAAAAGACTTTATCTGCACTCATCTCTAACCATTAGAAAAATGTGGTTAATGTATAACGAGGAAGCCGGTGCCAAGTTTCAAGTAAAATATAATTATTTCCATAAAGTATTTTCTACTGAATTCAATCTTGGATTCGGATCACCTGCCACCGATGTTTGTAGCTATTGTGAACGTACCAAATTCCAGATAAAAAGGAATCCAACAGATAATGATGCTAAGCGTGACCTTCAGGTTCATAAATTGAAGGCCAAGCAGTTTAACTTATTAATGCAAGAAGTGCGAGATAACGAAGTAACTTACTGTTTTGACCTTCAACAGGTTCAAAACTTGCCCAAAATTCCCATTCAGGAGACATTTTACTCTCTACAATTAGCTTATTATTGCTTTTGTATCGTTGATGTAGAGGCTAAAACTCCAAGGTTTTTTGTCTGGACTGAAAATCTTGCTGGTCGAGGATCGAATGAAGTTGGATCATTCGCTGCTTCATTTTCTTAGAAACACTCAATTTGACGAATCAATAACAAAAATACGCTTGTTCTGTGACGGATGCGGCGGCCAGAACAAGAACAGCCATATCCTGCATATGTTGATGTACTGGCTTTATAGCGAATCTCAAATACATATTAGAGAAATTGAAATAGTTTTTCCCGTGCGAGGTCATTCCTACTTGCCTGCTGATCGCGTGTTCGGACGAGTGGAGAAAGAATTACGTAGGCACGACAGAATTATTTTACCTTCAGATTATACAGACATCTACAAAAAGTTCGGAAATGTATTTGAGTTGGAAAAGGACTGGAGAGTGTACGATCTGAAGAACCTACTCACTGTCTTTAATAAATACGACGGGATAAGCGAACAAAAAATTGTTAATTTAAAAAAAAAATTAAGTGGTGGTAAAAAGCAAGTAACAATATTGTCTCAAGTATTTTACAGAAACATAGACCCAACAAAAAAAGAAAAAACCCTGTTAAAAAGAGGCAAATCTTTAACAGATGTGTCGCTGAGACTGTTAACAAACGACCATAGAATATCTGCTGATAAAGGAAAAGCGGTGAACAATCTTTTAGTTGCGGCATTTGGAGTAAATTGGCGTCTTGAAGAAAGCTTAAAATGGTATTTTGAACTGCTGATCAACGACATTCGTAACCGGGAAGATGATGCTGAAAATAATAATCCAGCTGATCAAGAGAATTGCGACTGTATCCAGGAGGAACCTGAAACGAAAACCTAAAAATTTAAATGTATTTTCAATTCGTTCTTTACGTTATACTTAAAAATTAACATTCTTTATGAAAACGAAAAATAAATTTCTTTTTCAAAATGTAACTAGTCCTACTTTCTCTTTCAAAATGAAACAAGTCCATTCAAAAGTTGGCAATAAAAATTCATAGAATCAATTTTGATTTACATAAATGCATAATTTTAGATAACTACATAATGCCTAACCAAAAAAAAACAAAAAATGACTTTCTATGATTTGTAGTATTTCCAAGCCAGTTTTTTTGCCATAGCCAAAAATTTAGAAAATGGACTTGTAACATTTTGAAAAATAGCTCCTCATCTATGAAATGGTCATATGTGGTAACTTTAAAGTGGAATAAGTCAAAAACTGCTGTTTCGAATATAGACAAATTATACATTTTTGGAAAGGGGGGATAAGGAGAATCCAAAAATGTCAAAAAAAACAGAGTGTCCCATTTAAAATAACAAAGTTGATGGTAATTTAGTGATTTTCCGATCGTCTTTTGTTTTAAAAATTGCCGCCATGTAAATCTTTAGGAAACTCCCTATAATTTTCGTAAGAACCATTTCTTTGTATCTTGAAAAAATAAGCCTCTCATGGGGTGTCAAATTATAAAAAATAATCCTGCGCATAAACCCGATGGCAAGACAATATTATGATATCCAATAGTGAATATCCTATACAGGGTGCGTAAAAAATAATGCTAAAAAGTACAAAACAGGAAACTGATCCCGATATCCGAATTCACTCAGATTTGGTATACATATAGAAACCAGTCGACATTACAATATTATGTCCTCCAATCATGAATATCTTATACAGGGTGTGAAAAGAATAATGCGAAAAAGTACAAAATAAAAATAAATGCAAAAAATATTTTAAAAAAAGCTTTTTAATAAACTATTGCACTAAAAAGTAAAAAATAGTTAAGCTTATATAAACACAAATTTTTTAAAAATCTGAATATTTTCTTAAAAGTTTGAGACATCATTACACATAAAATAAAGCCTCAAGCTTTTAAGAAAATATTCAAATTTTTAAAAGTTTTGTGTTTATGTAAGTTAATTTATTTTTTACCTTTCAGACCAATAGTTTATAAATAAAACCTTTTTTTATATTTTTTTACAATTGTTTAATTAATTTTTGTGAACGTATATTTACTGATGGTGCAACAATTTTCTTAGAGACATCATAGAGACTTTGATATTTTGCAAGACATTTTTAAAGAAAAGCACCCAATTTTTCCGTTTTTTTTCTCCTGTTCTAGTGATCCGATTAAGTCGTAACTATATCATATTGTTTTTAATTTTATTATATTGATCTTTTTAGACCATTAAAACAGCTTCATTTAAACCAAAAACGAAAGAAAACACGATTTTTGCATTAAATGAACTATCTAAAGTGTCATGGCGCACTCGGTTTCCAGTTACAAGTTTTGTATAAAAAGCTGTGCGACAAAGCGATATAACCACAATCATTCTAGAATAACCGAAGGATGCAATATTTTTATAAGACAATCTCTTGAATTGGAATCGTTTATCTCTGCGACTTTTTTCCATAACCCGGCGAAGAAAACAAATTTCTTCCACTTAACCCCTACGAAATATTCCTTCGCAAGATGATGGCCCTAATCATTTATAAAAATATTAAAAATGACATATCGCCGGGACTCTGCTAACCGCCCAATGACCGTCTCTTTTTTGGGATAAACCCGAACTTCGCAAGAGACAAATCGCGAAAAGCCTCGGGCGCATCGTTTGAAAAATGGCGGACATTTATTTCAGCCGGTAAGAAAAATGGCCTGGACAAGCTTGCGTTCCATAAACAAAACGAAAAGTACACGGCAAAAGGAGAGCGTACAGAAAATTCGCTAAGAAAATAGTGCTCTAGCCGGAAACAACTTTGTTCTCTAAGACTACGGACGGGGCGGTAGTTTGTCATTTCTAGAGCTGGCGCTCACTGTATGTGTTCGAAAACGGGATATATGGGGTTTTTAGAGGAGCAAAAAAGTGTCGCTTGTTATTGCAAGTTTGTTTCACGGGGTCGTATTTTACAATTATGGACCGGAATGACAACTATTCGTATTTTTCTTTATACTTTACAGGATGAAGGTATTCGATGCGCAGTAACGTGCATATGACTGCAATGCAAAAAAGCATGACTGGCCCTATAACACTTGCTGGGTAACAAAAAAAAATCTTCTATATAGGAATTTAGATCATCTTTTTTCTGTAAATTGTGTTATAAAATTTAACTATCAAACATTTCAATAGTGCTCAGCATCCTAGAAGTATTCCACCCCAAGAGAATTCCATATGAGCCATTGGGTAAGCAAACAGGGATTGCTTCTACGAATTTTATGGGCTCCATAAACATAGAATATATATACAGTGTGTATCAGCCAAATGGAATAAATTCGATAATAAATAAATGGGGCGTGTTCGGAAAAACGCTTGGACCCGTCGATTGGTATTTTTAGTTGCTCATTTTCTCCAATAAAAACTTTTTATACAGGGTGTGTCCTGTAACAGTGGTCAATGCCAACTTTCTTATTTCAAATGCAACACCCCGGATATTATTTAATTTTTGGATTCTTTAGGAGATTCTAAACATATTTTATGTTTAATATCCTATACCTATCTTCAATTATTTCGGCAATATTAAGTGTTTTCAAATTTATTTTTATTTTATTTATTTCGAATTTATTATTATTCATGAAAGTGGCTCTGGTTACTGAACTATTTATTTGATTACAAAAATTCGCTACAACACACTCCACCATTTAGGTCTTCATATTAAGAATGTTAGCGTTCCTTTTTATTGATATGGAACAAAAAGAGCCAGTTTTGTTTACTTTTAAGTTTTGTTTACTTTTGTGTAAAATGCCTGGCCTTTCTCTTTGCAAAACAGTAGTTGTCAGTGTCAGTGTCATAGTCTTTTGAATTTCGTTAACTGCATAATACCTAATATCAGAAAAATGGTTCATTTAACAGAAATGCATAAAATAACAATTCTACAAATGATTGGTTATGGAGATAACTCACGAACACAAGTGGAAGTTGTCACCTTATTTCATGAAAAATTTCCAAATTTGCCGCATATATCCCAAGGGACAATTAGTAAAATAGAAAAGCAGTTTCGCGAGCTTGGACATGTGAGGCAGATAAAAAAAGCAGCTGCCAATTCAATAAATGATGATACTAAATTTGATATTATGCTTGAGTTTGAGGAAAACCCACATATTTCTAGTCGACAAGCCGCCGCAATGTTCGATATTAGCCATTCGTCGATTATTCGAACATTAAAAGAAAATAAAATGCATCCCTATAAAGTGATACCAGTTCAGGAGCTCATGGAAGACGATTATGATAGGAGAACTTATTTTTGTGAACAAATGATGGCTATGTTAGATAACAATGTTTTTCAATTAGAACATGTTTTGTTTTCGGATGAGTGCACCTTTACACTTCACGGTCATGTAAATCGTCAAAATTGCCGCTATTGGTCTAGGGAAAATCTTCACTGGATCAGCGAAGAACATACTCAATATCCTGAAAAGGTTAATGTTTGGGCAGGAATTGTTAGGGAATCATAGGCCCCTTTTTCATTGACGGCAATTTGAATGACGATAATTATTTAGCACTGCTCCAAAATAATGTCGTGTCAACTTTGACAAATTTGTATCCGGATCCAGCAAACCCACAAGTTGCAGCGAATATGATATGGTTTCAGCAAGATGGAGCACCGCCCCATTACCAAATTAATGTCCGGCAGTACCTCAACAAAATATTTCCAAATTAGTGGATAGGGAGACGAGGATTGATAGAATGGCCAGCGCGATTCCCTGATCTGACGCCATTAGACTTTTTCTTATGGGGACATATTAAAAATGTTGTATACAAAACTAAACCCCTCGGTTTAGATCGGTCACGCCTGAGATGCTAAATAACGTTAGAAGAAATTTCTATTTAAGATTAGGAATTTGCCAAGACGTTCGCGGCGAGCATATTCAACAGTTCCTAAATTAACTTTTTACTTTTGTTTATACATTATGAAGAAATAAATAATTTTATTTTTTTAATCTTAATTTTTGCAATAAATTTGAAAACACTTAATATTATATATATATATATATATATATATATATATATATATATATATATATATATATATATATATATATATATATATATATATATATATATATATATATATATATTTATATATATATACACTACGCATCAAAATTAACGCACTCCTATAAATTGCACAGCATTTCAATGTGGATTTTCTTGCGAACCGCTGAACGGATTTTGATGAATTTTTTTTTAAATGTAAATTTGTTTATCGCTAAAAACGCCGCGATGTGAGTTTTTATTAAAATTTTAGTTTTGAGCATATACAGGGGCCAACAATGAGAGTAATTTTTCTCCAGAATATTTGAAACACCCTGTGGATAATTTCAGCCGTAACAGCGGGTATACGCTTGATGTAAAATATAGCCCCATGTTTTCTTAACAATTTGGTTTTTGTTTGATGTCAATATTTCTATTTTTAAACGAAATACAAAGCAAAAGTTTAACAATTCAACATCTTAAAATAGGGTAGGCCATGAAATGAACAAGTTTGACAAACTGTCATGCTTGTTTATTATGTGTCAATTTTATCTTTGAAAAGTGCAACGCGTAGCAGCAATTACATCGGCCGAGAAAGGATTAAGCTACCGTGCTATAGTTGGGAGACTGGGAGTTTTTCATTCATCAATATCGCGCGTTGCCCACCGTTTTGAGCAAACTAACGATCATAACCGACGCTATGGGCAAGGAAGGCACCGAGGAACAACAGTGAACCAGGATCGTCTCATTCTGTTACGTGCTTTGAGAGAACGTTTTGCAACAGCAAGAAATCTTCAGGTACAACTTAACGCTACACATAACGCCCAAATAAGTGTATCCACTGTAAGAAGACGACTAGCAGAATAGAATTTAAGATTCCGAATTCCAGCAAGATGGCCGAGGTTAAACGCAAACCAGCCAGACAGCATGTAAACTGGAATCTTGAGGATTGGGAGCGAGTCTTGTTCACGGACGAGTCGAGGTTTTGTTTGTACAGCTCCGACCGACGCGTACGAGTACTACGCAGGCCAAATGAGCGTTATTCACAGTGTAGCGTTCGTCAAACCACGCTATTTAATGGAGGTTCTGTAATGGTTTGGGGAGGAAGTTCTTTTACTGCCCGAACAGAACTTATTTCTTTACGTGGTGGTCCATTGAACAGTGAACGGTATATTACTGACATCTTATCCGAACATATTGTTCCTTTTGCTCCTTACATAGGCCAACATTTCTTGTTAATGCACGACAATGCAAGACCCCACGTCGCTCGTATAGTGCCAGAGTATTTACATGAGGTGGGTATTGAGACTCTGGACTGGCCTGCAAATAGTCCAGACCTCAACCCTATTGAAAATTTGTGCGACATCATAGACAGACAACTTAGAAACCATCAGCCCGTAAAATTTTGTCACAAATTTATGGAACGACATTGATCAGAGCAGATTAGACGCCTTGTGTCTAGTATGAGTCGTCGATGTGAAGCCGTTATTCAGAGTAGAGGCGGAAACACGCAATATTGATATTCTCAATTTTTTTCTAATTTTGTCCTTGCCACCAATATTGTTATTATTGTTATATTTAAGTTGTTAAATTGTTAAAATAAACTAGTGCGCTTTAATATTTTACTCTGTATTTCACTTAAAAATAGAGATATTGACATGAATCAAAAACCAAATTGTTAAGAAAACATAGGGCTATAATTTTCATCAAGCATATACCCGCTGTTATGGCTTAAACGATCCACAGGGTGTTTCAAATATTCTGGAGAAAAATTACTCTCATTGTTGGCCCCTGTATATGCTCAAAACTAAAATTTTAATAAAAATTCATCTCGCGACGTTTTTAGGTTCGGCGATTAGGTTCGTGGATTAAAACAAAAAAACTTTAATTGACGTTTCGCCTGTCCATTTCATGCTTTTTCAAAATATTTATTTCGGTACATCTAAAAATTAAATACATTAAATATTTGCAAGTTAAAAAATAAAAACAATTAGGTATAACGGCAGGCACGCATTAAAATTATTAAAAACAATTAGTTAAAATAGTACAGTACATACCTTGAGAAAGATGTTATTTTGCCTTGCTTGGTCGAGATAAAAAAAAGAAAATCATACAGTAAAGGATCGGAAAGACATTGACAATCTCAGCCAAATATATCACAGTCCAATTTAATCCAATAGTTATAAACTATTTCTATCAATCATAAATACATACTGTATACTGTCAGTCTCACACAAATACTTTTAAAACAACCCGTATCCACCAATAGTGTCCAGAATATAAATATAATAAAAAAAAATTAAATAATATATATAAAAAAACAACAGAATTCTTTAACCAGTTTATCATGTACCACCGCACTGCCAACCAAGGCAAAATAACATCTTTCTCAAGGTATATACTGTACTATTTTAACTAATTGTTTTTAATAGTTTTAATGCGTGCCGTTACACCTAATTGTTTTTATTTTTTAACTTGTATATATAGACTTTCGGTGTTTAATTTTTAGATGTACAGAAATAAATATTTTGAAAAAGCCTGAAATGGACAGGCGAAACATCAATTAAAGTTCTTTTGTTTCAGTCCACGAACCTAATCCCAAGAAATATATATATATATATATATATATATATATATATATATATATATATATATATATATATATATTAGGGGGTTTAAACATATTTTAACAAGTAATAGTATGGACCATTTTGATTAAAAAATGCTTAAATAACATAGGGTCAATTCCTTACCATTTTTTACAAAAACGGCCTTAAAGTTGTATTTTGTTTAATTAATTTTTAAGCACATCGTTAACACATTTATTAATTTTATCATGTAAAACATATAATTATATGATTTTCTACAAACTACCTACACATTTTTTCTTAGTAAAAGATCTCAACGACCTAAATTTAAAAAATAAAAAACGAATAAATTGTTTTATTTTACCATAGAATGCTTATTTGAAAACGGCAACACTGCCCACAGTAGAAAAGACAGTCAGGCATCAAAGACTATAATAACTCGTAAACATATCAGTTGCAGTTGTCTTGTTTTTTGGTTCTTTCACCTTAATTTTTTGCCATATGAGGCAATTTCCTACCACTTTAATACGTAGTCGGGATTTAAAAACCCTTTAAAATGTATCCGAATATTAAATATGCAGACATGTTGCTTATTTATGGAGAGTGTAGACAGATAGCTCATTTGGCGTCCCAAACATACCGGAAAAGATATCCTAACAGATATATCCTAAACTAAAATAACACCCGAAAATAAGAAACATATTTTAGCCCTAGTGGAGGGAAATCCTGGTTTGAGCACTCGAGAAATCTCGCGACAAGTTGAATTTAATTGGACCATTCATCGTATCTTTCGTGAAAACCTTCTGTACCTTTATCATCAGCAGCGAGTACAGGCTTTGACTTTAGAGGACTTACCCCGAAGAAGAGAATTTTGCCAGTGGTTTCTCCGAAAAAATCATGAACATGAAAATTTTACTTTAAACATACTGACCACCGATGAATGTTATTTTACGAGAGAAGGAATTTTAAATTATCATAACACCCATACCTAGGCTCAAGAAAATCCACACACGATTTAACAAGGACGATTTCAATATCGGTTTTCAATAAATATTTGGGCTGAGATAATCCACAATGGGTTAATTGGACCTTTTGAGCTACCAAGGTGTTTAACAGGAGAGGCATACCTCCAACTTTTAGCTAATGACTTGCCCACTCTTTCAAAAGACATTCCGATATTCCTTTAGCTCAGCGAGCGAGTGCCTGGTTTCTTCATGATGGAGGTCCTGCTCACATCCATAGGAATGTGTTACAACATCTGGATAAAACGTTTGATGATAGGTCGATAGATCGAAATGCTTTAGAACCTAGAAAATGGCCTCCAAGGTCACCAGACCTAAAGCCCCTTGAATTTTATTTTTATATGTATATATATATATATATATATATATATATATATATATATATATATATATATAGATAATTAGTGTATAATAGGGTTGAAATTGAAAATGAAGATGACCTCAGAAACCGTATTTTTTCTGCAGCGGAACAAATTAGACCAAGACCTAACGTTCTTAAATTTGTTCAAGAAAATTGGCTTCGCCGTATTCGTGCCTGTTTAAATAGTGGCGGTAGTCATTTCCAGCAATTACTTTAAGTTTTTAAAATACTTATATATTAAAGTATTAAAACCAAAATACCTAAACCCTGAAACAAACAAGGTGTCATCTCGTCCGACTTTGAAAGTCGATGAGGGAAATAGGCAACCAGTGGTGGCATCTGTAGGTACTATGTTTTAACTATATCGCTTTAGATGCGACCTACTTTGGAGCACAAGACGACATAAATTTCTGTGTGGTTCTTGGTTGTAAAAAGTTATACGAAACGAAAGAACTGAAGGTAAGGAAATTTACTCTCTCACCATTGTGTCGAGAAACAACCAAAACATGACGCTGTTTGTTTAAGGGCCAAAGTGCCATCTGTCCCGGTAAGGCTCATCAAGCAGTTTCCTTGGGGGTATCAGTATTAAAAACGAAATACTTGAACCCTGGAACAAACAAGGTGTCATGTCGTTCGAGTTTGAAAGTAGATGAGGGAAATAAGCAACCAGTGATGCCATCTGTAGGTACCATGGTGAAACTAAATCGGTTTAGATACGACCTACATACATATATATATATATATATATATATATATATATATATATATATATATATATATATATATATATATATAAGTTTACTCGAAACTTTATCAATTTGACAGTGCCAAGACAAATTAATATCGAAATAAACACCCAAAAAATGAACCGAAATCGGGTCACTGATCACATCAGTAGAAGTACTGAAGGGTTAGTCGATTTGCTGTAATCCAGTCAGAGATTTTCGGCCCTGACTCGACAACATCCTGAACTAGTTGGGAAACATCCTTTCCAATTTTCGTTGCTGTGGTGTCCTCTGCAAGCTAGGTTAAGTCGGTACCAGAATCACAAACTATCAACTAGTTTCTATAAATAATAAACAATAGCGGTCCCAGCATCGATCCTTGCGGGACTCCATATTCAATTAGTAGAAGTTCAGAAGTTCTATTATTATAATCTACAATCTGATACCGATTCGTAAGATAGGAGTGAATTAATTTAAGACTTTAGATGGAAAGGTTGTAATATTTAAGCAGTTTAGATGTAATGAAATCAGGCAAAACATAGTCGAATGCCCTGGTTAGGTCACAAAATAAGGCTGCTGCATGATGTTCAGTATTTAAAGCAGTGGTTATGATAGAAATAAGCTGATGTATGGTCATCGCTGTAACTATACCGAAGGGCTGTTTGTTTAATGAATTATATTGTTCAAAACGAACAGCAATTAGAATAAGAACAATGAAAATGGGGCAGTAGGTCAACAGGAAGATTAATAAATCCCTTTTATAAGAAATGTGAAGACTAACACCTTCAGCTTCAGAGGTACATAGCTTGCCATAAATACTAAAATAACATGCACACTTGTGGTAAAATTGATAGGGGGAGTGTTCCTTTACCCACTTCTTGTACCTTTTTTGCGGATATCTAGTTGCTAAGCAACGGAGGCTGGCTTCGTAAACTCTTTTGAGGCTAAGCTGCCTTAAATTTTATGCACATGTATGGATTCATGAAGTTGAACAGAGATGTAAAATTGTAACACTTGATAAGACATAATTGGGAAAGGTACGTGGAGCTGAATTTATTAGAAGGAAATATAAAGACGTCGATGTCGGCGAAAATAAATGATTTTTTATTAAAGAGATGTAAAAAATTGTAACACTTTTTTGATGAAAAAAGTTGACATAATTAAGGTAAAAAATTTTAGTGGTGTTTAGAATATATACAAAAGTTCATTGAATTTGTGTTGATCAATTATAAATACTTTAAAACATCTCGATTAAATTCAAGGCGTTAATATTACTAAACTGCCAAAACTCATGCACCAACTTATTCTTCAATAATTGCACACTGTTCGGGTAATTTAACTGTATTGTTACTAAATAATTAACCTTAACCCCTCGACTGACATCAATTATAAAAAGAAAAAATTATCTCTTTCTAATTTCGTTTACATTATTCAATTGCAAAGACATTTTCATAATCAAATTTCCGTTTCGTCTCATAAATAAATAACTTTGATTGATTATTGGAGGGCATAAAGCTAATGGAAATTGGAATATTGGAAGTGGGATTACGTTCGGGCTTCCGAATAATTCTGATTTTAATCTGGAACGTTGAATAAGCATTGCGAATAAATTAATGTATTTTTAAGCCGTAAAACATGTTTTCAATAAAATGTAAAACAATACATTTTGGTCAAATTGCTGGTATATTGGAGAAGTTTTATCTATCGTTCGATTTTTGTGAAATGTTATGTATGTTGGGGCGGATTCAATGTTTTTTTTTTAAATGGGTTTAGTTGATCTAGTATTTTTTTCGATTCGCTAGATAGATTCGGAAATGCTACTATGAATCTTAAACATTTTGGTAATGACTCTTCTGGAATACAGTGAATACAAATTGAATTGAAAAGTTTAATTCCCACTAATGTATAAAAAATTTCTGGAAATTTTTGAAAATTTTGTCTGATGCCTATTTTTTAATAAAAGCATGAGTGCATAGTGCTTAAAAAAGTCCCGAACCCGTAAGGTGTTGTACACTAATGGGCAATTGAAGTGCAATATTTTAAAATTTAACCTAAATTTAAATAACTATAATTTGTAGACAAAATGTATGTATAGAAACGGTTTTTCACATTTTGTAAGATTAGATTTTGTTAACATTTTTGTGGTATGTGTGTTTTAAGGGTTGCTTTGGTCTGGTATATACAAGGGATAAGAAAAAAGTATTTTTTTTACATGAACTTTGTCAAGAGCGAAAATTTGCAAATCTGAAATTATTTTGATTTGATATTTGATACATACATAATGTACTTAATAGATGGGTTGAGAGAAAACTGATTTCTCAAAATTTTGATATCTAATTTGTTTCTTTTTTAATTAATTTTTTCTTAAAACTTACATACCACAAAAATATTAACAAAACATGACCCTACAAAATGTAAAAAACCGTTTGTAAAACGCCAATTTTAAAAAATTGCACGATGTGTTTGTATTTCCAAAACTATAGTGACTTTTCTCGTAGCTTTATAGTGTTATATGAATTCGTATATTACAAGATGGCCTTTTACTTTACCCTTAAGAGTTTATGTAATTTGAGTACTGTAACGGTGAAAAAAATTACCTTCTGGGATTTTTTCAGACCATCATGTTTTGCAGTCCTTAGAGCCCAAAAAAAAAACGTGGTTTTCCATAATGTCGGTTTATCTATCTGCTCGAGACATAGCTAAAAACTACTTATTCCATTGACATACAAATTAAGTTTGATGTAGCGCTGAAATCACATTTTTGTCATGGGCTCCAGGACTATATGTTTTATGTTTTTTGGGTCACTGTTAAAAGGGGAATGCAATCTGAAATTTGTACAATAGCGTGAATAATTCCCATAAGGAACTACACCCCTAAAGCTTTATCGATATCTCCCAAAACTATTTACAAAAAGAAGGGCGCGAGCAATCGATAAACAGTAACCCCCTAATGTTTCATCTTATATGTCCTACACTGTTATTTCTTTGAGGTATAGTATAATCGTATACATTTAACTAACATTAATGATTTCAGTGTACTATGTTTAATATATTAGAATTGCTTGCATATACATACCCGATGGTATCATACCCGATGACATCAACTGTGCTACAAATCGTAGTTGTGTGTTGATAAAAAGGCGTAAAAAATATGAATTTTAATTTTTTTTTGGTTGGCTTGAAAATATCGACTTTTAAGCTTCCAGTTGTTTACCACGATTAGTTGAGCGACGATTTTTATACCTTGTTATAAACAAAAGGTATCTCACATTATAAATTTTATTTATTTTGCAAGAATAGCACAAGAGCACAATTTAATTTAGTGAAGATAGATGTGAAAATAAAAAAATTAATTGTGTTCATGTAATAACCGTAAACAATTGAAATTACATCAAAATCGAATCGTTCTGAAAAATACTAATCGGGAAATTTTTATCCTTTTTTGATGATATAACATTACCTACCTCTTAAGTATTGGCCTTAAATCTAATACGTCATGTACCGCTCAAGCGTGGACAATATTAATAGCTTCACTTACAGAAGCAATTAGTGTTAATGTCTACCACTACTCAAATACGATACAGCATCGCTAATGGAAATATTTAGTTTCAAATAATTATGATGTCCAACAGATCAATTCAGCTGACTGGTGTTCTAGTTAATTTTCCGGATACCAGGGCTACACTTTTTGTAAATAAAGTCACTTAAAATTGTAATCCATCACATGAGCGGTGTTGCCAACCAGTAGAAAATAAAAGCCGTACAAATAATCGAAAATTGCCCTGTTTTTAGGAAATACGGCCGTATCAGAAGATATATATATATATATATATATATATATATATATACAGGGTTATTCACGCAACCCGTTCATTAAAAGTTTTTGATGATGCCATTTAGATAAAAATTTCAAATTTTGGGATTAAGGTAAGGTCAAGGGGTACTTCTTTTTTGAAATATTTTCAACTTCCTGTCACTTCCGGTTTAACCGGAAGTTAGTATCAACTTGCTTATTTTAAATGGAACACCCTGTATTTTATGATATTTTTGGATTCTACGAAGAATTTTAATGCTATTTTATGTAGCATGTCCTATATCTAGGTTCAAGCGTTCTTAAGATACTTGACCTTGAACCAAAAATAAGCCTTCGGAGTACCAAATTTTAAAATCTCATATTTTTGTAAGTTTTGAAGATATAATCTTCATATTTTGCAGACGATCGGTAAATAATCTTAGGTTTTTTTTTATTGAATTTGTCTATTTTTATACAGGGTGTCCTAAATTCAGCGGCAAACATTTACATTTTCCATGCCGCTAAAGTCCGTTTTTTTAAATGGGACACCCTATAACTTTATGCACTATCAAATGTAGAATTTAATTTTCTATCGAACTGTATTAAGGTTCCCTATACCCATTCGTAACCATTTTCGAAATAATCAGGTTTTTATTAAACTATCATATGTATTTACTAAATGCTTATACCTTCCCGTAGTAAGCCATGGAAAAACAATTGTTGTGCTTTTCTATTCAACATGACAGCTGATTTGAAACTTTTAAATTAAAATAAAATTACACTCGAAAGCTGGTATTCTCAATTTATTTTATATTTGCGGAGAATGTTACAAAATATTGGAGAGAACGTGCCATGTTTTTAATGAAAAACATCCTCATTTATCGCCAATGAACAAGAGAAAATTGAAGAGGATTGAAACAGATTTTTTTCGTTTCGGAAAAGTTAAAGTTACAAAAAATGTAATAAATTGTTTACATTATTTTTAACCATATCTACTAAGTTCGAGACTGTTCTGAAGTTATTTTAGTGAACTTGAAAAAAAAACTTGTAAAATTGAATTATAACAAATGTTCTATATGCTGTCCGTTCATTTGAAGACACATTTCAATTCTTCTTTATACAGTTGCTGTGGCCCGTTGAATTTGTCCGTTTTCTAATTCGGCAAAAGCTGTTCGTATCCTGTCCAGTAAATCTTGTTGGTTATTTACTGGGGAAGCATAGACTTTACCTTTGATAAATCCCCATAAATAAAAGTCTAGGGGTGTTAAATCAGGTGATCTCAGGGGCCATCTCCAAGGGCCATTGGGACCAATCCAGCGATCTTCAAAAATTGGAGATAATTGCAGCGGAATTATGTGCTGGTGCCCCATCTAATTGATACCAATAATTTTGCAGCTCACCAATAGGAATTTCTTCTATAAATTCAGAAACCGTCCCTCGTAGAATTTCCAAATACTTATCACTGTTTAAATTGTCTTCATAAATACAGTACCGCACCTGATCATTTAATACTATGCCGAAAACATTGAAGCTAAACCTCTCTTGAGAACGCGTTTCGCGTAAAGCGTGCGGATTTTCTGCTGCCCAGAAATGTTCGTTTCTTCTATTTGTTATTCCTTCTCTAGAAAATTTCGCTTCATCGGTCCAAAATATTTTTGAAAGGAATTGAATTTTCAAAAACATAAATTCGCAAAATTCTACTCGTCGGACGTCATCACCAGGTCTCAAGGCTTGCACGTTTTGGAAGGAATAAATAAGGGTGCATATAATGTTCACTCAAGATGGTATTAAAAGGTTAGTGATACCTTATTATATTTTAATTAGAGACCTTTAATAATATAAAATTTTTACGTTGTAGAAAAAATGTTCGTAGTCACAGGTTTTTTTACTTCGTTATTGTTATTGTTTAAAAAATGCTATTTCATGTAATTACTTAATTATTTTTTCATATTTGTAATTTTTAAGAAAACAATACAAAAACAGACAAAACGAAATATTTCAAATAACGAAATATTTCTCTATCTGTTTGCCTGTACCGTCAGTAACGTTCCTTTAATGCTGTTTATCTCAAAAGCTAGAATATATTTATCTACTTTCTTTGGTAAATTTATTCATCTTCTTCATTTTTATTAGGTTTCCAAATATGCTTGTGATAAAAACATTATTAGCGCCAAAAATGTTTCATAAATGCCTTACATTTTTAGTTGATTGTCGGATCAGCAACCCGTGGAATCGCCCTTTAGCAAATCAGAAAGCTCAATGTTTACAAGCCTATGGAGGATGCTTCGAATTTGAGTTAATTCTTATTATAAGCCTAAACTTGATCGCATAATGAAAAGTAGGGCACACTATTTATTCAGATTTTCTGGAGCCTGTCAAAAAAAAAAAACGAAACAAGCCCAAATGAAAAGCATCACTTTTAAACAGGAACACTCGCATTTTTCTAGAATGAGGTAAATTTTTCTTTTCGCTCTTTTTTTACACCTGCATGATTTAAAACAGTAAATGGAAAATGGCCAGTTTAAAAGCCAGTCCATTGTGAATTTAATGAATACATTTTAAGCCAGGACGTAAATCCTGAAAGGCACGTTTAGGGGTAATAAATATGTGCTATACAGTAAATCGGCTGGAATAATTTATTCGGTCTCGGCCGGTGCTTTTTAACGCAAAACGCCGGATCGGGATTAAGGTGTAAAAAATCTTTTTTTTTTCTCAGTTGAAGTTATAATTCATCGCCTCCGTTTCACCGAGTTTCAAAGTAGAATATTTACGTGTGTCAAAAATCAAAAAATCGGTTAATTTCCTTTACCCGGACCTTACCTTTTTATGAATCTTTCCTTTTATTAGGAATAGTAAAGTGTGACAAAATTTGGTTCTGTACATAGTCTGTCGGAAATGACTGAGATTTGGAATACTTACATAAACCCGATGATGATAATATAATATTATTTTTTTGTGAAATTAAAGATGGCGCCAGCAGAATTTTCATAGCAATTTTGGTTTCTTTTTTTGAAAATATATTATTTTCAGGCACCCCTAAAATTCAGTGTCGCATTCAGAATAAGTATACGGGGTCAGATCAAAAAGACCATGTATATTATTTTCTTTTGTGTCCAATTAATAAGTAGTGAGCTATGGCAATGTCATAAATAATGCGGTTTTGTCAGTTTTTGATTATAAATGAAATATTGTTGTTGTTTTAGTGTTTCCATTTAAGTATATACTATAATATTTAAATTACTTTTTGTACAGTAATGGCGGTCTACGAAAATTATGATATGTTGGTTTGCTTCATACAATCTAAAGAAAATCCTCAAGAAGCTTCGGAATTATATTTACAAATGTGAGGTATTTTGAGCGTTATGGTTAGCAGAAACTCTTAGGAGTTGTTTTTGTTCATATTAGCTATGAGAGGGAAGGCAACCTTTCCTAGACATATTTGTCCGCCTTTAATCAAATTTAGTAGAGCTCATGGATAGAAACGTAGTCAACGAGAGATCCTGGGAGTCTAGACCCCCCCCCCCCGAAACTTTGATAATATTTTGATAGATAGAGGGAAAAAATAAACCTATTGCTAGGAAACAACTGGTGTATCCAAGTCTGATGCTCAAAGAATTTTGCAAACATATAAGTATCACCCATACAAATTCCACATATTTCAACATTAACACCCTGGCGGTACCGAGTGCCGAATGTTGTTTTGCCAATGGTGTTTAGAATCTTGTTTTTCAAGTGCAGGAATTCACTTTGGAGGTGGGGTCTCGTGTTTCATTTTTTTTGAAGGAAGTCTCACAGCGCGTCGGTACTTAGAAATTTTTGAGGAAATTATTCCACAACTGATGGAAAATGCTGCATTGGCACGTTATAATGCCGTTTATCGTCAACAAGATGTTGCCCCAAGCCACAACTCTGCGCTTTTAAGGGCATTTTTAGACGATAACTTTTCTCAAAAATGGGCTAGAACCCACGGACCTGTAAGCTGGCCCCCTCGATCTCCGGATCTATGGATTCTAGATTTTTTCTTATGGGGCTTCATGCAAAATAAAATATAAAAAACACGATATCAGTTTGTAATGCAAAGAAGGCCAATGATTCTTTTGAACGCTAATAGAAAAATAACGAAAATGTACCAATTTTGCATTCGGGAAAATGGCGGTCATTTTGAAAATCAACTTGCACTTTCACAATTTTGTTTCTCTTTTTTTTTGGTATTCCTAACTTAAATTTTAAGTAACATAGGTAATTATTGTTTTGTTTTGAGTAAAATTCGTTAATCTTTTCATAATTAAGTTAAAGTGCTGTAAAAAATAATTAAAGTTGAGAATTAAAAAAGATCTTTTGAATTACGTTTGAAAATATACATCTTTAGTATAGTAATTACTTAAATGAATTTAGTTTTTAATACATTTTAGCCATAGCCTACTACCTACTAATTGGACACAAAAGAAATTTTAGAAAATCTCGAGTTTTGAGTTTGTTTTTTAAAATAACTGTATATATGTATATATTTTTGGAAAGTCCATATTATTCTTAATAAGCATAAAAAATAATATACGTGGTGATCTGTTTAAAAAAAATCAAGTAGGGTCCGATAACTTTTTGACCTGACCCTGTATACTTATTCTGAAAAAGGCACTGAATTCTATGGAAAAAGTCATATAAGGAATAGTTTTCGCCTTTTTGTTAGATTATCAGGTAGATGGGATACGAGGGGTGCCTGCAAATCCAACATTTTCAAAAGCGTCCTGTATCTCAAAAAACAAAAAAGGAGCAAATGTCGCGAAAACCACAATCTTGTATCTTTAAAAATGAGGGAGATATCCCGCAAAAGTGACTGCCATTTTATACGCCAACGTCTTTAAATACCCCCGTAGAAAAAAATCCATTGGATTCAGATCTGGGGAACGGGTAGCCCAACGATCCGGAAATACCTTATTAACTTTTCAAATAGTTCACAGTTCATATTATCATGGTAGTCCATACTTTTGGATGTTGAAGAAAACAGTAAACTTGCACCTGGAAGAAATCCTGTTGAAGAACCTGCACGCAAAATGATGAACCGTTTTCCCGTCCAACATCTCTTTTTTCTATTGACACTTTTTACAGACTCGTCCTGCCAAGATTTCGAACCACTTCCATTATAAAATATCCAAGTCTCGTCTAAAAATACCACTTTTCTAAATTTTGAATTAACATTTTCCGTGTATTTCTTAAAAAACTGGATACGCTGAGTTGCTATATGTGGCAACTCGCATAAAAATCTTCGATTACAGTCCTGTTTATATCGAAAACCCAACATTTTTAATAATTTTGACAACGATTTTAGTTCAATTTCCAATATGCCTTGATTTTTCAAAGCTTCTTTTAAAACTTGAAGGGTTATATTAGTTTTTGATGTGTATAAATCGTAAATTGCATTACGAACATCCATTTTTACATTATCACTTAAGTCTTCTGTCTTTGGCTTTTTTCTTGTACATCTCTTAATCTTCTTCGGTAGTAAATTATGCTTTTTTTCATGCACAATTTTCTGCACAGTCCTTATACCGATTCCAAGATCTTTTGCTACTGTCTCCTGGTTATTGGCCGGTGAATATTCATTTTATTAGATTTAATACCATTTTTGCTTGTGAATGCAAAAAACCCGAAAATTGTTCTCTATTACTCATTTTGTCACTGACTTGTCAATCTGACTTTGAAGTGACATCGCTCAAAGATTTTTGCAACTGCTGGTATTTATATGTTTATCCTCTGTTTTCATACGAAAATATTATAGGTCTATCTAATTCATCTTTCGGATTTGATGCGGAGGATATGATTACACGTAATAAAAGAAAAACAAACTTAAAAAGCTTGTCGTTGATTAAAATGGTGTGACCGGCACGATAACACTGCTTTTGACTATATTCCCAAAATTTAAAATTAAAAATGCAACTTTAATCAGCCGTTACTAGGAAACCATTGAGATTTTGACATTTTCTTAAGTTTCCTGGTGTTGTTTCCGAACACCCTGTATACGTTTAATTATTTTCTACTCTTCAGTTCAATAGTTTATAAATTAAGGCTTTTTTTTAAATATTTCTTTACGCTAATTTTATTGAAAAACACTTTTAAAAGTATATTTGTTTAAAACAAAATGTTTCGCTACGCAAAAGCTTCTTCGGACGTTACATTCCAAGCTGTGACAACTCAAGTCCCGCGTTAAACACAAGTATTAATTTCTTGTAGCTTGGTAACAACTTATCATTTATATTGCTTTTACCATCACATAATTGAAATATAAATATGTGCACGTAAAAAATAAGCTGTAGGCCGTTCTACCTCGTTTTATACGCACGTCTCTTAGTCGCCGCCGCTCCCATTTAATGTGAAGACTCATTCCCCTCAACGAGCCCAATGATTAATAATTGTTTACATGTTTTATCTGATATCAAAATTCGATCTGCCTTAGTTACACAGATAATCAATTAACTCGGGAGTCATCAATCGCCCATCGTGCTCTTAACTAAAAGGAGTCCCGGACTCGAGAAAAAGAAAAGCAATCTATAATAAATTAAAACACGGTCTCAGAGAAGATTAAAGAAAATAAATCGGGACCAAATAAATAAAAAAAAAGACACGAAAGTATGCTCTCGTGTTGTCGGCCGACCGATCAATCACCGGGGTTTGTGTGCTTCGTTCATATCAAATCTCGTCTGATGTCATTTTCTGGCAATTATTTCGTCGGTTTTGTGTAATGCGTTTAATATCAAATTATTTTAGTTGTAATATTTTGCCTTAATACTGATTTATGTAACAAATTGTTGTTTTTAGAAAATAAATATAATAAATTGCCAATTCTTATGTGCGAAATTTAATTTGTTTTCAAACGTGATGGTTGGAAGTTCGTTTTATGTTATTGATCTTTCTAAAACATGGCTAAGACTTGATATTCCTGACAGCGGCTTAAAATTTTGATTTTAATATTGTCAAACAGGATCGGTGTGACAGAGATAGTGGTGAGGAATATTTTTGAAAAAAACTATTAAATATACCATCATCATCAGAAGTTGGAGAAGACACCAGTAGTCTTCTGGAACAAATCTGGTCTGTTTAAGGTTGAGAGGTAAAAAAATCTGCATGGGTTCCTAACCAAAACGCAGGTTTCTTTTAATTCAAATAGTTGGCGCTGAACCATTCCATTGTCCCAAAATAGCCACGCAACTAACAAAAGACAACTAGATTCTAGTAACTAATTTTGTTTTAAATATAAAAATGGGCCGTGATCCTTTTACTATTTATTATTGCAGTATTCTTTTGTTAGTTTTCATTTCATCAGTTGTTGCAAAAACCAACTATCTCGTATAAAATATATGCTGAAAATAGTGAAAAATTGAATTGAGCATTTTGACAGTGGATAACTCGAAAACGAAATGTTGATGACAAAATCTGACTTCATATTCGTGCAAAATCTACGAATAAACCGAAAATCATAATAATCGGCGATGGTTAGCTTAAACAAAAAAAATACCAAAATATTGCTCGACAAATATACAGGGCATTCAATATGAAAAATCGAAATGATTGTAAAAGGAAAAACTATTAACCCAATACTACTTTTGAATTTATAAATTGAAAATCAAAATTCACTTGAACCCATATCGCATGTGGAATTTTGCAGTTTTAATTTATATAATTCTTGTTATTTCTGTTTCCCTATCCGTAGTAGTAGTAAAACCAATAAAATATTTAACGTGTCTAAATCAACAATTTGTTCTTTTATATATTTCAACCTTTGCGCTTTTTCCGCTAACAATACCTAACCCTCAGTGTCAACACTATCGGCCAGCACTGACCCAAATCTCTAACCGCCTAACAAAGCGTAAAAACCACAAAACATTTAGCCATAAATATTTACAGCGTTTTATTATCGGAAAGTCAGATCTTTCTTAACAACCAACACCTAAATATAGTGAGACACGTTAAACCTCAACTTAAATCCTTGTAATCTTTGCCTAAGATCATAATGTGTATTTCCGTAATATGTCTGACAAAATAAGCTGCTTTATTTGTCACAAACTAAACTTTTGTCGCCTGCAACTTCCAATCTTTGACCCTCGCGCGGGTTTTGCGTTGCATAATTTTAAATGGCAATTAAAAAATTATAATAAAACCGCTATACGTAGAGGTAAACGTGTTGGTGCAAAAAAAACAAATTCCATTCGCACGTAGCCAGATGAGGTCCATGGAGTCTGCCCCCCTATCCCCCTTCTCACCCGAAACTCTCAAAATATTGTAATTTTTTACATATTTTGATCAACGAAAGAGGAATTCCAATAACTGCTGATTAAGGGTTCCATGTTCGCTCTGTTTATTAGTCTATTTTAACTCGAACTAGAGTGCTGGACAAATGAAACGGGACAAAGCATATTTTTGGTAAAATTCAAAGACGAATATTTTCGAAGCAAAAAAAGATTCTGGTCTTATTTTTTCTGCATGTGATTGCGCAATCTCCCTACTAACCTTTAGGCCATAACAGCTAGTTGCAATGGCAACTGCGCTATACAGGACGTTACATGAAATCCTTCGTTTTTTGCAAATTTTGTTAGTTCTGAGAATCTAAGAAAAATAATTTTAGAATATTTTGTTCACGGCAAAATGATCTATGGACGAATACCAAACAACAATGTCTACTGATTTTGCTTAGCTTCATTCGTTTTCACTGTACATGGTTTAACCGAGAAAATCGATATTTTTTCGAAAATTAATTCATAATTCAGGCTGTTTTTAGAAAGTAAGCATGGGATAAGCGAATTTGGAGTGAAAAGATATGTCGTTAATACAACTAACACAAATATATTATACAGGATGTGATAGAGACAAATGATCGGCAATTAAATTTTTTTTTAGGAATGTCACTCTTAAACTGCACGTTTGTTACACTAACGGTTAAGATTTGTTGATTCTCGTGCGAATATTAGGTAGAATAAACCTTCTTGCACAAACGGTTTTTCGATTTTAAGGCTCCTTCATTTGTCACGAAATAAACTGCAAACATTTTGAACTTGCTTTCTTTTCAATTTTTTTTATGTTAAAATGATACCAAGACAAAGAAACAAACAAAAAACATCTAGTTAACTTATTTTATGTGTGTACGAGAGTAAAGCAAGACTAACTACGATTGCTTACAAATTAATTTATTTGCTTTTTTGCAGAAGAAACATGGGATAAATTAATTTTATGGTGTCGAGTGTGATACTGCTAACATAATAAATATAAAAATAGAATCTGGCAAATTCAAATATGTACGCACACTGCCCACTTTTTTATACTTTTACAACTTTTTCCAGCTCATGCCGCAGTAATGTACGGGGTATCCGAAATAAGACACCCTATTTCCTATTTCCTTATCTCGGAAGATGTAAGAGATAGAGAAGATGATTAAAAAGAAAAGTTTCGTGGCTTGGCCTGAAACATTAATTTATTTACATTTTATTTATACAGGGTACTCAGCTTTTTTAGAAAGGTTTGAACTTTCTTATTTTTCTTCTTTACTATACAATACCCGAAAATTAACTTGTTTTTGAGAATGATTTTTTATAAAATAAGGAGGACGGCGTGTTATTTCGGACACTGCGCCTAATTTACACGTGTTATGGAAAGGTTAAAATATGTTGATGCACGTGCCAATACTAATTACACAGGCCAACACACATTTTCATGCCTGCGGGTTTTTAACTGCTCCTGGGTAATTTTTGGATGCAGAATGTAAAAAAGTTCAGATCTAGTTGAAAAATTGTGTATATATTTTACGTTACAACTGTTATAATATTAACTATTGCCAGTTAAAAAAAAGACACATGGATTTAAGTATTTATTGCAAAAACTTAATTTACATAATTACATTAGTCACTAATCACATAAAAATTTTCTTTTATACGACTTTCTAGAATGGAGTTACTAGGGCAGTCTCGCTGAAGGCTCCAGCAGTAGTCCGCCATCATGTGGCTATCCCATCGTCCTTAATAACGATCTTCCATAGTTTTAATATCCTGATGGAATCTTTCCCCCTGTTCTTCACTACAATCACCTAAGTTTTCTGGAAAACGTTCTAGGTGGCTGTGGAGGTAGTGAACTTTTATACTCATGTTACAGCTGAGAATATTAAAATTTGAAAGCATAGTTTTCACTTTCTACGTAATTCTCTGCTATATGATTGCCAAGAAAATTATGTACTACTTGAACAAATGAACACCAAGCGTTAAATTCAGTCTCGTTCATTGATGTGGTGAATTGTGGATCTTTAACAAGTTGCCTTATTTGAGGACCATCAAATATACCAGCTTTTCGTTTTTCCGTGCTAATGCCAGAAAATTTACATGACAAATACCCAAAACAATTTCCATCTCGATTTAAAGCCTTCACAAATTGCTTCATTAGGCCTAGCTTGATATGCAAGGGCGGAAGTAAGATTTTTTCTCTTGAAACCAAAGGTTCGTTGGTCACGTTTTGTTTTCCTTGAATCATGACATCTCTTGAAAGCCAATTTTTGTTAACCCAGTGCTCATTTTTAAACAAGGATATTTTGAATAACCACTCTGCTGTCCAAGGAGGCAGTTAACCATTTTTAAATCAACACAAATTGCCCACTGATGTTCTTCATATTTAATTTTTCTCAAAACTAATGCAATTGTTTCATATTCTTCCTTCATGGTAGTAGAATGACCAATAGGAATTGAGCCATATTTGTTACCGTTATGTAAAAGAACACATTTTAAACTACGTTTTGAACTGTCAATAAAAAGGCGCCAATCATCTGGAGTGTATTCAGGCAAACCCATTTTTTCTGAGAGCCCTTTTATATTGTTAGAATACCAAGACATTTTCCTGAGTGAAAAAAGGCAGCAGATCCTTATCTCTTTTACGATAAAATGTAATATTAGCACCAGGACAAAGTCGATTTTTTTCTTTTAATTTGGATGCAAGTAATTCAGCGGATTCCTTTGAGAGATTCAGATCTCTTATAAGATCGTTTAGTTCTTCTTAATTGAAACACGGCGGAGTTTCTAAATCTGCTTCAAATTCGTTGTCGTTTTCTGATTGAATTCTTTGAACTTCGTCAGACGTTGATGTTTCTGTATCATCTTCTGTCAGTTCGGGTAGACTGCTGAATGATGGAACGGGTATTTCTTCCGAATGCGCTACAGGTCTTCTTGCAGAATCTAGATCAGGATATGTCCATTTGTGTCTATTGTTTCTATTTACACCTTTAATATTAACGAGACAGAAATAGCAGTCATCATAATGGTTTCGCGGTTCTCTCCAAACCATTGATACATCAAACTTTAGGTACTTCCTCTTTCCAGTTGTCCACTGTCGCAAATGTTCAACACATGTTTTACATATGAAATGTGGGGCCCAAGATTTATCTTGATCTCCTAAATGAACGCCAAAATAGGCAAGATAAGCTCTTTTCACAAAGTCAGAAATCGTTTTTCTGCTCTCTTTCAAAGTGTATTCATCACACACATAACAAAAAACATCGGGATGATTTACACATGTACGTCTGCTTGTGGATGCCATTGTTTCAGTTTAGTGTCTTGATACTACAAAACGAAAAACATTTACACAAAATGATAGCACAACTTTACTTTGGAAAACTCAGTAAAATACTACAAAAATCAAAGTAGCCCTTGCAAAAACCTCTTTGTATTAACATTGCAATTCCACGTATAAACAGTGGTTTATTTAATTTATGTTGTCTTTAAAAAAACAATTGAAGAATGTTTCTTGGTTGCCATGACGAAGTACTGTCATTGCAAATATTTATTGACAAACTTAGGTAATATTTTATAATATGAATAAAATGCCTCGATTAGGTGAAAGAGAGCAAGCTAACTTTTTACGCTTATTAAACATGGTACTGGTTGTTGCTGAAATATACGGTGTGGAACGGAGTACTATATCTGGTCTTCGTCAGCGTTTTAACGAAACTGGTAATCTAATATCGTAACTCTGTTAAAAAAATATAAAACACCAACAGGCATTAAACAAACCACTGTTCATACGTGGAATTGCATTGTTAATATAGAGAGATTTTTGCAAGGGCTACTTTAATTTTTGATGTTATTGAACATATTTTCTATACACAAATATGACTAGTAAACTCACTCCCGGAATATTGGAGGACTTTCTTTGGCTGTGAGTCGTTTATCTCGTGACAAATCGACCTAGGAATTCAACTACGCAGAAAACAGTTCGGAAAAATATCTATAATAATTAGTATTGGCACGGGCATCAACATATTTTAACCTTTCCATAACACGTGTAAATTGTGCGGGGTGTCCGAAATAAGAGCCCCCCCCCCCACTTATTTTATAAAAAATCATGGAGAAAAAATTGAAAAGAAAAGTTTCGTGGTTTTGTCTAAAGTTTTAACTTATTCAAATGTCATTTTACATGGGTCAATATCTCAAAAACAAATTAATTTTCGAATTAGTAAAGAATGAAAAATAAGAAAGTTCAAACCTGTCCAAAAAACTGAGTACCCTGTAGAACCACTCTAAGGGAAGATCGGTGTGTTACTCTTGTCGCAAGAAGATTTCCCACTACGCCTTCCAGGTTTATTGATTTGTTTGATATTGTCATAAATAAATTCGCGACTACTGGTAATAGCGAGGACCCCATTGGGTTATATAGAATGGAATATATAGAACATTATAAGAACAGAATAATCCGAGAAGCCATAGAAATTAAAAAACAAGGTGATTTGAATAAAAGGGGCGAATCATTAAAACTACCAACAGTATGGAAGACAATAATCGACAGATCTAAAATCACAAAAAATCAAGCGCAATTAGCGCAACAACAACTCCATCCAGAAAACATAAACATGCAACGACCAACGGCTGCTCAGATATAACGTTCGGCCCCCGATGGGGATATAAAGGAAGCGGCACAGTTTAAGAAAGAGAAATTCTGTTTTTCTTTTAAATAATTGTTCTGGATTTAATAATGTATATTTCTATATACAGGGTGTCCCATTTTCGTAGGTTTTACGGGGTTTCCAGCTTATGAGTAGAGATAGAGAGATGCGGTTTTCGCGACACCGTGCTACTTTTCGATGAAACTAAAGAGGCCGCAAACAGATTTGCCCTAACCATTTTAGTTTCCGTGCTACAGGGTGATTTTGAAAATTTGTCATTTTCGGACACCCCCTGTAACTCAGCTATCGTAAAATATATTTAAAATGTTTCAACCGGTATTTATAGATTTTTTCACGTAGAATTCAGTGGCGTACCCAGATTTTTGCTGAGAGTCATAGTTTTTGACATATTGGGACATAATGGGACACCCTATATATTATTTTTTCATCTTATTCTTCGTGTCGAGAGCTTTTCAAAAACATACCATAAGTCATATTTATTTTCATAAATAACATGAAAAAATGCATTTTTCGTTAAACGGATTTATGGCATAGCAGATCAATCGAAATAAGAGAAGGTGGCTGTGGAGCCATGGAAAAAGTTAACAAATATTTATTAACGAAATAACAAAGTAACAGCATCAGAAAAAATTAGGAAGTAGGTAAAAGGTAATAATTATAATTTCATTAAAACTACAAATATTGTTCAAATTGTAGACTATTATGTGTCCTACAAGTGTGACAAACTTTAAAAATTCTTTTTAATGCATTTTCTATTGTAAATGACTGTCTTTGTAACTCTGCAAAAGCGTTTTCGGTGGCCATTCTTAGTTGTTCTAAGTTTTCGTATCGCCTTACATAAACCTTGTTTTCTAAATAACCCCACAAAAAGAAATCTAAAACTGAGAGGTCAGGGGATCGTGGTGGCCATCGAACAGGTCCGTGTGTTCCTATCCATCTTCCAGGAAAATGGTCGTTAAGCCAGTTTTGACTTATTCTGGCATTGTGGGCTGGAGCTCCGTCTTGCTGGAAATAAATCCTATTTAGTTGAGCCAAGGGAACATCATCCAAAATTCCTAATGCGTCTTCTAGGACTCGCACGTAACCAATCGAATTCAGATTTCCTTCATATATTTGGTAAACTATTTTTCGGTTGAAAATAAAACAGGAGACATTGAATCCAAATCTGCCCTGACGCTCCCTAGGAAAAATAACATGGTTGTTTTCTTGACTCCAAAATCGCGTGTTGTGTCTATTTAAAATCCCTGAACTAGTAAAATGTGTAAAATTGCAGAACTCCAATCTGCGCTCTGCATCACCAGGATGCAGATGATGCACAAGTTTGTATTTATAGGGTTTGAATTTGTGCTTTTTCAAAATTTTCTGCACTTTGGTTTTCGGTACACCCGCCTTTTCGTCTATTTTCCTGCAAGATGTTTCAGGAGCTGTCTGAACGAGGGCTAAAACGTTGACCTCAGATTCTTCGTTGTCTTTATTGTAAGTTCGCGATCGAGGCTTGTTAAAAGATCCATATTGGCAAAGATTATTTTTAATTTTTTGAAAAATTCTTTTTTCTGGTTTTCTTCTCTCGGGATATCTAAGACAAAATAAAGCGAACCAATAAAGTCAAAATGCAGGAAGATAAAAAAGAACTAACCTGTTCAGATAAAGCTCTGCCGCCTGATCTGCATCTTCATTAGACAATATAAAACACGCGTTCATATCATATTTCTCAAAATATTCAAATTTTTGATTCTGAGCCATATTAAAAACAATAATTATAATAGACGTCAAGAAAAATTTAAACGCAATAATGCCAAAAATGACAGCAGTAATGGCTGCCTGATCATAATTTTGTTGGCGTTGCCATGGCTACCACAGCCACCTTCTCTTATTTCGATTGATCTGCTATGCCATAAATCCGTTTAAAGAAAAATGCATTTTTTCATGTTATTTATGAAAATAAATATGACTTATGGTATGTTTTTGAAAAGCTCTCGACACGAAGAATAAGATGAAAAAATAATATATAGGGTCTCCCATTTAAAAAATAGTAGGTTATGCCAATATGTCAAAAACTATGACTCTCAGCAAAAATCTGAGTATGCCACTGAATTCTACGTGAAAAAATCTATAAATACCAGTTGAAACATTTTAAATATATATTACGATAGCTGAGTTACAGAGGGTGTCCGAAAATGACAAATTTTCAAAATCACCCTGTAGCACGGAAACTAAAATGGTTAGGGCAAATCTGTTTGCGGCCTCTTTAGTTTCATCGAAAAGTAGCACGGTGTCGCGAAAACCGCATCTCTCTATCTCTACTCATAAGCTGGAAACCCCGTAAAACCTACGAAAATGGGACACCCTGTACATTATTCTATTATACTTTGCGAAAAAGCCAAAAAGCCCCTGTAAAACAACAAAAAATTGTTCTTCAATATTTTTAAAAGCAAAAACCGGAATAACATTCCCAGAAAAAAATCCTATTCTATTTACTTTCGAAATAAACGCGAAGCCGTGCAAGCTCGACCCGAATATACTCGGCATTTGTATTGTGCCCAGTGAAAATCCCGGATTTTCACACAAGACTGGATCTATCGATTCAAATTCACTGTTGACCCTTATTATTATCCTGATTTATTTTCTATTGATCGCCTGTCCGACCGAACGGGCAGATTCAATTTGTAAATTGCTTTATTCTGAATTCGGATCGGGCAAAAGAGGGACCGGTAAAAGGTAATTTAAATAAAAATTTATTTTTTTGACTGGTCGCAAAAAGGTGATAGGTGGAGGAAAAACATGGTTTTAATTAACGCGAGCCCCATGCCAAATACGTGCGTTGTGATAGAATAATATATTTCGCGACTATAAAGTGTTAATTTTGCAGTTCAAAATAGGCATTAGCATCGATCCGTTTTGATGGTTGATTTTAACAAAGAATTAATTTAAATAGCTTTCCATTTTGAAAATTACGATTAAAACTGATGCCTTTTTTGAATTTTTTTTTCATTTTGCCGTCTATATTATACGGGGTATTAGAGGTGTGACTACAAATATTTTAACATATCCTAGTAAGGAAGTATTATACAGGGTGTCTATTTTAGGGTATACCACTATTGCTATCTCTTAAACGGCAAGAGACACGATGTTTGTTAAATTAGAGAACAAGTGTTCTTTAACTGTTCTTCGTTAATCCGTTTACAGATTCTTAATTCTTTTCTTTATTCCCGAAATACCGGGAATTTTGCAAAAATTGTTTTATTAAATATCTCAAAAAGTTTGTACTTTAGAAAAAAGTTTTATACAACACTTACTTACTTTAAGGTTCTCTACAAAATGGCGCTCGTCTACCGGCCACCACCATCAATTTTTTTTTAAATACGGACCTGCATTTTTTATTTCATTTTCTTGAAGAACAATTTACAGTTAATACATCAACATACACCAAGAACATTTTTTTATCGACGTTTCGTACTGTTTTATTCTTCTTATCTTCATGTTTCCTTTTCCTAGTACGGCTCTAGATTTTCACTTTTATTTAATAATGTGGATTATTTTATTACGGTTCATCACAAACGAAATTACAATTAAATACCTACTAATATTAAAATAGTTGTTTTAAAATTAATTACTTACAGTATAAAATAACAAGTAACGTTTAGAAATGTTAGAAATGTCGGTCGTTATATATTAAACACTTTCTAGCATTTTTGATAACTATTTTCGGAATATTTTTAAGCACTCTTAGTGTTCTATTATCACATGCCAAGTGAATTCTTAGCTTAATATCATCCAAATTTGCAGGAGTCGTTAAATATCCCAAGTCCTTTATGTATCCCCATACCGAAAAATCCAATGGAGTTAGGTCCGGGGAACGAGGAGGCCAATTAATAGGACCGTTATTACCAATCCAGTGGTTAGGTTTAAAATTATTAATGCGCTGGAGCACTATATTGTTGAAAAAACTCAAAATTTCAATGCCACACACATTCACAGACAAGGGCAGGTTATCTAACATTTCTTGAAAGTCATTTGTCAAAAAATTCAAGTACGTGTCACCAGTAAAATGATCCTAAAAGAAGCAGGGACCCACAACTTTAGAATACGAAATTCCCCACCAAACGTTAAACCCGAACCTTTTTTGAAACGCCGTCTCTCTGAAAAAATGTTGGTTTCCTTGTGTCTGGCGGCCCATTATTACAAAATTGGCTTTCGTCTGACCACAATACTTTCTTGCAAATATGGGAACCAAGGCTGGAGAATGCATCTACAGAAAATTCGCCTTTTACAGAACTCTGTTAGGCTTAGATTTTGGACTTTTCGGCAACGATAGTTTCTAAATCTGTGCCGACGTAAAATCTTTTTTAAGGCTCAAACAATATTTTAATTAAAAGGCGACAATTTTTACACCAAAGAGGACTTACCTAATACATTTACTTCATCAACTCCTACTTAGGATGTTACAGTTGGAGTATGGCTCTGCTTTTTCTGAAAAGATCTATGTTGTAAATTTCTTTCTAGTTTGTGGAAAATGCGAACACTGGGGACGGCTCTTTCAGGATACATATGATGGTTCAGTTGAGCTGCATTATCTGCGTTACGCATGGATCTCGCATAAACAAACATCATATCTATTTTCTCGTCATTTGAATAATCCATATTATTTCAATTATTCATCAACAGATCAATAATTATCACCAAATTAAAATAATTTGACAAATGTAGGTATTATTTGACGCTTTGCTGTAAGTAATTAATTTTAAAACTCAAACCATTTTAATATTAGTAGGTATTTAATTGTAATTTCGTTTGTGATGAACCGTAAAAAAATTTAATTGTATTGTCTGGGATAAACATTATTAAACAAAGATATGTATGAAGAATTCCATTCCTTAAAATAAAATCCAGAGCCGTACTAGAAAAAGGAAACATGAAGATAAATATAACAGTACGAAACGTCGGTAAAAATGTTCTTGGTGTATGTTGATGTATTAACTGTAAATTGTTCTTCAACAAAATGAAATAAAAAATGGAGGTCCATTAAAAAAAAATTGATTGTGGTGGACGGTAGACGAAACGTCGGATTGAAAATCTGAGGCCGCCCTTTTGTAGAGAACATTAAAGTAAGTAAGTGTTGTACAAAACTTTTTCCTAAAGTACAAAGTTTTTGAGATATTTAATAAAATAATTTTGGGCAATTTTTGCAAAATCCCCGGTATTTGAGAAACAAAAAAAAATTAAAAATCTGTAAACGTATTATTAACGCCCTCTATAGAGGACACTTTTTCTCTAATTTAACCAACATCGTATCTCTTGCCGTTTAGGAGACAGCAATAGTGGTATACCCTAAAAGAGACACCCTGTGTACTATCGGTAGATTTTAAATGGTTTTTGAGATATCACAGTTTAAGTTTCCACACCATCCATGTATTTATTTTTTTATATTATAACAACAGATATTTCTATATTTGTCAGGATCTATATCCATTTCCACCATTCTTCAAAGCATTAATGTAGATCAGGGGTGCTCAAACGGTCGATCGCGAGTGCTTTTTGAGTAGATCTCGAGATGAAACATTTTTTTAATAAGCTGGTACTTAACTAAACTACAAAAAATTATTACGTAATAAAATAACACTCTGCTAGCGGCAAAAGGCGGCTTTATCAAAAGAACGCGCGGTACTTGTCAAAGAAAAGCCGCTTTTTTATTCTTGCCGCTTTTCTAGAAATTTCGGGCGGCGCGTTTGACGGTAACATTCGAGACTTTCGTTCACGCCGATATAAATGTTGCGCCTGCAGGAATTGGAGTCATTCTGAATTGCAACTACGTCAATACAAAGTTTATTATTAAATAGTACAAAATGAGTGCAGCCAAGAAATCTAAAACGTATCATTTTAATAACGATTGGGAGGAAGAATTTTTGTTTTATATGGTGAACGATAAGTGCATTTGTTTTATTTGTCGTGCGTCAGTTGCAATACCTAAGCGTGGTAACTTAGAGAGGCATCATGAAATGGTTCATAAAAACTATGAAAAGGATTTTCCGCTACAGAGTGAATTAAGAAAACGAAAAGTACGTGATTGGATATCTTGTTTGAAAAAAGAACAAGAAACAAGAAATAAAGGCGTTTCTTTGCCTTTTTACTTGATTCGCCTAGGATTAATCGTTCATATGCTACAGGGCCAAACGTAAAACCACAAGGAAATATATAAAAACGAAACTGCAAATTTATTTCCAAATGGTTCACCCTGCATATATCTAATAGTAATTTTGGCGATGTGGTTTTTCAATCGCTATGGGGACATTTGGGGTCACATAAACAATTTTCCCCTCTCGATACTCTTGAAAAGAGGGAAAAAGTTTTTTTTTAGTTTTTTTGCATTTCGTGCATTGAGTTATAAGCATTCTATATTGATTTTAAATCTCCTTTATATTTCTCTTCTAACCCCCTTTTTACGTTGACAAAATAGTCAACGCAAAATCCTTTTAAAGTTACCCCATTTTTTACCCCTGTTTATATTTTTTGACATCCCGAGCTCCGATATTGCCCATTAACGAACGTTTCCTAAATTTTTGAACGAGAGAGAGTGTCCTTATCGGACGCCACTGTCGGCTTATTATAAGACCCAACGAAATCGCATTTCTACCAAAAGAAGCGTAAATTTATCCCCTACGCTCGACCTTATAGAACCGTATTTTCCCGACCTACTGTTACCGAGCTAAAGCACTTCAAAGGTCAACACACACAAATTTCAAAATTTTCCGCTCTAAAAAGAAATGCGCTGACAGTAACAATATATAGTTACTATAATCGTGACTAAATGTAAATAATTGATTATCGAGTATTTTTCTTAGTAATATCTAATTTTTGAGCTTATTTTTAATCCAATCGCAAAAAAGTTAGTACCGTTAGATTTGTAAAAAAATCCTCTTTTCAAAAAGTGCTTGTCTAAAAAGAGTCGTCATTTGAAAAAAAATAGTTAGACACAAAAATTTGATTTTATCAACTTCTCTTGTTCCTAGCTATCAAACTAATCACTAAAACTTAGCGATTGTATTATTCTGTCCTCATTTCAGGTCCTTAGAATAATTTGCGTCCGGTCATGGCCACCTAGCTGTCATTTTAAAAATGACTATAAAAAATCAAGTAGGCGTAAAAGGTTTTTAAAATGCCACATTCTGCCACAAACTAGAGTCATTTCCGGTGAAACCGGAAGTGACCGGAAAGTGAAAAATATGCGAAAACTCTCCTATTTATGTACCGTTTACCTGTACGAAATTTCGTTTTGATACATCAAATACTTTAAAAGTTATGGTTTGCCTAACGAATTCGTTGACACACGGTATGTGAAATATCGACAAAATGATTAGTCGATCTGCTCAAATCCTGGAAGACATCCCGTACATATTTCATAAGAAAAAAAAAACAAATACTTAAATGCACTTTTAGCATTTTTCAAATCAAAAATATACCTTACATGACTACTTTCTGATAGCCTCAAGTTTATAAAACAGCTACACAACAAACAGATTTTTTTCTTACAGATAACAAGATTAGCTCAAGTTTAACATAAAATAAATTAAACGCACTGCTATAATACGTCATTACTATGATCAGTGTTTGACGTTCGAATGGCACACACGCAAGAACATTGTTATCGCAAACGGTCTAAGCCTTTACGTGTGTGAAATTGAACAATTAAATACGTTTTAAAATTAGACGGCTTTTACAGTCCTCTTTAAAAATAGAAAATTAAAAACGAAAAACCTTGTAGGTTTAAAAAGTTATTTTCAGCCGGCGGCAATTAATTCCCTTTTGTTATGTTGCATGAGATAACAAGTTTATAAACTTAGAAGTAAATTTAAAGAGCTGGACGTCACGAAGAGGCAGCGACAGTTTGGTGATTAACCTAATGGAAATAACTTGGGAAACGGACGGAAACCTTCTTGAACGAGAAAGGATATGGCAGTAGGCCAATCAATATAAACAATTTTTACAGGTAAATTTCAATAAACCCAGAGTGATATTAAAATTATGCTTAGAAAAATGCATAGAATATTAATAAATTATATATATATATCGCCAAGATATGTGTAAAAGTTTAAATAGAGAAGAACTCAACATATTCTACTCGAAACTCTGACCAAACGGTTGGGTTTAGGAAAAATATTAACATATGTCACAATATTATTCAATGAAACGTTCTAGAAGAATCTAGTTAAATATCGACTTTAAACTCAGAATTTTCTTAAATTCCGACTTTAAACTCAGAATTTTGTTAAATTTTGACCTCAAACTCAGAATTTAGTTAATTTCTGACTTTAAACTTAGAATTTAGTTAAATTCCGACTTTAAACTCAGAATTTTATTAAATTTCGACTTTAAACTCAGAATTTTGCTAAATTCCGACTTTGAACTCAGAATTTTGTTAAATTCCGACTTTGAACCCAATTAAACCAAAGAAATAAACATTTTTGCAAAAGGTTTAAGATTTTTAATGCATGCAATTATTAAAAAATATTAGCTTACCATCGGGAACCCATTTGCAATCGTTAATTACCTGAAAAATAAAAGAATATATTTATAATTGTTAATCAAATAATATATGGATTCAAAGTAAAGGGTGTCCCAGATCGATTAAATGCAAGGAAAACTTTTTTTTTTAATTTTATATTTCAAGTATATATTTCAGGTATATATATACAAATTAGATTCCATCCAATTCTTAATCTTCCTCCCAATTTGGCGGGGGAGCTGGAATCCGTATTTATATATATTTTTTTAAATCCAACAAGCATTACTTAACATTAAAATAATGTGATTAAAATTACTTGTTAATTTTTACTAAAAAACAAAAATCTTACGTATTAGGAAGGTTTTAACATTTAGCTATTTGGCTTTAAGGGGACAAAAATTAACAAAAAATTACTTTTTACATCACAGTCGAAACATGGCTGTAAACTAGTGCAATCTAAAGATGTTCCATAGAATTTTATATACTTATCTGACTAACACTTTGTATAATATAAATTAGAATCGTTTATATCCAACTTGAATTAAACAATATACATACGAATATACAGTCCATTGTTCCGTTCTTCTTCAGGCAACGAACGATTTACTGCCACAAATATTTTAATGATAATTCATTAAATCATGATGAATTTATTTTAGGAGTGCGGCATGTGCAAAAACACTCATTTGTCTTAAACGGGCAGAGTCAACATTAATTATCTGCCGGTTTACATTTTCCGAGCAAATAAGAAAATAGCCGAACGCACCATTTATTTATGTCTTTCCTTATATCATTTATGGAAACCCAACAGTAGCGAAGCGGATGTTAACGACACATTAAATTAGCATTTATAATGAACACGTGTAAAATAATAGAACTCAGTTAAAGTCAACTAATGGAGGAAGAGTTGAAGCAAATGGTTATTAACTTTAAAATATTATAAACGTTTACTTTTTTGAGTAAGTTTTTTTGAACTTGACAAATTCATCTTCCTAGTTCTCCAGGTCCCTATCTCTTTTTCTATCTCTATCTCTAGACCTTCCATTATTGTCACTATCACTATATCCATCTCTTTGTTTTTTACTTCCCTCGTAAATGGGAAGTATTGTAATCGTGAAAAAATCACGCTCCGAAAATTTTTCAGATCTTTACGTTTCAGGGGCACTAGATGCCAAAAAACCACTCACCCGATTGACAAAATTTGGTCAAAAATTATGTTTCATACGGGGATGACCTGGTAACATTTTGGTAAAAATCCAATATGGCGAAACAAAATAGAGGACTAGTGAAATTAAAAAAATGATTGCTAAAAAACTACTTATCCAATGAATCTCAAATGTTGCACAAAAATCAAGTATTATGCAGAAATCAAGTATTAAAATTTTGGTGCGAATTCAAAACGGCAGAACAAAATGGCAGCGTAATAGATTATTTAAAAAATCGGCCTGAAAAAAATCACTTAACGGGCTGATTTTAAATTATATGCCATTACTAATTGTAAACTAGTAAAATTGTTAATTTGTTTATTTAGCACCTGGCTAATAAATATAAATACAAATGTAAGTATAAGTATAAACAATAACAAAGTCCATCCATTGAATTAAATGTGTAAAAATCAGCCAAATATAATGTAAGATAAATTGATCTACTATAACAAAACGTATTTAAAACGAACAATATACATATGTAAAAATACAAAATAAAATTAAGCTACCATAAAGAAGTCAAAGATTTTTAAAAAATTATATATATACAAACCTATAATAAAAAAGAAAACAATAACAAATGTCACAAAAGTCGTTAAAATTAACTATATGTTTGTTTTATGCATCATTCTCCTTTTAAGTGTTCCTTTAACTTATGTTCCGATACAATTAAGCTTCCTACATTTTTAATATGGACAGGTAGGGAATAAAAACTAAAATCAAGTAATAAAGGATTAGTTGAAGCAAATGGTTATTAACTTTAATATATTAGAACCGTTTACTTTCTTGAGTAAGTTTTGTGAACTTGACAAATTCGCCTTCCTAGTTCCCCAGGTCCCTAGGACCTTTTCTCCCCTCCCTCTCTTCCTACCCCTATGAATCTGCCGATTTGCCTCGTTTCTATCTTTATCTCTAGAGCTTCAGTTATTTTCACTATTAATATATCCATCTTTTTGTTTTTTATTTCCCTCGTAAAAGAGAAGTATTGTAATTATGAAAAAATCACCCACTGCCATATATTTGAAATAATTTTTTTTTAAAAACAAACATTATAAACCCAGTCGGCGCAATATGAACCCATTCGCTATTTTTTAGGGACCATTATAATAATATAATAATACATTATATCCCTTCTAGAAATGGATATTATTTTCCTGACAAACCTACCAACATCTAGCTGTATTGTAATCGTGAAAAAATCACCCTCGTAATAACTAATAAACTACTTACCCGATTAACAAAGTTTGGTGAAAACTAATGTCACATACGGAGATGACCTAGTAACATTTTGATTTTGAAAAATGATTACCAAAAATCTTCTTATATTCTGCACAAAAATCAAGTATTGTGCAGAAATCAACGGTTAAAATGTTGGTGCGAATTCAAGATGGCGGAACAAAATGGCAGCGTAATAAAATATTTAAAAAACCAGCCCGAAAAAACTACTTGTTTTTTTTCAGCTTAACCAAGGAGGAGTTACATGTACCGTCCACAGGGAAACCGCTGACGGAAAGGATTTTCACGCTGCTGGCGATTTTGAGAATTGTTGACGTTTTGCTAATGCAGATTCCCAAGCCAAGATGTTTCATTCTATTATACAAATTATCATTTTCTTGCCTTCTCACTGTAAGGTTAATTTGAAATAAAATTGTTTTTTTAAAACAAAAATTAATTTTCAAAGTGCTTCAATCCTTGATAGCTGTAAACAAATATCAAACATAAAACATTATAAACCCAGTCGGCGCAATATTGATCCATTCTCCATTTTGCTAGAATCATTTGTAGGGATCATTATAACTTGTCAAATAAAAATTCAGAGTTTACCCAATTTTCCCAACATATCGCTCAAATAAACTGCTGGCCACTTGAAACAGTTCACCTGCATTTTTTTGGTAAAATTTAAGATCGAATATTTTTAAAACGAGACGAGATACTGAGATGCGGTTTTAAGTTGTTTCTTGCAAATTTTATTACATATAACCGATGTTAGGCGTAAAACTTACTTAAGCGAAAAAGCTATTTATACAGGGAGTTAAACAAGAGTCTGAAAATCTACAAAAACAATTTCTAAGTTCTAATTGTTAGATTAGCGCACTCCTTGGTGAAATTGTAAAAAACTGTTTCAAACTTTTTTTAAAATTTTTAATATTCTTTGAGATATGATTTTTTTTGTCAAAAAATTAAGTTTTTCTACATAATATGCTGTAACTTTTTATTAGCCATTTGATGTAAAGTTGTCTTGCTAGAGGGCCCTTAAATAAAATTTTTTTATAATGTGCATGGTTTGCACTACGCAGAACATATACAGGGCGTGAAAAAAATGTGGCAAGGTTAGTTAAAAACCTAGCAATCCTAAAGATCATGTCCGTATATTTCAACACCCTGAAGCATAAAAAAGAATTCAAATTTAAAAGTTTTTACCTAAGTTTTAAGTGGTAGTGAATATTTTCTCCAAACGGTTTTATAATTTTCTCTCTTTATGATTTTAACAAATAAGGTAAATTTACCAACATCGGGTAACACAAGAGACATATAACAGGCTGCCACCTTTTAAATTTTAAAAATATCACCTTGAAATTTGAAATGTCTCTCTAACTCTATAAAAGAAAAATTTTCTATAAAATGTAACCCCCTAATTTTTTATTTTAAATAGGACGCTGTATATTTAACGGACTACCGTACGTATTCATCTTAAAATTGGATTTTTAACGAGATATCACAAGTTAAGTTATGTTTTCAAAATGGCGGCTAGACTTACCTTGTGATATACCGTCGATAAGCTAATTTTAAACTGAATACGATAATGAATAAAAATGTACAGGGTTCTATTTAAAATAAAATTCTTTTTTATAGAAAGCTTATCTCTTCTCGAATTATAGAAACGTCTTAAGTTTCATTTTTTTGATATTTTTAAATCTAAAAAGGCGGCAGCCTGTTACATGTCTCTTGTGTTACTCGATGTTGGTAACTTTGGCTGTAAAACCTACACCTGTATTTTTTAAAATAATAAAGTTAGGGAGAAAATTAAAAAACCATTTGGAGAAAATACTCGGTATTCCTTAAAACTTAAGTAAAAACTATTAAATTTAAATTCTTTTTTATACTACAGGCTGTTGAAATATACGTACATGATCTTTAGGATTGCTAGGTTTTTAACTAACCTTGCCACATTTTTTTCACACCCTGTATATTTTCTGGGTAGTGCAGACCGTGCATATTATAAAAAAGATATGACTTAAGGGCCCTCTAGCAAGAAAATTTTACATCAAATGGCTAATAAAAAGTTACAGCTTATTAAGTAGAAAAATTAATTTTTTTGACAAAAAAAATCATATCTCAAAAATATTAAAAATTTTAAAAAATGTTTGAAATTCTTTTTTACAATTTCACCAAGGATTACGCTAATGTACGGAAGCGTATAAAGGCCAAAATTTTTTTTATTTTTAAATTCTGACTTTGAAGTCGGAATTTAACAAAATTCTGAGTTTAAAGTCAGAATTTAACAAAATTCTGAGTCTAAAGTCAAAATTTAACTAAATTCTGAGTTTAAAGTCAGAATTTAACGAAATGCATTTTTGACGTCTCCTGCCAAACCTGAAATTGGTGTCAGGAGATAGATAATTAAATATTAAGACAGATAAGTAAAATCCATTTCGTTGCAAGTAAACTCGTTTGAGATTTACCGAGCTTCAAATCGTCAAAATTGTCATTGTTCAAGCGCCATTTTCTCGTTAAATTTAGGCATGAGAAAAGTAACTCAATAAGTGCTTGGATTTTTTAGAAAAATAAAAAAATGTAATAAAATATAGGGCAAAAAAACGGATGATGCCTCCGGTTTGAGGTAGAAGCGGCAACACCGCGCTATTTAAAATATTTTATAACCAGAGTATATTATGTTCATCTATGGCCAAAGCCAAATTCTCAAAATATCCTATTCGTTGGTTCTCCAGGTATTTCTAATAGGACACTCAACTTGAATCACCCTGAAACAGACGGGGAGATCTGTCAGTATGTTTCGCGAGACACCCTTACATCGTTGAAACTTATTTTATTACACATATTACACCGTTTCTTAAAACTTATTTATCGTTTTGTATTTCCTTTTTTATTTTGTGAACCTTTTAATGTATATGTTTGCTTGTATTCATTTTGGCTTTTTTTTCAGCAATAGAAATAAATAAAAATATATAAAATGAACTAATTAAACATATGTTTAATTTGTGAGGGACTTATTTAACACTCAAAAATCAAAATAGGAAACTTTTATTTTGTGCCCTCCCCCCCTGTTATCATTTTTTGACTGTCTGTAGTTTGGTGGAACAATTCATAGCGCATTTGTCATTATTCAAACAAGAATATTGAATTTGTTTTTTTGGTTCCAGTCTGTTATACAATCGTACGGACTAAATTCTGACTTTAAACTCAGAATTTTGTTAAATTCCGACTTTAAACTCAGAATTTTGCAAAATTCCGACTTTAAACTCAAAATTTTGTTAAATTCTGACTTTAAACTCAGAATTTTATTAAATTCTGACTTTAAACACAGAATTTAGTTAAATTCTGACTTTAAACTCAGAATTGTATTAAATTCCGACTTTGAACTCAGAATTTTGTTAAATTCTAACTTTAAATTCAGAATTTTGTTAAATTCCGTTTTTAAACTCAGAATTGAAAAATAAAAAAAATTGTGGCCCTTCTACGCTTCCGTATTAATGTAACATTTAGAACTAAAAAATTGTTTTTGTAGGTTTTCGGAACAAATAAAAAACTGAAAAATTTGCAGTCTTGTTTAACTTAAGTTTTTAGCTTAGGTAAGTTTTACGCCTAACATCGGTTATATGTAATAAAATTTGGAAGATACAATTGAAAACCCCCCCTCAGTATCTCGTTTCGTTTTAAAAATATTATATAGATATACCGGGTGTCAACGATATCGTTTTACACGATGCCATTCATTTGCTTTTTAGGTTAGGATATTTATATTTGGGTTAACGAAATATGGTATTAAGACACATATTTTTCATGAAAAAAACAATTGAATATTACTGCCAGTTTTTCCGATATCAGAACCAAGTTAAGAATTTCAAATGGAACCCTGTATATTATTTTACATAGTTTGATAGAGCTTAGAATTACCTTTTCAATGACATATCACAAGTTATATTTTTTTTTCAAAATGGCGGACCAGGAAGCGCTTTTTCAAAATTCAATAAGGCGGTAGTTTCCCGATACCGATGAAATTTTGTTTAACAAATTATTAAAATATTAAACAAAATGGGGTTTTCAATGGATTTTAATCAAATTTTTAATTTATCACAAAATGGGATAAGTTTAATTTTTTCTTTAAAATGTGAACTTTTTCTTAAATTTTCTCAAAGATTTTAAATAGAAAGTTGTATTTATTAAATATTAGTATTAAAGTATATCTTATTAGCTACACGAAACCGCATAACAAGCCGTATTTTTGCTTTTTGTTTCAGAAAAAATTGACAAAACCTTGCCGATACACATTTTTCCTAATACATAACATGAAACAAACACACACATATTATTAATCATAAAATCCTGGAATATTTTTTATTGTTTATTGATAAGTAATTTTGTATTATTTTGACATTTTGTGACTGTTGTCTTATTTTAGGAAAGCGAGAAAAAATCACAAGTAGTATTAATTTTATTTTACCAGTAGATACGGTGCAGTAACATGAAAGATGACTTAACTAAGATAAGTAGGTCTTGGAAACAATTGCATAGGGATGCCATTATAATTTTCATTAGATTTAACCAGAAACGTCAAAAGTACTGTTTTGTATCGACATTTCTGATAACTTTCGTTACATTTTTACACTGAGAAAAACAAAAAACAAAATCAAAACCGCATAACAAACCGTATTTTTGCTTTTTGTTTGAGAAAAAATTGACGAAACTCTGCCGATATACATTTTTCGTAATACATAACATGAAACACACACACCCACACACACATATTATTAATCAGTAAATTTCGGAATATTTTTTATTGATAAGCAATTTTGTATTATTTTGACATTTTATGATTTTTGCTGTCTTATTTTAGGAAATCGAGAAAAATTCACAAGTAGTATTAATTTTATTTTACCGGTAGGCTTTCGGTTTTTCCGGAAATACCTAGACCTAAGTCAAGAAGTTTAAAAAGAACCCTGTATATTTTTTCACACAGTTTGATAGAACTTAGAATTCCCTTTACATTGACATATCACAAGTTGATTTTTTTTCGAAATGGAGGACCAGGAAGCTTTTGTTCAAAATTCAATATGGCGGCCATTTTCTAACACCGAAGATATTTTTGAATTATAGGTAGAAATAATAAACAAATATGGGGGTTTTTATTGGATTTAATGCTAATTTAAAATCAAACTTTCACAATTAATACAAAAGTCACTCAATTAAATGTTCTATGCGCTGTCCGCCTTGTTCTTGGCATAGTGTAACTCTCTCAACATTTTCCGAGAGCAGGTTTCGTAAATGCTGTTCTGAGATACTCTCAACGGCTCGTCTTATTCTATTTTCTAACATTTCCAACGATATTACAGGCGTTGCATACACTTTTTCTTTCAAATGACCCCATATAGAAAAATCAAGCGGGGTTAGGTCAGGCGACCTCGCTGGCCATCGAATTGGTCCATTGGTTCCCAACCAGTTCTCACCAAATCGTTCATTCAAGTAATTTGCAACAATTCTTGAATTATGAGCAGGGGCGCCATCTTGTTGGTAAACTAAATCATCATTTTGCTGCAAATTATTTATAAAATGTTCAATTTCATTTTCGAGAAAGTCCAAATATCTCGCCAGTTAAAGGCTGATGGAATAATATTGGACCAATAACGCTTAGTCCTACAACGCCTAACCAAACATTAACTCCAAAACGTTCCTGGAAGGCACCTTCTCTTACTAATCTTTGATTTTCCTTTGCCCAATAACGAAAATTATTTCTATTAAACATCCCTAGATTAGTAAACCTTGATTCGTCCGAAAAAATAATCTTATGATGAAACACAGGACTTATTCTATAATTATCTAAAAACCAATTGCAATAAATAAGTCGTTTTTGGAAGTCATTTTCAAATAGGTGGTGGTGAATTTGATACTTAAACGATTTAAACCCGTGTTTCTTTAAAATTTTTCTGGCGCTTTCATGGGACGTATTGCACTATTTGCCTAATTCACGAAGGGAAGCTGTACGGTCATACTCGATGTACGCTAAAACGTTTGTTTCCACTTCTTCGCTTACTACGAAACCATCATTGCCATTAGCATGGACACCACCATTATTTTCATTTTTTAAATGTTGTACTAGCCAAGGATAATATGCATGTGAAGGAGCGTCATCGGAAAGCGTTCCTGGTATAATCTCTCTGTGTCCCTTGAATTTTTGCGACATTCCCCATAAATAAGGAGCATGTCAATTTGATGTTCTCTTGAATAAACCATAATATTTATTTTTAAAACTAACTAGAACCACTTCTCAGTGTAAAAATGTAACGAAAGTTATCAGAAATGTCGATACAAAACAGTACTTTTGACGTTTCTGGTTAAATCTAATGAAAATTATAATGGCATCCCTATGCAATTGTTTCCAAGGCCTACTTATCTTAGTTAAGTCATCTTTCATGTTACTGCACCGTATCTACCTGTAAAATAAAATTAATACTACTTGTGATTTTTTCTCGCTTTCCTAAAATAAGACAACAGTCATAAAATGTCAAAATAATACAAAATTACTTATCAATAAACAATAAAAAATATTCCAGGATTTTCTGATTAATAATATGTGTGTGTTTGTTTCATGTTATGTATTAGGAAAAATGTATATCGGCAAGGTTTTGTCAATTTTTTCTGAAACAAAAAGCAAAAATACGGCTTGTTATGCGGTTTTGTGTAGCTAATAAGATATACTTTAATAATAATATTTAATAAATACAACTTTCTATTTAAAATCTTTGAGAAAATTTAAAAAAAAGTTCACATTTTAGAGAAAAAATTAAACTTATCCCATTTTGTGATAAATTAAAAATTTGATTTTAAATTTGACTCAAATCCATTGAAAACCCGATTTTGTTTAATATTTTAATAATTTGTTAAAAAAAAATTTCATCGGTATCGGGAAACGACCGCCATATTGAATTTTGAAAAAGCGCTTCCTGGTCCGCCATTTTGAAAAAAAATATAACGTGTGATATGTCATTGAAAAGGTAATTCTAAGCTCTATCAAATTATGTAAAATAATATACAGGGTTCCATTTGAAATTCTTAACTTAGTTCTGATATCGGAAAAACTGGCAGTAATATTCAATTGTTTTTTCATGAAAAATATGTGTCTTAATACCATATTTCGTTAACCCAAATAAAAAAATCCTAACCTAAAAACCAATTGAATGGCATCGTGTAAAACGATATCTTTGACACCCGGTATATATATATATATATATATATATATATATATATATATATATTAAATATAACTTAAATTTTACCAAAAAATGCAGGTGAACTGTCTCAAGTGGCCAGCAGTTTATATTTACATTCTATCGCTTCTAGAAATCGGTATTATTTTCCAAACAAACCTACCAACATCTAACTTTATCTGAATAGATTGTATAACCAGATAAACTAGCCGATTTCGTGCAATTCACAACGTAGCGTACAGCGATGCTGCCCCCGGAAACACACAAAGACATACCAGATGGACCGCGTTTCCCCCCATCGGATGATTTGTGTGCATTCTGCAATGGCCCATGGGCCGGCATTGAACTTGGAAATCCCCCTTAATTAACGAATTATCCGAGGCCCGCGTGATCTATGTGTTAATTCGCGTTTGTGTTCAGGATACCGCAGACACGTAGCTGGCAATTACCTAATGTGACTTGGCAAAATTTTCGGAAATGGCGCACGCCTATTTGGGGGGTTCGATACGTTTCTCGTTTCGCAGGGCGACTGCTATCGACATGCCAGAGATTTATTTGTTTCCAGATTTTAATGGAATTTATTACCAGCTCTTGGAATGCTCCTTAAACATAAACTTTTTCTCATTTATTTTTTAAACTCAATGCAACTTCACCCAACCGAATGTAAGCATGTATAAATTCTATCTGTTTTTGATAAATTTCCCAATATATTATATTGATAATATAATATATTGGTTTTTATACGGGGAAGCAAAAATACTTTGATAAACGAAAAATACACAATAGTTGTGTATTTTTGCGTGTGGAAAGTGCTACTTTTACGCGTAGCGGAGTTCGGCTATCAATCGCGTGCGGAAAAATCACTTTACGCACGGGTAAGGTACACTATTTTTTCTACAAGCGTGCGGAAAAACCCAAAAATTAAAAAGAATCGTTTATTTATAACAAATACATAATCGCAAATTAATTATTATTAACAACTTTAATAGTAAACGTGCAGTTTGTAGGTTGGGTTTGGATTTTCCAGTTCTCTTTCACGAGTACTTAATGTTGTAACCTTAGAGTAAGAATTAATGTAGAGATCACAACTCAGTCATAAATCACGTTAGGGGTATGCGCCAACATGGTTTCCTTATTTTTCACATTCTATCGACCAATGTTTACGATAAAACAAGAAGTGGGCCATGCCCAAGCCGTGGCCATTTGTTGACGAATTGCCAGTGACGGCGTGAGTTTTCACTTCCCGCATAAGGAAATATCATTAATCGTGAAAAAATTATGGTTCCGGGTTTTTACAGATCTTCATGTTTTTCCATTACTGTCGGTCGGTCGGTCTGTTCCGGTATAGCTAAAAAATCCACTTACTCGATTAGCTTTAATTTTATTTAATTTTCCACAAAAATTACGTCTGATATAAAAAAAACTGGTAAAATGATGGTATGAATTCAATATGGCGAAACAAAATGCCGACCTGTTAAAATATTTGATGTACGAAAATGAAGAAATAGGCCATGCTTCATTATCGTTGACAAAAAGAAGGATTCTTACCTATTCCTTAAAATAGGTATTTTTACAAACTTCAAAGAAATAATCGTTCTCTACTTCACTATCTAAAATCAAAACATTAAGTTAGGTAAGTTTAAAAGGAAATTAGTTATTTATATATTATTAAAATTCAGTTTTTAGTTATGTTTGCCTTATGTCACTATCATTTTGTAATTGTAAAATCAATGCTTTTAACGCGCTTTTATTGGCTTCCTATTCGTCTGATTATATGTTTGTATGTCTGGTTCAAATCTTGTAATGGATTTTTCAGCACTTCCATAACCGATTATTTCCAAATTTGACATGCATACACTTTCACACTTTCACTTACACAATATACAAAAACCGAATTTTTTTAGTCAACGTTTAGAAATCCAAAATGGCGGCGCTAAAACGGCCGACGAACTTTGTTACTTGTTTAGCCAAAAAACTGAAAATCAGTGCCTAGGAAAATTTAAAAGTGTCAGCATTTAAAAATTCAAAATAGCGGTGTCAAAATGACAATGTCAACAGGTCGGACGGATGATTTTAACATTTGTGGGGAATATTTAAGAATGCACAACAAAAATCAAAATGTTGGCGCCAATATAGCGAACGAATTTTGTCATTTGTACAGATTCGGCTGAAACATCAGTATCTAGAAGTATTTAAGAATGAAAATTTTAGTCAATATTTGAAAATTAAAAATGGCGGCACCACCATAGCAGCCTAATTTTAAAATTTTTGCAGATTTGATTAAAATTCAAGATTGTAATGCCAACATGACGGCGGAATTTTAACATTTGTGTAGATTTGGCTGAAAGAAAGTAGGAATCATATACATTTTTAGTAAATATTTAAAAAATGAGAGTAGGGATGCCTAGAGAAGAAAAACTATTGTAATTGGCAAAAAAATTACTTCAGAGTCTTTTTTGTATCATTTTGCTTCTGAAGATTCTCACATGACCCCCGACGAAATAAACGTTCTATTATACTGAACCGGATTGTTCAATACATAATCATAGTGAATAAGGTATCTTCCATTAGACATGTTTCAAAATAATTATCAACTCAATTTTTGGAATTTTTGTTACCTGAACTATTAGAAAATGTCCCACTGGCAGAAAGAGAAGCAAAGTGGTTCATGCACGATGGAGCACCACCGCATATAAGCACGTCAATTTCTGGATGCAACTTATGGAGAAAACTGGATCGGTCGTGTGGGTCCACAATCGTGGCCACCCAGATCACCGGATTTGAGTCCGTTAAATTTTTTTCTTTGGGGGTATTTAAAGTAAAGTATTCTGAAGAAAAATTAATTCAAAGAATAAGTAACTCTTGTATTCAGATTAGATATACGCCAGGAATATTTGAACGTGTTCTGCTATCGATGTTAAGACGAGCTAATGCTTGCAGTTGAAGGAGGACATTTTCAGCAACTATTGCAAATTTCGTGTTACCTAATATTAAATGTTTCTTTAGTCAAAAAAAAATTGTAATATTTGTTTAAATGTGATTTTAATATAGCGTTTTTCTTGTTTGGTTCTTTTTAATTTCCGACGGTACCCTTATGTCCGTTACAGGCAAAAGGAGACAAAAAATAGTTAGCTGAATTTTTGCAAGAGTCAGTGTTAAAGGCAGCTAGAACTGCAAACTTCAATCCTCTATCATGAAAATCCCGCCATAGGTATGAGAAAGAATATATTCTGTTTAAAACCTGGTGTACAAACTAAAGGCATCAAAACTTTGAAAGAACCCGTTTTTTTGGCATATTTCGCCGAACTTTTCAAAACATGTAAGCCAAACACGCTTTGGTCCAGATACTCAATGTAAAAAAGAATGATCAAACTCAATGAAAACATGGATTTCAGCAAGTATTTCAAAGTCTCGGCCTGCATAAAAAAAACAAAATGTTGGATATAGACCAAAGAAGGCGAAAATTTTTTCAAAAGAGGAAATTTCAAAATTTTTTAAATGAAGCGCCTGACGAAATTCATCTCCATATTAAAGTAGCGTTTGGTTTGGCGAGAAGAACTAACAAACATGTCATTGGACATATTGAAGATAAAGAAAATATTTTATTAATCCAGTCACAAAAAACTACCTTTCTAGAAGCTTTGTTTTATCTGATGAAGCTGAAAGCGGAGACTATTTAAAATTGGTCAGAAAATAGGCGACTGTATGAAAGCCAGAGACCCCACATAGGCGTTTTGTTTGTAAAGAACAAGAAAAAGGCTTGCACAGTACAATGCATCGGAATAAACACCTTTTGAAAAATGCCATCAAGTATTGCAGGTTATCTGAAACCCCCAAGTCCTAAACTATACAGTATGTCCCAGATTCGCTTCTCCATATAGGGATCTCGGTTCCTATTATACCTACAGCAAAGGTTAAATGGGGAAAGTTATAGAGGAAACTTATTGCATTCGATATCAGTATATGGACCTTGACAGCTATCAAAATGACATTACGGAAACATTTTTTCAAATAAGATCAATAAGTCTTCATTGTTTTTTGTTAAAATATTTTTCTTATGACCGCCGAAAAACCTAAAAATGGCGGATTTCTATTTAAAAAAGATTTTAAATTAACTACGATTTTCCTGAACGTCTCTTGCTTTTTATGACGGTTGGTTGACTCCACAATTCGTGAACCTGCTCTCATCGGACCACAAGACATGATTTATATTTCCAAATACCTTGCTGAGGTAACGTTGGCTTTTCTGTATGATTGAAAGTACAGAGTTAACATGTCAACCTTTTCTTCATTTGAATACTGAATGCCGGCCATTTTCTATAGGTTTTGACAATTTATATGTCAAATTTATGATTTTATTGGGATAAAAGCGTACCTATTACTTATTACAACACAGCTTTGATACTTTCAACTATTTAACTTAACGTTAAAGTCAAAATCCAGTTTTGTTACAGATAAATCATGGCCTCCTTAGAAAAGCATTGAGAGCTAACATTATTTAAATCATGGCCTCCTTAGCAAAAACTGAAACCTAACTTTACGAAGTGTAATATTTCGATGATACTAAAATCTTTAATGCACTTGTTGGAAATTTTAGGCTCTTTCCAAAAATCGAAAAATCCATTATGGAGGCCACGAGAAAAATGAAAGTTGAGGCGGGTTGCGGTTTAACAAAAAACAATGAAGACGTGTCGTATACGCCATCTTATTTGTCTTAGAAATGTGTCCAAATAATGTCACATTTTGAAGCTGTCAAATTTACCGTTCTGGATATACTGGCCAAAAACGAAATCCGCCATTTTCAGTTTTTCCCCGATATTTCCAAAAACAATTGATCGATCGTAAATCTGAAGCCGGATATCGAATGCCCAAAGTTTCCTCTAAAACTTTCCCCGTTTAAACTTTGCTGTAGGTATAATAGGAGCCGAGATCCCTGTATAGAGAAGCGAATCTAGGACACACTGTATACAGGCCACAGTTTCCGACGTTCAGGTGCCACGATGCTTGCATATTCCGGAGAAGGAATTAGAAATATCAAACGCTTCGGAGGTTGGAAATCTTCAATCGTGGCAGAAGGTTATTTAGAAAGCTCAACAAGTCTTCAAAAGAATCTATCCAATAAAGTATTGAACTTCAATACCATTCCTTCCACTAGTCACCAATTTTCCCCAGTGCAGTCTTCCAACCAAAAAGTTACGCCGTCGGCACGGATACAATAATAAGTACTCATGAAAGCAACTGGAAAATCCAAACCCAACCTACAACTCCCCTAGTTCCTAGGAAAAAAATCTAGTCACTGCAATTAATTTACAAAATGGTACAAACTGCACGTTTACTATCCATGTTGTTAATAATAATTATTTTGTAATTGTGTATTTGATATAAATAAACGATTCTTTTTAACTATTGGGTTTTTCCGCACGCTTGTAGAGGAAATATTGAACCTTACACGTGCGTAAAGTAAAGGTCACTTTACGCACGTGTAAGGTTTCACTTTCAGGTAACACTTTCGGCATTTGTTAGGTAAACTACTATAATAAAATCCTATTTAAAATTTGATTTTTTTAGCAGACTCAGTATTATTTCCGATTTTTGTCTTCATACATGGATTTATGAACCAAGTTAAAATCGACAGTTTGCCCTTTTACCTAATCGTATGCATAATTTGTCCGTATATCAACAAACTTCCAAAGGTTATTTCCTTAGCTACACCCATGGGCAAAATTTCGCGCCACGCCACCACTCTTTCCAAGCACATAACTTCGTTCCATTATAATAAACCTTCTTGAAGTAGTTTGTATGCTAATTTTCCTGGTGATACAACAACAGAAACTTTACCCGCGTATAAACATTTAGGATTTTGTGTAAGATGGAAGAGATAGAATTTCTAGGGCTTAAATATACTCGACAATGTAATTCTGTGAAATTTCGAATGGCTCGAGGCTGGTTTCAATTATAAATTTTCAGGTTTTTGGCCGGGCAATATTAACAACTGTTATGCCAGGAAGTTTGTGAAATTAACTTTCAAATTAAAGTTTTCGAGAGCTGCATTGCCGTTAAGTAAGTTGAGGTATAAACAAAACTTTTGAGGGGAGTTTATTTTAAGTTACATATTAATTGTAAGAGATAGGTGGAATTGAAATTTCAGCATAGTGCCCATTTTCAACATTTTCAATTAATTAGATTACAAATATTCACAAATTATGTATTTTACTCTTACAAAGTTACTGATGAGGTTACACCTCGAGATAACTTATTTTGAATGCATTATCAGATTTCTAGTCTCATTCTTAATATTTAGTAGTTTTATCCCAAAAAAATAATAATTTTTTTAATATATTTTAACATTTTTCTACAATATTTTTGTTAAAATTCGCAACATATAGAAATAGTTATATATAATATTTAGTAGTTTTATCCCAAAAAAATAATAATTTTTTTAATATATTTTAACATTTTTCTACAATTTTTTTGTTAAAATTCGCAACATATAGAAATATTAGAATGTAAAGATGTTGAATTAAAATCACTTCATGTTATGCTTGTATCGTCAGCAAAGAGAGAGATTTTTCCATTAATTCTTAGGTTGAACCTTGAGGGACTCCACTTGTAATCAATTTACAATCAGAATCAGAACCAATTGCCCTTACAAATTGTTGCCTATTCCCGAGGTAAGATTTTAGCCAATTTAAAGAAATGCCACGGATTCCATAAAAATTCAGCTTGCTTATCAAAATTTCATGACTAACACAGTCAAAAGCTTTTTCATAGTCACAAAAAACTAAGACGGTGCTAAGCAACGAGAACATGGCGTCACTGGTGCACTTGTTGAGCTCATTGATAATGGACCAGGTTTCCTTTGCAACGTTTTTAGACTTTGTTAAACGTTTTTGATAGTATATATTTTTTGCTGACTTGATTCGCTATCGATATTAACGAAATTTGGTAGGGATATTGCTCTAATAAAACGTCATTTTTATGCCTCTATGACTTATGATGACCTAGGATGATTAAATTAAATATATTTTCATCTAGAGTGCCACGATCATCCTCAAATGACTCTACGTACTTTACTCTGTTTTACAAATACTAACTTAATTTTATCTTTGCAGACTTTAAACTTCAATATTTTGATTTTTTGCCCTAACAGGAAAAACTAAAATGGAAGCATATCACTTTCATAACATTACTAAGTATAGTACTTCATTACGAAACGTTTTTCCATTTTCGTTCAAACATTTTTGTTTCATTAGGTATTAGGTAAAAGATTTCTTTAGGTCTTGCAAGCCATGAAAGCCAAAAATAGATGTATATATATATATATATATATTTTTTTTTTAAATATTTACCCTAGTAGGGTGTAATATGGTTAAAAACAAATTAAACTAAACTATTATTCTATAAACATTTTATTGAAAGCCATATTTTAATTAATCTTAATCTTAATCTTCAGTATTTAACCTAAAATACAATAAAATAACTTCTGTTAGATTATACAGTTTTGCGCAAAAAAAAACAAAATAAAATTATGTTGAAAAACATAGATAGATAAGCATATATTTCAATATATACACACCTATCTCCCTAACACATCCCCGCCATATATAATAATCCTATGAATGGGTTTGTTGGATTACCATCTCTAGCACGAGAAAATTTTTCTTTTATTGAGTCGATATACAAATTTGTGTAATAGTCAATTAAATTTATAATATCGTCATTAATAAAGTGGCTCCAAATTTCATGGGTATTTTTCAATACTTTAGTTACTTGAGTAGGCCTCGATAACCGTTTTATTATATTTTCTTGTCTTGTCCTAACAGATCGTAATGAAGCCGGATGTTTTTTCCAAAATGTTGTTTTATCTTTACCTAAAAAAAAGCTTATTAGAAAAATAGCCCAAAATAGATAAAAAACGACTTAAAAACATACCGACAGAAGACAATCAGGACCTATTTGAATTATCGAACTCTTCGTGCTCATAGGCATCACCAAAATCCTCTTCACTATCACTGTTTTCCTTCTGAATCTCTAGACGATCGGGCTCACAGTCAGATTTTTCGTCATCTGGGTTATCGTCTAAGGAGACATCTGGATGACGGTCTTCCTGTTCTTTTAATTCTTGTAAAAGAGTATTAAGATGTGCCTGATCCTTTTCGTAAGACCACATATTGCACCTAATAATAATAATTTATCACACAATTAAAATTATGCTCACCAAAAAATTTGGTCACCCTGGTCCTAGACACCGTTTTACAGTATAATTTGCCACTACACGTACCTGCCGCGGTTAAACGACTACTGTCGCTAGAAGGACGCAGGGGCAACAGCTACTGAGCGCGATGGGGCGAGCGACTTCTAGCGGCCGAAATAATAAGTTTTTTCTTTTGCACCAGGGACAAGTGCGCGACTACTGATGGGTTAAACATACCAGTAGACCAACTTTGGCATTAACAAAACACTCTTCATATACCTAATTTCCCTAATTTATGAAATACTTTGCTAATATAAAACATCATTTAAAATTAAAGTTTCTTGTTTAGTTTTTGCCATAAACTAATAAAATAACGTGTCCTATTAAATTTAGATATTAAAGTAACAGGATAGGGTAAGTTGCCATGGATACAGTGGCATTTTTGACAGATAAAAAATTTGTTTGTGTTTATTAACGTATCTTTAATTACTAGATACATGAATCTTTTATTATTCACCGAATAACCATTTTGCCACATACTCGATATAATTCATTCATAAGTACAAAAAAATTCTTTACCTACCTAATAAAAGAAAAATGTTCGAATGAAAATGGAGAACAGTTTCGTTATAAAATAGGGCATTTAGTAATGTTATGAAAGTGATAGTTTAGAGCCCTCTATAAAAAAATTGCAAAGATAAAATTAAGTTAGTATTTTTCTAAACGATGGTAAAATACGTAGAGTCTGTCACTCTAGATGGAAAAGGAAAATGTAATTTAAAAATAAAATTTGGACAAAATTTGATATAAAAACGGTGCAGTCGGACCTAAAACGTCTGTAGAATCCGAAAAAACAAAAATATACAGGGTGTCTTATTTAAAAATCAAAAGTTGGGGTCACTTCCGGTAAAACCGGAAGTTGGAAAAACTCGTCATAGGTGCATAAAAATGACGTTTTGTTATCCAGTCTCGAAAACATTGAATACGGTCGCTAAGCTGAAGAACTGAAACTACTGTCAGAGCAATTCACTGATCGGTTTTCCGATTTTAAAATTAATGAAAATAAGCATCGTACTCGGCTTACAGATGTAAATTTAGAAAACACTTTGCGCCTATATACTAGTGATATTGACCTCATTTTCACTTGATTTTTCTATATGTTTTTGTTAATTTGTTTTTTATGTGTTTGCCCATACGTGATTTACAAGAAGATGCACAATACGCAAACTTTTTGCTCCTACGCCTATGAGTCTCCGTGACCCCGAAACCATCCACAGAGCCCCCATTTTTTTTGTAATAACATTTTATTAATTCATAGCTATAAATATGAAATATATATTAAGATAATTTTACCGAATCAACTTTTTAGTGTATTATGTGCGGGGTCCTTAACTAGATTGCTTCGACCTATAATCCTGCTTTAACCCAAAAACTGAGAAAAAATCCAATTAGAGACATAAATAAAATATCAAAACGGCTCAAGACAGACAACCCCTCCACACTGCCTCGAACGACTGCCTCAATCCGTCGTCTGTTGCATTAATTAAATTAAAAATCCTTCGTCTTTTTGCTCAAAGACATTCCACGTCTGTGATTTTCCTCCCTTTCAAAGGATGTCGGCGAGAGATTTTGTTTACTTACCCCTCGAAAATCCGAAACCCTCTGTATGGAAACACGCGTATCACTTTTCGGCAACGTATCCATAAAACTGTATGTGCCTGAAACGTGGATATGTCTGGCAAAAATCGATACGCTTATATATATGGAAATGGTGTTTGCTTTTGATCGACCAAATCGACATACAAAAACCTCCGTGTGGATTGTCGTTTGAAGGGCTTTTGCTTTGCGGAAACCGCAGTGAATATTTTTGCCATTTCCTGGATTGTTTAAAGAAGGTATTTCTATCGTGAATAGTAAGTTAGAATACTGGTTGAATCTACTTACGGTTCAACATATATATACCCTGAAAACTTTAAGGCCTTTTAGAACACTTTTCGTCATAAAATGCATTTGCTGAAGAGTAGTAGCGAATATTTCTGGAAACAGCTGTTTCTCAGTTAATCTATACAATATTTGTCATATTGGTTGGCTAGCTTAATTAAATTTAAGTATTTTTCCCGATATTAACAATAAATACCTTTTATCTACGATCATGGGATAAGAAGTCATTACCGCACTGATTTTAGTTAGGTTATGTTAAAAAAAAATTGTGTATATATTTTACGTTATAACTGTTATAACATATAATATTATTTGAGGACCATCAAATATAGCAGCTTTTAGTTTTTCCGTGCTAATGCCAGGAAATTTACGTGACAAATACCTAAAACAATTTCCATCTCGATTTAAAGCCTTCACAAATTGCTTCATTAGGCCTAGCTTGATATGCAAGGGCGGAAGTAAGATTTTTTCTCTTGAAACCAAAGGTTCGTTGATCACGTTTTGTTTTCCTTGAATCATGACATCTCTTGAAGGCCAATTTTTGTTAACCCAGTGCTCGTTTTTAGCTCTGCTGTCCAAGGAGGAAGTTAACCATTTTTAAATCAACACAAATTACCCACTGATGTTCTTCGTATTTAATTTTTCCGAAAACTAATGCAATTGTTTCATATTCTTCCTTCAAGGTAGTAGAATGACCAATAGGAATTGAGCCATATTTGTTACCGTTATGTAAAAGAACACATTTTAAACTATATTTTGAACTGTCAATAAAAAGGCGCCAATCATCTGGAGTGTATTCAGGCAAACCCATTTTTTCTAAGAGCCCTTTTATATTGTAACAGAATACCAAGTCATTTTCCTGAGCGAAAAAAGGCAGCAGATCCTTATCTCTTTTACGATAAAATGTAATATTAGTACCTAGACAAAGTAGATTTTTTTCTTTTAATCTGGATGCAAGAAATTCAGCGGATTCCTTTGAGAGATTCAGGTCTGTTATAAGATCGTTTAGTTCTTTTTGATTGAAACACTGCAGAATTGCTAAATCTGCTTCAAATTCGCTGTCGTTTTCTAATTGAATTCTTTGAACTTCGTCAGACGTTGATGTTTCTGTATCATCTTCTGTCAGTTCGGGTAGACTGCTAAATGATGGAACGGGTATTTCTTCCGAATGCGCTACAGGCCTTCTTGAGAATCTAGATCAGGATATGTCCATTTGTGTCTATTGTTTCTATTTATGCCTTTAATATTAACGAGACAAAAATAGCAGTCGTCATGATGGTTTCGCGGTTCTCTCCAAACTTTAGGCACTTTCTCTTTCCAGTTGTCCACTGTCGCAAATATTCAACACATGTTTTACATATGAAATGTGGGACCCAAGATATATCTTGATCTCCTAAATGAACGTCAAAATAGGCAAGATAAGCTCTTTTCACAAAGTCAGAAATCATTTTCTCTCTCTTTCAAAGTGTATTCACCACACACACATAACAAAAAACATCGGGATGATTTAGACAGGTACGTCTGCTTGTGGATGCCATTGTTTCAGTTTAGTGTCTTGATACTACAAAACGACCAAAATTTACACAGACTGATAACACACCTTTACTTGGGAAAACTCAGTAATATACTAAATCGAGTACAGCCAAGCAGGTATAGAAGGATCGGGTCATAGGCAATTACAGGTATAAAAGTAATTAAGTGTAAGTAAGTTCCTAGTATAGGAACATTGGGTCAGGGACAATTTCAGGTATCCATTTGGTTAATTAGATTCTGGGAAATTTCTATTTTGACGATTATGTTCATATTTATCTCTTTATTTGTTGTCCTTTATCAGAAAAAATATCAATTAACCTGTAACCTGTATCTCAAAAACTAGAGCTGATAGAAAAAATCTAGTGGCATTTTTGGAATCAGCACATTCAAAACATCTAAAATCAGATGTTAGATTTCCAGCACCAAATTTTTGTTTTCATTTTGTTACCCTGTGTTATTAGGCTGGCAGGAGAGAGGAGATAAGAAATTTGTTGTTGGAAAATGTCAAGGATGAAGAGCCATGTTTTCATTCAGGGAATTCTATGTAACATCTGGAAATATTTAAGCGATAGACATGGTTCAGCTAGTTCAAAAATACATTAATCTTCGCCATTCATTTCATCCAATTTCAAAATGGTGTGTGTATGAAGCAACCGGTTGGCATTAATTCTTTTGAATCCTTGCCAAAAATAATTGCATTGTATCTCAAACTAGCAGTAAAGGGTCATGGTGGCTGACGATTCAACAAGGTTGCGGAAAATGCGTGGTTAAAAGAGATGTACTTGATGAACTTGACTTAACTTGCGATGAACTTGCATTAAATATGTTAAGTTTTTGGATACTAGTTGCTTCGTTTTCCTTATTTCCTGGTATACTAAAAGCAGCCTCGCGTTTCTGATACTGATATTATAGAATTATGTATGCTGTTGGGTGTCCCACCTCGTCAAAAAATTGTTTATATTTTCTTTTATGAATTATAGTTTCAATCTTCTAATCAGAAGATTTCAAATAAAATATACAATATGTTCCTGTTTAACATTGTGAAAAAATTCCTTTTTTGACGTCACATAAACGTAACGTAAATGTAAAACAGCGAAGCTGAGCATTCTTGACCTTATGGGTTATAAAAATGAAATGAAAATAAGTAGCATTTTAAAATCTGTATATTGAAAAATAATAAATAGTTATTGTAGAAATCTTGAATTTTTGTCATCTCCATCGTTTAGCCTCAAGTCTAATATTCTAACTACAATGTTAGCTTGGCTGGCAGTCCGAATTGCCCTGATTACCTTAAAGCTTGACGAAAGTACCCGAAGATTTCACAGTTAGCGAGCGGCAGCCGAACGTGATAGCAAATGGAATATGAAATCGCAATTTGGGGCATCAGCCGGTCTCTTCTCATAATTCGATCGATCGGTCGCGGCATCACGTCCTCATGCGGCAGTTCAATTATTCAGAGGTCGCGCGGTCGATATTCTAACTCGATATTGTTTCGGACGTTTTTAATCGATGAAAATTGATTTATATACTGTTTTTTGTAATATATATTAATTTATTTTTATGATCCATGTGTGAGATGGGAATATACAGGAAATAAAATGTTGGTAGTGACTAGTGCAAAAAAATAATCAACTAAAAAGTGCTTGCGAACTTAATTTTGCAAAAATAACCAATTTCCAGGTGGTCTATGTTTGAGTTGTATGTAGAGGAAATAAAATGTCGGTAGTGCAAAAAATTAAAAAACTAAAGAGTGCTAATGAACTTAATATTGAGAAAATAACCGAATTCAAGGTAAGTGATCGCCCTTTTCCAGAACTTAGTATACTAGTAAAGACAAAAAATAAACAGGTTCATCGAAACTTTCGCAAAAGTATGTACAATTTAGCTAACTGGATATATGGTCGTAAATTCTTTAACTCATTTTACTGTTATATTTGTTTGTTGTTTTCTAGGGACTCGTCGGACTCATTATGGTGCAAAACCGGTGTTAAAAACTTAAAACACTTAAAAGAAAAAATAAAAAACATGCGTTTTCTGCAGATCACATGAAATGTTCGGTGAACTAGGCTACGTTCGGAAGTGTTGGTATTCGCACTCAGCTAGTCACACCTTATAGAAAATCCCTTGGAGATTTTAATGAAAATGTATCATAAAATCGTTATATTTTAAACAAAATTATAGATTATGTAAAATTTTGTGGGGCATTCGAGCTGGCACTACGTGGCCATGATGAAACGGCTTTGTCTGAAAATCCAGGGGTTTTTCGAGGGTTTATAAATTTTTTTGAAGAGTTGAATCCAATGTTTAAAGAGTATGTGCAGAATGCAACTGTCTTTAAAGGAACATCTAAATCTATTCAAAATGACCTACTTGACTCTATGCTGGCTGTAGCTCAGGAACAAATTAAGCAAGACATTCAGTCAGCTAAATATGTTGCTGTGCAAGTAGACGAAACAACTGACAGTTCCACCAAAACACAACTGGTTATTATAATACGTTATATTTTGTCTTGCATTGTTCATTAACGATTTGTTAAATTTGTAAATCCTTTAGGGACCTCAGCTTCACACTTTACAAACGTAATTCTTCATGACTTAGAAAACCTAGGCATTAATAATTAATAACTAATGCTCGGCCAACAACTACAACAACAGCGGACCTCGTTAAACAAAAAACTAGTATTTATTTTGTAGTCCATTCCCTCTGTACTTTGCATATGTCTAAAATAACTCTCTCTCACTTTCTGTCTCGTGCCTCAGTAGCATAGCGCTATTAACTTGGACGCGTACTTTCTTATGTTTATATATTTTTTTTTGTTTAATCACCGTGCACCACTTTTTTTTAGAAAAACTTCAAACTAACTTTCTTTATGAAAGTTAATAATAATTTTTTTTATAATTATTTAATAGGCTTCAACAGCCCCTTCGCTTGTGAAGGAAGCTGATAAGTGGCCTTTTATTCCTATTGTAGATGTCTATGTTTATTTTTTTTTAATTTGTAATTTTCTTTTGGAATAATAGACGTGTTTATTATTATTGTTATTATTATTAATAATACCCTCGAGAAATGAATTGGTTTAATAAGTTACGATGGGGCGTCCACTACGAGTAGTAAATTAAGAGGCGTACAAAAAAAATTAAAGACCATTATCCTGCCGCTAATTTGATACATTGTTATGCCCACCAATTTAATTTAATATTACAGAAAGCAACAGGTCAAGATAAAAATGTAAAAGTTTTCATTGAATATTTCACTCATGTTCAAATTTTCCCGTAAGACTGGTAATGTTTTCGAAAAATTATAGCGGAAATACCACGTGTCGTCTAGAAAACATGGTGTTTCCACTTACCTGGTTAGGTGTGGTTACATACCTAACCAAAAAATGAAATCTTGACAATGCTGCTTTTGAGAGACGCCTAGTCCCTAGAAACTGATTTTTTTTAAGTATCTTTCAAACATTTTTGAAAAGTTGTCGATATGAATAATCGCATTGGGCTAGTTCAAGAAGAGGAAATTGATGAAAATATAATTGGAAGCGAACCTAGAAACACCGTTAAATCCAAGAAGAGCATCTGGAGACAGTTTATGTCATTCTGCGATGAAAAAACTATACGTTTGACCAAGATACTCCAGTATCCCAACTAGCAATGATTTTGAAAAGCTGGGCCTACAATATGAGAAAAATCAACGAGGAGGAATATAAAGAAGGCACGGTAAAAAATCTTTGGAATGTGACGGCGAAATTATTGATGGAAAGGTATTTCAATGAATACAAAATTAAAATAAATCCCTTCGAGCAGATCGAATTCAAATCGGCCCGAGACGCAAAAAATGCCAAAAGGAGACATTTGCAAGGTATTGAAAGCAAACGCAGAGAATCGGCCGTTTTTTAAACATACAATGAATTAAAAAATCTAATCGAAGCTTGTGATGAATCAACTCCAAAGGGTTTACAATAGAAGTGATTTTTTTCTGTTGTCCTATAAATTAGCCTGGAGAGGAGAAGAAGATGCAAGAGCCGAAACAACTTTTTTCAAAGAAGAAACTGACAACTTCGGAGGAAAAACAGGTAGAATTCAATACAACCTTGTTTTTTCTAAAACATGTCAAGGTGGCGGCCGAAAACTCGCCGATTCGAAGTGGTTGGTGAGAAACGAGAGAAGTCCCAGCTTTTGCCCAGTAAGAATTTATAAAGAATTACAAGATAAAAGGAAAAGTATCTCCAACATTCGACTATTTTTGACGCCAAACCCCCATTGGAAAATTTCCGGAAAATGGTTCAAAAACAGCCCAGTAGGAGAAAACGAGATTTCAACTTGGACAAAAAAACAAGCACCGAAATCAGGCCTCAATACCACAAAAAAATTTACCAACCATTCCCTCAGAGCTACTGCCGTGTCCAATCTGGCCAAAAGCGGAGTGTCGGAGCAAATCTTGATAACAATTACAGGTCATTCGAATGCGAAATCCCTCCAGATCCAGATCACCACAAAAAATTATTGAAAAAATGAGGGAACCTGGAAAAGAACCACCTCAACAGCACGTGCATTCAGCCCCTGTAGCAGCACCACCCAGCACAAGTACAAATAGTGGTCTGACGGCATCTTCTACGTCGTCGCAAAACAACAATGTGGTTAATAATTATCAGAACTGTACTTTTCATTATACAATCAATAATTAATATTGAATATTTAGATTTATATTAAGTACTTTTCAATATTTAGACAAATAATTTTATTAGTATATTATTATTCAATTTTTTACAAAATTCAAATTTCTGAACTTGAAATAGGTATGTATTTAATATTCAATTAATAAAGCTTAGTTTCCCTGTATTTGATTCGTGGAATATTCCTCCTAAATACAATTCGTGCTTAAAAATTAACTAGATAATTTTCCACTCATGCGTGTTTTCTCTACAAATTTCCCTCGTCCATAAGAAAATACGCATTCGTAAAAAATTATCGGAAATTTTTAAGCACTCGTGGTATTATCCCCGAAAATTTACACGGTTGCTCAGCGTTCTTTAGTCGATCTCCAAAGCGCACAGCAGTTCTTGATGACTTAGTTAAAGTTCGCTTACTTAAAGCTGCTCCCACTAGGTGGTACTTCAATGTACGTTGTGTAGAAACTGTGTTTATTTATCAGGCAGACATTTTATTATTTTTAGAAAAAATAATTGACATGGAAGAAGATGCCAACACAATTAACCAAGCCTTTGGTTTAAAAGGATTTTTACAAAATGAAGATTTTTTATTTTGGTTGAACTTCTTCCATCTTATAATTTCCCACTGCGAAATACTTTTTAATGAACTTCAAAAATGTGTTATCGACGTTTTATCGGTAAAAAAATATATAGACTCCTTTAAACGTTCCATTCAAGCAGTTCGCAATAAAATTCTAAACGACCTATTTTCAGAAATGCCTTCAATTTCATCTAATGCTAGTAAAAGGCTACGTAAAAATGAAGATTCTAAAAGTCCAGTGGCTTTGGAGGTCTGTGGCATAATAATTTCTGAAATGCACCATGGCTTTAGTTTCAGTGATCAGTTTGTGATAATTAAACTATTTTATAGTGATCAATTTAAAAATTACAACAATAATTTTCCAGATAATATTTTATATTTGGTTAAAAATAACTTTTCTTGTATAAATCACTTAAAACTTTACTGTGTACTTTGCCAATGACAACTGTAGAAAGCGAGCGTTGTTTTTCGGCTTTAAATAGAACAAAGACTTCTCTAGGCAACACCATGGGCCAAGATAGACTTTAGCAATGTCAAGTATCGAGAAATCGTTTATAAAAAGAATGTGCAATTTTAACGAACGTATCATTCAGCATTTTTCCAATTCTAAAGAACGAAGAGTAGACCTGAACTTCAAGAGAATTTAAAGCTCAATTTAAAGGTAAGGTATTTTTTTTATTTTAAGTATGCCTATTTTTAAATTTATTATTGAATTCCCAATATAATTCACCACGAGCCGCCACTGGTTATAACAGACCTGGAAGAAGATCGAACATCATCTTGTTTAGTCAAACAGAATTTCCAGAAAGAATTATTTCTTCGAGACATCTTCGTAAAGGTGACTTACACAAAAGATATCCTGCCCTGGAATATGCTAATATTCAGAGAATAATACAACTTTATGTTCATTATATAATATTACCTAACAATTCAGTGTCAAAATTCAGATCAGAAAAAATAAAGGAAACCGAAAAGTAGAACATTTACAATCACAAAAAAACTTCAAACCATTTCTTCAGTGCTGTAATCTGTGTTAATTATTAAAACCAATTAGTGTAATTGAACTGCAATGCGCTTCTAAAAACTGGAATCCAAAGCATCGGCCTCAAACTAGACAATACGTGACTCGATTCGGATGTACCTCTTATCGTAATACACAATCTAGACAACGACTTAGACTTAATGGCATGTTCTTTGTCACCGAATCGTGTTACTAAGCCCTAGACGCTTCTACATAAATAGAAAAGTAAGAGATAAACGTATCTTAATAACTTATATAAGTCGGTATCGGAAGCCAACATCTAACAGGTTAGCGTCTTGTTTTTTTTTTTGGGATAGCTATCTGAAAAATTAATTAGAACTTCTCGATTGATAACTAAACAGGTTCGAATTGATTTTTTATATATTGTTTTTAACTCGGCTAAATAAAGGAAATCAACTGCATTTTTTCCTGTTAAATAGGTTATTGTATTACTAAATCCAGAGTCTAACAAACAAACAAACAAACAAAAGTATGCTTTATTGCCGCAGAAAAATTTTGCAATTTTATGGACAAAGCAAAATATACCTAAAATAAGACATATCAAAACATTAATCGAAAAGAATTTCGATACGTCAATGCTTTTTAAAAATGTAAATTATCAATTTACCAAATCGTAAAACACACGTTAGAATATAACATAACATTGCCGCAAAACAGTTAATAAATCCTAATAACCTTATAAAAGTAAACAAACACACATGTGCGAGGTGAATAATTTCGATGACATTAAAATCAAAATTGCAACTATGCGACCTTAAACTCTATGTTATTATAGTTATACAAATAATTGTGATGTTAAACAGAAGGTATAATGAACTAGTGTAGAATGTAGTATACAAAAAAGAATTAAATTTTGTTTTTAATCCAATACCTAACAAAAATAATTAAGTTTTAAGTGAATGTTCGACAGTTCTTTTCTCTATATGACGATTTTCAAAATTCTATGCTACGAGTTAGGACATGACTCACAAAAGATTTAAGTAAACAAGCGAATTTAGTGACAATTTAAAGAGACTTACTCGCTGTAAAAATCATTAATGCTGTAAAATGGTCTCTCAATGAGGTATACTTTGGTGTTTTTTCGAAATTGTGCAAGCATAGGGGTAGATTTTAAATGTACTGGCAGATTGTTGTAAAGTTTTATGGCGTTGTAAATAATTGATTATTTTATTAATTCTGAGGAAGGAATGGGAAGATATATATCATGCCTAGAGTTTCTGGTAGGGTATACATGTTGTGGCCTTTCTGGGAGGGTGTTTATATGTTTTCTCAGCAAACATCCCGTTTCCAAAATAAATAATGCAGGAAGTGTTAATATATCATGTTTTTTGAAATAGTATTGGCAGTGAGCTCTATTATTTAGACCAAACAAATAACGAATGGCTCTCTTTTGAAGCATAAAAATACTACGAAATTGCTCGGTGGTACAGCAGCCCCAAAAGGGAAGGCCAAAGCGGAGGTGGGATTCAAATAAAGAGATATAAGTAAGTCTGGCAGAAGGAACGTCTAGTTCTTTTGAAACTGATCGAAGGGCGAAGCAGGCGGTAGAACTTTTTTTATTTAAGGTGTCAATATGATTAGACCATTTTAGGTTGTTATTTATATTTAAACCCAGGAATTTAACCGACTCTACGTATTCAATATTGCTGTTATGTACCTGAAGTGGTTGTAAAGTTCCCTTATAAGATAACGCCACCGTTTTATCGACATTAAAACAAAGCATATTGGAATCGGACCAAGCCTTAATTATAACCAAGTCTTTGGAGATACTAGAGTGTAAAGACGTTGTATCAAAATCACTCCAAGTTATGCTCGTGTCGTCAGCAAAAAGGGAAATTCTTCCATTAATTTTAAGGTTCGTAATATCATTAATGTATAACAAAAAAAGAATAGGTCCCAAGACTGAACCTTGAGGGACTCCACTTGTAATCAACTTACAATAATCAGAATCGGAACCATTAGCCCTTACAAGTTGTTGCCTTTTCCCAAGATAAGATTTGAACCAATTTAAAGAAGTACCACGAATTCCATAAAAATTTAGTTTGTTTATCAGAATTTCATGACTAACACAATCAAAGGCTTTCGCATAGTCACAAAAAACTGAGGCAGTTGGGTGGTTGTTATTAAGAGATAAGTAGACGCCTCTAAGCAACGTGAACATGGCGTCGCTGGTGCACTTGTTGGGTAGAAATCCGAACTGCTCCGGGGATATTATCTGATGTTTCAGGAGAAATGGCATAAGACGATTCTTCAGTAGCCTTTCGATGATTTTTGATAGCACTGGTAGTAGTGCAATTGGGCGATAATTACAAGAGTTAGTTTTTCTAGTTAGTCTAAAAGAGGTTGTATAATTTTATTCTGCTCGTTGTACAGGGTGTTATATTATAGGGTGTAAAATATCAATTTGCAATTTTCTATTTGTTACAATTTTGCAAATGGTGGTTCGTCAGTTGTTTAACCCCATCTTAATATTTTGTCAAATGTTTTTCAGGACACAAATTCGCAGATTTTTTCTAGATTGCTATGAAAAAAATAAGTTTTTAATGACAATTTGCAACCCTATTTTTTTAAAACTGACACAATGAATAGAGAAATTAAAAAAAAATATGAACACTGGCGGCTCGTGGCTAACTTTTCAGGGGGTTGACCATACATATAAACCACAAAGAGTCATCTGAAAAAATCAGACACACTAAACAATTATATACATAACAATATATTTATATTTCTACGAAAATAACGATTTACTTCTTTGTTTTCGTCTTTACTTGTTTGCTGAATTTTAAATATCGTCAAAGGTCGACTACTGGTCTTAAATCCGAGTCGTTTTTCAAGGTTCAATTCGCCAAATTAATTGAAAACGGATTATTAATATTCTAAAACACTGTGGCTACCTTTCTTTAAAACATTGATTTAAACCACAAATTCAACAAACAAAATGTAAAGTTCAAAATACAAGAGTTCTTGTATACTACTACCCCACAACTTGTTACGTTCTGGACGCGCGTTTCGCTAACCAGGTTAGCATCATCAGCGGATAATATAAACTCAGTTTATATCATCTGCTGATGCTGATATTATGTAAAAAATTTAGAAAAATTCGCTGATGGGGTGTGCAGAAGAAAAAACTGCACCCTATCTAAAGCTTTTTTGAGGTCTGCAAGATATAGAAGTATAGGTTTACTAAATTTTATCAATTTTTCAGTCATAAGATAAAGAATGCGTCTTTTGCCTTTTGTCCTTATAGATCTTCACTTTTTTCAGTTTTGTTTAATATTTTCGTTGTCACAATTAGTGTTAGTAGTTTAATAAAATTAGAATTTTTTAGTTCCCAGGTTAATTCTTATCTAGCAGATATACTTTTGGTTATAACAATATTTTGTGACAATGTTGTTAGGTTTTCTCTAGTTCGGGTCGACCATATCTCAGCATTTCATTCGGGATTTGGTCAGGGTCAAAGGATTTTCTATTTTATGTAAAAACAAAACTATTTTTCACAAAAACTTCCACTGTATTTGTTAACAAACGTAACACGTTTCTCTACACAGTAGCTTCTTCGGACGTTACATCTCGAATGAATAAACTTAAAGAGTAAACGAATATTTATATAACTAGGTGTTATACAGTGTGTCCCAGATTCGCTTCTCTATACAGGGATCTCGGCCCCTATTATACCTACAGCAAAGGTTAAATGGGGAAAGTTTTAGATTAAACTTATTGCATTTGATATCCGTCTTCCGATTTACGATCGATCAATTGTTTTTGTAAATATCGGGGAAAACCGAAAATGGCGGATTTCGTTTTTGGCCAGTATATCCAGAACGGTAAATTTGACCGCTGGCTGTCAAAATGTGACATTTTTAAGACAAATAAGATGGCGTATACGACACGTCTTCATTGTTTTCTGTTAACCCGCAACTCGCCTCAACTTTCATTTTTCTTATGGCCGCCATATCGGATTTTTCGATTTTTGGAAAGAGCCTAAAATTTCCAGTCTAGTGATATCTCACAAGTGCATTAAAGATTTTAGTATCATCGAAATATTACACTTCGCAAAGTTAGGTTTCAGTTCCAACCTATAGAAAATGGCCGGCATTCCGTATTCAAATGAAGAAAAGGTTGACATGTTAGCTCTGTACTTTCAACCATACAGAAACGCCGACGTTACCTCAGCAAGGTATTTGGAGATGTACCTCGAACGACGGCAGCCTCATAAAACCCAATTCAGGAAAATCGTAGTTAATTTAATTAACCATGGTGCCTTCGAACAACCTAGAAGTAGATACAATAATAACAATGAAAATCGAGACAGAAACATTTTACAAGCTATCAACGAAAACCCTAGTGTATCGATAAGAACTGTAGAACAGGAAACTAATGTGCCAAAATCAACAGTACAGAGAGTTTTAAAAAAAGTTTACTAGGAGATGTAATGAAAATCCTGATTTTGTAAATCATGTCTTGGGGTCCGATGAGTTCACGAATTGTGGAGTCTTTAATAGGCACAACCGTCATCATTGGGCTGTACAAAATCCCCACGAAGTGGCAGAGAGACAGATTTGGAAGTAACGTTTGGTGTAGGATCATTGGTAAATTAATCTAACCAATCTTTTTTAAATAGGCACCAAATGACGGTCAAATAATAATCTTTTTTTTTTTCGTTTAGTTCTTTAATGATACTAAAAGAGTATAATCTAATAAAAAAAAAAAGTAAAACGTTCTACTCTAGTCAGTCAACTTACTTTTTTGATATTGTATTACATTTTTATTCAATCATTTTGTATTGTAGTTTAGAAGAACCTATAAAAAAATTGTATAAATTTATTAACATTTTATCTAAATTTTCTGCAGATTTAGCTAATTCTCTAAACTTAATTTGATTGTCTGAATTTAATGATTTATTATCACCCGGGAAGCCTAGTTCTTGCGTTATGAAAAAAATACCATATTTATAGAAAGGCGTTCAGCTGTATTTCCGAATAATTTAAATTTTAAAGCGCAAGGGGTTTGTTCTTCTGATATTTTATGTTTTATTAGGGCACGGTGTACTTCTTTAAGATTTTTATATCACTGAAATTAATTGAAATTAATATGCAAATAATTTATTACGGCTATTACTATTACTTTTTAATAAAGATAATTTTTTCTTTATAATTTATAGTTTCTAGTACCACCCGGCCGACCCTGCCGCCCTTGACTGTTGGGCACTTATTTATAAATTATTAATCATTTCAGGAAATCGACTTATTGGGCCATTTTTGTTTGACTACAACCTAAACGGCCAGAGGTACCTAGAGCTTTTGCGAAACCAGGTTGTACCAGCCTTACGAGCTATTCTAACGGAAGATGAATTAAGAAGAACTTGGTTTTTCAACAAGACGGATGTCCGGCTCACAATACCATTAAAGTCAGGAACTTCTTAAGAGAGCAGTTTGACGAAAGAATAATTTCTTTAAATGGTCCAATATCTTGGCCTCCCAGATCCCCTGACCTGTCGCCCTTGGATTTCTACCTCTGGGGTCACACGAAGATTGAAATCTATGAATTTGATCCCCCCGTGACCACAGAAATCCTGAGACAAAAAGTTCTGGACATATTTAGAAATATTAACCGAAATACACTTACCAGGGTCTATACTTCTATACTAATATATAAAAACTTAAACCGCATGAGGATTTTTCAAAACTCAAATTTCAAGGGGGTGAAACCACACCTTAAATATTACAATAATTTTTATTTAAAAAACGGTCAGTTTTAGGATTTTTTAAAAATTCATACAGGGTGTTTAAAGGGGTGGAACCACCACTTAAATAATACCATATTTTTTTATTTAAAAACTGGTTAGTTTTCCGAAAAAACGCTTGACCACGTGTTTTTTGATTTATTTTTGTACATATTTTAAGATTTTAAAAAATATCGTACAATGTGTCTAAAGGGGTAAAAACCATTCCTTAAATATTATAATATATTTTATTTCAAAAACCATTAGTTATTCGGAAAATATAACAAAACAAACATAATATCCTCTATATTTTATTTTTTTACGTATTTTAAAATTTTTTAAAAACCCAGGCATGGTGTCCAAGGTGTTGAAACCACCCCTTTAATATTAAGTATATTTTTTATTTAAAAAACGGTTAGTTATTCGGAAAAAAACACTTGAACGCGTCCTTTTTATTTTATTTTATAAAATATTTTAAGATTTTTTATAAATTCGTACAGGGTTTTTGAAAAAATCGGGTCATCTAAAAATCAAGTGCGTTACCCATTACACCAAACAGAGTTTTGAAAAACTATGATCGATTCATTCTCACTACTGTCACACGACTGAATATACCACGTATCTCTTTAATTATGTCGGACTATCCTTTTTAGTTTAAACGTGTACAGTTTCCTTTAAAGATTTGCTTCGGCATGACAATTGACAAAGCTCCAGGGCAATCCTTAAGTAGACCTGGAGTAGAACTCTATGCCGCATGCTCTAGAATAAGTTCGCATAGTAGCTTGGCTATTTTACAGTTAGAGAATGCAACAACAAACGAGGTTTATAAAGAGGTACTCAAATGAGGCGATTTAAGTGCCACTTTACATCCCTTACGTTATTGTCATATACGCGAACGAAGTCGCGGGTACCCGCTAGTATAAATATAAAAATCTGGGAATTTTTAAGTAACAGCCAAAAATTTAAACTACCTAAGATTATTAAGACATATTTAATAATTTTTGTAAAATTTTATCAATTATATTAATTGAATATCCACTACTTATTGCAATCTGTTCGATTATGTTTAACTCGGTCGGAAAATTAGTTTCCCTTAGAGGTAGTGAGACTAGTCTGTGAATCGTTCTCTGAAAAGGGGATAGTTTATGTTGAATTGGATGACATGAGAAACAGTGTATGATAATCATGTTTATTATTTAAACTTTTGATGGTTAAATCTAAGAAATTTATACTGTTGTTAGATTCTAATTCAATTACACATTTTATAATAGGATGAAGGTTATTAATGTAATCGAAAAAAATATTTAATTGTCGTTCAGTTTCTATAAAACCTGCTGATAACATCATCAGCATATCTATGCCAGTATATAAAATGTTTAAAAAAAAGGGTATTGGTTGATTTGGTTATCTAAAGTGTGCATAAATATTTCAGAAAGTAAACAAACAATCAGTTAATTGTATTAAAAAACAAGAAATATTACATTTACTTACCGAATGTTTAGAACAAAACTACTTTGAATATAGTAATTATAATTTAATTAATGGGTTTCCCATAATTAAACCTTCTGTGCTAGTGTAACATGTATTATTAAAAATAACTCTTTTAGTTTCTAATAGTTTGATAGTATCTTTAGCAGGAAGACTAGGGAACAGATTAGTGACGTCAAACGAGACTAGTTTGGCGGTATTTGGTAAACGAATATTTTTAATTTTATGAATTAAATCTAACGAATTTTTAATTTGATATTTTGCTGAAAACTCTGTATATGTTCGAACAATATTTTTTAGATCTTTTATAGTATGGTGTTGAGTAAAAAACACAACTGCTCTGATAGGAAATCCCACTTTATGAAGTACAGTTAAAGAATATAATTTTAGTAACTTTTACAATTTTTAATACAAATTTTAAATTTTTGTTGAAAAAGATCTGTAAAATTATGTTTTAAAATCCGATATTTACTTAAGTTAAGAAAAATCTAATGTTTTGTTAGTGTATTATACCTTATCAATAGCAACTACAGTGTTGCCTTTTTTAGCTTTTGTAAAGATAACATTTTTAACTTATAATCTTTAATTTTCTATTCTTTTTAAAAAAATTGAAGTGTTTCTGAAGATCGAAGGACATTTTAAATTAAAAATGAATCAATTTAGATCATACGCTTATTGGATTTTTTTTTCGTTAAGGAAACTAAAAAATATACTGTAAAATTGATACTTACTTAAAAAAAATATCCTGTCTAAAATGCTCCAATTTCTAAAGCCTCGGGATTATGCTACAAAATACGTGACCATTTTAGATACCGTCTATCGTAAAACACAACCTAGACAATTAATAATTAGACTTAACAGAATATCTATCACCATTGAGAATAATTGAAAAATTAAAAGATAAACAGGATCTAACGGGCTGGAATCAATTTCTTTGAGATATGAGTTGAAAAATTAATTAGGACTGGTCGATTGACATTTGGGCTGGTTTAAATTGATTTTTGGTAGTTAATAGTCGCGAAAGAGTGATCAGTTTTAGTCATCGATGTTAATTGGAAATGGAAATTTGAAACGAGTCAGAAAAAATTTTGGTAATATTTGTAGTATGAAATTTTCTGATTCCTTCAAGCTATTTAAATAAGCTTTCTTTTGTTTTAAAGGTACATTATTAGACTTTATCCTTGGGCAGAATGTTTGACACAACTTTTCTCAGTTAAACAGCAAAATCCCAAAATTATGCTTATCATGTGTCGGATGATAACCCCAATTTTGTTTTAAAACGTCCTTTTTTAAAATCTCTGCTAACTTGTACCGTTTTTAAACTATAGAGATTTTTCTAAAGACCTAGTAGTAGTAGTAGTAGTAGTTAGGGGGAGGTCTAGAGACCTGACTGGTAGGCCTATAAGGCCTTTTCAGTCTACCCCAGCTCCTCTCTCAACCACCACCCGCCTCCAGGTGTACATCCTTGAATCTGACTGTCCTTACTATGTAAGTCTGCATATCCTTCAATGCAAGAACCTTAACTTCGTCCCTATCCTAGTGCCGAAAATATCTCGTCGCAGTCTCGCTCGCGCTTCACATCTGCACAGGAAGTGAAGCGGAGTTTCCTCCTCTTCCTGACACTCCGTGCAGATAGAATCTTCCTCAATGCCTAACATAAAGAGGTGTCTCCTCAATCGACAGTGCCCCGTTACTATTCCTACGATGGAATTTAGAACTTTCCTGTCTCGGGCTAGTAACCACTCTGTTCGGCCCTTATCAGGCTTCACAATGAAGTTTTTACTGCCTCTCGACCCCGGACTGGCCCAATTCACGTTGAAATTCATGTTGTGCCCATTCGTCGAGTGCTGTCCTTATCTGCTGCTTAGTGATGCCTAAAACTGGTTCTGGTACTACATACGGGCTGGTGGCGCCGAGTCTAGCAAACTCATCTGCCCTCTCGTTGCCCTCAATCCCACAGTGCCCTGGCACCCAAACCAATTTCACTCTTTTACGTCGCGCCAACTGCTCTAGCCTGTCACCGCATTCCTGAACCAAAACTGATCCCGCCATGGGTGAGTCGAGCGCTTTAAGTGCTGCTTGACTGTCTGAGCATATGACAATCTCTTCCTCTGCCCCCTCTATGACTTCCTTCATCGTTATTGCCATTAGAATGGCATATACCTCAGCCTGAAACACCGTTGAAAACTTCCCCATAGGGAAGCTGGACCCGGTTTGTGTAGCCTCAATATAAACTCCAGCATCAGAGGATTGCAACTGGAACTCCAGCCTGTTTCTCTCCCAGTCCTCTCTTTCGGGGATTGAGATACTATAACCCTTATGTAATCTTAGTCTGCCTGAGGGTCGCGCTACTCTGTAGGTAGATAACTCTTTCCACAATGTGGGAGATCCTTGCATGACCCACAACCTCATCTTTGGTATGCCAAGCTCCTGCGTCTCTCATTCGCAAGTGCGCTGCCATAGCCTCTTTCTTAATGAAAGTAGACAATGATGGCAGCCCTAGCAAGACATCCAATGCTGCTGACGGCGTCGTCCTCATTGCTCCAGTTATCGCTAGGCTAGCCAGTCTCTGGACTTTTGCAAGACTGGAACGAATGGTTTTCTTATCCACCGAAGGTCACCATACTATTGAGCCGTATAATATCCTGGGTCTTATGACTGCTTGGTACAACCAGTGCATAACCCTAGGACTTAGCCCCCAGGTTGTGCCTACCGCTCTACGGAGCTGCCAGAAGGTCGCTATTGACTTCCTTATCTGTCTATCGACATGAGTCTTCCAGCTCAGCTTTGCATCTACTGTGACCCCCAGGTATTTAACCTCTTTTGCCAAGGTCGGTTGTTGACCATACAATCTAGAGGCCTAAATAATTGTATGATTTTTTGTTGTAAATTTTTAAAATAAGTAAAGGAGGCTTTGAAACAAAAACGCATCGTTTGCCATCTATCACTCACAATGTTCAATAGTTTATTTAAGGTTTTGTTTTGTGGGTTTGTTACTTAAAGACGCTTTAAAATATTGTTAAAATGCCCAGATATAATGCAAACGAACTTATGGTGAGCAATCGGTATGCTAGAAAGTGCCTTATAACCAAGAATTGTGGCTGAAAGATTGCATATTAAACAAAGAGTTTTATCAAAAGCATGGCTGAAATATCAAAATACTGGTTCAGTGCAATATAACCATGAAGGAGGTGCCTCTATGACAGACAGATACAATGTACGTGAAGATCTTTCCGAGAGGACTATTACATTCACAAAAATGAAAACTCATGTCTAGGTAACAGAAAAAGTAACCAATTCTACAAAAACCATTCGAAACCGTATACGTGATGCTCATTTAAATTCCCGATAGCCCTATAGGCCTCCTCAGTTATTAGGAGATCACAGACATTCTCATTTGATTTTTGTCGAAGAACATGCTAACTGGGATTTACTAGAATGGTCATATTGTTTATTTGTAGATGAATTAAATGTTGCCCTTTATCCTGACAACCATCAGATTCGTGTATGGCGCCGAACAGGAGGGAAATACAAAAAAAACTGTTCCTTAGATCGAATTCCGTTCGGAAGTGGTTCTGTAACAGTGTGGCAAGGAATATTTACAGGTGATCGAACAGAATTAACAATGGATGTCATAAAACCAATGCTAGCTTATGGTTCTGTAGCCTGGTGGAGCAAGGGACAACAAAGTGTTGCTCAAGCCAAGTTGAGTGGACTACAGACAAGCTTGCTTGTCAATTGCAGGAGCTATTTGTTCCACTCCGACGGCGGCCATGGAACTCCTTTTGAAACTTCCACCACTTCACCTATTTGTGGAAGGGGAAACAATGAGGACAGCATACTGACTCCACCATGTCACCAGCAGCATGGTGGATAGCATGAGTCACATGGAATAATCCATGCAACATGCTGAAAATTGTAAAAAACTTCCCAGGGAGAATAAATCTGATCTACTGAAAGGAGAGTTGCGTCTACTCACAGACGGCTCTAAAACCAATAAAGGTGTAGGAGCTGGAATTCATGGGTTAAGGCCGAAGGTTGCTCTGTCAGTAAGCCTGGGCAATAACGTCTCAATATTCCAAGCTGAAGTTCATGCTATCTAGCAAAGAAAGGAACAGAGACAAGATTCGTGAGACCTGAACCAGCTTTAGGAGCAGCCCACGAAACGCCCAAGTGCACAATTTTGGACTTGGTTCAGGAAAAAGCTAATCTCTATTGGCTTGGACTGCCAGGTCTGTCCCATGCAAAGGCATTTATCACCCTTCCTACGATGAAGAGGATAACAGAAAGTCTGTTAAATATGAACAGAATTAAGCTCAAAACAGCAATAGGCCTATACACTGGCCATTGTGGTCTAAGACATCACATGCATAGGATGGGGCTTGAAGACGAATCCGAGTGCCGACTATGTATGGAGGATGACGAGACAGCCAGACATGTGCTTTGTGAATGCCCGGCAGCTGCCAGGATCAGGTTCTTTATTTTCGGTAGAGATATCCTGCTGCCTGAGGACTTGAAGAATACTTCCCCAAAGGCAATTATAAGACTCATTGAGGATTTAGAGTTGCTTGGGGAAGTGTAAACATAGGTGTAAGCCACAATAGAGCACAGAGTCGCAGTAAAGGGTCGGTTTGATCCACTCACTTTTAACCTAACCTAACCTACGGGGATCATCAATATAACAGAATGATTTGGCCCTCTCGCTCACTGGATTGTAATCCAATTGAACACATATGGGATGCTTTAAAGCGGCGTTTGTATGCTCGAGCAACACCTCCTAGAATTATTGATGAATTGGTTGAAGCAATTCATGAAGAATGGCATTTAATACCTCAAGAGTTAATAGACATTGTTAATTAAATCCAGAGGTGTACAAAAACCTTGATAATTTGAAAACGGAATAAGTTTCCAAGTATTTTTAAAAAACCAAGTTTAAAGCAAAATTGGGGCTATGATTTGACATGATAAGCATAATTTTGGGATTTGCTGTTTAACTCAGAAATGTAGTTAAATTTTGGGTAAAAAACACGTGTGTTTCAATCGCTCTGTACCAAAAAAAACTTTATTAAAATCGCTTATATGAATCAGAAAATATAATATAATAGAATATACCCTTGGTATATGACTTAAGATATAGGCAAGTGCAAAACAATTATGATTCATGTCTTATGTAAGCCACCAAAATGTAAATAATACAAATTAAAGGGAGTTCCAGAATTTAAAAAAATCTTTTTGGTACATTGAAAATCAAGCACTTTTAATAATTTTGTTTCTACCTAAATGTAACTAAGAATATGATATCAACTCGACTGTTCTTAAGAATTCACTTCATTCACTATATTAGATGTCTAAATTTTAAAGCGTCGGTGTTAGTCTCTAGACAACACGTGACTCATTTTGGATACATCGCCTATCGTAGATCACAATCTAGACAACTAATTAGACTTAATAGTATGTTATCTATCAGCCAATCGAGATTAATTACAAAATTAAAAGATAAATAGCATCTAATATCTTTCATAAGATGCTATCGGAAGCCATAGTCTAACGGGTTAGCGTCGATTTCTTTGAGATAGCGATCTGAAAAATTAATTAGGAGTTGTCTATTGACACTTGGACTGGTTCAAATTGATTTCTGGTAGTTAATAGGCGCCGAAAGGTGATCAGTTTTGGGCTTCTATGTTAATTGGCTCTTTAGAGATCGGTACTAAGTGCAGGGCAATTCATTAAAGCCTGTCATCACCTAGTTTAAATCGACTCGTATTTCATTTGTGGCTGGTAAAGTGTGTGTGATTTAGCAGGGATTGTATCTCATCATTGCCCACATACGTGTAACTGGTTGAAGTTAGCGATATTAAATTGAACAGAAATAAGTGTATTGAATAAAACTAGCCGTTATTGGATGGAAGTCCATTATAACCGAGTAAATGAAAACACATTAAAATTTTCACTTAATTTATTTTACAAAAAGTAATTTAAAATTTAAAAAGAAAATGTAGCACAAACTGAAAGTATTAAATTACATTCTAGAACTGGGATGTTCTGGATTTTTCGTTATACCCTAATAAAGATGTATCAATGGTGAACTAATTGGGTCTAATTGATGGTTATTAACAGCTCTCACATATAGCGCATATATCCCAAAGTAGGTGAGTCCTATCGAAATTTTCCAAGAGACGTTTTTCATAGGAAATATCTAGGAGAACAAAAACCTAAGTGCATCTATGTCGGAAAAATGATGAGAAAATAGAAATTTTTAGAAAAACTGAAACTTTTCGAAAAAATCATAAAAAATTAATGGTTTTAGTAATTTTTTCTTTTTTGTAAAACAACTTCGGAAAACTGGAAAGTGCTTAAAAAGCTTCACAAAATGAACTATTTAGGAAGGGTTTGGCATTATATACAGAAGGTGCACTAACGAGGTGAAAGTTTTTTAAGATCATCCTGTATTACAAGGGAACTAATATATCTAAGCCCGTAGGGTATTTTTTTACGAAACAAGATATTTTGAGGTAGAACAAATTTCGAGTTCATAATTTGAACGGTTAAATTACTGCAGTTTTTTAAAGTTGATAATTTAAATTCCAACTTTAACCTCATTTCGCCGTTTACTGCAAATAGTAATCGAAATTTCCAGACCCGCGGATGTAACCGTAACCGGATGTATCGGATTAGCGGACGTTAATCAAAAATAGCCGTCAAGGTTATGATAATAGTAAAATAGGCTCGAAAATAAGTGTGTAGGACTAGACACCTATAAGGTCACGTACACGACTAATATACGCACCCAGAGTCCACAGGGACAACCTGACATATTACTTGTTACTTTTATGTTTATTTATTTCTATACTTTCCAGTAAATTAAGTTTTTTACTTTTTCGTTCTACATGTAAAATTTCAAAATTCGTATCAAAAGTATGGTTTTCGTGAACTAAATATTTAGAGTAACTGGAATTATCTTTATGCTTAGGTTACACAAATTAACTTGTAAACACCCTGTTTATTTTTTTTTTGGCTTTTAGTCTTATTATATATCTATCAAGGTTAAGGTTAGTCCTAAAAGCAACAAATGCGCCTTTACTTTAAAAAAACTGAACAACATTTGATGTTATTTTTCGTGTTTAAGTGAAATAATAGAATTGAGTATTTTCCTTGAATTATTGGGATAAAAGCGTTATTAACATACGCGTGTGGAAGTTGCAACCATACAAGTATGTTAATAACGATGTATCACACACCGGCCACAGCTTTAAAAGATCTTCTACATAGCTATTAGCTATAGAGGACACTGGAGTGGATATTTTGACCGTAAAGAGGCATGGAGGTCAAATACAGTTGCAGAAAAAAACATTGAGGCTTCGGAAAAAAACAAAAAGAGGACTGCTTTCAGTATACTCGGAAATAAGAAAAATGAAGCAACTATTATTAAAAAACTGAACATATACAATGCAAGTTCATCGCAAGTTAAGTCAAATTCATCAAGTCTATCTGGTATTAATTTAAATAACTGCAATAGTTGTGTAATTAATATTTACAATAAATAGTTTGTAATGCTATATTTGAAACAAAAATAAATCTATTTTCTTTAATTCTGTTTTAATTTTAATATTAGTAGATAGCATAACCGTGCTAGTGCGGTAATATCTAACATTACCTACCTAAAATCAGTGCGGTAATGGCTTTTTATTTCACAATCCTAGATAAGCTAACTCTAAATTTTTCAGCAAATTTGTGACGCACCGATTTACATGACATTTTTTTTTGAATGATTGTCTGGTGACTGAGAACTTTCAACACTATTTTTTGTATTGTAAATATATACAGGGTGTTTCGAAAAATCAGGTCACTGATTAATCACGATTCTGCTCAAACCGCTTGACGTAAAGAGCTGCATATTGGCACACGTGCTGATAGTAGGATACAAAGGTTCGACAAGAAGGAATTTTTCGAAACTCAGATTTCAAGGGGGTGAAACCGAAAATGAAAATATTATATTTTTTATTTAAAGAAACGATCGTTTTTTTGGAAAAACGCTTAAACTCGTGTATTTTATTTGATTATTTTACATATTTTAAATTTTCTTAAAAATATATATAGGATGTTTCAAAAAAATTAGGTGTCTCATTAATATTTCTAATATTTATATATTTCCAAGTATTCTGCACCACACATTTACTGTTACCCTTCTTTGAAACCTAACTTCTCTTACAAATTATGGGTTCTATTACGCCCAGTGCCTAAAGTTTTGCTGGTTTGGTAAACGACTTGAAAAAAAGCTCTATCATTTTAAAATCAGGTTAGCAAGAAACTACAGCATTGGAGCCTCTGATCTTTATGCTGCTGAGAGAGTTTTTGGAATTAGTGAAATTTGTAGGGATTGAATTTATATTTTTTTTAAACATACGCACGCTTTCGCGCGAAAATCCCCTTCATTGGACAAAGAAGTTTCTACTTATCCTTCTCTTTCTTTGCAAATTTGCAAATCTTGTAAAATGAAAATGAATTGGCGCGTCTGCATGCGGCTAGATTTTGGTTATCTTCAAAAAATAAACGAAGTATTTCTTGTTTCTGTTCTGTCGAATATACCATTTTACCAGCAAAAATCACTCGGTAACTGTATTGTTATAAAGTGATATACACAAAAACGTCACACGTCACTGTTTTTTCTTTTCGAAAGCCTATTTCCTTTGTTAGGAGTAAATTAATTAATAAACACATCATTTTAGTTTTAAATTCGTATGTTTCAAAAACTATTAAATATAGAGGTAATTAATGGAATGTTTTTAAAAAGCTCTTTTAATGATCCTTCCAACACCAGAAAAATATATAGGGTGTTCCATTTAAAAATTTATACTTTTTGCTCCACCGTGTACATTTTAATTTTTTTTTAATCCAAGTGCGGATTCGAAACCTACGAGAAATTTTCTATAAGGTAGTATTTTTGTTTCTTATGTACGATAAATATTAAAAAAGTTACGGCGAGATGTTACTTTATAACTTGTCACCGAGTACATATCTAAGAAAAATACAACACAACAAATTGACAACCTCGTCCTTTTTTGAACTCGGTTAAAGATTGAGATAGTTCTAATAGATTACTAAGTTTGGTGTACCCTGTATATTAGTATCTATATTTAGATGCTTTCTCAGTTAAGTTTTAATGATTTATAGCTAATAAAAAAGCTACCCCGTTAATTTGTCAAACACCAAAACTATTTAAATTGTATCACACCCCACATTCTTCAATATGTCACGTCTCATTCCCAAAAGGAAGCACCCGAGGTCTACATCTGCTAGTCATAACTCATCATCGTCTACTAAAAACTGAAATGCTAACGAGCACGTGCAAAAATGTATAATTTTACATCCCATTCGACATAGGGTCTGTTGTAACAATTTTGTGCAACATTTAATTTTGACGTGTACGATCTCGGCCCACCCTTTACGAGGGGATGATGACAGGGAGCTTATTATTGCCCATAAAATGCACCCGTATAGTGATCGGTGTTTCCGGTAGGTGGGGCGCGTGGCCTGTATCGTCCAGGTGGTTTAAAAAGATTTTTTTAATTTCGGGGGTTGTTGGCCTTTGTGATGTAGGGCCATATTCATATTAACGCACTGGGGAAAACGATTGTGACTGGATGAATTCGATATTAGTATAATGTATAAAAATACGTATAGTGGATCTTTCAAAAAAACATGTGCTCGTAGGAAAACCAACATAAGCGAAATGTCTAGGAAACGAAAATATATTTTACTAATAAAAAAGTGTGATCAGCTTCACCAAGGACGGGCGTGAGGGCTGCAATTTAAAAAAAAAATGTGCGTTGCCAATTTTTTTACATTTTTTTGGCACATTTATGTGCACTGGTTCAGCCCGATCCGTATTAAAGCTGTTTTTTGAGAGATTTTTTTTAAATGCAGCAGTACAGGGTGTCTGATTATAATTTAAATGGTACCCTAGAGACTTTATTATATGAGATATCAAAAAACTTTAAATACAGAAGTTTTTTCATTTTATCGGAATCGTTAGAATTTATAAGAAAAACAAGCAAAAGACGATCGGAAAGTTAACAAATGAGCATCAGCTTCGTTATTTTAAATGGGACACTCGATATATGTTGCGTTATCTTTAAAGGTCCTTTCTTTCTGGTTTCAAAAATATATAATTTGCCCATATTTTGTTAAGTAAGTAAAAATCCACTATTCTCTGGAATTCATGCAATATCCAAATAGTGGGCTTTGATTTCAATTGTTTTTCTTACTATGTTCGCTAATGTCAAATTTCGTGCAAGAAGAAGTTGATATAATGGTGTTTTCCGATGTGGTAAAAGTATTTATAATAAACATGGGGTTATAATTGTTAATAATTAAGTTACGTAAAATTTGGCAGAATTGCCAAATAATAGAGCTCCTTGTAAAATATTTTTTATATATATAATATACAGATATACATTTTGAAGAAACAAAAAAAAAACTTTCGAGCTCACATTCATTTTCATGCAACTTGCGAATAGTAGGATTTGATTTCAATTAAATTTTAATTACTTCACAGTTGTGAAAATGTTCTTAAAATTTGCGCGTAACGAAGTGGTAGATATAGTCGAGAGGTATGTACTTCGTTTAAACTTATGATCCCTTCTAAAATTTTGCGACGCAATTCATTTATATTTTGTGGTCTATTTTCATATATTTATTTTTTAAAAAGCCCCATAAAAAGAAATCTAAAAGGGAAAGATCAGGATTGTTTGCAGGCCAAAGAATATGTCCTTGCCTTCCAATCCACAAATTAAATGTATCGTTAAGGTAATCTTTTATTAGTGCATTATTGTGGGCTGGAGCTCCATCTTGCTTAGGGGTTCGCGCGATCACGAGACTAGAGACTTGAAAAAGTATTTCGAGACCGAGAGCAAGACTTGGTGTTCGAGACCGATACCGAGACTTACCTATCTCAAAGTGAAGTAGCCAAATAACTAATGTTCGTAAATTATTAGTTTTGACAAAATAATACCAAAAATATATGTTTGGGGGCAAATTAATGGATGCAAAAAATAATTTTTCTATAATCAATTATATTATACTAGCATTGTATATATTCTTACAACAATGATACTAGTGAAATAGTAATTTAAAAAACGATATAAATAACCATAAAAAGAGAATTTCCCAAATTTAGAAATTCTAGTAGCCAAATTCCACTTTGCATGTCGAAAACCGTAAATTGCTACACTGTTCTCAAAGAGAGGCACTTTATCACAACTATACTAAATAGGATTTTGATATTGTGATCTTTATAAATTTATAGTCGGTTTTTATGTTTAATTATTGAAAATAAATAAAATCCAAAAATTTTTAGTTTTTTGGTTCAATATAAATTTTGAAAAATCAAGAATAACTAATAGACTGTAACAACTAAAAACATCGTAATATCATATTCTTATATAGTATAGATACGGTAAAGACTCCAACAGATAAAGTAAATGTGGTGACTTTTTTTTTTAAATTTTCGACTCAAAATAAACAAAAAATTGTTAAAAAAAATCAGTGAAAATTTTTCTTAACATTTTCTTCTTTAATCGCTTCGATGGCTTGCTAATTAAAGAAGGTACGTGTTTTATAGAACAATATTTTTGTATTGATTTTGTTTGTATTTGCAAATAATGGACGATATAAAATTTTTAACTATATGTGTATAATAAAAATAATATATATACATACGGATAAGATTTTCAACAAACAAAACACAGTAGAATTTGGCTTAGGATTTTAAATAGATAATCAATAAAGCTAATTCAGCTATAACGCTTAAAAAATAACGAACTGTTCTAATAACAAAGTAAAAATTTAACTTTCTAAACATACATTATAAGCACATTTTTAGATTTTATTTCAACCTATATACTAAAAATCGATAAAAATACGCTCTCACACATCTTGATAAAGATGATAAAGATGTGTGAGAGCGCATTTTTATCGATTTTTAGTATCTACTCTCCGCATGATGGTGCTAGTGCATGCTTTTTAAATTACCTACGAGTTCGCAGCCGGAAATCACCGGAGCCCCGATAGGTTGTGCTAAATGTTACATTTAACTTGTAGTACTGATTCAGTATGATAGACGTTTCGTTTTCGATTTTGTCATATCGAGCAATCTGTTATTTCAGATCTCTCTGGGTACAAGCCTGCCTGATGAGGGTAGAGGCCCAGAAATCATGATCGCAGGAGGGTACCCTGTGACATAATCGAAAGCAATTCTTCTTGTAGGCCGTTTTGCACCTGCAGAAATTATATATTTCTGCTATTATACATTCAACCTATATAATAAACCTAAAAATATTATTTTCAAGTTACTTTTATACCATGAATGAATACATAATAAGCATTTGTTTGAAGTTTCATTTAACATGCTTCTTAGTTTTGTAATAATTAACCCCGCTTGTGAAAATAAACGCTCTACTGCTACGGAGGCCGGTTGTATAGAGAAAAGATCTTTTGCCATTTTGGCTAAATTTGGAAATTGTTTAACGTGTGCTTTCCACCATTCTAAAATATCTGTACCCTTTGGAGCGCGCTTTAATTGTAAATATATTTTTACTTCTTTTCTCCAATTTTCGAAATCACTTTTTTTTCAAACAGTGATGTATAATCGATGTTATAGTTATCATCGCTTGAAGAACTTGATATTACTGGTGATTCAGCAGGCACAATATAATATTTACCTCTGTACATTTTCTCAAAAAGGCTATAGATTGATCTTTCAGGCGAAAAATTGAACAAGTAGATATTTGTTTAATAAATAAATTTACTTTTAAAATCTATTCCACTTTTAAAATCTATAGTTAATTTACCAAATAACAAAAATAGTTGATTCACAAGTAGTATTATGATTTTTGCCGATTTTTTCATAGCCGCCTTTGTGCAAGCACAACGTGCAGACACCTAAGAACGGTCCTGGTTAAGAAAGTAAATACGCATCAAAGTAATAAAATTTTGGTTCAAAATAGCAAAGTTTACAGAATACCTAAGGGTGCTTTACTTGGCCATCGATCGTTTTCTACCTATTGAATTATAACGTCTGTCCCTAGAATGCCCAGCACGTTGCTTCCATGAGTTCGGCAGCATTATACAGTGTGTCCTTATTTGGGGTTTAATATATCTTATTCCATTTGTATATCTTTCAAAATGTCAAATAATTGTTGTTCTGTGGATGGTTGTTTAAGTAACTCTAGTGATGTGTAGCCTTTCTGTTGATGTCCAAAGAACAAGGGATATGTGACATTTATTTTGATATACTTACTATTGTCCGTATATCTTCCTTTACCGATTCCATCTGTTGGCAACATCATTTCAGATTATAGATTTTTGAAATAATTTTTTATATAAATATACCTACATTTTTTCTACTTTACTGAAATGTTCAAACATTGGGTTTTTTTACATTAAATTTTTAAGATTGGAAAAACTCTAAATAACATCTCGGCGAACAATTATTATTTTTAAAATTTGGTTTTCGAGACCACCGAGACTTTCGAGATCAATACCGAGACTAAGTAGGTCTTGGTCTCGGAAAATGTTTACCGAGACTGATTCAGTCTCTGTCTCAGTCTCGCGAACCCCTAAATCTTGCTGCCAAATTAACTGGTTGTATGTCCAAGTAGAAAGGTTTTCTAAGTAGTTCTCTATTTCGTTCGTTAACAAATCCGTATATTTTTGGCCGTTTAATGTATCATCAATTATAATGGTGCCTTGGATAAAATAATAGTACTTGAAAATCATCTTCTTCTGAATAGCTTTTCTTATCTTCCAATTTTTTTACTATATTCATAGCTTTTCTTTTCTTCCAATTTTTATACTATATTCAATATTTTTGCCTTACATGGAGCAGTATTATTTGGAATTTCTTCTAAATATCTATGACGCATCTCAGTTAAATTATGATATCTATAATATATTTTTATAATAAATACTTTTTCCACATCGGAAAACACCATTATATCAACTTTCTCTTGCACCAAAATTTGACATTAGCGGCCATAATAAAAAAACCAATTGCAATCAAAACCCACTATTCGCATATTGCATGAATTCTAGAGTATAGTGCGTTTACCAATTTACAATTAAGTATTGTAAAAACTACTTCTCAAAATATAGGCAAAGTATATAGTTTTGAAATCAGAAAGAATCTTTAAACATAACGCAAAATATACCGGGTGGCCCATTTAAAATAACAAATTTGATGCTCATTTGTTAACTTTCCGATCGTCTTATGTTTGTTTTTCTTATACATTCTAACGATACTGATAAAACCAAAGAACTTTTGCATTTAAAGTTTTTTGATATCTCAGATAATAAAGTCTCTAGGGTACCGTCTAAATTATCTCCAGATACCCTGTACATATAAATCAAATCTTGGACACAGTGTACATTCGATTAAGAAGTAATTTTATTTTAGTATGTTTTGTATTTTTTTTTCATTTTTAATAATTTAAACTAATCACAAAATTTTGAATAAGTTCAAAAACACGTTGTCCAACGATTCTGTTTCTAAATATTGAATAAATTTCTTTAAAAGTTGCCATCGTTCAGCTTAAATAACCGAGGAGCAATGAGCCCGTTTGTATAGAATAAAAAACATATTACACTCTCAACTCGCATGATATAGGGCACTTAAATCGAAAAAGCGATTTATATTCCATTATTTCTGACGACATCTTTCGCTATTCTTAACGGCCCTCAAATAGGAAAACTTTCAAATATGGGTTAAGCGTGTATTAGAAAAGTTCTCTATAACTTTTAACTTGTCGTTACAGGCTGTCATAAAACCGAAACGGGTTATTTAGTGCGGTACAGTTTATTTGCGAATTTTATGTGTTGATAACAAAATCAAGTGTGAAAAATCGGATTTTACGTTAACTACTGTTTTATTTAAACCTCGTAACGAGCATGGAATATTCCTTGGCATGAAACAGAACATAGGGATCTTGAAATATACAAAGTGTCCCCGATTCGACTTATTTACTTTTCAACTTTTTTTCAGTTACAACATTCCATTCTCTGCAGAGGCTCCAACTTTTTATATTATTTATTTACTTTTTTTAACTAAAATGTGATGCAACATATTTTTTTCACTTATATACAGTGGCGGCTATTCAGGTGAAGTAGGTGAAGTGCTACTTCACCAAGAAAAATAAACAAGCAAACATCTAACTATATTTATTATATGCCTCTTAAAATTTAAGTTTTTACGTTTATTTATTCACCTAATTGGCAAAAAATAAACTGTACACTGTGTCCCAGATTGCTTGTAATCACAGGGTTTCTCGGTAACCAGCAGAGATAGAACTTTGCGGTTTTCGCGACTCTGTGTCAATTTTTCGAGAAACTTTGAATGTCGCAAACAGAATTGTGCCAGATTATTTCGTTCCCGAGATACAGAGTGAAATAGAAATTTTGCGCTTTTGGGGGTGGTATCATATTTCGGACACCCTGTCAGATAAAGAAAAGGTAAAAACTGCTATGGATAGACATTTTTACGTAGAGTCCAGTGCCGTAGTCGAAATTTTTTTTAGACAAACCGTTTTTGAGATATAGTCCAAACTTAGTATTTTTTAAATGGGACACCCTGTATTTTTTAATTCCAAAAAATTTGCCTTTTTTTTTCTCTTTAAAATGATGTATCACGCTATGCACCTTTGACGTAAACTAAGCCTTATAAACGCAATATCAAAAAAGAAAAACGTAAGTTGGCCATGGAAATATGGCATGGAAACAAAAATCAAAACTATTTGTTTCTTAAATATATCAAATATTGCCGTGTTTATCCTCTTATCATACGAGTTACCAATAATTCTAACAGGTAAATTAACAGATATTAAGAAGAAATGAATAATTTTGAAAATAGTCATAAGTATGATATGATGGTTTGTTTTATTGAATGTCATGAAAACAGTGATCAAGCATCTGATTTATATTTTAACAGGTAAGCACCAAGCGCTTAAATTATTATGAACTTCCTTTCAAAATTTTGTTTCAATTCCACTTTGAGTTATGGACTATTTCCAAAAGCTTTTTTTATATCGTAGTAATAACAAGGCAATTTTTCGCCGAATTAAATTAAGTTTAATTAATGATGGATCATTTTCAAAGCACAGGGCTAAAACATATAATAAACGAAATCACGAGAACAATGAGATTGTTGTAAACAGTGGGGGTGTCAAAATCACAAACGCAAAGGATATTAAGAAAACATAAATATAAGCCTTATAAAGTAAATGTAGTACAACAATTGCATCCTGGAGATGCAGAAAGGCGTCTAAATTTTTGTAACTGGTATCTTCAAAAAACCCAAAATGACCCTGACTTCGGTAGCAAGGTTATATCGTCCGACGAAGCCTATATAAGTTGTAGTGGTATTTTTAACAGGCATAATAACAGGCACTGGTATACGGAAAACCAATTTTTAACAAGAGAACGTCAGCAGCAAGGAAGGTTTGGGTTTAGCGTCGCTTGCTTTATATTGGGAACAAAGATTACATTCCATATTTACAATAATAATTTAACAGCAGATAGATATCTAGCAATTTTAAATCAAATACTACCGGATTTATTGGATAACTTGCCACTAGTAAATCTGCACAATATTTACTTTCAGCAGGACGGTGCTCCTGCCCACAATGCGCAAATTATAAGGCCATTTCTATTTGAAAATTTTCACGATCGCTGGATTGGTACAAATGGACCAGGAAGGTGGCCTGCTAGGTCGCCAGACCTCTCAATATTAGATTTTTTCGTTTGGTCTTACTTAAAAAACAAAATTTACCTGAATCCAGTCAATACGATGGAGCAGCTGCAAAATGCAACCATTCAGGCATTTAGATCATTGGAAGATAGACCTATAATAATGATGAATGCTCTAAGAAGAATTCGCACTGTGTGCTAATTATGTGTTCGTGAGGGGGGCGGCCATTTTGAACAGTTTTTCTAGTTATGTAGAATTTGTTTAGTATTGTGATTAAGTTTATCAAGATTATTAAGTTTATTATTTCATAGTAAAAAAATGGTTATTAATTTTTTATGTTGTTTAATTTTGCTTCTGGACACTTTTAATATCTACCCATATTGCCATGGCCAACTTACGTTTTTCTTTTAATATAGCGTTTATAAGGTTTAGTTCAAAAGTGCTTAGTGTGATACATCATTTTAAAGGGAAAAAAAGGCGAATTTTTTGGAATAAAAAAATACAGGGTGTCCCATTTAAAAATACTAAGTTTGGGCTATATCTCAAAAACGGATTGTCTAAAAATTTGTGCGACTACAACACTGGATTTTACGTAAAAATATCTATCCATAGCAGTTTTTACCTTTTCTCTATCTGATAGGGTGCCCGAAATATGATACCACCCCCAAAAGCGCAAAATCTCTATTTCACCCTGTATCTCGGGAACGAAACGATGTGGCACAATTCTGTTTGCGGCATTCAAAGTTTCTCAAAAAAGTGACACAGGGTCGCGAAAACCGCAAAGTTATATCTCTGCTGGTTTCCGAGAAACCCTGTGATTACAAGCAATCTGGGACACAGTGTACATCTAGAATAAATATTTTACTTGACCGTTGGCGGCATGTCTTTTTAAAACTTTCAATCGAACTTTATTATAACTATAGCAGTTAGTAGTTCCTACTACGTTGCCGTGACAACGCGTTCGCGATGACGTCGAGCACATGGAAGTAATGTTAACCAGCGCCATACAATGCTCTCGGTAAATTGCTAACGCAGTACACTACACCCACTTGTCGTTCAGTTTAGAGTGGTTGTTTACTTTTACTTTGCAGTTTACTTGACTGTTTTGTGTTATATTTATTTATGGTGTTGTTACGACTTTATTTGGTGTCGGGTTTATTAATTTACATTATTGATGAATCCGATCACGGATGTGGTTTGCATTTTTCTGGAAACTCCTTTTAATCGATGGAAGGAACAAGATCAGAGTTTTAATCGTCATCCTGGTTTTCGGAGTACAAATGGTTATGTAGTAGTCAAATATTACAGAAATTGTTTTGCTGGCCTTATTTACTAGTTTCCAATAAATATTCAGTGTGGAATGAGAAAGGATTTGCAGGTATGTTAAATATATGAGGGTCTTTACATAAACATGAAGACTCGGCGGAGCATTTAAAACGCGAATTAATGCTAAAAACATTTGTAAAAAATCAAAGCACTATAGCTGACACTTTAAAAGAAAATGCTAAACTATATAAAATACATATTAACGAAAACGTCCGATTAAATAGACTATTTATGTGTTTGGTAATTGACGCAGTTTTGTACCTTGCAAAACAGGAGTTAGTCTTTCGCGGCCATGATGAAAGCAGCGAGTCAATAAATAGGGGAAATTTTAAAAAGCTGTTAGGTTTATTAATATCGAGAAGTTCGCACGAACTAAAAGATCATCACGAAAAAATTAAAAATGTTTTTACTGGTGACTCGAAAACTATTCAGAACGAAATAATTAATGCATTTCTGATTATTTAAATGATCATGTAAAAAATGAAATAATGAACACACAGTTTTTTTCTGTTCAAGTGGATGACACCACTGATATTACGCAAATCTCCCAGTGCTCCACAATTTTAAGATACGTTAATTCAGAGGTTCGAGAGATTCTTAGGATTTTATAATGTCAGCTCCGATAGAACGTCGAAGAATTTATATTTTCTATTGAATCAAATTTTGGACCAATTTGACTTTAAACATAAATTAATAGGGCAATGTTACGATGGCGCAAGTGTGATGTCTGGCCATCTAAATGGCCTTCAAAAAAAAAAAAAGAAAAGCGCCGCACGCTGAATTTGTCCATTGTCTTGCGCATCGTCTTAACCTTATGATGCAGCAAAGTTTAAAAATATTTCTAAATGTCGAATTTTTTTGCAAGTCTTAGTGGTATTCCCTCATTTTTTCATCACTCAGCCAAACGAACGTATGCTCTTACATCTGCATCTACGAAGCGTATACCAACAATTACAGAAACTCGTTGGTCTTCAAATTCGAAGTTAGTACATGTGATTGTTCAAGACTGGAATAAATTAAAAGACGTCTTTGAATTTATTACAAACTGTGACAAATCTGATGAAAAATCAATCCGTCTTGCGAGAGGATTTTTAGGTGAGATGAACGATTTTGAATTCACGTTTCTGGCATTAGTATTTAATGACATTTTTTCATTCATTCAAAAAAATCGCTTGACATTCATTTTTGCATATCCAATATAAAACGCTGTCGTGAGGCGCTCTGTAAAAAAAGAAATGAACATTTTTTTAATATCATGTTTGATAAAGCCAATTCTATTACAGAAATAAATGATTACAAACGTGAGCTTGCTAAGCTTTCACCTGAAGAAATTAGGGCTAAGTATAGAATCCTTTTTTATGAAATATTTGACCATATTTTAATGAAAATGACACTAAAATTTCAAGACTGTGAAAAACTTACATTTTTATGTTTGGCAGATTCTGATAAATTTTCCGAATATAGTTTACATTTTCCGACTGGCCCGTTTGAAAAGGTGTTACAGTTATATGGGGAAATATTTTCAAAAAGTCAACGACTTAAAAATGAGCTTGGTCTTATTTTTGCCTATGACAGTAATTGGAATATATCGCTGCAAGAGCAAGTGAAAAAAATTAATGAAAATAAAGATATTTTAACCAAAGCGTATAAAGTGGTTTCCCTTATTTTGACAATACCGTCGACAAGTGCTTCAGTGGAAAGAAGTTTTTCTTGCCTCAAGTGTGTAAAAACTTATTTAGAAATATATATATATATATATATATATATATATATATATATATATATATATATATATTGGCAATAAAAAAACAGGTTGAGAGTCAGTATTGGTCCAGGATCAGTTCTTACTATTGGACCCAGATAAATTTCATATATTGGAGGTATATTGTGGAACAACATTGGCTCTAAACAGGATGCCAATATTGGCTTACAATAATGGGATAATATTTAAATAATCTGACGAAAACTTTCTTGGTCCCATATGAACTAGCCAATATTGGACCAATAAATATGTGCTGCATGGGCGTGTTTAACGCAAACATATATATTTAATGGAAACTTTTCACAGTAATATGCTAAATAAAAAAATGCAAATCCATTTTCAACAAAAAAGAAATCGTATCTCTGGAAAGAAGATTACGGTAATTACGAAAAATCTATAAAATTACTCTTTTATATTTTCATCTCAAACCGTAAAAATCCAATTAGGAAATTAATTACATTTTTTTAGTTAAAAAATAATTACCAAACATTTTCGATCATTTTACATCACTTCATTTTGTATCTTCTCTACCCCTATCATCTGATACTACATATAAAATTCATATCTCGTTTCAAAACCAGTTAAGCAATCATTTCAAAAAGTTAATATTTATCAAAATCCCCGTTTTAATTTTTGCCACAGACAGCGTTTGAAAATGGGGTAAAAACCTAAGGTGGGCGACTCAAGTATTGACCAGTTTACTTAAAGCCCCTTTAAAGGATATTATATAAATACCACCGACCAACTGTGAACTGTAATGTTCAAATAAAAGCACCGAAATACTCTAATAAAATTCCCTCTACCGCAATAAATTACGTTTACAGCGGAAAAAAATCGAAAACGTAATTATAAAATTACACTTCCAAGAGTTATATTTCATTAAGGAGAAACGCCGTCCAAGGACTATTCGTCTCGTAGCAGATTCTTTAAAAGTCTAGATTACCGCAATTTTCGTTCTTAATTATTCGGAGTTCAGAGATAACACTCTTTTTCCTTTTCCTTCTCTCGTGATGTTTTCGGTAATTATTTTACCCTTGATTTAACATGACCACATAATTTATTTTTATAAACACTATCGGACAAAAGTAAAGCAACAAATTATTCCAAGTAGACAAATTGTGGTAATTTTTGCAAATTCAAAGCGGCTTCTAAAACAGTCTTTTAGGTAAACTTCTTAGTTGGCCATGATTGAATATCATGACATACCTAACATATCGTTTGTTTTATTTGCGACAGTTTATGATATTGTAGTACGACCAAAGTAAAGCAATAAAACAGTACTTTAAATTTCAGTGCAGTAAAAATTAAGGAGTTTCTCAATTCGACCTGTAAGTTTCTTCGCGCATATTGTCTAAACGGCTTGGCCGATTTTGATGAGTCAAACGCCAAATTTTCGAGGACGTTGCTCTGGTGTTCCCATATGATTTGAAATTTGTTTACCTGTTTTTTTTATAATAATAATATTTATCTACGTCCGTGAGTTAAGCAGCTTTTAACGTACTCATTTTGCGTGAGTTGATGACCGTACGTATTTTCGCTCATTCATTCTTTTTTAATTTGAAGTTTGTAATATAGAGAAAGCGTAAAAGATTTTTATAAATTATTTTATTAACAACTATAAAACATCAAAAATTATTTATTATAAATATTAATAGTACAATCTTTGCAATATTTCAAACAAATTCGTGACGAAGCTTCGTTTGCTAGTGTTCAATGCATTGTTTTTATTATTTAAACTGGTTGTCTGATGGCTTTGTTTCATTTTTTTTTCGGGTCTCGTATAAAGTTTCTCCCGTTTCATCCAGAATTTTGGATGCAATTTTTTTAATTTTCTACAGAATTTTCAATGTAGCTTTGGGCAAACGTGCCCATTATTTTCACAATGGAAATACTCTCCCAATAATAAAAAAAATATTCGGAAAGCCCTAATACGTATTTTTTAATAGCCTAATTAGAACCTTTTATATTGGCAAGTGAACAATTTTATTGTGGGGCGGCTAAAATGGGTCCATTTTACAACGGAAAAATTACCTAGACTGGGTTGTTTACAACATTAGACATAAAATGAACGTTAAAGATCACTCTTCTGTTGAGTTTCGAATTAAGTGGTTCTCTGTGTATCGATAAGCAAGTGTATGTGAAGACGAGAGAAGTTGCAAAATTTCTCCTGACAAATTTTGTTATATTTGTGGAGAATTTCTGGTGGAATCACAAGCCAGGCCATTTTACGAAAATGTAAGCGCAAGATAAGCGATGGCCTCCCCATGTATGCTGTGTTAGTTATGGTGTATCATTGGTGCAGTGGATGAAAGGAAAGAGAAAAAGTATGCCTTTTGTAGTTCCAATGATATGGCGAGAACCCACCAATCATTCTGACGATTGTTATCTTTGCCTGATAAAGACTGAAGGTTATTCCAAAAAGGGAAAGCACAATATAGAATATCCAAATTTGCAATCTGCCATACGACCTGTTCCTCATAATGCAAATTTGCCAGTGCCGATTGCGCCTTTAAATTGGCAAGTTATTGATTTGGGAGAAAATGGAGATAAAGCACCATCAGGCAGCTCAGAAGAATAGTGCACCGATCCCACTTTTACTACAGGTCCCAGTTCAAAGTTAATTAAATGATTTAGTACGTGATTTGGGGTTATCCAAGCCACAGTCGGAACTTCTGGGTTCCCGTCTTAAGGAATGGAATTTATTGGCCAAAGAAACAAAAATTAAGAATTTCAGAAAAAGAAATGCTATGTTTTCTGAATTCTACGGTATAGAAAATTCATTGTGCACGTGTACTGTAATAGACAGTTTAATGCCGGAACTTGATATTGAACGTTCTCCCCGTGAGTGGCGCTTATTCATAGACTCATCTAAATATAGCTTAAAAGCTGTGTTATTGCATATTGGAAATTTAAAACCCTCTATACCAGTTGCCCATTCAGTTGCAGTGAAAGAAAATTATGAAAATATGTGCACTATTTTGGATAAAATAAACTACACTAGGTATAAACGGCATATATGTGGGGACTTAAAAGTTATAGCGATTTTAGTGGGACTTCAGGGGGGACTTACAAAATATTGCTGTTTTCTTTGTTTATGGGACAGTCGAGCAATAAATCAGCATTATGTAACAGAAGTTTGGCCAGAAAGAAGCGAATTTCAACCGGAATCTAAAAATGTTAAATTTATACCTCTTGTTGATCCCAAAAATGTCCTTTTGCCTCCTCTTCACATTAAACTTGGGCTGATGAAAAACTTTGTGTTGGCTTTGAATAAAGATGGTGATGGATTTAAATACCTAAGACAAGTCTTTCCCCAGTTAAGTGATGCCAAATTAAAAGAAGGCATTTTTATTGGGCCACAAATCAGAAAATTGCTGGACGATGTCAATTTTACGGAAAAGCTTATCAGGTAGGAACTCAGAGCATATAATTCATTTGTTAATGTACTAAGAGGATTTTTAGGCAACAATATGAATGAACATTTGTAACAATCATTTTGAAAATGATTATTACAACGATCAAGTTCTTAATTATCACCTATTTATTCACAAAATATCTGATATTTTTGTTTCTTTTAAGACAGTCAAATATATAAAATACAAACCAATAATTATCGTAAATAATAAAGCAACGACGCGACAAGTCCCTAATGTTAATAAAATCCGAGATCGTTGTTTGGCGGACACCTTACTGCAGGCAACCCGTTATACCCTATGTTTTATTTCCAAATTATGTCAGGGGTTTCAAAGTCTGAGGTTATATCAGCTGATTTTGTCTCGTTAGTGGTGATCGGTGGTGGTGTTCCGTAGCAAAGGGAGATATTTTGAGAATTTTCGGGATGATAAGATGATTTTTTAATGTCTGTCGAGGGTTTCTGTCATCGAGAGTACTAGGTTGGTACCATGTACCGGAACAGGATACATAATTTTTTTCGCTATGTTAGGACTATAAAACCTTTGGACCGAACAAAGAGATCCTCTCTTACTACCTCTCTGCAGAATAATAATGAAGTGTTAGTTCTCATAGTTTTTTTTTGTGCCGCCATTTTACAAGACGTGTATAAAGTTCTACTGATCGGTGAATTCTATGAAGCCTTAATTGGGATTGGAAAGCACTTCAAGACTACTCAAAGCCATAACATAAGGCTTTTAACGTACTGCAAGAAGCTTTTATCCTACTACAAGGACCTTTTAACATACAGCAGGAGCATATTTTAATTAATACCGCAATCACAATAAAATCAACATCACTCTTTTATTGTGGGAAGAACAGTGGCTTAGGCAGGTCAACTTAGGGACATCAGGCAGGAAGTTGGAAACTTAGATTCTGGTTGGACTACCGTGGCGTAGCTGGAACGGGGCATTTGAGGTTTTCCTTGTTGGCTTGTGCTGTTTTGGGGCCTCCGTTGCAGTCTGCTCGTCTAGAGGATCACCTCCTTTTGGTTGAGCTTATAGGCTAACCGCTGCTGCGAAGCGTTGAGGAAAGTCTTCATTTAGGGAATCAACCCAACCAACACCGAGTCTAAAGATAATTACCTTTCCTTGTTTAGCTTATAAAAGGTAGCTTTACTACTGGTGTTCTACTTACCCTGAGCGTACATTAGAAATTTGATCTTTCGTTGCTAATTTTTCAATTATTCACCTTCTCGCACTATAATTACCTTTATAAAGTCACTTTAAGTCATTAACCAATTTAATTCTAAATAGTTTCTCATGAATTCATTTGCAAATCAGTAACTATAAACTTTTATTCTAATTTCGGTACCTATAACTCTTCAAAGTATTACTTTGTTGTATTTTATTTAATTAGTTGATTTTGAGTAAAGAATTCATTGCATCTTCTGGCTTATTTTAAATTTGAGTTTTGTAAAACACTCTTATTGTTTTCTTTCAAATAATTGCTTTGTAAGTGCTCATAGCTTATAGGTAGTAAGAGACTTTATGTTTTTTGTAGTATAAGTTATATTATGTATGTTGAGTGTATATTGGGTACCCATGTCTTAGTGTCATAAGTGTTAAGTTTTTTGTAATGGACAGTACTTCCTAAAATTACCTGTGATTTTCAGCCACCTGTTTTATTTTTATGATTGTTTGAATATATTTTGCATTACAGCACATCTTCATATTATCTGTTATTTTCAGCCAATATCGGTATATGATACTAATATTTGCATCTCTCATATGAGGTTTTTATAAAATAATATTTATTAAATCTGGTTTTTGCAACATTCATGCTATGCTCTTTCAACAATATTTGGTAACAAATATAAAACTTAATTAAGAAAATAAAATTTAATTCAAGGTTGTATCCTTGCCCTCTCTCTTTCTTTTCAATTATCCATCTAATCATTTTACTTAATTTAAAATTTTAATACTTTAAATATTCACTCCAATCTTTCCACCTAATCAGTTTTGCATAATTTAAATTTTAATAATCAAAATATTTAATTACTGGTAGTTCATTTAACTTTTATGGTAAATTTATGTATCAAAATTTTTCAGTACTTTCAAGATATTAAACTTAAAGATATAAATATTATTTCATTTGGCACATTTAATTTCATGAATAATGTAGTTATCGTTTTACCTCATATGTGGTGATTTGATTGTTACTGTTGATGGTGTTGAACAACATTTAATACCACTGTGATATTTATACTTATATTTTATATACAATTTACAATAAATTTCCTTGCATTAGTATTTCATTCTTTTATTTATAATCTGTCCATTGCAGGAATTAGAAGGTTTTGGGAAGCTACATTACAAGTTAACTTAAGTATTGTGTCTTAGCGTACATTAGTATCTATCTTGTTTTTTCTTTTCTGCTCAACCTCTTTGGTCACTCTAGGCCTGGCGTCCACAATATTGTTTAAATTATTTGAACTCACGCCCTAACGCCTCCGAAATAAAATAATCTGAGCACCGAGTAAAACAACGTAAAATAAAAAAAAAAGGAGGTTGTACATTATGAACAATTAGTTAATGAACTCTTAGATGCTTATAAAGCGCTTGGTGCCTGAATGTCATTAAAAATTCACTTCCTCCATTCCCATCTGTCATTTTTCCTACAAATTTGGGAGCTGTTAGTGACGAGCAGGATGAAAGGCTTCCCCCAGATATCAGAACAATGGAAATTCGATACCAAGGACCATGGGATCCAGCCATGATGGGTGACTACTGTCGGTTTTTGAAGAGAGAAGATCGGACACCTCATAAACGGAAAAAATAAAGTTTAATTAGTGTTTTAAGTTAATATTTTTCTCGTTTGGTTTTCTAGACGTATGGTATGTTTAATATGCGAAAACTGTAAACATAGTCAATAAACAGGGTTAAGAATTTTCTAAAATCATTTTCTATAGATATTAAGTATCGTCACATTCGATATGGTTCTACAACTCTAACAAGACAACACTACGTGCTACAACTTTCTATTGGTCATTTTCATATTTGGATAGGTCCATTCTATTAGATTATGCTATTCTGATTTGTGTTACAACAAACAAATTTTTTTTTGTCAGTCAGTGTTATTAGGCAAGGTTGGTTGGTAAAAAGCCGGTGAAACTAGTTTCAAGATTATTGTGAAATTAAAGATTTTTTCTGGGACTTTTAAAAATTGATATTCTACGTTTGATCGGGCATTAGTGTCATTAAATAGAGTTTCGAAAAGTAAGACAAGAAAGTGCACACCGTTTTACTCTAGTTTGATCCTTTCAAATTTGACAGCACTTCGAAATCTCAAATTATCATTTTTCAACTCCATTATCTCGAAAACAGTTGAAGATACGTAAAAATTTTAAATACACAAAATTACTATTTTTACAGCCAATTTTAAAAATCTGATTAAACAATCGAATTTAGATAAGCTTCTGCAACAAAATCCTATAGAAGAAAATAAATTCCTGGCCACACAGTACGTTATTATGCATCGAATGCTCTTCACCACCAAATTTACCCACCATAAAGGAAATCGTACAACCATAAACAACTATTTCCATCGGATCATAATTTAGAAAAAAACAACGACCATGAATGCTAATCGGCCAAGAGCAAAACAAAAACGACCATTAGAAGGTGTTGAATCTATATGGGTGCATTTGCATTTTTAATTGCAGGGACCACACCGTCTGGGCAGTTACTTCTGGTTAGATTCGATAAAAATATGACGCTTTGTTGTATAGTAATAGGGTCGTTAATGTTTTAGTACTTGTAAAACGTCCCCGTAACTGCTGGGTAAATGGCTAAGGCAACAATAATGGTAATATGATTTAATGGAATGTATAGCCTGAAAAAAAATAAGCGGAGTTCATCAGCTTTTTACCTTTGTAAATTTGAATGTTAAAATATGAGGGAACATAGGCGGATATAATAATTTACGCATTATACGTAGGCTTTTAAATCAAGTGCATTATGAAGAAAGAAGATTCTAGGCTACCTTTTCTGGATGTTTATAAGAAGTTAACTAAAGGTCTAACCATTCTGTAACAATAAAGGTATTATTAGATCTCTCTATAACTGAGGCACAATCTTATGTAAGGACAAGGTACCTTCTCAGATAACCCAAAGCTGTCCCTAAAATATCCTTAGGATATCCGCCGAATATCCTTGAAATATACAGTTTGGGCCATGCGCCATTCATAATATATCTCGAGGATAAATGTTAATATTTGGCCCCTTCTCCCGATATCCTGTTCATATATTCTGGGGAAATGTATTGGCATATCACATGAATATATGAACGGGACATCCCATAGACGTTTGGTGTTTCTTGATATTAAATATAGATATATTAATAAAAATACAAAGGATTTTTATACGGGGTGTTCTAAAAGTTGAGACATTTATTTTGACAGATTGTAAAATTCGTAAAAAGAAGTTAATTTACAAAATATAAAAGTTGCAAAACATGTATCACATATCGCCTGATTTTTGATACTCTCGATCACTGCGTCAAATATTAGAACTTTATCACAGACCTGACTTTTGATATCAGCGATCTCTGCGTTGTGAACAGATAAGATACAAGTTTTTGTTTAATACTGATACTAGGTAATTTTTTTATTTTATTCGATCTTCAATTCAGCCAGATTTCATTAAAAAGTGCGTGGTACTTTTAGATTGTGGGTTTGTACGAATAATATGGTACACGTTTATGACAATAATGAACTAGTGGGCATTATCCTAACTAACGGGAATGTCAACGCTGCAGCTGCAGCGTGTCGTTTGTACGAGGAAAAGCTTCCCTTAAGAACCCATCCAGCCCCGCGGATATTTGTAAATTTAGTTATAAGGCTTCGTGACACAGGGTAATTAAGCCACAACGAGGAGGTCACGCTGAAAAACCTCCTTCACGCGAAATGGTAGATATCTTAGATACTGTTACTAGGTCTATTGCAGAACAAGTTGGAATTGCTCATAGTTAAGTATGGAAGACAACTTTACCCCTACCATTATCGACGGGTCCAAGAGCTACAACTCGAATATCATCCTAGAAGGGTTGAATTTTGTCAGTGGCTTTTACATCAACACAACTTCAATGAAAATTTTTACCAATCTTATTTTGGCTACCGATGAGGCTACATTTACAAGAAATGGAGTAAATAATGTTCACAATAGCCTTGTTTGGGCCATAGAAAATCCGCATGCTGTGAAGGGAACCCATTTTCAGCACAGATATTCAGTAAATGTTTAAACTGGCGTAGTGTATGGCATCCTTATTGGGCCCTACTTTTTTCCAGATCTTCTGACAGGGGTGACTTTATCCAAAACGATCTCCCAATTTATTAGAATATGTTCCCTTAAATGTGAGACGGAATATGTGATTTCTGTATGAATATTATAGACGAGAAGTTCAAGAACATTTAATTAATAAGTTTCCTAATAAATGGATAGGGCGCAATAGACCCATTTCTTGGTCTGCACTTTTGAGATTTTCTAAAATTTATCGCCTTGTGATTTTTTTTCTCTGGAGCTATTTAAAACAGTTGGTTTATCAAAATGGAGAAACAGATGCTGTACCAGAATTACAAGAACGCTTCGAAAACGGTTGTGATGTTATTCGTGGACACCGGAATTTTATTTTTGAAGCCTGTAGTGCTTCCTGGGTACGCCGAGCAAGACTTTGGACTGATCGTACAAATGGTAACAATTTTGAACAATTTTTATAACAACGAGATGCATATCTCCGGTGGGCAAGATTTTTTCTTTTTGACTTGGAACTTAGCGCTGACCTCAGAGTTAAAGTTTCCATATGAAATAAAAATTATTTTTCACTTTTTGGTGCATTTTTTTTAAAGCTACAAAAAATGTTTATATAAAAGTTGTAAGATTTGCCCTAAATATTTACATGGCGGCAAATTTAAAAACAAGTGACGATCGGAAAATCAAAAACTCGCTTTACACATAAAAAACAAATAAAATTATTAGCAACATTATTTTAATAGTTAACGCTCAAAATACGTTACCTTTGTAAATATAATTCCGAAGTATCTTGGGATTTTCATTAGAATGTATGACACAAACCAACTTATCATACTTCTTATAATTTTCGTAGATCGCCATTATTGTAAAAAAAGGAAGTTAAAATATGGTATATATAGTTACACCAAAACAACAAAAATATATCATTAATTATCAAAAACCGACAAAACCGCAAAGCTTTTGACATTTTGCTTTTTGTTCCAAACAAATTCTCCAAAGCCCTACAATCTAATAATTGGAGACACAGAAAATTTTAGAAAATCTCGAAATTTGAGCCTGTTTTTCGAAATAACTGCATATATGTATCTATTTTTGGAAAGCCCATGTCATTCCTAATAAATATAAAGGAATATACGGGTGTCCCATTAAAAAAATAAAATAAAGTCCGAAACTTTTTGACCTAACCCCGTATACTTATTCTGAAAGCAGCACTGAATTCTGCGGAAAAAGAGGAACCGTTTTTGCCTCTTTGGTAAGTTATGCCTGAGAATGCAACTTCTCAAAAACCAAAATGGCTATGAAAATTCTTCGGACGCCATTTTTAATTTCACAAAAAAGTAGCACACTGTCGCGAAAACTACAATACTCTAAAATATATAGAAATCGATAATCTCCCCTTTTTTGACAATTAAAAATACCTATGTAAAAGAAAAATCCGAGAATATCAAACGAATAACAAGAATTTAAAGTATCAAAACAGACAAATGTTTTTATAATTTTCATTAATTATTCAATTATAATGGATGTTATCTGTGTGAATCGATAGTTGCTGTTGAATTAACATAGGCGTTTATATTTGAATTTTTTGCAGTGAAACATCGTCCCTTGGGTAGATACTTGTTACACACTTAATAAAAATATGATGGTTTGTTGCATAGCAATATGGTCGTTAATATTTTTAGTACTTGTAAAATGTTCCTAACTGCTGTGAAAATGGTCGAAGGAACGATAGTCGTAATATATACTGGCAGTTAAGTCAGTGGATATGGAAAATTAATAATAAGTAAAAGTAGTAAATTTTTATCTTTGTAAAATTGCATGGTAACTGACAGGGAAAATAAAAGTTAATTGTAATTTATACCTGACAAATGAAAAATATAAAATATCCTTGACATTAAGGAGCGGAGTAGATAAAGTCTTAGATATAGATAGAAAAAGTTATATGTACAATTGAATGAACACAAGTAATTGTCATAATTAAGATCATGTGTCAAGTCAACATTGTACTGTTCAGGATTGTAAATATTCCTGCACCGAATAGAACCCTTTATAAATAAGAATATTTTTGACTTTATTTCTAAATTTATGGTCACTAAGCGCTTTACAGTGTTTGCCAGTTTATCATAAATATATAGCTACGGTGGATTGGTCCTTTTTGGTTGCTTGTGTTCAAGATGTAAACTTGATGGTGAAAGTATTCACAGAAAAAATACTAAACCTGTTTGAATTGCATGTTTCCGAGGAGAGGCACCCATCTAGGTTGTATCCGCCTTGGTTTAACTCTAATATAATTTATAAAATAAAAACAAAGGTTAAGTTAAAAAACAAATTGAAGAAAACCGAAAATCCACTATTTCGTGAGCAGTTTATTGAAATTAGATCTGAGATTAAACGTGAACTAAAAATTTCACATACTAATTATGTTCGTAACATAGAGGAAAATATATCAGAGGATCCCAATAGATTCTGGTCTTACTTACGTCTTAATAACGAAGTAATACAAGATCCACAAACGATTGCCGACAGTTTTGCGGATTTTTTATAAATAAATAAATAAATTTTATTTCCTATAGACTTACATAGTAAGTATGGGATATTGTCACAAAAAAATAAATATAAACACATGAATACAGTTTGATAAACAAATATAACACTAACGAATGTACACATATATAATAGTGAAACATAAATCTTATTATCTAAATAGTTCACATTACATTATAGGTGTCACAATCTAAGTACTCCGCTACCGAATAGAAATTCCCGCCATAGAAAAGCTGCTTAACCGAGTTAGTGAATTTTTCTGTATTGGATATTTGTTTTATGTGATTAGGTAATTTATGTCCTTATAAACTTATGTCTTATAAACTTAGTAATTTAGAATCTGAACAATGGTTAGATTTCCAAAGAAAAACGTTCGTAGTTATTGATGCCAAATTTTTAAAAAAATGTGTTCACTTAAAACCAAACTGAGAAAGTTGAAACCACAAAAACAAATTTCTTCGGAAGTCGAGAACATTGTAGAAAACCTTTCTTGTCAGTTCTTTGATAATAGAGAAATTACCCTTTTGAATAAAGGTTTGAATTTTGCAGAGCCTCCAGTAAAAAATAGTTTACCAACTATTATAGCGAATATCGAAAGTTCTATTCATTACGTGCCAGAGTCAACTAAGGGATTCATTAGAGAGGCTTGTAGAAATCAAATCTCAAAAAACGTTGTTAACAACAAGTTAAAATATGTTTCTCGTAAAAATACTGAAGTTATCCAGGGACTGAAGAAAAAAGAATGTTTTTATTTAAAAGCTGACAAAGGAAATAAAGTTGTTATACTAGACAAAACAGATTATCTTGAAAGAGTAGATCATTTGAATCAAACTGGTCCCTACGATTTAATTGAGAAGAACCCGTTATCAAAAATGATAACAGAAGTAAAAAATACCTGAAAACAGTGTAAAAACCTTGTGTCCGATAAACTAAAATTTAAACTAACACATAGTAACCCACAGTTATCTAAACTGTATTGCCTTCCCAAAATCCATAAACCTGGGAAGTCCATGAGACATATTATTTCAGCTGTTGGATCACCAACGTACAATATTTCAAAATGGTTAGTAGAAGAATTCAGCAGATTAAATATCTTGTACGATAACTTTGAGGTTACTAACTCGTTAGAATTCTTAGATAAAATTAAGAATGTTCACTAAAAAGAAGGTGAAATTTTAATATCTTTTGATGTAAGCTCATTGTTTCCTAGTGCACCCATACCACTAGCTTTAGAGTACCTAAAGGAACTACTTAAAATCAATAATTTGAAGAAAGAAATTATTGATGAATATTTACTTCTTACAAAATTATGTATGAATCAAATTTTTTTTCAGTTCAACAATAAATATTATAAACAACTTGAGGGAACTGCGATGGGCAATTGCTTATCTCCGTTCCTCGCAAATTTGTTTATGGGTAGATTAGAAACCCAGTTCAAAAAAGAACTCAAGTATTTCTCAAGGGTATGGTATAGATACGTAGACAATATATTTGCTATTTTTGATACTAAAACAGAAAATTTGGACACTTTATTAGAAACATTAAACAATAAATATCCTTCTATTAATTTTACGCACGAAAAGGAGAACAATGGGCAATTACCTTTTCTCGACACGTTAGTTATTAGAAATAACGATAAATTAGAATTTGATATTTATAGGAAATTTACTAATACTGATAGGTATATAACGTCCGACTCATTTCATTGCCGTCAACACAAAATGGCAGCATTTCATTTCTTAACTCACAGATTAGTCAATTTTCCATTAAGTAACAAACGTTTTAACAATGAAATGAATCGGATTACAAATATAGCTGAAGGAGAGGAGTGGCATCTATGAAATTAGCTGTAATGACTGCGATCTAAAATATGTTGGGCAAACTAAACGCTCCATAAACATTCGTTTTAAAGAACGCATGGCACATTTAAGATACGGAAGAACAGAAAAGTCAAGCGTTGCCCAACATGCTTTAGAAAACAATCACCAAATAGGAATAAATAATCTTAAGTTGATTAAAAATGTATCTAATAATAGATTATTGGATGCATTTAAGAGTATAGAAATAGTTAAATGTGGTAAGAAAGCACTAAACAAAGACAGAGGGCCTATTCCCTATAGTACCCTCTATTGTTTACTTGACAACGGTGCAATCGGGCGCAACCAAGTGTGACCACATTTTACCTATAAATAGTGTCGGTTAGGTTAAGTTACTTTAGTTTATATCATCTGCTGATGATGCTAACTTAGTTAGCGAAACGCGCGTCCAGAACGTAACAAGGTGTGGTGTAGTGTGGTTAGAACTCTTGTATTTTGATCTAGGTAATTTGTTATATAGTTTAATTGGTAAAACTAAGGGGCTCTTTGATACAGACGATAATCGATCTTGTGGAATAGCCAGATTGAAATTTTTTCTTAAATTCCAATTTTCAACAGCATCCCGAGACAAGCCAATATTAGAAGCATTACTTCTAGCATACTTTACATTATAGAGTTATAAATAAACAAAGATGGAAATGTAGGTAAGTTCAAATATTGGTATGTTCAACATGGCAAACAATGGCCGACAAGAGAATTGAGGTGGTTTAAAAAGCATTGTTCTTATAATCTTTTTCTGTTTAATGAATATTTCATTTGATCTATTGCAATTTCCCTCAGCCACAATAGCGTAAGAGAGGCAAGATTGTACAAATGAGTGATAATACAGTTTTAAAAGAACGATATCAACTTTTGACCGGAGTTGCCAGATGACAAATGAATAAATAGCTAGTTTTTTCATAACATAGTCAATTTGATTTGACCAAGAAAGCCGCGCATCTATAAATACGTCAATAAATTTGGAAACTGAATTATGCTCTACAGTTTTGTTGGTAATTTTAACCAAGAGACTCCTGTTCAAGTCTCTCAATAAAAAATGAATTTTTCTCTCGAGCGTTTCTGGATGATAGCGCGTCAATATCCTATCTGTATTTTAACCTCTATTACGGAACAAGATATTGAAATGGCTGGTCGTAAGTTAAAGCCTAATATAACTATGTGTCCTGATCTTGTTCCTGCATTCATAATTAAAGATTGTTTTTTCGTATTTCTTAAACTACTAACTAAGATTTTTAATGCGGTGGTGATTTCAACGTCATTTGTCCGGTTTTTAAGAAGGGCGAGCGCAGCGATGTAGATAACTATAGACCAGTGGCTATTGTTTGTAAATTTAGCAAGCTATTCGAGATCGTGTTGCATAAATATACGCACACCTCGGGGATGATGTCTGATGAACAGCATGGTTTTATGCCCAGTAAATCAACAGTTACTAACCTTGTGTGTGCTACACAATACATCTCTGAGAAGCTTGACAAAGTCAGGTAGATGTGATCTACACAGATTTTTCTAAAGCGCCCGTCAAGGGCGTGTTCATGGAATTTTACTAAAGAAACTCTTATCATTTGGTATTTCAGATCCGTTGGTTCAATTAATAAAATTCTATTTATCAAAAAGTATCAATATGTACAGCTCCATGGATACAGGTCTGAGTACAGTTATCGGGGGTACCACAAGGGTCAGTGCTTGGAACACTTTTCTTTAATATGTTCATTAATGACATTGTCTCTGGATTGGAGGTCGAATGTTTGCTGTATGTGGACGACCTTAAAATATTTTGTGAGATTCGCTCTCCTGATGATGCGTATAGACTACAAAACCGTTGAGACTTGGTTAGTAGATGGTGTACTGAAAATAAACTTCCGTTAAATCCTTTAAAGTGTAACGTCATGTCTTTTTCGAGAAAATCACAACCAGTTGAGCATAATTATGCTATAGATAATGTTGTGCTAGTAAGATCTACTGCGTCAAGTTGGAGTAATTTTCGATTCAAAACTTACATTTATTAACCATATTGAAGACACAGTGATAAATGCATCAAAAGAAATGGGCTTTATTTTGCGTACTTCATGGGAGTTTCAGCAGCTCGCTACAGTGTTTTTTCTTTACTCGACCTTTGTAAATTCTCGTTTTGGCTACGCCTCTATCGTATGGGTCCAGTATACCAGACTGATATTTCTAGCCTTAAAAAAATTCAGCGTAAATTCCTTAAAACTGCATGATTTGTATTGGACGGTGTGTTGGCGACTGTTGGATGTCCTCATGAAGATTTGCTTATTACGTTCCGCCTAACTGAGTTAGTAGCTAGATGATCATGCAACTCAGTTATTTTTTTGTATAAATTATCAAACAATAAGATTAATTGTATCCGTCTGCTCGATTGTATTAGATTTAGAGTGCCTAGATTGGAAGCAAGACGCTTGAGTTTTATTCAAACCCCAGCTCTACGAACAAACATCCTTATATCTTCTCCAGAATACCAGATTTCAAAAAACTACAATAAAATTGGAAATAGTATTGACATATTACACTGCAGCATTCAGCATATTAGAAGGATGTTTGTTTAACTTCATTTTTAATTTTCATTATTTAACCCCTTCCTTTTATTTATATTCTAATTTTTACCCTTTTCATTTTCTTGTCCAAAAAGTGTAAATTTTGTCATTATGTTATTGTTTTTAAATATTTTATATTGAATGTTATGTTTAGTATCTTTTTCCTTATCCCGTAAAGACAACGATATTACTGAGATGAGATCTCTGAAAAAATTATTTTTTCTTGATGGTACACTAATGACATTACTATTTCTAGTCTTCTAAGAATTAATTCTCTCCCAGTTTGACAAATTATTGTTTGTATAAAATAGACATTTAAACATATATACTAAGGAATGTTAAAATTCTCCTTGGAATAAATATAGTCTTACAACTATCCATAGACTGAAGACCCAAAATCAATCTCACTATCTTTTTTATCCAACAATATATCCCACACAGTTCTAACTCCCCATGAGATAATATTAATAAATAATAAATATACTAAACAAACCGGATTCATTAAGTGCACTCTTGAAGGAAAGAACTGCAAGGCGGGTAGAATTAAGCCCAGCACAGACATTTTCGACGTGACTGTTGAAGTAAAGATGAGTCTATTATAGTTCCTAAAAACTTGAAAATTGAATACTGCTAAGACATTCAAAATTTGAAGGCAACGGTTTACGGAGTCTGTCAGAGTTAAGTATAATTATAATGATATTGTCATATATAATGATTATCACGGTACTAAATCTACAATACATATCGCAACAAACTTTTGTATGCTTTTGGAAAGCTTCTCCGGGGGTTCAGCCATTTCCACTACACTCGTATCATATGCATACATTGTAACATATCCACTACTATTTTTTTTCTTGTAGATCATTAGCATATAGTAAAAAAGCAATGGTCCTAATACTGATTTTTAGGGAACCCCAATATTTACAGATCCAGCTTCAGAATACACATTTTACCAAGTATACCCATACACTACAGTTTCGAAAGCAAAATATCTTTATGACAGTATCAAATGCTATTGAAAGATCAAATAACATATTTTACTTGGTCAAGCATAAAATACGCATAATTTAAGAAACGATAGGAAGCTGTTTCCACTGACTTATTTGGCGAGAAACCAAAGACATCACTTAAAATATTATGTTTTTTAACAAAATTAAAACGTATACGATTCGGCATTCCTTATATTTACTTTTTGCTTATTTTATACTGGCTCAACTATAATACTCAATGTAGAATGTAACTTTGTTCGTAACTAGCTCGAATCTTACAGGCCTCATCTATGTGTCCTAGGTAAAACGAATATCAGTAGTAAAAACATAACCAATTATATTTCTATACTGAGAGTCAACTTCCCACATTACTTGAACGTGAAATCGTAGTAATTTCTAATATACTGTGTCTTAAAATCGTCCTTAACACATTCACCAAGGATATTTGCATCTTCCCTATTTACAAAATTGTATTTATTGCAAATCCACTAAACAATTCAACTAAATATAGAAACCTTTATCACACATACCAATAAAACTTCGAAACTTCCTAGCGACAATCTCCAGTTTTTAAAATTGGGACAAAACTAAAAAAAATTCGTAAATTGTTTAGATAACAGTTAGGGCTCTCTATAAAGGGAATGAATAAATCAGTGTCCGTAAAGGAAGCTTTAAATTAATTCGAACCTACCAACTACAGTATTTTAAGAAACTTTACTTTAACCACCAAATTTTCCTCATTATTTTTCTTCCCAATTAAGACCGTATTTTCGTGTCATTGCGGTCATTCATAAATCATATCTAATCTCTTTACTACTGTGCCTCTCATATAAATGTCCAAAGATAAGGTAAAAAAGCACCTTTTTCTTCTGACAAGAACATGTAAGATCCCTTATATCTGATGTTTGTTGTGGATTAAATGTGTGAAGTTATGTTGCCTTACGAAAATGGTATGCTGGCGCTATAAAAGTGAAAATTACGTGTTGGTTTAAAGTACATTGCCCCTGATCATTTCTTGATAGTAGGATGACAGCTGATTTCTTTAAATCTTCTTAGAGTCAATAGAATTTATAGAAATCCCATAAGAGGCACAGGGAGGCTTAATTCCAAACATTTTAGATTAGGCCACCGAACAATTAAACAAAAAAAATGCGTGAAAGAGTGAATCAGAGTATATTTATATATATATATAATAACGAATTTGGATAGCTTGGTTTATTTAAAAACTTGTTCACCTGTTGTATTTTTTTCATAAAACTACCGATTTAAAATATAAAAATAAAACGTAAGTCAGTACGTGTTGGGACGGGGAAAATTTTTAGAAAAGACATCTAGTGAGCGGCTTTCACTTTTTAATGCGTCTCTAAGATTACTTTATTTGACATCGTTCAGTTAGTTTAAATACAAGATTTTACGATTCATTTAATCAAAAATCGTAAACCTCCTCATCACAGAATTAAAAGTTGCTATCCTAAATATTATTGAAGCGCAACCTGAGACAAGTAGCAGAAAAATTGCAGCGGAATTAAATACTAATACATCAACTGTATGGAGGATATTAAAAGAACAACAGTTATATCCTTACCATATACAGAATGAATACCGATAATCCCTTTTTTTGTTCAAAAATTATCTTTTCGGAGGAAGCCTAGTTTCTCAAGAGATGCAATTCAAACTTTTCATAACAGGCATGTATGGGCTGAAGATAATTTACATTCAATAACAGAATCTAGACATCAATATCAGTTTTCCGTTAACGTTTGGACGGGAATTGTTAATCAACATTTAATTGGGCCTCATTTTCTACCTCTAAGATTAACTAGTGAGTCATATTTTCATTTTCTACAAGAAGAGTTGCCTTTTCTACTAGAACATTTACCTCTGAGAACTAGAAGAGACATGTATTACATGCGTGATGGTGCATACTTCAGCTGAAATCTGAGAAGGAATTTAAATCTTACATCTGAAAACCGCTGGAGAGGAAGATCTGGGCCTTATCTTTGGCCGCCTCGATCGCCAGATTTAAATTCTTTGGATTATTATTTTTGGGGACATCTAAAAAAATTAATTTACACTACCCCAGGAAGGATATCGAAGACCTGAGAAATCTCACAATTGCATCATGTGATGTTATAATAAATAATCCAGCATATTTCAGCGTATTAGAGGCTCAATGATGCGTAGAATAAATGCATGCAATATATCTCAAGGCAGGCATTTTCAACACTTGTCTTAAAAAAATGTACTCGCTTCTGCGTAGGACATTGTGTTTTTTATTTGTGTTACAATGTTTAAATCATTTTTTTTAAATAAGTTTTTTTAAAATAACGATTTTATTGATAGTTCATGCATTACTACATAGATGATATGTTAGTTTGAAATATGTCTCAAGTAGCGCTTTTGTCATGAATATGCCATTGCTATCCCAAGTATTTTCGATGAAGTAACCGGAACTTGGTGTCGCTACGTTCTGTTTAAACTGAGACTACGTAGTCATCACCAAAATGGGGAACAATTTTAGGGTAACTATTTCGTGAATAACATGTAACTGTGACTGTGACTATTACGTAGATAGTACGGAATTGTGTGGTTCCTTTTAAGTAGCTGAATAGTAATAATTCACCCTATTTGTTACTTCCCTATTTCTGTCTTATATATAATCCGTTTTAAAAATATCAAAATCAATCAAATAAACAAAACAGTTATGGCTACTACAAACACTCAAATTGGGAAAACGGTATAGAGCGTATATAGGATGCATTAGTTGTTCAGGTTGCGTTTCACTTAATTTAGTTTCCTAGCTATGCTAAGGACCTAAAATTAAAACGCAGGCAATTTCTCTGGTGATTATGGTGATGATAGTCGTAAACAAATGACGCGCCTTTAAAATTCGTTAATTTTCAATACATTTTGGTTAAATATATTGACCAATTTAAATCTCAAAAATTTAATTTTGGATTTTGGTTTAAATAGTAATTATCATTAAATATCTTATTATAAAGAGTGATTCTTTTTTGAGCCTGATGTTTACTTTATATGCATTTTTAATCTCTATACTCACAAAAATAAACATCATAGCTAAATATTTATAGGGGAGATGAAAATAAAAAATGGCGTTCTATTGGACTTTTATTTTGAAGTTAGCTGCATTTTTTTACTGACAAAATTACTTAACGCAGTGTCTACGACGCTTTTATAGTTTTGGATTCTTTAAAAATGTGGATGAATAACGAGAAATACTTTTTTTATGGGAGGTGACGCCTTGCATTTTAACCTGTTAATCGTAGACGATAACACAACACATACACAACTAATTGAGATTGACAAATTCGGACCGAATATAATGAAGTTTAATGACTGTATACCAAATTACAGTGACTTTATAAGGACGGTGGCGACAATAGGGTAACCAATTTTTGATTTTTGGCGGCCATACTGCTGCTAAAATCGTTTTGTTTACTTTTTGCCTACGTGGGTTTCTTATCAGGTTTATTGTTTTAGTGTATTATGTGTTTATGTGTATGTTTTACTTTATTTAGCACATGCTACATTACCAAATTCACTTGAGAGACAACTCTTATTAACCTCTTGCACAAAAATTGTTATTTGTTAAAAACCTAAATTTTCATTTAGTAAAGTAAGTTTGCACTAGGTAGTTCGCATAGATTATTAGAGTAAAGCATTAACATACCCCTACATTTACAACTAACACTAACAGAGGTTGTCAGGGTAAAATAAATTTCCCGCGGTATATTACTTTTTATAGACTGAAATTGATAATAATTTCATTAATTAATCTTTCAGCTAATCCAATTTTCTTATATTAATGTGTTAAAGTAGGTTAATTTAGTTATATTTTCCGAAAAACTAACGATAATATGTGTGCGCTCATTTAAACCTTTAGAAATTTTGCATCAATATGGCGGTTGGGTTTCTATTGTCGCCATTTTCCTGTCACTGCAGACCGAATCTCGTACCAGCGCCCCCTATCTCCGGAACCTCAAGTACCAGAGGTAATAATTTCCTTGTAGTAAATAATCACTGTAATTCTTACTTCTAAGTTGCAGCCGAAGAATAAAGACTTTTAATATTCTGTTTAAAGTAACATTAGACGATAATTTTTTCTACTCTGCAACGACCCTTTTTACTTTATAGTAATACCTTATAGGAGTACATTTGGGCATTATAGAGTAGTCGCTGCAAGGTTCAGGAAGGTTCTGATACTTAAAAGTTGTAATTTTGTGAAAAAACTATTATGTAGTGAAAGAAAGATAACTTTGAAAAATTAAGTATTTGTCACTGAAATTATATAATTACTTTACATAGGAAATTACTGTAAAGTATTATTCGAAGTAACAAATACAAACACAATATTTAAAAACGTGTAACCCAAAGTGTTTGCTGATATGTAGTAGGATTATTAGTAATAAATACATAAAAATTGTTAAAGAGTAGTAGGGGAAACAGTTACAGCTACTTTAGTACCAGCTGGGGTTTGTTAATCAATTATTTTTAAAATGTGATTGCTCAGAAGAAAATTTAACATTGGTACAAAATAAAACTGTGTTTGAAAGCAGCCTAACTAGATTATTTTTCTAAAATAAGTTTCTTTGTCCCGTAACGCTTTAAATTTTCTTTTTTAATTCAAATCGGTTAGTTTATAAAAAAATACAGGAGGTAAAAAAGTTTCTAAATAAACCAAGCTATCCAAATTTATTTTTTTCCAAGTCGTTGCGTAAACTTTTCTTTAAACCTAGTTAACAAGAGTAATAGGGGTAGTCTATTTCAACCCCTTCCAGTCATTTTAAAAAAGTGAAAAAATATGCAGATAGTGTGTTTTCATAGCAGTAATACTTCCATAAAATTTCATTATTCTACCGCTTTTCGTTTTTGAGATAAAAAATAAAAACATATTTTTCCGCCATCTTTGTATCGCAGTATCTCCCTAAATGTTGACTTTTGACCCAACGTTTATAACAAACTGCCCTTTATGCTTCCTAACTTTTTACTCTTTCCACGGTTTAGAAGTTATTTGGCAAAATGATCATTCGTGTATAGCTAATTTTGCTTAACTAAATATATATATCTGACGAGAAAAACGCAAAAGATAATTTTTATGTGAAAACGTTTAGGCTATCCAAATGAAAAGATGTCAGTGGCGTACCATTTTTTTTTCATCAAGAATATGCAATGCAAATCCCGTACGGACATCACTGGTAGAAATAAAAAAAAATTGTACACCAGAAAATGTGTCTTGATGCGTAGAAAATGTGTACCAAATTTCATGAAGATATCTAGAATGGTAACCCAAATATTATAAAAAAAAGATTTTTTTTTGGAAAGTGTAACATTCTGTATCTCAAAAGTTATGAGGTTTAGGACATATATTTATATGAAGTTTTTTTTTTAAATAAACTCAATTGATTGATGATTTTTAATATTTCTGAGCTTTGATGCTCTAGTGTTATATTCTATAGCAAAAAGCCTTTAAGCAGTTTAAGCTACACAAATGTATCGATATAACTATTTATAGATGCAGAAAGCGACAATTTTAATGCAAAACTGGTTTCCTGTCATATCAATTTCTATTCCTAATATATGTATCTTAATAACGCGTATACCAGTAGCAGTTAGAAAATTAAGCTCCCACGTAGGTGTTTCCCCCAAAGGCATTCGACAAAAACAACATTTATAAGAGCACTTTGCATCGAAATTTAGTACTCCGGCAATCAACGGTTGCCCAGGAAAAAAACAACACTTTTAAATTCGAACAAACCATTTCGAGTGGACTGCAATGATTACCCCAAACACTCGTTGCCATAATTACATATGTAAAGCAACGTACATTTACATATAAATAATTTTATGTATGCAAATTTATTTATTGACGAGAGACACATTGCTTGAGAGTTTGTACTTCGGTAGTCAGTCGGATTTGAATAATGAAACTGTTTTTTTGATTGTTTGGGCGACAGCGCTTTTTTATCGTCTGATTGATTGATTTGAGATTGTATGTAATGAATGTGGCCAAGCTTTCAATTACTTTTCGGTGGTCGGTCAGTAATTGAATTTGTTTCTCTGCCAATAAAAACTGACTCACTTTCATGTAGGCATAGTGAAGTTGTAAGTTATAAAAACAGGTAGAAAGACACAACCGCAGTGGCGTGCACAGAAGTCAAAAAAACATTGCTTACTCTATAAAAATAGTTGGTTTTATTAGAATTGATTATTTCAGGTTCAAATTTGATCACAAATTAGAAGTTTAAAATGTCAAATGTGATTTTCAACGCACATACATGTTACATTTATTCACAAATAAAAATAACAATATATTTTTAAATTATTATTTTATTAAACTATTATTTATTGTTGGTTATAATGTTTATATTGAATGTACAGGGTGGTCCACTTAAGATGCTCCTATACTTTATCTCAATAAATAAGACACTGAGAAAAAAACGTTAAATACAAAAAGTATTTGATCCTAAGTATATTTTTTATTTATTATATTTTTATGGATACAGGGTGTTCCGTTGTGCCAGGACAGTAACCAACTGTTTTCTTTTTAATGAAATGGGATGAATATTTTTAGAAATTCTAATTCTACCCTTGATTTTGAGTAGTTTTTGAGAAAAATCAACTTTTCTAATTTTTTTCGGAAAAAAACGGTTTTTGGAAAAATGTGATTTTTTCACACTTGAAGGCTAGAATTGTGAATTTTGGTTATGGATCCATAGGAGTGATTAATATGTAATACTCTGACTTATCAAGAGCGAAAATACATTATACAGGGTGGTCACTTTCAAAAAAAATTTTTTTGTTTAATTTTTTTTAAATGGAACATGTATTCCATATAAATAGTTTATATTCCAATTCCATATATATAGTTTATATATATATATATATAATTTTCTATAATAATTTGGGTATTTTTGTTAAAAATCTAACTAAACCTAAATAATATCCTATTCTAAGTTTTTTTTAACATTATAATTAAATTTAACATTAAATTAACAAGTAATGCAAGAAAGAAAGTAACTAATTACTTATTACAAAACATTTTCGACATAACCCCCGTCTTTAGCAATACAAGTAGTATAATATTACGGTTACGGTTTTAATTTTCGCAATAATAGCATTTCTAAACGCGTCCTAATTTTACAAGATATCGATGGAAAAACAAAACTAGTAAAATTGTTGCCTGGACACCAATAAATACACAGTTTTTATTTGACATTTAATTGCATCTAACTCTTTTTAAAGGAAAAATGGCTTTATACAGTGTCCAAGAGCATTTAAATCTTCATGAATGTTACATAAGAAATAATAAGAGTCCAGCATTAGCCCTGCGGGAGTATCGGTTATTGTATCCTGCAAGACGGGTACCCACGTGGAGTGGTAATCAATAAACAAAAACGGCGCTCAAAAATTGTCCTAACGGAAGAAAAGCAATTAGAAATTCTTCTGTATTTTGAAGAAAACAACGAAAATTCGCAAAGAGATGCATCCCGAGATCTACCGGGAATTAGTAAGACTAGTGTTCAAAGGACTTTAACTGATAATAACTACCATCCATTCAAATTTTTACCAGTTCAGGAATTATCCCAACAGGACTTTCAAACAAGGCTTTTTTATTGACGGACCACCGTTTTGAAACTGACATTTTTAAAAATATTTTATTTACCGATGAGGCAATTGTCAATACGGCCGGCATGTTCAACCGAAAAAATACTCATTACTGGTATAACTGAAATGAACATCGTGTAAAAGAAATGAAAAAACAGGGTCGGAGAAGTGTTTATGTGTGGTGTGGTGTTATCCGTGATCGAATAATCCAGTATTTTATGACTGTTCTGAATGGCGAGAAGTATTTAAATTTGTTGGAGAATGAAATATTTCCGTTAATTGACAATCTGCCGAACGATATTAAAGAAGGGCTTGTTTATCAACAAGATAGTGCTCCATATCATACTGTAGTGCCTGTTAGAAATTGTTTGAATCAACGGTTTGCATTTTGGATTGGTCGGTAAGGGACCATAGATTGGCCAGCGAGGAGCCCCCACTTAACACCCCTGGATTTTTTTTATGGGGCAACCTAAAAACGAGGTGTATAAAAATAGGTGTAATACTGTTCAAGATTTAAAAAGGAGAATTAGGCAAGAGGTAGAAAGACTTAATTCAACAGACGCGGTTAGAAGTGCTATTGCGAGAATTGAAACCATGTATACTACTTGTATTGCCAAAGACGGGGGTTATAAATAAATAAATAAATAAATAAATAAATAAATAATCGCCTTTATATTACAGAAATGCATATTTACATAGACAGTGTAATAATATTAAAAAAAAATGGCACCACAATGAGGCGAAGTCTAGCACAAGTCGGCTACTCTACTTAACCTCAAAAGTAATGCAGAAAATGTATAAGTATATAAATAAAAGAAAATCAAATATATAACAAATATAGATAAAATCAATATATCCAAAATAATTCACAAGTAATTGCATAGTTATAATTTAAAATATAACAAAATTATGGAGAAATTTGAAGTTGTGACACTAAAAACTTTGAAATGTCAATAAATAATTTTTAAATTGTTTTTTGAACTGAGTTACATTAAGTGAGATAAGGTTATGTTGCAAATAGTTATATGTTTTAACGGCATTATACGTAAATGACCTCTGAAACATGGCTGAACGATGGTGAGGCATAGTTAAATGATTGGTAAAACGAGTCCTGTTATGAATATTATTACGAGGTACCAATTTATTTTTTAGTTGAATAGATGCATCAGAGTTATTCAAAATATTTAATACAAAAGTAGCCATATGATGAAGTCTGCGATTGTCCATTTTTAACCATTTAAGTTGTTCAAATGTATGCGATATATGGTCAAACTCTCTGAGTCCAAAAATGAACCTGCAACAGGAATTTTGAACCTTCTGGATCCTATTTTTATCCAAAATATCAATACAGTTACCATACATAAAATCACAGTAATTAAAGTTGGATAAAACTAAGGATTCGCACAGATTTTTGCGTAAGCGTAAATTTAGGATGTGTCTGTTACTGTACAAAAGTTTTAAAGCTAAAAATGATTTTTGCATGAGTTTTTTAACATGTTCTTTAAATCTTAAATTTGAGACTATGATAATTCCAAGATTCTTTGCTGACTCAACTATAGGTAGTGTCGTACCATCCACAGCAACATTAAACCCTTCTTTTAAGGTATTTACCTGATTTTTATTTCCGAAAAACATAACTAAAGATTTTGTGGGATTCAGTTGTAAGCTTTGCTCGGACGACATTATTTTTAAATTGTTTAAATCATAATCAATTAAATCTGATGCTTGCAGGGAATCCTGAATATTAAAAGAATAGTAAAGCTGAGTATCATCAGCATACGCTTGTGTTTGGCAATATTTTATAGATTTCAGAATGTCAGCTGTATAAATAGAAATAGTAAAGGGCCTAATATTGTTCCTTGAGGCACTCCAGAGAGAATCGAAGTTTGTTTTGAGAATTTATTTGCACAATATATCTTTTGAAACCTGTTTTCAAAATAAGAATTATTAAGATTAAGGGATGCCTCATCAAAACCGTAATATTTTAATTTGGAACAAAGAAATTTTTGATTGATGGTATCAAAAGCTTTAGAAAAATCGAGAAGTACTAGCACGGTACATTTCTGCTGATCCCAAGCTCTTAAAACGTCATCTATTACCGTAGATAACGCCACCGAAGTACTAAAATTTTTTCTAAAACCACATTGAAAATCTGGTAAAATTTTATTAAATAAAACAAAAATATACAGTTGGTTATATAAAATTTTTTCAAAAATTTTAGAGAGGGTTGGTAAAATGCTAATAATCCTTAAATCACTGACTTCAGATGGACATGATGTTTTCGGTATTGGTTTACCAATTGCGACCTTCCATTGGTCAGAAAAGTAGCCATTTTCTATGCAGAGATTAATAATATGAATAAGATATATATCAATAAAAGGGCTGCAATATTGCAGCATTGATGCCTTAATGCTATCTACACCCGCAGCATCATTTTTAATATTTTTTAACACTAAATGTACCTCTTCAACTGTTGTCAACTTAAAAGAAAAACTAATACTATTTTTAAAAAGATTATTACTATAGAACTCAATTTTATTATCACAATTTAATACATTCTGCAAAAAAGGTCCAAAATAATCACGAAAAATATGTCGAAAATGTTTTGTAATAAGTAATTAGTTACTTCCTTTCTTGCATTACTTGTTGATTTAATGTTAAATTTAATTATAATGTTAAAAAAAGACTGAGAATAGGGTATTATTTAGGTTTAGTTAGATTTTTAACAAAAATACCCGAATTATTATAGAAAATTGGTCATAACTTCTAAACTACTAATTTTTGGAATATGAAATGATGCAGAATTAAATCCTAAACACAATAAAAGTGCTAAATACAGGGTGTTCCATTTAAAAAAATTAAGTTTTCTTAGTTACAAAAACATTTTTTTTATGGTCATTTGTGACCACCCTGTATAATGGATTTTCGCTCTTGATAGGTCAGAGTATTAAATAATAACCACTCCCATGGATCCATAACCAAAATTCACAATTTTAGTCTTCAGGTGTGAAAAAATCACATTTTTCCAAAAACCTTTTTTTCCGAAAAAAATTAGAAAAGTTAATTTTTCTCAAAAACTACTCAAAATTTCGTATGCTATGATAATAAAAAATACTCAAAATCAAGCGTAGAATTAGGGTAAAATATTTTTTGTATTTAACTTTTTTTTCTCAGTGTCTTATTTATTGAGATAAAGTATAGGAGCATCTTAAGTGGACCACCCTGTACAGTTTGTCGGGTTGTTTACATTTAGAGGAGATGTCAATTCTGAACACTGATCAATATAAGTTGTACTACTTGCTATGGAAATGAAACAGCTTCACCTTTAACTTTCTTTTCGGTAAAAATTTTATTTGCATTTCTTTTTGTTCTCTATTGAGTCTTCCAAATAGCCTTCTGCCACGGTAGTGGATTTCCATTCGCCATGCCTCTTGATATTAGTTATATTTTCTCCTGAATTAGCTAACATTGTGGCAGAAGATCGGCGAGAACTGCATGTGACCCATGTACATTTCTGGATCTGGCAATCTCAGGCATCCCGCAATATGGGATGGTATCTTCCCAAATGCATTAATCCCCACATATTATATTGTGCATTTTCCCTGTTTGTAGTTTACAAAAAAAGCGACGATGAGGTGTGTTCGAAGGACGTAGAGCTACATATGACCTACAAAGCTGAAGGTGAACTGCATGTTACAAATGTTCTGGAAATACGAGTTTATCTATCAGGAATTTTGATGATTAGTAGGGTCTCTTTGTCTTCAAATGTGGTTAATTCAGTAAGATCCTCGCGACGACACACACAGGTGAATTTGACCAAAAAGTTGACCAGAATGGCAAATAAAAAATTCGCATTCACTATTGTCTAGTATCCTTATTTATTGACACAACATATAGCGCCATCTGTTGCACGTATAATGAACCTGACGAAAGCGCCGCCATGCGCAGGATTTAAATTCAAAATCGAGTGTGTAGCTGTCAGTAGCATATTATTATCGCATTTAGTGCTGATAAAAATGACTCTGTTATAATTTTTATTAAATCTGTGTGCAATATTACAATGAATTCCAATTCTGGAGGTAAGAATAATTATATTATATAAATAAAAGATCTTAGTTAATTATTAATGCTTTAAAAATACATAGTTCCAAAACTTATTTTATATTTTCAAATATTGTTTTTGAAAAAGTGCAAAAGTACTAAATCCATCAATATCAAGCGGTCTATCGGGTATAGTTTGAAAGTCTATTTCAAGAGCTTTCAAATAATCCTAGATTTGGCTGCGACCACCTGCTCTTTATTAAAATACAAAAATAAATAATGAGAAGTAATTGATAGAAACACTTAAAGTCGCGCAAAAATTCAATAAAAATTGAATGATTTATTTTTTTATTAACACTGGAACGCGCCAAATAAAAATAATTATTTGCCGATTGGCCGACATTTTGACGCACTCCATGCATTTTTTTCATGGGCAGCTGTCAATGGTATGACATCACGTCATCCATACTTTTTTAATAACAAAACATAACTTGTGATACATCATTTTTGAAATAGTTTTTTCAGTAGATTACTATTTTTACTATTATTGCTATTAAAAATTAACTAATTTTTCTGTTTATATTCGAACAAAAATGACGCCGCTCAAAGCTGTGATGTTTGTACAGGGTGAGTCAACGATAGAGTCGCACCCGTCACAATTTTTTTAATCACCCTGTATATTCGAAAATATTTTTAAACTGTGCCTCTGAACAACTCCTAAAACTTTTGTATTTAATAGTTTTTCATAACATTTAAAACCATTGAGATATTGGACTTTACTCTATCGTTGACTCACCCTGTACTATTGTACAAAAAAGTGCATAGCAAATGAGGTTTGTTTTTATTTTTTAGCTAGTATGAGTACGCAGCAAAATGCACCTATTAGCCGGCGAGAAATGGTCAATTTTTACAAAAGTAGGCAATCTGAAAGTTGTGAGTCGCCCGCGCCATTTGAATACCTAGTTTTGAGAGTTAAAGAAAGGACACATTGTGAAGAAGAATTTCCAAATAATATTAAACAAGAGGTATCTAAATTTGTTTATGACTATAAAAAGAAGTGGCAAGCGTGTTGTAGAAATAATACTCGATTTGAAAACAAGTATAAAAAATGGCTGGATACATACATCAATTTTACTGGACAAGCCAAATGTCAAAGTTCTATTTCTTCGGGAAGACCAAAAACCGTCTTTGAAAATTGTAGTGATCGGTCAAAACGACGAAAAACACAGGATTTAAGAAATAATAATGGATTAATGGAGTTGACATATGCCGCCCAAATGAAGCTCAGGTCTGAAGGAAGTGTTCAAGCTGCTAAAGTTTTATCTGAAATTGTTAAAAGTGGTCCGGAATCCATAAAAAAATACGTGAGACGAGACGAGCTTAAGGTTGCTAGGCTTACAGAAGACAAAGCTCTTTCTTTAATTACAGATGCCAGGCTTACTAAATTCCAATATAACACTATCAGAAATAATGCTATCGAAGAAAATTGTTCTCTCTATCCTAATTATGAAAGCGTAATTGCAGCAAAAAAGCGGTGCTATCCTGAAAACCTGAAAATAACCGAGAGTGTGGCGGAGATTCCTCTTCAAGATCTGGTCAATCACACAATGAAACGGCTGTGTATAGTATAGTCTGGATGAAAGTAAATTGAATAATTTATGGCTTATAAGTAAATGGGGCTGCGATGGAACATCCGGACAAGCAGAATACAAACAGTTATTTGAAGATTCAAATGTATCTGATGCTAGCATTTTCGTGTCGTCTCTAGTGCCTGTGCAAATTGTTTCTGGATATCCCCGTGAGAATCATGAAGTAATTTGGCAAAATCAACGACCTTCGCACCGAGGTACTGCAGACCCATTAAGTTAGAATTTATACATGAAACTACCGAAATTTTACAAGCCGAGACAAACTACATTCAAGAACAAATTAAGAAGTTAATAAGTACAGAATTAATAGTTAATGATAAAAAAATATATGTACAACACCATTTAGTTATGACAATGGTGGATGGGAAAGCAATAAATGCAATTACAAATACTTCTTCTACTCAAAGATGTAACTTGCGGTATTACAGCAAAAGATTTTAATAAACTTAACTACTCTTTAAGTAAATCAATAATAGATGAACAGCGTTTGCTGCTAGGTTTATCATCGCTCCATTGTTGGAAAAGATTTTATGAATGGATGTTAAATTTATCGTATAAATTAAAACTGTGTAAGTGGCAAGCTAGAGGTCTAGCAGATAAAAGAAATGTTGAACTACAAAAAAAAAGAATACAAAACGAATTTAAAGTTAAGTTAGGTTTGTTAGTCGATCAACCCAAGCACGGCTACGGAAGTACTAACGACGGAAATTCGGCTAGAAGATTTTTTACTAATTTTGAGACTTCCGCAGAAATAACTGGAATAAATAAAAATTTATTATATAGGCTGTGGATCATTTTAATGACAATGTCCAGTGGGCTTGCTATAAATGAAATAAAATTTAAACTTCACGCTTTAAAAACCGTTGTTATATATTTAAAATTGTATCCTTGGTATAATATGCCAACTACCTCTCACAGAGTATTAATTCATAGTGATATTATAATACAAAACGCTATAGCCCCCATAGGCCTTCTTTCTGAAGAAGCTCAAGAGAGTAAAAATAATGATATTAAAAGATATCGTGAACATTTTACTCGGAAATTTTCTCGAATTCAAACAATGGAAGACCTATTTCATCAACTTTTAATATCTTCCGATCCACACATTACAAGTCTGCGCAAAAAAACCTCAAAAACAACAAAACCATTTCCACAAGATGTTATTAAGCTATTAAAAGAACCTGATATTATTGTTAATTAAAATTGTAATATTAAATCGTTAAAGTTTTTGTAAAATTGATTATATTGTTAGTATACTTATGTATTGTAAAGTCTATCCGAATTCACTTTAACCAGTTTGGGACTCTTAATTCCTTTGTCGGTATAGGAATTAAGAGCCAAATTGGTTAAAGTAACTTCGGATAGACTTTAATTTCATAGCTGTATAATTTCATTTTGTTAAAGAGTTCGTTAAAATAAAATATTTGATTTGTTGAGGTTAATTATGAAAAAAGTATTGATATGCCACACTTTCTTGTCACATCCTGTACAATCTCAAAAATATTTCCAGTTTGTAAAGCTATATTTTCTGTTATTACTTATTTAAAATATTTTTGTTACTCTTAGGCCTAGTTTCTCAATGCAAGTTCAAATCATGGTTCAGCTGAACTCGACTGGTACTTGAACTTGGCCATTTGAAAAGCATTGCTGTCAATTTTTGACAACTGGGATGATTTTTTGACAGCAATGTAATTTAAATGGGCAAGTTCAAGTACCAGTCGAGTTCAGCTGAACCGTGATTTGAACTTGCATTGAGAAACTGGCCCTTAGAGCTCCATCACACAATTTTGAGACACCCTGTATAATTATCCGTGATCAAATTACTTTTTAAATTCCATAATAAAGCAAATTCTAAGGCGATTGCCATTGCAAACCAAATAATAAATACAAAAACGTCAAAATCTCGGAAACTATGACAAATAGGTATAGGACATATTTATAACCAAAGATAGGGTTTTGGGTCATGAATAGTCTAAAATATTAAAACACTATACATTCCATTTAAAAAAATGAAGATATGATGTTTTTAATTTTTTAATTTCTTCTACCTACCTTGGACCCCCTGTACAACGCCGACAAATTTTGTTCACGTTGAAAGTCAACCCATACTTTTGTTACTGTTCCTGCCAAAAATCATAATCCTATATCAAAGAGCCAACGGCCCACGTCGTTTGAAAAAAGGCACTGCAATTCATAATTTTTTACAAAATGGCGGATATTAGAAAAACTATCATATTTAGACATAGGACATGTTATACAAAAAATGTGTAGAATCACGAGCAGAATCTAAATATGCAAAAATATACAGGGTGTCCTAAAATAATTTTAGGTTATGTAGCCCGTATTGTTGTACACCTTTTGTATTTGAACTTTTTTTATATCGCTATCCGTTATCAAGATATCAACCGAGAACGCACTATTGGGACACCCTGTATATTATACGTATTAGTTTTCATTTTAAAGAACACATGGCACATTTAAGATACGGAAGAACAGAAAAGTCAATCGTTGCCCAACATGCTTTGGAAAACAATCACCGAATAGGAATAAATAATCTTAAGTTGATTAAAAATGTATCTAATAATAGATTATTGGATGCATTTGAGAGTATAGAAATAGTTAAATGTGGTAAGAAAGCACTAAATAAAGACAGAGGGCCTATTCCCTATAGTTCCCTCTATTGTTTACTTGACAACGGTGCACTCGGGAGCAACCAAGTGTGACCACATTTACCTATAAATAGTCTCGGTTAGGATAAGTTACTTTAGTTTATATCGTCTGCTGATGATGCTAACTTGGTTAGCGAAACGCGCGTCCAGAACGTAATAAGTTGTGGTGTAGTGTGGTTAGAACTCTTGTATTTTGATCTATCTTCCACCACAGGTTCCAATGTTAGGACTTAAGTTTAGGCTTCAAAATTTAAAACGATCACACACACTGATTTAGTGTTCAGATCTCGTGGAGTAAAGATTCCTGAAGATGCCTCGAGCAATAAAAGGAGAAACGTCGAATAGTAATTCTAATTTGACACAGTCTAATCCCAAGAACCATGATTTCTTAAGTACTTATTAGATTAATTACGAATTATGTTTGATATAGAGAAAAACTTGTAAAGTTGTGGTACGAATCCAAGATGGAGAAACAAAATGGCGACCAAATAAAGTTTTTAAAAAATTAACATAAAAAAATCTTCTTCAGTTGACTTTCAATTTACGAATTCAACCTAGCGAAAAAACCTACTTATTGAGTTTATTTTAAATTGTGACCAAAAATCGAGTGTAGCATAGCTAGAAACTGATAAATATTGGTAGGAATAAAAAATTTACCGACCTTTTTTTAATTTTTATTAGAAATAGTGTAGCTAAACAAAAAATTATGGAGCCTTGTATATTATATATAAAACTGCAAACTTAAACTGTAAAAATTAAGAGTATGCAATATCACATTTTGTTAGTTGTGGAGAAAAAAAAAATGTGGTACATTGTTTTACACAAAAAAAATTCTAAATCATATATATTCAAATTAATTTTTTAATGTTGCAACACTTATAAACAACCCTCCCTCGTACGTTTGTCATATCCTTCAGAGTGTAATTCAAGCCATTCATACAAGTAATTACACTAAGTAATAGACGTTTTCAATACCGTGAAAATGTCGTCATTTGTAAGCCGAGCCGGCTTTTGAATAACTCATGAAAAGAGGAACGAATATATGAATATGGTTTTCATATTAGCGGAGATTTTAATCTAAACGACTCTCGTGTCTTTCGAAACTGTCAAGCTTCGTATAAAACATGTATATGATGTATCTGTGTGTTTGTGCGCAACGGAAGAAAGCTATTTCAAAGGGTGAACGATGACGTTGATATTTCTAGGCAAGAAAGGAGCTCTTTCCTTATCTAAGTCTAGATAAGTCAGTCGAGTTGAGGTACTGAAGAGTTTTGTACATGGAACTAAGATAAACTTATATTGGCGACTACTTCTTTAATTACGTAAAAGCTTTGCTTCAAATGTAAAATAACATTGATTTAAGTTTCTATTTTCCGAAAAATTAAAACCAATAAACGACCTATTAAAAATGGTTATTTAGAGTGTTATGAATCAAAACATCTAAGGAGGCCTCCACTTCTAAAGAATTTCGCTGCATCGAAATAAAGCTATATATCTATTGTTCTAGTATTTAATATAACTACTTAATTACTAACATTACAAGCAGTTAAAAAGATTTTGTCTATTATTTTAAGTATCAAAATATTGTAACCCTCCTTAAGATCTATATCGAATTTTAAGCCAGTTGTTGGTTTCAGTCTGGCATAAGTCAATAGAATAACAGATTATTCTAGAAATACTATGTTAATATTTCGGCTGGCTAGTTTATCGATTTACGAGTAAGAATCCGTCCAAACTCGACAACTGGGTATATTTCAACTTTCTAATCTTTAAATAGATAGACACAAATTAAGGAATTATGGTTCTTAGGATTAGATCGTGTCAAATGGAATCATTCCGACGTTTCGCCTTCTATTGCACAAGCCATCTTCAGGGATCTTCACTCTACGAGATCGGAACACTGAATCAGCCAGTGTTGTTGGCGAGACCGCAGAAAAACTGGCTTTGTTATAGGCCTCTCACCAATCTGGAAATGGTGGTATGTTTGCAGGAATACCCTCTAAGCAGTGGTTTTATGTAGGAAGAGCAGCTAAGGATGTTACTGTAAAGTGTGTTTTTGACTATATAAAAAATAAACTTGATTTGGCTGATGAAAACCTTATATCGGTGAAATTACTTAAAAATGGTGACCATAGCTCTTCATTTAAGGTCGGCGTAGACCATTCATGTTCTGATGTATTGTATAATGCAAATTTTTGGCCATCAAATATAGTGGTTAGAAGATTTAATTTTAGGAATTTTAATAGGGTATCATCACAGGGAAATTTTTCAATGGCTCCTCGAAGCGTGCCGATAGAGTAAATCTAAATGTCTACTACCAGAATGTAAGAAGCTTATTAAATAAACAGGAGGGACTGAGGCAAACATTATCTATTGATGCTTATGATATTTTGTGTTTCACCGAGACATGGTTGAATGAGTCAATTAAAAGGGAAGAGTTAGAAATGCATAATTATGAGATTTACAGGTGTGATAGGTCTTTAAATACTAGTAACTCTGTTCGTATTGGAGGAGTGTTAATTTGGATAAGAAAGCATTTTCGATCTAATGTATTATCAACAGAACATAGTAATTTGGAGCAGATGTTTGTGTCAGTTAAGATTGGTAATGCAACTGTCATCATTGGGTGCATATACTTGCCACCAGAGTCTCCCTTGATTGATTATGAGCAGTATTGTTCATCTGTTGACTTTATTTTACAGAATTATAAATATAATTCAGTCGTGTTAACTGGAGACTTCAATTTGCCAAGGATCAACTGAGTTAATGAACATGATGGTACTAGGGCCATAGGAAAACTCAGTAGCCAGGCAGAATGTCTCGCTGATTATTTTGCTTTTTTAAATTTTTATCAATGTAATAACATACCTAATGTAAATTTTAATTTTTTGGATCTTATTTTTAGTAGTGAGCGAGACTTATCCACCTCACCCTATACTTAACTTCAACATACCCCTGTCAAATGAAATGCAACTGCTGGGTTTTGGCTACTATTATTATAATTTTAAGTTTGCATCTTATGCAGACATTAGCATGTACTTAGCTGGTTATGACTGGAATAATATTTTTGTTGAACCTGATATTGATGCAATTGTAAATGCATTTTATGATATTCTCTCTTCTGTCATAGATCTGTATGTTCCTAAATGTAGAGCTAAGAATTTTAAATTTCCAAATTGGATGTCACCTGATTTAAAGAATTTAATAATTAAAAAAAAATAATACATAAAAATTATAAAATGAATGACTCAGAGGATGATTATAGACAATTTGTTGATCTTAGAACTAGATGTAGAGATTTGTCAGTGATTTCAAGAAATAACTACATAAATAGTATAGAGGAGTCCATTCAGCAAGACTCATGTGAGTTTTGGAAGTTTGTTCATAGGAAAAATAGTGACATGAGTCTACCTGCTACAATGTCTTACCAAGAGAAAATATCAAGTGACCCCCAAGAGATGGCAAACATGTTTGCTGCCTTCTTTGGCTCTGTTTATTCTGGTGAAACTGGTGTGACATCGGTCACTCCATGCTTTGAATCATCAGTAAATTTGTCCCATGTTGATGTTACTATGATGGATGTTTTTAAGGGTATTGAAATGCTTAAATCAAAGTTAGGAATGGGCCCTGATGGCATTCCCTATGACCTAATATTTAATTGTAGATTTGTTCTTGCACCGATCCTTCATAAAATATATAATATATCACTGGAGCATGGCCAGTTTCCTAAAGCATGGAAGATTGGTTATGTAACCCCAATTTTTAAAAATGGAGATCGTAGTAAAATTGAAAATTACAGAGCTATTTCTAAAATATCTTTATTTAGTAAGGTCTTTGAACATATTGTTAACGATAAGATTTCGAGTGCTTTAAGTCCGATGATTTGTTGCGAACAGCATGGATTTATGGCTGGAAGGTCGACTGTCTCTAATTTGGTGGTATTCACCGAGTATTTGTCAGAGGCTTTGGAGGGAAAGAGTCAGGTTGATGTAATTTACACAGACTTCTCCAAAGCCTTTGACAAAGTTAATCATGAAATTTTGTTGGCCAAGCTTGCTGCATGTGGCCTCGCTGGAGGTCTACTGAGCTGGATGCGGAGCTACCTACATCAGAGAAAGCAGATGGTAAAAATTTTTAATGTTCAGTCTGCCGCTATTTGGGCTTCTTCCGGTGTACCACAAGGTCTTTCTCCCTTGTTGTTTAACATTTTCATTAATGATTTATCACAAACTGTAACTAACTCATACTTTTTACTATATGCAGATGACTTTAAGTTGTATAAATTGGTCAATTGCTTCAGTGATTGTCTCAGTATACAACAAGATTTAAATTTCTTTAGTCAGTGGTGCACTGATAACGGGTTAATTTTGAATATAGACAAATGTACTGTCATGAATTTTTATAAAATTAAGAATCCAATTTTCTTTGACTACTCAATAAACCCAATAAGCATAAAAAAGTCAAATTCTGTAAAGCACCTGGGTGTCACGTTCGACCGGGGATTAAGTTTTGGCTTGCATGTGGAAAATATTTGTAACAGGGATCTAAGGCTACTAGGATTTATTTCCCGCACTTTGAGGGAGTTTAATAATATATATTGTTTCAAAGTTCTTTATTGTTGTTTTGTTAGATCTATTCTGGATTATGCCAGTCCTGTTTGGAATCCACATTACAGTAAATATGTTGATATGATTGAAAAAATTCAAAGAAAATTTCTCAGAATTATAAATTTTAAATTGAATATTCCTATAGATCAAATAGATTATAGTCTTTTACAAAATCTATTAAATATTGATTCACTTCAGAAGAGAAGATTTCTATTTGATGTCAGCATGCTTTATAGAATTATGAAAAATAACATCGACTGTCAAAAATTGCTGGAGTCAATTGGCATTCAGGTTCCACAGAGAAATACCAGACACTATGATTTTTTCTTTATTAAATATCATAGAACAAATTATGGTCAAGCATCTCCTCTGAGTCGAATGGCTAGAGAAATGAATACTTTGGATTTGGATATTTTTAACTTATCCTTGGCTCAATTTAGATAACTGGCACATTCACTGGTGAATCTGTGAACTGTCAGAATTACATTAGTATCACTGTGATATCCGCCATCTTGACTAATAATTGTGTGTAATTATTGTCTGTGATGTATTATTTTAACTTAAGCTTAAATCTTCAATATTTAAAAATTTTAATTGCAAATATGTGTTTTTTACTTTAAACTATACAATAGTGATAATTGAAATAAAATGTTAGACATTTAAGATAAAATACCTATGTAAATGGCAAGGCCGTTAAATAAATAAATAAATAAATAAACTGGCTCCTTAAAAAGAACGGCAAAAGGTTTTTGACATGATATTTAAATGTTAGTCATTCCGACATTTATTAGCCTAATTAAATAAGCTTTTTGAATTCTAAAAGCTTGTTACATGTTGAATGGGCGATAGGGGACGCAGGGTAGTAAAGCAGGTAACCCAAAAAATTTAAATTTTCAAAAAGCTGTATTTTCATAATGAAAGATTTATTATTCAGGGTGTTCTTAATTGTGAAGTAAATATTAAAGGGGGTGATTCCTTGGATCATTTTAAGAAAAAAGATATAAATATATGTCCGCAAATGCAACGTTTTCAAAATATAGGGTGTTAAAGTTAAAAAAAAAAGAATTTCTTTAGTAATTCCGAAATTTAATTTTTATTTTTAAATTTATTTGATTAAAATTTGGCACAACCACATAGGTACTTAAAAGCCATATTTTGAGAGTATTCAAAAGGTTTTAGTTAAACCATGGACGCAGGTATAGGTTCCTGACTCTTAATAAAAATAGTACGCCACTGATTATTTGAAAAATTACTAGCTTCATTGTTTAGAGCAAGTAAAAATACAACAAAAATGCCTTTCAGTTTTTTGTGAAACGACAAGTCGGCAACCTTATTTTTACAGTCTTATATCATCCCACGAAAAATACCACCATATAAAAACAACTTTTGCATTGAATTCAACAGCAAACATATCGCCACTAATCGCATGTCAAAAGGAACAGCTCATAAAAAACTATTTAATACTAGAAGGCCTACATCAATGTCTCCCTGTGTCCATTTCCCAAGAAATTCCACTACATATAGTCAAACATATCTTTCTCTAACATATTTATTGGTCAAACACAATTCAAGCATAAATTAAACTTTTTTATTGCATCCCTGTTGTTTTTAACAAACCAGTGTGTACCCACGTCATATTCTTCGTCGGCTTGGCTACCAGTGGTCCATAACAATAGAAATGAGAAGTGGAAAAAGACGCTTATCTGTCTAAACGTGTTAAAAGATTCGTAGGTTGAACAGTATACTTCCTAGTGTATGTCATTGAACTTGTCGCTCGGCTGGATGAACCTCCACATTTTTCGTAAATAAGAAATAGTGCACCAATGTATGCTATTTTAGTAATACAGTTCAATTTAAGTATTTGAATTAGTCAATTATAGAAATCATTTAGTTTTCTTAAAGCCACAAGTCTAGTGTACATATTAGTTTATTATTTAAGGCAAGCTATGTGCCTCTGAAGCTAATAAGTGTTAATCTTCACATTTCTTATAAAATGATTTTATGATTATTTCTGTTGTATACAATAATACACAATTTTTAATTAAAACCACAAATGTGTTGTTCTCTTATTGGATCTAAGTAAATCCAAGTACGTTGCTGATGTTAAAATCTATTTGGGATTTGTTCTACTAATCAAGTAATATATAACCTTTTACTTGTTCAACAGTAAATAACTTAAAGTGCTTTAACGAGCACTTCACATAGATTTTGTGTCACTTTTAACATTTATTACTTTATACAGGGTGTCCAACTAAAAGTATCCACCCCAAATAACAAGTCGCCAAGACAAAAAAAAATAAAACGCTCGGACCCGTCGATTTTGCTTTTGAGGGGGAAACATTTTGCGCCTATTTTCAATTTCGCAACATCACCCTCTGAGCGGGGGTGAGATTCACCCCCAAAATGTTAAATGGAAAGGGGGGTCGAGTGATACCTTATTTTGAAGGGTTTCCGACCCTGGTTACAACTGCCAAGTTTGAAGCCTCTGCTGTCATTCCCGAAGAACTGGCAGCTTGTCCAAAAAAAAATATTAATAAATTAACTGCAAGAGTTGGCTGCTTTAAATTTAGGGGATGATGCAAGCTAGTGAAAAGATTTTAATAATAATTACTCCGGACGAGAGGAAAATAAAAATAGTAAATGTAAATTAATGGGGAATTTTTGCGTTTAAGAAATGTTTTCTACAAAGACTAAATTATTTTATGAATTGTTCGAAATGTTCGCCATTTACTTCCATGCAATGATACAGACGAGCCTCGAATTCTTCTCGAACATTTTCAAATGTTTCAGGTGTTAACTGACGGCATTCAGCTACTATTCGCTGTTTTAAATCCTCAAGTGATTCTGGCTGCACCTTAAAAATCTTTGTTTTCAAGTGTCCCCAAAGAAAGAAGTCCAACGGCGTCAAATCAGGTGATCGTGCCGGCCATTCGATGGGACCTCTTCTTCCAATCCAGTGATCGGGAAAAGTATTATCCAGAAAATCTCTTACCGGACGAGCGTAGTGAGGAGGTGCTCCATCTTGTTGAAAGAATATCTGATCTTCAGCTAAATCCTGGTCGTTTTCTAGAATCTCAGTAATCTGCGGATCGATGGCATTTTCAAGTAAATTTAAATAACTTTCACCATTTAAATTGCCTTCTGTGAAAAAAGGCCCAACAACGTGATTGCCTAGAATTCCCGCCCACACGTTTACTTTTAAAGGATGCTGGCTATGGGTTTCCCTGAATAAATGGGGGTTGCTGTCGCTCCAATACCTGCAGTTGTGACGGTTTACTTTTCCATTTAACTAAAATGTGGCTTCGTCAAAAAAACAAATATTGTACAATGAAATGGTATGGTTGTTTAATTTTTCAGAAATATTCTCACAAAACTCTACTCTGCGATCAAAGTCATCTTCGTTCATTTCGTGAAGCAATTGATATTTAAAGGGTCGAAACTTATGGAATTTTAGAATCCGGTGAACACTGCTTCGGGAGACTCCTGATATTGCAGCTGTTTCTCTGATGGAGTTACTTGGGATCATAGCAACATGGGCAAGGACTGCAACCTCAACATTTTCATTTCTTATTGGTCTTACTCTTTCATGCTTTTTATTGACAACTGAGCCGGTTTCGAAAAATTTGTTCCACAGTTGTAATACACTTCTATGAGTCAAAGAATGTTCGGGATGAGATTCATTAAAACTTACAGCTGCAGCTCTCGCACAATTATTGTTTCTAATGTAAAGAACAATAATTTCGATTCTCTCTTGTATCGTAAACGTCATAGGCAATTGTTAGAAACTTTCGTCTTTTAACACTTTCAGACAAAATAAATTTTAAATAAAATGCACAAACTGTAATAAACGCATGAATGCTTGACACTAAATAAACGATAACAATGTGATTTTATTTTGTTTGTTGCTGATGTTTTATGATAACAGTAAGAATGGAATGCTGATTTTTTTTTAAATATTTGTACAGTGACAATTCGACAAGTTAGCTTAAACGTTTTGGCAACGGTCTGTTTCATTGCAAGGGAGTAAATGGCGAACATTTCGAACAATTCATAAAATAATTTAGTCTTTGTAGAAAATATTTCTTAAACGCAAAAATTCCCCATTAATTTACATTTACTATTTTTATTTTCCTCTCGTCCGGAGTAATTATTATTAAAATCTTTTCACTAGCCTGCATCATACCCTAAATTTAAAGCAGCCAACTCTTGCAGTTAATTTATTAATTTTTTTTTTCGACAAGCTGCCATTTCTTCGGGAATGACAGCAGAGGCTTCAAACTTGGCAGTTGTAACCAGGGTCGGAAACCCTTCAAAATAAGGTATCACTCGACCCCCCTTTCCATTTAACATTTTGGGGGTGAATCTCACCCCCGCTCAGAGGGTGATGTTGCGAAATTGAAAATAGGCGCAAAATGTTTCCCCCTCAAAAGCAAAATCGACGGGTCCGAGCGTTTTATTTTTTTTTTGTCTTGGCGACTTGTTATTTGGGGTGGATACTTTTAGTTGGGACACCCTGTATACTTTTAACAAGTATATAAAAATTGTCACAATTTAAATGTTTTGATCATAACGACTTATTAAAAAGCAATGTGGGTTTAACTATTGTAAGATATGTGGAATGCACAAATGATAATGTGAAAATAATTTCAGCAAACGAATTATCAATATGTTCACTTGCAGTTAAAAACGCTTTTGGAATTAAACTAAAAATCCTAAACCCCAAACGTAAATAATACCGAATGTTAAAACTTCTTCACGGTCGGTGGTCCCAAATTAAGTTCTTCACTTCTGCGTGTGTTATTAACGTTAACAGACATATCTTGGCTGCAGTCGGCCCTAAAAGCTTGTAAATTCACAAAATTATATACCAAACTTGGCTAATTTCGTCTTTAATTATAGCCATTGGTCTTCGGCGTCAACCCAAAATAAAAACAAGAAGAACTAGGTTTAAGGTAGGTTCTGAAAATACCCTCTAATTTGCTAAAAATAACACAAAGTAAATAAAACAGGTCCGGAATGAAAAAATCATCTTTAAGACTTTGTTTTCGATGATAACCATTCACATAGACAATTTTGAGCAAATACTTTTTTTTTCACTCATCATAATATTAATTCAGTAAAATGGTGCTCTTAAGGGCTAGAATCAGGAAAAAAATTCCGAAGTTTTTTCACAACGGTTGCATATGTCTTTTGAGGGGCTAAATTTTATAAATTTTAGCATATATATCAAAAACTATGCGTTGTATCGAAAAGGTAATTCTATACAAAATTAAACCAAAAAAAATATACGGCCATATTCAAATCAAGTAACGCGCCAGCCGATCAAGTGTAATTTGCCGTTTTGTTTTACCTGACCCAGCCTACATCGGAACATTTTAACGTTCGACGCGTTGCAGGTTGTAGTCGTTTCCATGGAAATTACATAATTAATAATGTTCTTAATTATCTGCGAGCATGAACAGACTAGGCTATTTTTAAATGGTTATAATTAACAAACAAAAACGATATTGTAAAATGCTGTGTGTCATTTTCCTAAAACACATTTGTTTAGCATTATATAACATTGCAAAGTCTGCTTTGTTTGTTAATAATAACCTTTTAAAAATAGGTTATTTTAACATAAAACGGAATCATAAGTATAGATGTGTAGCGGATTTAGGACAGAAGTAAAAATCCCTTTTTTTCTTAAAAAAGAGCCAACGTTTCGACTATATATTTAGTCTTCTTCGGGGCTAAAAAGAAACAAAAACATTTGTTGTTTCTTTTTCTTATAAAAATAGACTGTTGTACACTGTTTTTGCATTAATACATGAACTGTATGAACAAATTAATTACTAGTTAAAACACAATGGGTAATTTAAAAAAAAACTACAGAGATACACGAACTACCAGTACTTACTGAAGAGTTTTTTTTTATAATACAAATATGTGTATACATAATTTTTTGCAGGCTACTAGAGATAATATATTTTAATTATAAAAACCGATATAAGTTATTTTTATTTTATTATTTTAACAAACCATAAAGGTTTTTTTTTTTAATTCATAAGACACCCATTTTTAAATATGGAATTTTTTAGCCCGGAGAAAACTAAATATATAGTCGAAACGTCGGCTCTTTTTTAAGAAAAAAGGGATTTTTATTTCTGTCCTAAACCCGGCTACACTTCTATTCTTAAATTTATTAAGTACTACGTTAAATTTCACATTATTAAGAAATCATGTTTTTTAGGACTAAACCGCGTCAAATTGAAATTACTACCCGACGTTTCGCCTTCGATTGCGCGAGACATCTTCAGAGAACTTTACTCCACGAGATATAAACACTGACTGAACTCAGAGAGATTTTGGCAGGCTTTTATACCTGACTTATGCTCGCCGATCCGTGACCCTGTGTTAAGTTAGTATGTTCAAAAATTTCAATAGATTCTCTAATTTTTCGTTTATAAAAACCTAGAACCGATGCTAGAACCTTGGTTTCCTTTACATTTATAATATGGCCAGTAGTATGCTGGTGTTCAGCAACAACAAATTGAACAATTTGTTTCTTTTTATTATGTCGTTCATGTTCCTTAAATCTAGTTGATATTGAGTGTCCTGTTTCTCCCACATACACTTCCCCACAGGAGCAAGGAATTTTATATACTTCTTCTGTTTGAAAAGGAACAATATCTTTCGTATATATTTTCTATATGTACTGAAGATTGTACGTATGTTGGACCGCCGCAGCCGAAAAAACCGCGGTAAAGAACATAAATGATAATGCAAACATTCTGGTCCTTCCAACAGACAAAGGAAACATCACAGTCGTTATTGACACAACTGGATACATTGAAAAGGTAACTCAACTTTTGAACAACAATACCTATACAAACGGAATAGAAATAGGCATCACTAATCTAATTTACGCGTCCAGTCTACCACCAGCGGAGAAGAAATCATTAAAACCAACCAGCTCCAAGATCCCCAGCTTCTACGGTCTTCCCAAGATACACAATAACAATGTACCATTTCGACCGATCGTCAGTGCAATAGTATCCCACATACAAACTAGCCAAGTACCTTCGAAATTTGCTTAATCCGTTTACTGGATAAACAGATTCTTTTATAAAAAAACTGCACATTTCGTGGGAAAACTTGAGGCACTCCAGTTGGATCCCAAAGATATTTTGGTCAGTTTCAATATAGAATCACTATACACAAATGTTCCTATCAATTACTCAATTTTTATATATCCACATATTGGATCATAATAACCTTGATAAAAGCTTAATAGATCTAGTAGAAGCTTGTCTTACATCTACTTATTTTATTTTTCAGGAAACTTTTTATAAATAAACTCCAGGGGCAGCTATGGGATCTCATTTATCACCTGTGATAGGAAATATCTTTATGGAAGCCTTTGAAGATATTGCTTATCCACTCCACGAAAACCAAAAGATGGGTTCAAATATGTAGACGATACTTCTGTTCTTTGGCCTCATGGACAGGATAATCTCCTCATATTTCTGGACTACCTTAATCACTAATATCATAACATTAAGTTCCCATTGGAAATTGATTCTAATGAATATGAATTCAAATGATACATTAGAACATTCTGTATATAGAAAACCAACGCATACAGATAGATACTTAAATGCAAAGACCAACCACCATCCACCATAAAAGAAATTGGTTATTATCTCACTAGTATTTAGTACCATTTCAATTTCTGATCAAGATTCTCTAACATGGGAAATATCGAAACTGACTGAAGCTCTGAGAGGAAATGGCTATTGCACTGAAGATATTAAGCTTCATTTAAAAGATATAGTAATCCGACTCCGCGAAAGAAGAATGATAAGGAGGTTAGTGTCTTCTTTCCAACATACATGGTACTACAGACAAAAATTCGGCGGTGCAACATACGTACAATCTTCAATATACATAAAAAGAATGAACAATCGTTGCGGTTCTCGAAAGATTTTATACCTTTTCAAACAAAAGGAGCATATAAAATTCCTTGCTCCTGTGGAGAAGTGTATGTGGGAGAAACAGGACGCTCAATATCAACTATAGACTATCAGCTATAGGGACATGAAGGATGTAATTATAAAAAAACAAATCGTTCAATCTACTGTAGCTAAACACCAGCATACCACTGGTCATATTGCAAATGTAAAGGAAAAAGCTTCTAGCATCGGTTTCAAAATTTTATAAACGAAAAATTAGAGAATCTATTGAAATTTTTAAACAAACAAAAATCTCAATAGAGATACGGGTTACGTTCTACATCACACGTCACGTTAACAAGATGCTAAAACTTGAAGATATGTAAAATCTGGTGATGTTTTCACGATTAAAAAAATTTTATTTGGCCTCCATTTTATTTCGCGATCTTGAATTCATACCAAAATTTTACCAGTTGATTTTTTCATAATACTTGATTTTTATGTATAATTTAAAGAAAATTCCACAAGTAGTGTTTCAGTAATAATTTTTTTGAACTCACTAGTCCGCTATTTTGTTTAGTCGTATTGGATTTTTACCAATATATTACCAGATCATCCCCATATGACCCTCAATTTTTTACCAAAATTTGAAGTCAATCGGATAAGTAGTTTTTGATCTATGCCGCGAACAATCAGACCGACAGACAGAGAGACCGACGGAATTGAGAAAAATGTTTTTCGGCGTCTAGAGACCCTGAAACGTAAAGATCTGAAAAACTCTCGGAGGGTGATTTTTTCACGATTACAATACTTCCCTTTACAGGGGATGTAAAAAAGACCTTTCAGCTCAACCTACCAACGAAAAGTTAAAGCTTTGCTACATATTTGATCAGGAAGATAATAAAATTCGTAAATAAAATAATAACTAAAGAATATAAAGAAAAAAATGTTGACTTTAACGTTCCAAGACATGAATATTGTAACGGGACGTAGTTATTAAATTGTTCTGAAATTCCGATTAGAAATTCTTGCTAATTCATAAATCTTGACAAAATCGCAAGACAAATCCCTCAAAAATTTCGTATTCAAAATCGCGTCCGAACTCAGAAAATTAAACTTTCATACATCAGCTCGGGCCCCGGCGTTTAAAATAAAATCTGGAGGAACTTTTTAATATAGCAGGGCACCAACCAGATTTAATAAAAATTCCCAAAGTTTGTGCAACGCCAAGAAATCAGGAATAACGGCTTGAAAGGAAAACGGCGAAATGAGAAAAACGAAGAGTTTTTTGTATTCTGTCGGATTTCTTCTTTGTCTTACATGCTACTAGAATGGATAACAATGTTTGTGTATTTCTTGTAAACTGGTATTTGCCATTACGTTTATGTCATTTCTATTATAAGCATCGTTTATTAATTAATTTACTTTCCTTCCTTCACATGCTTAATGTAAACCTGTTTATATTACAATTGAAACAAACTATTTATCAGCGTATAATTCTCATTATTTTTCATGTAGAGTACCCTCTCTCTAAATTTAAATTAAAACTAAAATTATTACCAATTTGTGATTCTAAAAGGCTATCAAATCGAAATGATTCAGCCTAGAGCAAAATTTTTAATTAAAATTTAATTAATTATTTTGTTTAAACAAATTCGTTTGCTATCTCCGAAACGGTAAGTGCTACGAGGTCGGCTGAATTAGAGAAAAGTTCCCTATTTTGATGCTTATTCGAGATTATTTTACCGTGTTGCCAAATTCCTGCTAGTTTCTGAGACACATGGTAATTAAAAGCACCTAAATATATTTCGTCGAGTATTGAAAAAACTATTAACTTTCAAGACACAGTTTATATATAAGTTTTATAATTTTTTTTACTCTGCAACACGGTGCCTTCAGATTTCACTTCCGACGTTTCGTACTCGAGCCAACACCATCACCTTATATTTTTTAATACGGACCTAAATTTTTTATTCTGATTTTCAGAATCATTTGGCATCCCCTTTCTATTGATACACAGCAAAAATTCCTTTGACGACTTTTCGACCCTGTAAAATGCCATCATTTGGGAGTTTTACAAGTACAACCCTTGTTTCATAATTTAAAGTCCTTAGATACGTTTCACTGGATTTTATTCAGTTTTTAAAACATAAGTGAAATTGAATTAATTAATAATTAAACGCTAACATAACACAATTCAACAATAATCAAAAGAAATTACAAAATATGTGGTTACAAAGGAATTTTCTAAATTGGAAGATTTTATTCCATCTTTTGAAATGGTCATTTTCAATGTGTATGTATTAGTATTTAATTGTTAATTAATTTCCATTTGTGTTTTAAATATTAAATAAATTGAAATAAAAGGTTTCTAAAAACGAGTTTAAAAAATCCAGGGCCGTGTTTCAAAAAAAAATAAATTGATGGAGGTGGCCCGAACAGGAAACGTCAAAGGTGAAATTTGAAGACACCGTGTTATAGAGCAAAAAAAATTATAAAACTTTTAAATATAAACTGTGTCTCGAAAATCAATAGTTTTTTAATTATCATCAAAGAATTTGGCAACACGGTAAAACATTTAAAAACGTTATCAACAAAAAACTAAAATCAAAGTCAAAGGTCCCAAATATACTTGATTAGGCTAAATCTAATATGTCTTTCGCCCAACGGGCATCATCACATCTAACCTAACCTAAAAAAAGAACTCATTTTAAACACGAAAATAATAAAAATATACAAACATTTATACCTACTAACACCAAATAAAAATAAACTAAATGTATATAAACAAAGCGTTACAGACTTAAAAACATAATAGACGTTAAGTAGACGACACTGACAACAGTGACAAGAACGAAGGCTAGAACAGTTCAGAAAAATACCATAGAGGGCGTTGACTGACATATCAGAAGAGCACAAATTGGCTAAGGAAAGATGAGCTGGTAGTTTGTCCAGATATGAAAAGAAACGACGTCTGAGTAGTCTTGGTAATTGAGGTCGATAATGTTAAAAAGAAGTAGAGACACAAGTTGATAGTTGACAATCTAACAGCTGTTTGTATCAATCGATATTATTAAAAACCAAATATGGTTGAAAATTAGTTGGTTAATTCCAATTTCTCAAATAAGTTTAATTTTTTGCTCATATCAAATTGGTGTAATAATAATTTAACATTTTGAGGGATCGACAAATTGTGGTTTTTGAAGACTTGGAAACATCAGTGCAATCAAACATTGTAAAGAATAAACACCAGAGTCAGACAGAAGATCAGTTTTGTCTTTTAGTTTAACCAAATGTTTTTTCAAGTTGTTTACAGTTCTAAACGCAATTGTTATATCAAAAGGTGTAAAGAATTTTGCAAATTGGGTAAAGCAGTCACCACAAACGTCACTGATCTAAAGTTCCAGGCTCTGTTCTCGTTATTATGTTGAAAGAAAGCTTGTATTTATTAAGAAATTTATAGTAGATCTTGCAAAAAGTTATCATTGGAAAACCATTGTTAAGAGCTAAGCTTTAAACGATATTTAATTCGATGTTAAACGAACTTCTACACAAGGGTATATTGAACAGAGTTAGAGTGTTCGTCTAATATGTGTACTGTATACCTAGTTGTTTTATGTTTTAATTTGTAGTGGCCATCTAGTTATAAGGTCTGATGATGACCGTAAGGTCGAAACACATGTCACGAAATCAATTTTAAAGTAAAAGATTTTTTGTATCTGACTGAGACCGAGACTAGTTTATTCTTTTCTTTGAATATACCTTTTATAAGAGATTCATTTATTAGTGTTGTAAGGGCCTCTAGGACTGGGAGCGTCATTTATTAGTGTTCTAAGTGCCTCTATGAGTGAAACGTTTCGTGTTCGAGCCACCACTATCAACTTATTTTTTCTAAATATGGACCTGGATTTTTTATGTAAAATGCCATCATCTGGGAGTTTTACAAGTCCAGCCTTTGTACGATAGTTTAAAGTCGTTTTTACATTTTTAGTAATGACCATGCAAATGTTGTGATTCACGGTGGTAAAACGTTGTTATGTTTTAAATATTAAACAAATTGAAATAAAGCGTTTCTTAGGGTTTTAAATTATGAAAACCCCAATGATGATATTTTACGGGGTCGAAACATTTCATGTAATAGTTCTAAAAATGAGTATAAAAGATCCAGAGCCATATTTCAACTTATAGACTACTTGACTTTTGTACGGGTTAAAATGCTAATCAAAATCCAGACTTCTGCGCAAAGTTCTATTGGAAATGTGCAAAACAACTGACTGTCTTGACGCAGATCGTTTCGGACTTCTTTCTACAGCTTGTTGGGACTCTTCCATGTCTTCCGGTATTAAGGTCCCGAGAGAATTTCATTGCGTTTACATAACTGATTGATTCAAAATAAACTGATTCAATCGTTATATAAAACGCAAGTCGTAATATTTTCATTTTTGCATTTTAAGTGCTAGTTAAATTACTTGAGCGCTTCACTATATTTATACACAAATTAAAAATGACCCGAAAAAAATATTAATAAAATCATTGAAACCCCTGCATATAAGACTCACTGGTGTATCAATATTTTCGCTATAAATTTGGCGACATACTTCGAAACGTTCGCCTCCTGCAGAGATCTACTTTAACATCTGGCACTATTCCGGTCGACCGGCAATGCAGTGATCTTTAAAAATATATTAGGGTAACTATGCGGAACATGGAAATGTCATTACGTTCAATTAAATTATGGAAATCTGGGACAGGAGAGCACTCGTTTCGGGGCTTGGGCTATGGAATATATTATGTGATGGATAGAAATATGTATATTAATACCATCGCGGAGGAAATGTGAATGGGACAATATAAATATTTGAAAGAATTTAGGAGTGCATTATTCAGAGCATAATTCCACGTTACCGTCATAATTTAGCTCACTTTTAGATTTCTAAAATGATAGTGGCCTATCTTTATAAATTCATTACAGTTAAAAGAAGAGCCATAAAAATGGCGCGTAAACCTCAAGAAAACAGGGACGGATCTCTCGTTAGGCTGAGAAGGCTAAAACCTACCACCCTCCCTCCAAAAAAAATGTAATATATTGAAATTGAAACATATGAAACTTCTAAATCTTCCAATCCAACTGGAAGCAGGTTTGGGACATTTAATGTTGAAATGGGGTGTACAGGGTGTCCCATTTTCGTAGGTTTTACGGGGTTTCCAGCTTATGAGTAGAGATAGAGAGATGCGGTTTTTGCGACACCGTGCTACTTTTCGATGAAACTAAAGAGGCCGCAAACAGATTTGCCCTAACCATTTTAGTTTCCGTGCTACAGGGTGATTTTGAAAATTTGTCATTTTCGGACACCCCCTGTAACTCAGCTATCGTAAAATATATTTAAAATGTTTCAACTGGTATTTATAGATTTTTTCACGTAGAATTCAGTGGCGTACTCAGATTTTTGCTGAGAGTCATAGTTTTTGACATATTGGCATAACCTACTATTTTTTAAATGGGACACCCTATATATGATTTTTTCATCTTATTCTTCGTGTCGAGAGCTTTTCAAAAACATACCATAAGTCATATTTATTTTCATAAATAACATGAAAAAATGCATTTTTTCATGTTATTCGTTCGGATTTATGGCATAGCAGATCAATCGAAATAAGAGAAGGTGGCTGTGGAGCCATGGAAAAAGTTAACAAATATTTATTAACGAAATAACAAAGTAACAGCATCAGAAAAAATTAGGAAGTAGGTAAAAGGTAATAATTATAATTTCATTAAAACTACAAATATTGTTCAAATTGTAGACCGTTATGTGTCCTACAAGTGTGACAAACTTTAAAAATTCTTTTTAAAGCATTTTCTATGACTGTCTTTGTAACTCTGCAAAAGCGTTTTCAGTGGTCATTCTTAGTTGTTCTAAGTTTTCGTATCGCCTTACATAAACCTTGTTTTCTAAATAACCCCACAAAAAGAAATCTAAAACTGAGAGGTCAGGGGATCGTGGTGGCCATCGAACAGGTCCGTGTGTTCCTATCCATCTTCCAGGAAAATGGTCGTTAAGCCAGTTTTGACTTATTCTGGCATTGTGGGCTGGAGCTCCGTCTTGCTGGAAATAAATCCTATTTAGTTGAGCCAAGGTAACATCATCCAAAATTCCTAATGCGTCTTCTAGGATTCGCACGTAACCAATCGAATTCAGATTTCCTTCATATATTTGGTAAACTATTTTTCGGTTGAAAATAAAACAGGAGACATTGAATCCAAATCTGCCCTGACGCTCCCTAGGAAAAATAACATGGTTGTTTTCTTGACTCCAAAATCGCGTGTTGTGTCTATTTAAAATCCCTGAACTAGTAAAACGTGCCTCGTCTGACCAAATAATGTTTTTTTCAAAATCGATATCTTCTGCCTTCATATTTATAAACCAATTGCAGAACTCCAATCTGCGCTCTGCATCACCAGGATGCAGATGATGCACAAGTTTGTATTTATACGGTTTGAATTTGTGCTTTTTCAAAATTTTCTGCACTTTGGTTTTCGGTACACCCGCCTCTTCGTCTATTTTCCTGCAAGATGTTTCAGGAGCTGTCTGAACGAGGGCTAAAACGTTGACCTCAGATTCTTCGTTGTCTTTATTGTAAGTTCGCGATCGAGGCTTGTTAAAAGATCCATATTGGCAAAGATTATTTTTAATTTTTTGAAAAATTCTTTTTTCTGGTTGTCTTCTCTCGGGATATCTAAGATAAAATAAAGCGAACCAATAAAGTCAAAATGCAGGAAGATAAAAAAGAACTAACCTGTTCAGATAAAGCTCTGCCGCCTGATCTGCATCTTCATTAGACAATATAAAACACGCGTTCATATCATATTTCTCAAAATATTCAAATTTTTGATTCTGAGCCATATTAAAAACAATAATTATAATAGACGTCAAGAAAAATTTAAACGCAATAATGCCAAAAATGACAGCAGTAATGGCTGCCTGATCATATTTTTGTTGGCGTTGCCATGGCTACCACAGCCACCTTCTCTTATTTCGATTGATCTGCTATGCCATAAATCCGTTTAAAGAAAAATGCATTTTTTCATGTTATTTATGAAAATAAATATGACTTATGGTATGTTTTTGAAAAGCTCTCGACACGAAGAATAAGATGAAAAAATAATATATAGGGTCTCCCATTTAAAAAATAGTAGGTTATGCCAATATATCAAAAACTATGACTCTCAGCAAAAATCTGAGTACGCCACTGAATTCTACGTGAAAAAATCTATAAAGACCAGTTGAAACATTTTAAATATATTTTACGATAGCTGAATTACAGGGGGTGTCCGAAAATGACAAATTTTCAAAATCACCCTGTAGCACGGAAACTAAAATGGTTAGGGCAAATCTGTTTGCGGCCTCTTTAGTTTCATCGAAAAGTAGCACGGTGTCGCGAAAACCGCATCTCTCTATCTCTACTCATAAGCTGGAAACCCCGTAAAACCTACAAAAATGGGACACCCTGTACTATCGTCAGCATAGTCCCAACACTGTGGTGGAAGATAGATCAAAATACAAGAGTTCTAACCACACTACACCACAACTTGTTACGTTCTAGACGCGCGTTTCGCTAACGAAGTTATCATCATCAGCAGATGATATAAAAGTAACTTATCCTAACCGAGACTATTTATAGGTAAATGTTGGCACACTTGGTTGCACCCGACTGCACCGTTGTCGAGTAAGCAATAGAGGGGACTATAGAGAATAGGCCCTCTGTCTTTATTTAGTGCTTTCTTGCCACATTTAACTATTTCTATACTTTCAAATGAATCCAATAATCTATTAGTAGATACATCTTTAATCAACTTAAGATTATTTATTCCTATTTGGTGATTGTTTTCCAAAGCATGTTGGGCAACGCTTGACATTTCTGTTCTTCCGTATCTTAAATGTGCCATGTGTTCTTTAAAATGAATGTTTATAGAGCGTTTAGTTTGCCCAACATATTTTAGATCGCAGTAATTACAGCTAATTTCATAGATGCCACTTCTTTTCTTCAAGTCAACTTTGTCTTTAGGATTTCCAAGGAGATTTTTCACACTTTTCTCTGTTTTGTAAGCTACTCTAAAACCTACGTCTTTAAATACTTTTTCTAGACCTCTCGTATATCTGGGATCATATGGGATTACTATGAACTTATTGGGAGCCTCAGGTGCTTGAAGAGTAGTGGCACCTTTTAACATTTTCTTATGCTTATATCTATTTACCGATTTATGTACAAAATTATCATTATATCCATTACTTTTAGCTATATTTTTAATTCGATTCATTTCAATGTTAAAACGTTCTTTACTTAATTAACAATGCCCATTGTTCTCCTTTTCGTACGTAAAATTAATGGAGCGATATTTATCGTTTAATGTTTCTAAAAAAGTGTCCAAATTTTCTGTTTTAGTATCAAAATTAGCAAATATATCGTTTACGTATCTATACCACACTCTTGGGAAATACTTGAGTTCTTTTTTAAATTGGGTTTCTAATCTACCCATAAACAAATTTGCAAGGAACGGAGATAAGCAATTGCCCATCGCAGTTCCCTAAAGTTGTTTATAATATTTATTGTTGAATTGAAAAAAATTTTGATTCATACATATTTTTGTGAGAAGCAAATATACATCAATAATTTCTTTCTTCAAATTATTGAATTCAAGTAGTTTTTTTAGGTACTCTAAAGGTAGTGGTATGGGTACACTAAGAAACAATGAGTTTACATCAAAAGATATTAAAATCTCACCTTCTTTTAAGTGAACATTCTTAATTTTATCTAAGAATTCTGACGAGTTAGTAACCTTAAAGTTATCGTACGAGATATTTAATTTGCTGAATTCTTCTAATAACTATTTCGAAATATTGAACGTTGGTGATCCAACAACTGAAACAATAGGTCTCATGTACTTCGCAGGTTTATGATTTTGGGAAGGCTATACAGTTTAACTGTGGGTTACTTTGAATTTTTTAAATTTTAGTTTATCGGACACAAGGTTTTTACACTGTTTTAAAGTGTTTTTTACTTCTGTTATCATTTTTGTTAACAGGTTTTTCTTCTCAATTAAATCGTAAGGACCAGTTTGAATCAAATTGTCTATCTACTCTTTCAAAATAATGTGTTTTGTCTAGTATAACAACGACAAAAGACATTCTATATTCTTGGAACGAAAACTGGCAAACCAAGTACAAAGGTTTGAAGTAAGACCACAGGTAGGAAGTTTATTAAGAAGTGTGTGAAAACAGATCGAGCGCAATAATTTGGCTTCCCAATTAAAGACATCAAAAAACGTTTTAACTCAATGTTATATAAAAGGACGAATTATTGTGATACACATTTTTTGCAAACACGGTTATAAGTGCGATATCATCCACTAATTTCAGAATACGTAGAGTACGAAGTATTCAGAAACTAATAAATAATGTTTATTAAAAAACTAACAAGTGAATTACTCGACAAAATAAGCTTTAAAAATATCTTTTTTAATGACGAACTTTCCAAGAAATAGAAAACTATTCCCCTATGTAATAGCACCATTACCGATATTGACTTCTACCTTTTTCACGAGCTTTCTATTTGTTTTGTAACGTACCTTTTTCTGACAATATACAGGCGGTCAATTAAGGACAAAAGTTTTGTAACGCAAACACGAGCCAACTTTCGTTTGTTTTAATTTTAGGGTGGCACAAACTTTCTTCTTGTTATCGAGGTAGAAAACTGGAAGGACAAAGCAATGATATTTTTTAATGTGTCTTGCTAAGTTTCAGATACTCGGTTAACTTGATGATTATATAGTTCTTTGAATAAAGAAGAGGTTCAGAAACAATTTTAAAATAAAACATTAGTTTAGAAATTCAAAATATTGATGAAGGCAAATCGGTTGGAGTCACCAATAGATATTACAGCAACAGAAAATTGTACAAATACCCAAAATACTATTCTGTTAAATGGAACTTATTTAGCTGAATTAAGATCTACAGTCTTAAAATAAATAACGTAATACTTAACAGTTATAAAAACTCAAGAAACGAGTACTTAACTGTACCAATACCTAATATTAAATTAATTTCCGCAAATAGAACTATCTATAATAACAAAAGACTTTCGAAAACTAATTCCATCAAATCAAATGACTTACAAAATGAAATAAATTGAGAAAAAAATGAAAACTGATTACCTTAAACCTTGACGAAAGTACCCGAAGATTTCACAGCTACCGAGCGGCAGCCGAACGCGATAGCAAAAAGAATATGAAATCGCGATTTGGGTCAACAGCCGGTCTCTTCTCATAATTCGATCTATCGGTCGCGGCATCACGTCGGCATGCGGAATTTCACTTGTTCAGAGGTCACGCGGTCAATATTCTAACTCAATATTTTTTTCGGACGTTTTTAATCGGTGCCATATCTTTTTTAAAATGTTTATGGCATCATCTTGGATCAGCTCCTGCCCAAAATGACATTTTTAACAAATAACGGTTGACAGGTGATTTTTGGTATTGACAGGAGTCATTGTCAGATGACCTGTGACAGGTGATAAGTTAGGGCTTCCCAAGACCTAAATAATACCCCCATAAACGAAAAAGGTCAGAAATATGGAGATAAAAACCCCCATCCATGGACGGGGGTCCCAAAGCGCTCTGAGCAACCACGCGCTATATATCTGTACTTCGAACAAGTGCTGACTCCGTCTGTTCTATTAAATAGAGGTCTGACTATTTTTTCTTTCATTATACAGGGTTTTAAATGAATAAGTGTCCGATATTTCACCGGGTGATTCCTCAAGCTTTTTAAGATAAAAAGTTAATATAAATTTGTGGTCTAAAATGCTTCGTTTTCGTGATACAGGGGTCAAAGTTTTATTTTTATTTTCGTTTTTCAGCGTAATTTCCTAAATAATTCCGATTTCTAAATAAACGTTGGCACCTGTGGGCTTTTTTGACAATAGAAATTTGAATTTGATCTTAATTTAGCTGTTACTTATAGGGGGCGCCACCTACATGTCTTTTCTCACTTTCAAACGCTTGTAATTTTTGGAAGGCCTTGTATTACATTTTCGATAAAAAAAGATTAATTCTTAATATTGCATTTTGGATATTTTGAAAAATAATTCTTTAGGTTTAGATTTGGAAAAAGTCGTGCATTCAATATCACATGAATCGATTATTTCAAAATCCGAATACCTGGAAAACGGTTGCTCCTAGCGACTTCTAATAAAAAAATTTTTTTTTACGTAAAAATTATTCAAAATTTAATTTTTTTTGACCAAAAATGTAATATGGTCGTACAAAAAAGTTAAAGGCCTTTGAAAGTGATGTAGGTGGCGCCCCCTACAAGAAAGAGCTAAATTAAGATTAAATTCAAATTTCTAATGTCAAAAACCCCTAGCTACCAATTTTCATCCAGAAATCGGAATTGTTGAGAAAATTATGCAGAAAAAACAAAGATAAACCTTGACACACGTTCATAATAACTTTTTACCTTGAAAATACTTGATGAATCACCCTGTGAAATATCGGACACTTATTCAAAACACCCTGTATATAATAATTAAGTAGAAAATTTCAATACACTTCAAAAAACGAAAGCATTTTAAACCACACGTTCTTAATAACTTTTTACCTTAAAAATACTTGAGGAATCACCTTGTGAAATATCGGACACTTATTCAAAAACAACCTGTATATAATAATAAAGTAGAAAACAAAAATTTCATTACATTTCAAAAACCGAAAGCTTTTTAGACCACACGTTCACAATAACTTTTTACCTTGAAAATACTTGAGGAACCACCTTGTGAAATATCGGACACTTATTCAAAAACACCCTGTATATATTAATAAAGTAAAAAACAAAAATTTCATTACACACCAAAAAACGAAAGCATTTTAGACCACACGTCCACAATAACTTTTTGCGTTGAAAATACTTGAGGAATGAACCTGAAAGTGAAATATCGGACACTTATTCAAAAACACCCTGTATATAATCATTAAGGAGAAAACAAAAATTTCATTACACTTAAAAAAACGACGTCATTAACGCGACAAATTATGCGACATGCTGACTCGCCGGATTCCAAATGTATACGGTACTTTCTCACGGTTTTGGTACTATCCATAGTTCTGGAATGCGGCGAGAGAACACACTACATAAGTTGTGGCGATAATGGTTTTGTTGCAAACGTTTTGAAATGGCTGAAAATTTGTTTACTACTTAATTACTATATAAAATAAAAGAAAAAAATAGTCAGACCTCAGTTTAATGGTGCAGACGCAGTCAGCAGTCGCTCTAAGTGCTGAAATAATAAATAAAGCGCGCAAAGCTGCTCTGTGAACTTTTGATACCCCCGATCATAGGTAGAGGTTCTTATTTCAATATCTCTATTGTCAGGCAACGCTGACTAAACACGTTTCACATGTCATTTGACAATATCTCATGTCAATGTCAAAAATCACCTGTCAACTGTCATTTGTCAAAACTGTCGTTACATTTAGTTTTTTTGCTATTAGGGTCCTAATGAAACGACGTATGTATAAGTATTAAAACAACTTAACCGTCCTGCTTTATACCTTCACATTTTTAACTGCAGTAGCCCTCTAATGGTCTTCCCCTTTGACTGTCACGTCTCTTTAAATATTTGTTCTCGTATTTTTTCAGAATGAAAGTTTATAGGAAATGTTTTATACCAGTACTGGCGGTCACATAAGTGGTGGTGGCCTTTTACCGACATCGGCTCCTTAAACCAACAAAAAGAAATATGGTGGGAAAGTGGTCTAAATGGCTTTTGATTACCACGTCTACAACGCGACGCGGCGATGGGAAATTGATTTAGAATTTCCGTGTTCATTTTTAAAGCTTATATTACTTTAACGGATTTATTTACTTCTCTAATATAAAAACATAATTTATAGTCTGTATCAGAAATGTATAAAGTAATAAAATGGGGAATTCCGTCCAGTTTGGCTGAACTTCGGTGTCGTTCATAGGCGTAGGAAAAAAATTTTTGATAGAAATAATAAAGACCCTTTTAACTCCCTGTTATTTTGCATACCTATAGATTACATTTATTACTCAATACATACATAAAAGGCTAGTACTTAATGGAGGCAGATAATAAAACACACATTATAAATACTTCTTAATTGTGTTTCAAACATGTTAGTACTTGCTGTTACGCCATACTATTAAAAGTAACATAGGAATATTAATAAAATGGAGACATTCACTCCAACGAAAAAATGTTCTAATAATTCTCCACTATCACTGAGTGAAAAAGTTATTTTTTTAAATGTACACGTTTGCATAAGACACGATTACCTTAGTCTTAGAAATTGTTGAAGAATGTTCTCGAATGACTTGAATTCAGGGGCGTGCGGTGAAATTTTAACAAAGGGAAGCAATTTTTAGAAACTTACCTATTTGTAATGTAATTCGATTCTTCGATTTTTTTTTGTGAATTCGTCAATGACGTCATCATAAAAACGTTGATGCTCCGACATATTTTGGAGAAGTTTACTTACAATGGACAACAGCGATGTATGCGAAAGTCTCTCCTGCCCCGTTGAATTTCTCACGAAATTTTTTATACATTGAAATGTTGAAAAATTGCGTTCCACTGATGAACTTGTGTAATGTATTGTGAATGCTAATTCAACAATTTGGACACTTCTGTGTATGCATCTTCCAGCTCCTTGTCTTTTAAAAATTGCATTAGTTCCTTAGCGTTATTTTTTGTGCTAATGTCATCAGTTCCGTAAATCACTTTTAATTCAGATCGCAGTAACACTCGGTCAAAGAAGTGGCCATAATGAAGAAGAGATTTAAACGCATCTTCTTCACTTAAACCGTTAAATCTATAGTTTATTTGTTGCTGAATTTGATCGATTATTTCATAAAAGAGGCGTCTGTATGATGTTTGAACATCTCCCACCTTGTCTGTTCGAAGACCCTTGGCTTGAGGCTCTACATTTAACGTCATCGTTTTCTCCCAAAGTAGGTCAAAGTCATCTCTTTTTTGGCTTAACATGGACTTAAAATCGTCCACTTTTTTTAGGCAAGAAGCAATATCACTTGTTTTAGTTTGTAATATATTAAAAACATTGTCCGACAATGAAAATATTTCTGAAAATATGTTCAACAAATAATTAAAATTAAAATCTTGTTTCAAACAGTCCAAAAACCCCTTACACTCTTTAATGTGATTGATGGACTGGGATAAAACTAAATTTAATTTATGAGCAAAACAATGGACAAACACAACACTTGAGAAAGTTTCTCGAACTTTAACTTGCAGACCCCCTAATTGTCCTGCCATCACTGCAGCTCCATCATAGCTTTGAGCAACTAATTTTTTCTCTCCATTAATTTCTTTAGTAACGTTATAAACTACGGTATATAATGCATCTACTGAAGGACTTTCGAACACATTCTTAAAACCTAAAAATCGCTCTTGAATACATCCGTCTATTTTAACGTAGCGTATTACTATAGATAATTGACTAAAATTAGTGATATCAGTTGTTTCATTCAGAACAATAGCAATGAACCGCGCCTCGCCAATCTCCTGCTTAATTCTTTTTAGAATAATGGATGTTCCGCGAAAAACGCTAGACTGCTCTAAATGATTTTTTAAGCCATCATCACATTTAGCCATTAAACTAAGTAAAACTTGAAAATTTCCTCTCTTTGAAGAAACCCTTGTTTCGTCATGACCTCTAAATCCCAATTCGTGCTGTCCGAGAAAATAAACAACATCGATAAGTCTTCTTAATATTTACCTATTTTTATCGACTAGTTCATTGTGTTGGCGGTGACTAATTTCCAACTGTTTATTAAAGGCGTGGTCAATTCTGGTTTTGCCGAAGACTTTTTCTTTTATGACGGCCTGTAAATGCGCTTTGGACATAATGTGTCTTTTTACAGCTTTATGGAAATTGTTTAAATCGGAAAAACCAGTTTTATTCCAGAGATCTTTTTCATTTTCAAAAAGTAAACATGGCCAACAAAATAATACTTATATTTTCACACACTGTCAGCCATTTAAATTGTTCGCATTGTTTTTCCGGATAAAAATGTGTAATACAGTTTTTCATTTTTGTGGTTAAATTTTTCATAGGCGGTTTTGCCCTTTATATATTATAAATTATTTGAAGCTTATCAACGAAGTTTAATGTTGAAAATCCCTTTATTATTAAGACACACAACACACATTCACGCACACTCTTCGTACTAAATTCTCCAACATTTTCAACGTTATTATAGACAGCCGAAGTTGACGGTATTTGCATATCCACGTCCGTATTACTGTCTTCCATATCGCACCATGCACTACGCGACGTACGTATCACACAACACACGGATAGCCGTTCAAACAAAGAATCTACTCCAACGATAGCTTCCGCCACCACTTAAAGCACGCGAATGAAATGCAAAAATTGCAAACAGCTCGTGGAAAGTTCAATAACCTCTGGCTCGGTTCGATTTTCTATTGTGGCTGAGTCGGAATCAAGGCTGCGTTTATTATGGGCTTGATAATTAAGATAATATTTTAGCATTTTTAATATAAACTAAATTAATGGTTTCCTATTTCAAAAATTATATTTTAGAAGATGTTTTATAATTTTTTTTTGGGGAAGCACTGTTTCCCTTGCTTCCATGGGCTGCTGAAATTGGAAAGTCCTCGTTTTCAAATTATTGCGGTGTGAGAAAGGTATTGGGTCAAGTCAAACCTCCCAAGAACAAGACCAGCAAAAGTCCTTGATGAAGACACCAAACGTGAATTTGCTCTTTTTATTTTAAAAAACCCACTCTAGATAAAATTTTGATGGCGCTTAACTAAGATGACAGTATTCCTTTGATAACTAGAAAACTCTAATTAATTAAATAAATATGGATTTTACCTGGGAAAAACATAACCGAAAAGCACTTCTACTGGAAAGCGATGAAATTCTTTGCTGATGACGAAAATAATTGAGTTAAAAAAGTTTAAAGTAATACCGCAGGGAGCAAAAGAAAATTTTTATCTTCGTGAGACGTGGATCAATATAGTATAAAAAAAAGCGGAAAGATCAAAATATAACCAGTGCCCGCCAAGCTTTCATTAAAGGCTTGTCAACGGATATTAAAGCGCCTTCGGAAAAAGGGAAAAGACTAATATATGCACACATTGGAAGCGAGGAGGGATTTTCAAAAATGGTTTGCTAATGAGGACATGTTTGATGATGTTTTCGAAGACTATTTTGACGAAATGATAAAATATCTTCTTGCTGATTCGGTAGTGGTTATGGATAACGCAAGCTATCACTCACAGCTCATAGATAAAAACACCAACCAAAGGTATTGAGTTTGAACCTAATTTGATATAGAAAGAACTACTAGTCATAGCAAGTCGTTTTATGAAATATGCCTTGGAAGATGTAGTAGAAAAATATAATGTAATTATGCTGCGCTTACCACCAAATCATTGAGAACTAAATCCTATAGAACCAATATGGGCGCAAGTGAAAGGATTTGTAGGAAGACCAAATTCGACATTTAAAATCAAAGATGTCAAGCTGCTGTTTAACCAAACCATTAAGGAAGTAACATCAGAGAAATGGTGAAAAGCGGTCCAGCATGTGATTAAACAGGAGGAAAAAATGTGGGCTCTTGACAACCTGATTGATCAGACGGTCAATCCTTTAATTATAATGTGAAGAGTAGAAGTACTACCTGCACTTGAGGAAAAGAAAGAATTTTGCAATGAAATCAATGCCAAACTATGGCATAAGTTATTGTTGGGTCACCTTGTGGTCCTATTGCATACCTAATGTGGTTTTATTACTCTATAAGTGTCTGAAACAGACTATAGATAATTTTAAAGACATATACAGAGCGTGTCGCACAAATCCGATTAAAATTCAGATACAGATGTTAGACAATTCAAAAAATAGACTCTATTTTAATCAGGAGCATTATCAAGCTGCATTTTATTTTCAGTGGAACATATATGGAGGTGGTGGTATCTGCCTCAATAAGGCTCACGGTAGCAGATGGGATCCTTGGTTCTGAAACAAACGTGAAGAAGTAGTCCTTCATCTTGAGTTCTTTCGTTTAACATTTTACGACCAAGAACCGCACAGAAATCGATATTTCCGTTCTCTTATATTTTGCACAGATGCGTGCCTTCTTGTGCTTCCATGAAGGTCGCATCTAAAGCTAAAGTAGTGCACCATAGTACCTACAGATGGCGCCACTGGTTACCTATTTCCCGCATCGACTTTCAAAGTCAAATGACATTTGTTTATTTCAGTGTTCGTGTAAATCGGTTTTAATACTACCAAGAAATATATATATATATATATATATATATATATATATATATATATATATATATATATATATATATATATATATATATATATATATATATATATATATATATATATATATATATATATATATATATATATATATATATATATATATACTCCTATATATATATATATATATATATATATATATATATATATATATATATATATATATATATATATAATCCGTTCACTATGTGTCGTTCTGAAAAGAACAGTTTTGCTGACGTTTCGCTAAAATCACATTTGGAATTTTCGAAGCTTTCTTTTCGCGTCCGAATTCAGTCTCTATTCGGACGCGAGAAAGAAAGCTTCGAAAATGCCAAATGTGATTTTGGCGAAACGTCAGCAAAACTGTTCTTTTCAGAACGACAGTAGTGAACGGATGTACACCCGGAATGAAAACACATTATATATATATATATATATATATATATATATATATATATATATATATATATATATATATAAATGGAATTGTAATTTTATGTGTATTACTTCACTTTGTTTTTTTATATACAAAATAGGTTTATCGCTAACGTGAAAAAACTTTCTAAGCTATTTATATGTTTTTGCTCGAGCAAGTTGGTAGCGCAGTGGTAGGATTCTCGGCCCGCGTCATATAAATTTATAATTAATATAAATTTGGATTACTTCTTCTCTCTTCTCTTCTCTAAAGTTAGGTTAGGTTTGTTGCGAAGAAAGCGCGCGGTAGCGCGCCAACCAAATTCCGAGTCTATATTAAAACCAGGACTTTTTTTAACAATATCTATACTGTTAAATGCATCCCCCCTTAGATTAGTACAAGTTTGTCAAAAAAGCAGTCATTTACACGGTTTGCTTTTTTAACGAGCAACGGCCTAGTTTTATATTTGCGTTCTTTAAATATTTCGGATGTTATCGTCAGCGGTCGGGTTAGCCCGGCTACGCGGTTATTTTAAATGTTTCAGACAAAACGCCGTCGCAAGATGGCGCCCTATGTACCGCAAGTGCTCTGTAAGTCAACTAGAACAGGTTAGGACCTAAATTACAGGTTTTGTTATCTTAGTTTAGTTAAAGGATGACATTATGAGGCGTGACCATCTAATTCTAGCTATAAGGCATAATATATATTTTATTACCAAAATTTTCCCTTGAATCAAATTTTTAAAAAATATATAGGTTGCTCCATTTCAAATTCCAAAGTTGGTAGTTCTTCCGGTAAAAACATATGCGACCGTCAATTGTTTCAATCGCCAAAAGCTGCATCTGAGCCAGTAATACAACATTACCAAATTTCAAATTGATATGTTAGTGAGAAAGGAAATGACAGGCTGGCTAGTAATTACGTTGATACCGGGCAGAGACGGACATATGGGGGGAAGCGTGCCCCTCAATATTTTATTTAGTTGACGAAATTAAATCTTATGTTAGAATTATTTCTTTTGTCAATAAATTGTTAAAGAAAGAAATTAAAATAATTCTGTTTATAATCCAGACCTATACAACAAAATATGAATAATACTAGCAAAACAGACCTGTGTTTTTTTTAAGTTCTCAGTTGGGTTTCTCTCACTTACCATATTTTCTCTTCGTTGCGTCTCTGACACTGGGTTCTAAACGCTCTTCTGATAATCCTGTGAAGAGTGCTTTCATTTATAGAATTTAAAATAACCATTAACCTTTGATGTCTAAATTTGATCTCATCTCATCTTACAATATCCAGCTATTATAAATTAGTTCACATAAGGAATTATTAGAAAAACTCAATATTGTGAAGATGCTATTTAATTTTACGGGTCGACACGCAGCCTTCCTTATATTTTAAGCGTCTCCTGTTATCTTCATTTGATTACAGATAGATAAAAAAACCTAAATGTAAAAATTATTGGATATGGCTAAACCGCCAGGATTTTTTTATCAGAATATACAAATGAAAATCGGAAATCCGACAAAATAAAAATGTTCAATTCAAAAAAAAAACACAAGTTGGTATTTCTTCAAAGATTTGCGATGTTGATTTGTTGACTGTGATATAAACTCTTGATTCAGATAAAAACCCACAACTCTTCTACTTAAAGTTTTTTTTTAACTACAAAAACTTAAAAATGTAGTGAAGGCGCAAAATGTAAGGAGGCATCCTGTACATTTATTTTCCGGAGCGCAGTAAGGTTTTTACGGTAATGAGAACAGCACAACTTCAAAGATTTCTCGCCAACTTTCCAAATTTTTAATAGCTTAGCTTAGTCCGACCCTGGCATGAGATATTATGTTAATTTCAAAAGATAATTTGGTATCGCCCATTCAGAGAAAATTACGGCTCCCTAACCGTAATTAAAATATTAGACAAATGGCCGTATTTTGTAGAATTATGGTCTAATATAATTAATAAAACTGGGGGCTATAAATATACGGGAGGTGTTAAAAATCGTCCGGTTGGAATTTAAAAACAGTTTAATTTATTCTTAAGCTTTTAGTCGTATGCTCTGCTATGACATTAATTCATCCGTTTTTTTTGTCCGTGGACAGAATTAGATCGGATCCTCGTGACTAAATTAGTAATAAAAAGGTAGATTGAATAATTTTCTTATGAATATGAAAATAAATATACCGAGCGTATTACAGAGTTTTTTGTTGAAACAGGAAATAACGGTTTTTAGGGGCCACAGGACTTTAAATATCTATGAAAACATAACCGCTGACGAAGGTACTGTACCGGGTGTACAACTAAGAAGGGAGGCCGGTGGTATCTCAGGCACCACTTGTCTTACGGTTTGGAGAAAAAAAATTATAGAGTAAATCGGCCAAGAGAAATCCCTGGAAATTATTTTTAACCTCGAAAAATTGCCGCTAGGGGGCGCTTCAAGAACTTTAAATCGCAAATGTCGATTTTTTGGTGAATTTACATAGTTGTGTGTGTCGAAAATATAAGCGTAGTATTCTTCAATAAGTTGCGCAATTTTTTGATATCCATCATAATTTTCTATTTTCAATAATAAAGTGGTGGGGTAAGGTCAAAAACATTTTTTTTCAAACGTTGATATCTATGTTTTGAATAAACTTATTTTATTGAACTTGGTCAACACTTTTTTCGCTCTATTTACGGTGCTATTAACGGTCACCAAATTTATTTTGCTACTGGTCACTAGATGGCGTTTAATCGACATTTACGATTTAAGTTTCGTGTTGCGCCCCCTAGCAACAATTTTTCGAGGTTAAAAATAATTTTGTACACGTTGTACACCCAGTACAAGCTATAACAGATTGTATTATCTATGATCGGAATATGAGGAATAAAATGGTTTGTCATGGTTAAATAAACATAAACTAGGAACCAATAGATCACCTTAAAAAACACCAATTTTCGGACACTAAAATACATTACGACAAAACAACACGCTTTTAATGAACAACCATAGATTTATGAGAGCTTGTATGTCATAAAAACCTATAAAACTAGTAATGCCATTTAACAGAAAAGCGACCAGAATTTGATAAAGAGGGCAGGCGTAAGAACAAAAATGACATTTACATACTTATTACATAAATTATTTTGAAATTGACAATGATCGAAGAAAAGTGAACAAAGCATTTTTTTCTTTCTTTCATATTAATTTATAAACGATGTTATTAGGCAATGAGAGATATTTATGGAATGTCCGTAACAGATTTTTTAATATACTATGTTGGACCCAAAGAAAAATTCTAAATTCCTAAATGATCGTATGTGGAACTGCTACAGTGAAAACTCATATAAAATTAGGTCATTCATTAATTAGGTATATTCTAATGTGTGTTTCATTTGTTGACTGAAAATTGTAAGTAAGTCGAAGATAGAAGTGTTGTTTGGGAATTTGTGATATACATTTTTATAAAATACCTTTTAATGTTACTCGATTTTAAAGATTTCCAACAATACATAAAGCTAATATACCGTTATCTGTTTAAGTTTCGTATTCTACGTAAAACGTGCCCATTCAACTGTTTTTAAAAAATCCAACGTTTTTTGAAAGTCTTCGTATAATATCACCTAATAACTTTAAGTTACTTGAGCACTATTACAACGTTTCGCTTGAATAATGGGTATTTTTCAGGTACATAATTATTTTGGGAAGATTTTGATATTTGGTTTAGATTGACCGAAATTAGTACGTTTTGTATTTATGGATATGTAAATTGTTGTTTAATATTTATTATTTTTTCTAATGGTTGATTTTTTTTAATTAAATTCAATTTCTATAATACCTTTTATTACAAATCGCCTTTAATATGATGCTGATTTTTTTATACAACGTTTCGCTTATAATATAATATTCATCAGGGCCTCTGTGGTTCCTGTAAGATTTTGCTAATTTCTAGTATGATATTTATTTTTATTTTGAATTAACCAGACTTAGTTGAAGCTTTGGTATTTATTTTAATGTAAACGCTTACGTAATGCTGTATTTTGATACCGAGTTAAGCAATTGTAAATGAAAATATTTTAAGATTTTCTTTCTCGATTTCAGTTCACTTCTAAGGTTTTATTATTTGTTTATTTATATTTGCGACGCGAGGTTTCGACTGAATTTTTGTATTCATCAGTTAATTTACATTTTTGTTTTCATTTTGATTAATTCGAGATTATTGAACATATATTTGACTGTTTTATTAAATAAATTTTATTGTTTAGCGTGTATTTTATGTAGCTCACATTTTCTCTCCTTTTTCAGTATATTTTTTTTATTAAATCACTTTCTTTATTTTAAATTACAATTTTCTTTCTATAAAAGCATCAGGAACAAGTGAGTGCCGAACACATCTAGGGGTTTTCCAATTTAGGCCGTAATAAATTGATGGCGCTCACCTTTTTTACTTTTAATTTTAAAATAAAATTTCTTTAAATTTAAATTATTTTTATGAGTATTTAATAGCACGCTTTTGGCGTACCATACTATATAATATGAGTACCCTTATGGGCTTTATTTGATTGTATCCCTATTGAACGACCACTGATACTGATATTATACGTGTAACGTTAAAGAGATAGAGATCTACAAAATTGCTTTTGTGTATTTAATTAAAAAAATCAACAAAATTTCCCTATCAAGGTTTTTTGAATAGTAGACTTGTTTTAGCTAAAATTGGAATTGATAATAAAGTTTCGTATTCTACCTAAAACGTGCCCATTTCAAACAGGTCAAATAAAAATGTAAATAGACATATGACAAGTACCTAATATACACTAACAACAGATATATCTAAATATAGATCACAAAACATAGAATATAATTTTTTCATCGAGTTAAAATCCGTTCTTCAGTGCGGTGTCCAACAAAACAAGGAAAAAAAGGTTTTCCAGTTTGCATATTATGATGGGTTATTCCTCAAAAAAGTTAAAAATTCATCTGTGGTGTAAATAGTCTGTGATAAAAGTAAGCTTTTAATTTTATTTTGTATTTTGTATTTTTATTTATTTATATGTTACCTTATAACATTAAAGCAATTTATTGCTTTAATGTTATAAGGTAACATATTATAAATTTTACTTAGTAGATTGGTGATTTTTTATAAATATTTAAGTTATGCTTGTCTAAGCAGAAGTTATTTTTATTTCTCGTATCGTACGCATGAAAATTACTGTTAATTTGAATTAGATTTTTATTTCGATGGATAAATGATAATAATTTTAAGAGATAAATTGAAGCAACTGTCAAAAGTTTATATGACCTGAATGTCTCTCTGTAAGATGTTTTAAAAGGTATACTAAAAATGATTCTAACAATTTTTTTTTGTATTATAAATACTCTCTCTATATCTGAGGGCTGACCTCACACTACTATGTTATAAGCTATTGCAGAGTATATGAAAGCATAATATACATTAATAATTGTTGTACGGTCAACATAATTACGGGGACCAGAAATTACGTAAGCTCCCCTATTAAGCTTCTTACAAACATCGTCGATCTGAATGTTCCAATTAAGGTGGCAATCCATAGACAAACCCAAGAAACTAACACATGAGAAAAGCTCAAGATCATGATCATCGAATGAAATGCTGATATCACACGGTTCTCTACGAATAGTTCTTAAGTTCATAGCTACGGTTTTGGTATGGTTAATCATTAGCTTATTAGCAAAGCACCATTTAGAAAACTCATTTAGTACAGTGTTGATTTTATTTTTTAAGTGACTTTCTGACATATCGGATACTACGATAGTAGTATCATCTGCATATAAAAAAACCTGGCCCTGCCAAGTCAGAAGACAACGTAATTACGAATTCACCTTTTTCCATCTTATTAGAAATATACTGTACAGGGTTTTTTTTTATATATTGCCACCCCCCTTATCTTTTTTATTTGACATTTTAGAAAAATGTGTCCCAAATAAAAGTTTAATGGTTTCAAATGAATTTTTATGAAAACATTTTTTTTCATATACAGGGTGTTACAGAAAGTCTGGACGTGGTCCAAGTTTCTTATTTCAAATAGGTACCCCATTTTTTTATTGAATTTTCGGATTCTCCTGAGAATTTTACACATTTTTTATAAGGGATATTCTATACTTAAATCTAAAGCCTAAAGAGATATTGTTATTTTTTGAAAACTATTATGTAAAACAGGTAAACATTTTTCTGGTCGTAAACTGGTCATTGACGGTGATCTGTCGTTCTGTCAATTCATTGAAAAGATGCATTACACTGACGAAGAAAGATGTGATATTCTTCGCATTTTCTACAAGAATAATAATAATGCTTGCGCGGCAAGAAGAGAATATCAGCGGCTTTTCCCCATGCGAGCTATTCCATCTCGAAAAACTTTCAAAAATATTGAACTTGGCTTTCGAAATCGAATGACTGTTAAAAGAAAAAAACGTACTGCGGTTATTAATGAGGAGGAGGAATTAAATATTTTATTATTTTTTCAAGGTAGGTTAATAGAAATTACCCACAGGATATAAAGTAACTTACGCAAATATTATTTATTTTCAGAAAATCCAAATGCAGCCTTAAAAGACGCATCAATTTTTTTTAATAAATCTATTTTCAAAATTTATTCGACATTAAAAAAGCATGGATATTTCCCATACAAAATTTTACCCGTCCAGAAATTAACTGAAGATGAGAAAAACCAACGAACCATGTTTTGCCAGGAAATGTTGCTGATGAAAGATGAACCCTCGGGCCATGCGTGAAATTAAAACCCAAGGTCGGAAAACTTTAAATGTGTGGTGCGGGCTCCTTCACAACAAAATTATTGGACCGATTTTCATTGATGGATCTTTAAATGGAGAAAAATATCTAAATTTATTAAATAATGATCTGGAACCTATTTTGGATGACTTACCCCTCCGTCAATACAACCAAATTATTTGGCAACAAGATGGAGCCCCACCACACAATGTTTTTGCGGTCCTAAATTTTTTAAATCAAAATTTTGAAACGTGGATTGGTCGGACTGGACCGATTCGGTGGCCGCCCAATAGTCCCGACTTAACACCTCTTGACTCTTTTCTGTGGGGATTTTTGCAGAATAAAATATATGAAACTCCCACGGAAGATATAGAGGTGTTAAGAAGGAGAATAATTGAAGCCATTGAGGATTTAAACAATAATCATGCACAATTCATTATTAATGCGATTAATAAAATCGAAGCAGATTATACAAATTGTGTTGAAATGAATGGTGGACATATTCAGCAATTATAATATTTATATTTCATTTCATTATTGAATTATTTGATAATATGTAGTTTTTTGTAATAAACACAGCGTCAAAAAACTTGGACCCCTTCATAAGACGCAATGCAAAAATGCTCTGTTTCAAGACCTTGTATCTTAAGTAATAAATGATCCAACCATGTGATTAAAAAAAGTGTATGTTAACGAATAGCAGGGCTGCCACTTTTAGCCACATGAAATATTCTATTGTAATTAGAACGCTCTACAGAGTGTTTAAAAGTTTCTCAACACAGGACCTAATGCAAATTAAATGGGAGGTCTGGCTAAAAAAAATTAAACTCTCCTTATTAGCTTGCTGATTACAATATCATGGCTCAGTTAACTAAAAGTGGTAGTCCCGCTATTCGTTAACATAATCATTTTTCAATCACTTCGTTGGTTCATTTATTACTGAAGATACGCGGTCTTGAGGAAAGCTTATTTGCATTGCGACTTATGAAGGGGTCCAAGTTTTTTGACGCTGTGTGTAGTTTTTAAAATATTCTTTTCTGTTTTCGTTAATATTATACATATATTTTTTAAAAACATGTGTTGCCTTAATTAGATTCATATGCATATTTCCAAAATTCGATGTTTTTGGAATACCCCGTAGAAGGAAAAAAATCCACGTCTGATATTTCAAAAAATGTTTGTTTAGATGGCGATTCGTTGGAAGATGGTGATTTCTGTTCTGGTTGCCTGTGTATTTTCGTTATTCTCATAAGCTATGCGAAGGTTGTCGGATTTTTCCTCATCGGAAATGTGACATTTTATCCAGAAATTGACAGAAAGTCTACCAAACAGTAAAACAGTCACCGTCAATGACCAGTTTACGACCAGAAAAATGTTTACCTGTTTTACATAATAGTTTTCAAAAAATAACAATATCTCTTTAGGCTTTAGATTTAAGTATAGAATATCCCTTATAAAAAATGTGTAAAATTCTCAGGAGAATCCGAAAATTCAATAAAAAAATGGGGTACCTATTTGAAATAAGAAACTTGGACCACGCCCAGACTTTCTGTAACACCCTGTATATGAAAAAAAATGTTTTCATAAAAATTCATTTGAAACCATTAAACTTTTATTTGGGACACATTTTTCTAAAATGTCAAATAAAAAAGATAAGGGGGGTGGCAATATATAAAAAAAAACCCTGTACAAGATCAATGCACCCAGTTTCCGTAGACATGCCTCTCCGAAAACCATGTTGTCTGTCGTTTAAGATATTATATTTGCAAATAAAGTCATAAATACGATTGTAAACAATTTTTTCAAAAATCTTAGAAAAGGAACTCAATAAGGAAATAGGCCTGTAGTTTTCCATGCTAAGAGAATCCCCCCTCTTAAATATAGGTACAACTATGGATTTCTTTAGCCTGTCCGGAAATACACCAGCACACACCGAAACATTAATCAGGTCACACAATGTGGTTGAAATATTAAATATAACACGTTGAATAAACTTAATGGATATAGAGTCGAAACCACAAGAGCCTTTGTTGGGGAAACTCATGACAACTCTCTCCACCTCGGTACTTGTAACAAACCGGTAATAAAACGAATTCAAGACAAGTCTTCGACCAATAGTGCACATGTCGGAGAATCGCCCACCGAAATAAGTACCCAGCTTGGTAGGGATAACTAATTCCAGGTATTCCCCAAAGACTGACGCAACCTCAAGTGGCTCAGAAATTATTTTATTATCCCAAGATAGAACTATATTTTTTGTGGTATTAATGTTTTTGCCCTGTATTTTGTTAACTATTGACCAGCTTGTTTTAACTTTATTGGTTGAACGAGAAATTAAAGTGTTGTAGTAAGCGAGTTTTTCATTTTTAATTTTCATAGTTACTTCTTTTTTAAATATTAAATAGCGATGTTTGATTGTATCGTCCTTACTATTATTTTTTAGCCAGTTTAGTATTTCTAGATTATTAATTTGGATTAAAAGGTCCTCTGAAAATCTCATTATAAAATTATTTTTAATTTTTTTGGTCTTTATGGGAAAAGTGGTTTGAAAACTCCAACAAAAGGAGTCAAAAAAAAGTATCAAAGTCAAGGTTTGGGTCGGAACCTAAAAAGCCCTCAAACGCTCTACCAAACCTATAAATGAATTCATTAATACCTATTTCATTAATGGATCTGTAATCCATAGTACTTATTGATTTTTTTGTCAAATCGCACGTATCAATAATTTTAAATTTAAATATTTGAGCTGTATGATCTGAGAAACCCAAATCACAGTTACGTACCTGAAGCAAAGAAGGTTTATTAGAAATAACATAGTCTAAAATGGCAATCAGTCGGGTTGGATTTAATATGGATGGATTAAATGGATGGATAATATCACCTAACAACTTTAATTTACTTTAAGCACTATCTTTGAAAGCCAATACTGCAACATTTTGGGTGCCTCAGAGCTCGTGAAGATCCGATCATTTTAATGAAAGTTCCTGAAGTTTCAAACTTACTTTTTAATATCCCTATTTCCATGTGTTTCTCAAGCCATTTATAAAATAAAAAATAGGCAATATCCTATCAAACAGAAACCTCGATAATTACCTGATAGGCTCACTGGTAAGTGTAATATTAATTATGTATACCCCCTGTCTCTGTCACGTCTCAGATATATAATAGAATAACTACCGTGTTCTATACTAAATAAGAAATAATAATAAAGACAATATATGTCGAGATTTCATTAAAACAATAACATCATAAACACGGGACGTCTCTCTTTTTCGTCCATCCAAAAATTAATAAACCCGGGGTACTTAAAATTTCAAATAAAAATATTTCTATTGTGTCTTCGGACCTACATCAGTGGCCCTTCCCATCAAGTGACACAGCGGGTGGTTTCTTAACTTCTGTTTGGTCAATGTTTGTATTTTTATATTTATTTTACCCGTCGAGGGCTACGTAAATGGCTTTTTATTTCTCAAGTGTGTTTTAAATTCCAATCTTCGATTCTATGTGCTCTTTGGGTTTCTCTTAAACATGAGGGGGGGGGAGATAAAAAATTATCAAAATTAGCATCTATCTCTTGAATAATAGTGCAAGAAAGACTGGGTTGATCTCAAAATGCAAGATTGTTTTATTAAAAATATTAACTTTATAATATGGACCCTTAAGAGAAAATAATTTTAGCTCATACGTTCACTATAACTAGGGTTGCCATAACTCTTAAAACCGACCATTTTTTTAATTTTTATGGTCATTAATTCACTATTTTATATTTTTCACCATAAATGTATTTGTCGTGTAACGTTAAAAAGTTATGTTAAGTTATAAATGTATTGTCTGATCTATCAGTAATGTCTGCAATAGCGATAGCCCAAATATTGAAAGCACGAGCATTTTTCCGTAATTAATACATGTCCAATTCTATGATTATGTTATTAATGTCATCATATCAGCGCGATTATTGAATCATAATAAAAATTCCAGACCACAGACCCGTTTGATTAATTGGAACAATCAAAAATCGTGTCAATAATTCAACCAGAGCCAGAATATGAACATTTCATAGTCAAAATAAATCATAACAATTTAATAAAAAAGCGTCTATAAGCGAATTTAATTGAAAGGAGTCGTCGCGCAGAGGTCTCGACCTGACCAACTAAAATTTATTACGGCTTTTATCGTAATGAATAATAACGCTAATTAAAAAAATAATGATATACTTTGCATCTGACATGAATGTTTACCAACACGCATCACATTGTTTTGTTCTCAATGATCTTGTGTTTCTGTAAAGTGTTGATATGTATTTTTAGATTCAACTGCAACGAAATGTCATGTTCTTTATTTTATTCACATAATAAAACTAGGGATTTATTGTTAAACAAAAGAGCCGCATGTTTTCTTTGTTATAAAAGGATTAGTGCGGTATTTTCGTTTTCTTTTTGTTGTCATTCAGCGTAGGATTTAGAGATGTTCTTAACAGTGTATTAAGTACTTTCGACAATAACTGTAACTATAAATTGAAATATAAAATGTTTAAACAAATCAGCCGCCAAGTCTTTTTTATTATAACAATGATTATTATTTCCTCTGAACGGAGTCCAGAGTTTAAAATGTGTTAATCAATAAGGTTTAAGAGAATGATTTATAATGGATATTAGCAAGAACACCACTATTTTACACGCTTTATATACCTAAAACAAAACGGTATTTTTTTTTAAACCTGGAACTTCTCTCTTTGTGAATATTTCCTTTTATTAGAAATAGTGAATTGTGACCCAATTTAGTTCAGTAAAAATTTATTTAGGAACACATACAGTGTGTCCCAGAGCCGCTTCTCTATATAGGGATCTCGGCTCCTATTATAACTACAGCAAAGGTTAAATGGGGAAAGTTTTAGAGGAAACTTATTGCATTCGATATCCGGCTTCAGATTACGATAGATCAATAAGTTTGGGAAATATCGGCAAAAAAACGAAAATGGCGGATTTCGTTTTTCGCCAGTATACCCACAACGGTAAATTTGACAGCTGTCAAAATGTGACATTATTCGGACACATTTTTAAGACAAATAAGATGGCGTATACGACACGTCTTTATTGTTTTTTGTTAACCCGCAACCCGCATCAACTTTCATTTTTCTTATGACCGCCGTATCGGATTTTTCGATTTTTGGAAAGAGCCTAAAATTTCCAGTCTAGTGATATCTCACAAGTGCATTAAAGATTTTAGTGTCATCAAAATATCACACTTCGTAAATTAGGTTTTAATGTTTTTAGAGGAGGCCATGATTTATTTGTCACAAGATCCATTTGCATCGAGACATTTTTGACAATTGGTGACTGTGTTTCGTACAACCCTGGTAAGTCTATTTCTGTTAATATTCCTAAATGTGTCCAGAACTCTTTGTCTCAGGATTTCTATGGTGACGGGGGATCAAATTCATAGATTTTATTCTTCGTGTGACCCCAGAGGTGGAAATCCAAGGGCGACAGGTCAGGGGATCTAGGAGGCCAAGATATTGGACCATTTAAAGAAATTATTCTTTCGTCAAACTGTTTTCTTAAGAAGTTCCTGACTTGAATGGTATTGTGAGCCGGACATCCGTCTTGTTGAAAAACCAAGTTCTTCTTAATTCATCTTCCGTTAGAAGAGCTCGTAAGGCTGGTACAACCTGGTTTCGCAAAAGCTCTAGGTACCTCTGCCCGTTTAGGTTGTAGTCAAACAAAAATGGTCCAATAAGTCGATTTCCTGAAATGATTAATAATTTATAAATAGGTGCCCTACAGTCAAGGGCGACAGGGTCGGCCGGGTGGTACTAGAAACTATAAATTATAAAGGGAAAATTATCTTTATTAAAAAGTAGATATTTTCTTTCCAAAAATAATTATCGAAACATCCCGTAATGAATGAGCTTGTATACAGTTGAAACCTATTCAGCTTTATTATGAAAAAAAAAACATATTTGGTTAGCGGGAAGTAATAGCCATTATAAATTATTTTGTTGGTATTGCATATTAATTTCGGAAATACTAAATCAATTTATTTCAGTGATATAATAATCTTGAAGAAGTACACCGTGCCCTAATAAAACATAAAATATCAAAAGAACAAACCCCTTGCGCTTTAAAATTTAAATTATTCGGAAATACAGCTGAACGCCTTTCTATAAATCATAATGAAAATCGAAAAATAATTAGACATTTGATTAATATGGTATTTTTTTCATAACGCAAGAACTAGGCTTCTCGGGTAATAATAAATCATTAAATTCAGACAATCAAAATAATTTTAGAGAATTAGCTAAATCTGCAGAAAATGAATATAAAGATAAAAAAAAGATTATTATTTGACCATCATTTGGTGCCTATTTAAAAAAGATTGGTTAGATTAACTTACCAATGATCCCACACCAAACGTTATTTCCAAATCTGATCTATAGACGTCTCTCTGCCACTTCGTGAGGATTTTGCACATTCCAATGATGACGGTTGTGCCTATTAAAGACTCCACAATTCGTGAACCTGCTCTCATCAGACCACAAGACATGATTTACAAAATCAGGATTTTCATTACATCTCCTAGTATACCACTCACAGAACTGTAGTGGTCTTGGAAAATCAGTTTCCTTAAGTCCTTGTACTATTATGGGTTTGTATGGATGGTACTTATTCTTTTTTAAAACTCTCTGTACTGTTGATTTTGGCACATTAGTTTCCTGTTCTACAGTTCTTGCCGATGAACTAGCGTTTTCGTTGATAGCTTGTAAAACGTTTCTGTCTCGCTAGCTTCTCTGCAGCCAAATCCTGTATTCTTGATTTTCTGTGAATAGAGCGAGAGTTTATTGAACTTTCCATCGGCTGTTTGCAATTTTTGCATTTCAGTCACGTGCTTTAAGTAGTGGCGGAAGCTATCGTTGGAGTAGGTTCTTTGTTTAAACGGCTATCCGTGTTTTGTGTGATACGTACGTCGCGTCGTGCATGGTGCGATATGGAAGACAATAATACGGACGTGGATATTCAAATACCGTTAACTTCGGCTGTCGGTAATAACGTTGAAAATGTTGGAGAATTTGGTAAGAAGAGTGTGTGTGAATGTGTGGTGTGTGTCTTAATAATAAAGGAATTTTCAACATTAAACTTCGCTGATAAGCTTCAAATAATTTCCAAAGGAGAGGCAAAACCGCCTATGAAAAATTTAATCACAAAAATGAAAAACTGTATTAGACATTTTTATCCGGAAAAACAATTCGAACAATTTAAATGGCTAACAGGGTGTGAAAATATAAGTAAATTATTTTGTTGACCAAGTTTACTTTTTGAAAATGAAAAAGGTTTCTGGAATAAAATTGGTTTTTCTGATTTAAACAATTTCCACAAAGCTGTAAAAAGACACATTATGTCCAAAGCGCATTTACAGGCCATCATAAAAGAAAAAGATTTCGGCAAAACCAGAATTAAATACGCCCTTAATAAACAGTTGGAAATTAGTCACCGCCAACCTAACGAACTAGTCGATAAAAATAGGCAAATATTAAGAAGACTTATCGATGTTGTTTGTTTTGTCGGACAGCGCGAACTGGGATTTAGAGGTCAAGATGAAACAAGGGTTTCTTCAAATAGAGGAAATTTTCAAGATTTACTTAGTTTAATGGCTAAATATGATGACTGCTTAAAAAATCATTTAGAGCAGTCTAGCGTTTTTCGCGGAACGTCGAATCGAATCTAGAATGATTTAATTTTCGCTGTTGCTATTGTTCTGGACGAAGCAACTGATATCACTAATTTTAGCCAATTATCTATAGTAATACGCTACGTTAAAACAGACGGAAGTATTCAAGAGCGATTTTTAGGTTTTAAGAATGTGTCCGAAAATCGTACAGCAGGTGCATTATATACCGTAGTTTATATCGTTACTAAAGAAATTAATGGAGCTGCAGTGATGGCCGGACAATTAGGGGATCTGTAAGCTAAAGTTCGAGAAAGTTTCCCAAGTACTGTGTTTGTCCATTGTTTTGCTCATAAATTAAAAAAAAAAGTCAACAAAACGTATAAAAGCTTTAGACTCCGGTGTCCACGAACGATTGCCCAAAGTAGCTCCTACTAGGTGGAACTATAATCGAAGACTTGTGTTAACAGTATCTGAAAATCGTGAATCACTGATTGAACTATTTGAGAATATTATAGAAAATAACGAAACGTGGGACTCAGAAGCAATAAATAGTTCGAGAGGGTTTTTGGACTGTTTGAAACGGGATTTTAATTTTAATTATTTGTTGAACATATTTTCAGAAATATTTCCATTCTCGGACAATGTTTTTAATATGTTACAAACTAAAACAATTATATTGCTTTTTACCTAAAAAAAGTGGATGATTTTAAGTCCATGTTAAGCCAGAAAAGAGATGACTTTGACCTATTTTGGGAGAAAACGAGGACGTTAAACGTAGAGCCACAAGCCAAGCGTCTGCGAACAGACAAGGTCGGAGATGTTCTCCTTTATGAAATAATCGATCAAATTCAGCAACAAATGAAGGCCTTGGTGCAATAGTATGATAAGCCACATTTTTTTTTAAATATGAGTTATTACGTTACAGTTTTCTTTTTAACTTGATATATCATTTTAAATAGAAATTTTGTTATTCCCTCAAAAGATGTCACCACTATCCCTACAATCATATTGTTGCTCCCGCACTTTTTGTCACATTTTGAGCGAAAAACATGACAAGCCACAATCAATCATGGCGGCCGGAAATAGTCGTTTAGTGAACGTGAGACGAAATATTTTTAATAATAGCGATTTAGAAAATTCATCAAGCAGTGAGAGTGATTTTAACATTGCAGGACATACCACAGATTCAGACTACACATCTGAAAACGATGTGAATTCTTCTTCAAGCGAGGTAAGTTGCTCTAAAATAATTTGTGGCTTATCACATTTTTGATGTCAACCTTAGGGGCAGATTATAGGAGCAAAAAATATTCTGAAAAATTATAATATTTCCTTTAAAAAATGTAATGAGTAATTTTTGGCGTACAATTTCTCTTAAATTTATAATTATCTAAGTTGTGAATATGTGGAATAATTTGAAAGTAAATAATAAACAGTATTTGCAGGCATTTTTGTGCCATGTGGCTTATCATCTTTTTGAAGCAATAGATTTTTAATTTAGTTTTGTTGCATTTTGAAGTAGGTGTCTGTTAAAATGAAGGAAAATATCTAGACTAGAATATGAAAAGCCACTATAAATACCTACTCTAAAATGTTTTTTTATTTCAGGATGAAGCAATAAATGTCAATATCAATCTAAACCAGACCCAGTTATCTTTGGAAAGGCTGTCCGAAGAGAGCCCAGTGAAAAGCACAAGAAAACGGTGGAAAACGCGAACTCCTTCTTCACATAAGAGAAATAAACGGAAGCGTAGGAGAAATGATGGAAGGGAATATCTTAGCGACTCCAATAATAAAAAATATGCCGAACGTGTACTTGGCCCTCCATGCACTTGCAAAGCCAACTGTAGAACCAAACTTCAAGGACAAGAGGGAAATATTTTCAATAGCTTTTGGGATATTGGTTCATTTAATACTCAAAATGCCTATCTTTTTGGTTGCATAAAAGTTATATCAAAAAAAAAAGAGTTTATCCAAAAAAAACTAAAAGACAGGAGTCAAGAAGAAAAGTTACAGTTATTTATACTGTAAAAGTTAATAACTCAGAAGTTAAGCTTTGCAAATCAGAGTTTATGAGTGTACATGGATTACACAAATCCAGAGGAAGGCTTAATGGTATTATTGCTCAAATTTCTGAAGGGGCTTCAACACCTAAAATGGATCGAAGGAGAAAACATTCAAACAGGCCTAACAAAATTGACGAAAATAGATTGCAATCAGTTAGAGATCACATTAATAGCATACCGAAATACCAGAGCCATTACAGCCGATCCGTGAATGATGGCAAGTTCTATCTTGATTGCGACCTATCGATCGCCCGTTTATATGAGGAATATTATCTTCCATGGTGCACTGAAAGGGGTGTAGAAAATCCCGTGAGTCACGATGCGTACCGTAGAGTATTTTGTCGGGAATTCAACATAGGATTTTTACTACCAAAATCAGATACATGTAAAACATGTGACGAATCCCAAATTAAAATTGACGCACTACGTGTCGAAAATAAAGAAGATGAATCCAAAGTAATTGAGACCTCTTTAAAGATCCATCAAACTCGTGCTCGACTTATGCAGGATCTGCTGAAATCTGAATCTGAAAAAAAAGACTCAAATACCTTAGTAATTTCTTTTGATCTCCAGCAGGCTTTGCCCGTTCCTAAGTTGACATCTGGACCAGCCTTTTATTGTCGTAAGTTGTGGCTATACAACTGTGGAGTGCATGACTGCAGTAATGGAAAAGGATACATGTTTGTTTGGGGTGAAAAAACTGGGCACAGAGGGAGTGATGAGATTTGTAGCGTTGTTTTAAAATTTCTGAGCCTACAGCCAAAAATATAGAAAAGCTTATTGTCTTTACAGATAACTGCCCAGGGCAAAACAAGAACTGGGCAATGATGGCAATGTGGTTGCAGCTGATAAGAGAGGGAAGACTTAAGGAAATAACTCATTATTTTTTGGTAGCTGGGCACACCCGCCTGCCATCAGACCGAGATTTTGCACTCATCGATAAATGTCAGAAAAAAGTGCAACATATTTATAGCCCCTCCATGTGGATTGATATTTTGAAAAAATCCAACAAAAAAAATCCGTTTGTAGTAACTGTATTATCACAAAGTGATATTTTAAATGTTGGAAACTTATTACAGAATGTGACAAAGGTTAAAAAGACCAAGTCAGGTGAACCCGTCGATTTTTCATCAGCCATTGGGTTTCAGTTTAAAAACAACCACACGTCTAGTTTTTTTATTAAACATGCCGTAAATGAGGACTTTTCCAAAGAAGTGCAGTTCATGAAAGTTGGTCGACCAATGAATATTCAGCTGAAAAATCTAGGACCAAAATATCTAAGGCCGCTTAATATAAATAAGAAAAAATTAGTTGATGTAAAGAGTCTGCTTCCCTATATTCCACCCGTTTTTCATGAATATTTTAATACATTGGTGCCTACCGAAGATGACTCAAATGATGTAGCTGAGCTACTATGATGCTGTTGCTGTAGCTCCACAATTTGTTCTAAGTTTTTTTACTCATAATAAAAGATTTTCCACAACATTCTTTTTTTTCCGCAAAAATAATATGTTACATTTTTTTCGAGCAATAATGTGATAAGCCTCAAAAATCTGGCATTTTTTCAAAAAAAAAATACTTTTCTGGAACAATAACGTTTTTAAACCATCTAAGATACTGAACATATTGTTAAATAAATAAACATTACAGGGGCAAAAGATATTATTCAAAATAATCTTAAAGTTTTAATTATAAAATTTTGCAAAAGTTAGAAATTGCTCTCCTCAAAATTTTATCAAATGTGGCTTATCACTCTATTGCACCAAGGCCTTCAAATAAACTATAGATTTAATGGTTTAAATGATTTTAAACTCCTCGAGCTCTGCAATTTTAATACATTTAAAGGAACAACTTTTCCAGAAGATGCGTTTAAATCTTTTCTTCTTCATTATGGCCAGTTCTTCGACCGAGTGTTACTGCGATGAACTAAAAGTGATTTACGAAACTGATGATATTAGCGCAAAAAATAACGCTAAGGAACTAATGTAATTTTTAAAAGACAAGGAGTTGGAAGATGCCTACACCGAAGTGTCGAATTTGTGTGAATTAGTATTGACAATATCTGCCACAAGTTCATCAGTAGAACGCAATTTTTTAACATTTAAACGTATACAAACAACGGGGCAGGAGAGACTTACGCATACGTCGCTGTTGTCCATTGAAAATAAACTCTCTCTTCCCTTTCTTAAAATTTCACCGCACGCCCCTGGCAGAATGTCTGATTTTAGTATGTAGTGTAAAATTGTTGTATATTTTATTACTTGTTAACGCATGTAAACACACGAATAAAACTATCTATTTATCTACAATAAAACTGAATATGGTATTTGTTAAACTATATCCAAAACTGTGCAGTACATATACGTTTAAAGAATTATTTCGCGATTGTAAAACGGAACAAAAATAACAAATTCTTTCTCGGAAAGTAATATTGTCGATCCTTGGAATGGAAAAGCTACAACGGCTTTTCACGAACAGAGCAGATGTCGGCTTGTTTGAACGTTCATAAAAATCCTTTAATACCCAAAATCAGTTCAAATAAATATTTAGGAAACTGTTCTTGCTAAAATAGCACACTACAAAGACATAAATTCATAAACTTTACATAAAATCTAAAAAGCCAAATATTTAGCTATTGCAAGATGTGTTTCAGATAAGATTTTTATTTGGATGTACCCATTCGATTTGTTTGTTTAAGTTATTAGCGTTTTAGTGTTGGAGTGTGTGAAATTGGACGTTTATCGCAAAAAGATATGGAAACATTAAATAAAGTACTGATTAAAATATGATTTCTTATTAGACCTGCGCGAGACTGCTGGGTTTTCCTGTATATTTTGGAACGATTAATTTCCAATATATGCTTTGGACAGATGACCTTTCGAACTCTAATTAAAAAGTCTACCCCCGAGTAATGGCTTGCTTATTACAGAAAAACTCTTGTACAGGGTTTTCCCGTATATTTTTCACCCACCTAAAGAGTTTATTTGAATAGATACGGAAATGTCGTAAATACAAAAGTTGTTGGGTTGTTTTTGAAGATTTAGAATATTATATCATAAGTGCGAAAATGTTATTGGAAATGTCAAATTTTGACAGGTCAGTTTTTTTAAATGAAACACCCTGCATATTAAATCATATTCCTGAAGATCTTTTTTTTCTAATTTGAAATATATATACTTCTAATATATTCTGCCAATTAGTTTTGGATTTATAAGCGTTTAAACATTAAAGAAATGGTAAGGTAATTTGCGCTAAAACATAGTGAGCTATGGTCAAGAGAATTGCAATGAACGACGCCTTTTTGACGTTGAACCTTAAACTGGTGTTATGTGAACGTTTGATTTATATAAGTCGTATATTACATTTCTTACTTCCATCTTCATGCACTTGTTTAAACTTTGAGTTTTGCTGTTTTTTCGTTTTCTTTTTTGGCATTTTTTCGCTGGAATATTATCGCGTTTTTCTTTAACAATCCTTTGTACGGTTCTTATGTTCAACTTTAGCGCTTCTGATACTTTTTTCTGGACAGACTGTGAATTTATTACGTTACCGTTTTCGGTACATTTTCTTTGCTCCCCTTCAAAATCGCTTACTACATTTAGCACCATTTTCTTTGTTTGAGGATTTAAAAAACCCGCAAAACGTTTTTTGCTTTCTTTTTTACTTCAGATGTTACCGTAAAGTTTTTTGGCAATGACAATACTCCTAGAAAATGTGACAACCGAAGTGACAACCATTAGGTTAAATTTACAGAGGTGAGTAAACCAAACAGTTATCCCAAAATTATTCATTTGATAACACAGGCCAACACACATTTTGGTGTCTGCGATTTTTAACTGTTTTGGATTTTTGGATGCAGAATGTAAAAAAGTTCCCAGATTTTGTCTATCAAATCTAGTTTTAAAAAAAAACTCTGTATATATTTTACGTTATAACTGTAACTATAATATATAATATTACTATTACCAGTTAAAAAAACAAAGACACATGGATTTAAGTATTTATTGCAAAAACTTAATTTACATAATTACATTAGTCACTAATCACATAAAAATTTTCCTTTATACGACTTTCTAGAATGGAGTTTACTAGGGCAGTCTCGCTAAAGGCTCCAGCAGTAGTCCGCCATCATGTGGCTATCCCATCGTCCTTGATAACGATCTTCCATAGTTTTAATATCCTGATGGAATCTTTCCCCCTGTTCTTCACTACAATCACCTAAGTTTTCTGAAAAACGATCTAGGTGGCTGTGGAGGTAGTGAACTTTTATTCTCATGTTACAGCCGAGAATATTAAAATTTGAAAGCATAGTTTCCACTAATTCTACGTAATTCTCTGCTTTATGATTGCCAAGAAAATTTTGTAATACTTGAACAAATGAACACCAAGTTGCCTTATTTGAGGACCATCAAATATACCAGCTTTTAGTTTTTCCGTGCTAATGCCAGGAAATTTACGTGACAAATACCCAAAACAATTTCCATCTCGATTTAAAGCCTTGACAAATTGCTTCATTAGGCCTAGCTTGATATGCAAGAGCGGAAGTAATATTTTTTCTCTTGAAACCAAAGGTTCGTTGATCACGTTTTGTTTTCCTTGAATCATGACATCTCTTGAAGGCCAATTTTTGTTAACCCAGTGCTCATTTTTAGCTCTCATGTCCCAAAGGCACAAAAAACAAGGATATTTTGTATAACCACTCTGCTGTCCAAGGAGGAAGTTAACCATTTTTAAATCAACACAAATTGCCTACTGATGTTCTTCGTATTTAATTTTTCTCAAAACTAATGCAATTGTTTCATATTCTTCCTTCGTGGTAGTAGAATGACCAATAGGAATTCAGCCATATTTGTTACCGTTATGTAAAAGAACACATTTTAAACTACATTTTGAACTGTCAATAAAAAGGCGCCAATCATCTGGAGTGCATTCAGGCAAACCCATTTTTTCTAAGAGCCCTTTTATATTGTTACAGAATACCAAGTCATTTTCCTGAGCGAAAAAAGGCAGCAGATCCTTATCCCTTTTACGATAAAATGTAATATTAGTACCTGGACAAAGTAGATTTTTTTTCTTTTAATCTGGATGCAAGTAATTTAGCGGATTCCTTTGAGAGATTCAGGTCTTTTATAAAATCGTTTAGTTCTTCTTGATTGAAACACTGCGGAGTTGCTAAATCTGCTTCAAATTCGCTGTTGTTTTCTGACTGAATTCTTTGAACTTCGTCAGACGTTGATGTTGAATGCGCTACAGGCCTTCTTGCAGAATCTAGATCAGGATATGTCCATTTGTGTCTATGGTTTCTATTTATGCCTTCAATATTAACGAGACAAAACTAGCAGTCGTCATGATGGTTTCGTGATTCTCTCCAAACCATTGGTACATCAAACTTTAGGCACTTCCTCTTTCCAGTTGTCCACTGTCACAAATGTTCAACACACGTTTTACATATGAAATGTGGGGCTCAAGATTTATTTTATTTATTTATTATGATCTCCTAAATGAAAGCCAAAATAGGCAAGATAAGCTCTTTTCACAAAGTCAGAAATCGTTTTTCTGCTCTCTTTCAAACTGTATTCACCACACACATAACAAAAAACATCGGGATGATTTACACAGGTATGTCTGCTTGTGGATGCCATTGTTTCAGTTTAGTGTCTTGATACTACAAAACGACCAAAATTTACACAAAATGATAGTACAACTTAACTTGGGAAAACTCAGTAATATACTAAATCGAGTACAGCCAAGCAGGTATAGAAGGATCGGGTCATAGGCAATTACAGGTATAAAAGTAATTAAGAGCAGTGTATTGAGTAGTTCGTAGTATAGGAACATTGGGTCAGGGATAATTCCAGGTATCCATTTGGTTAATTAGATTCTGGGAAATTTGTATTTTGACGATTAAGTACATATTTATCTCTTTATTTGTTGTCCTTTATTAGAAAAAAATATCAATTAACCTGTAACCTGTATCCCAAAAACTAGAGCTGAGAGAAAAAATCTGGTGGCATTTTTGGAATCAGCTCATTAAAAACATCTAAAATCAGATGTTAGATTTCGGGCACCAAATTTTTGTTTTCATTTTGTTAACCTGTGTAATTAATGTATTATAATAAAGTAGGACAAGATAAGCTAAAATTGAGGCGATTATTATTTTTAAACAAATAATTTTTTCGGTGTACCTAGTTATATATTAGTAATTAGGTAATCACATTTTTACTTTGACGTTTTAAACATATTTTCAATTTTAATTTTAACAATTCTAGACCAACCTGTGTCTTAGTAGACATACAAATGCAAATGTTTGATATCCGCTGGAAATTATATTTGGCTCTCTTTCTCAGCAAATAAAAATATATAAAGAACTTTTCAGTTTTCCTACGGACCACTAGATAACTTTGTCTCTGATAAAACGATACACTTATTAGACCAGGGGTGCTCAAACGGTCGATCGCGAGTGCTTTTTGAGTAGATCTCGAGAAGTAATTTTTTTTTAATAAGTAGGTACTTAACTAAACTACAAACATGTATTACGTAATAAAATAACACTCTGCTAGCGGCAAAAGGCGGCTTTATCAAAAGAACGCGCGGTACTTGTCAAAGAAAAACCGTGTTTTTTATTCTTGCAGTTTTTCTAGAAATTTCGGGCGGCGCGTTTGACAGGCACATTCGAGACTTTCGTTCACGCCGATATAAATGTTGCTCCTGCAGGAATTGGAGTCATTCTGAATTGCAACTTGAAGGCAATACTACGTCGATACAAAGTTTATTATTAAATAGTACAAAATGAGTGCAGCGAAGAAATCTAAAACGTATCATTTTAATAACGACTGGGAGGAAGAATTTTTGTTTTGTATGGTGAAGGATAAGTGCATTTGTTTTATTTGTCGTGCGTCAGTTGCAATACCTAAGCGTGGTAACTTAGAGAGGCATCATAAAACGGTTCATAAAAACTATGAAAAGGATTTTCCGCCACAGAGTGAATTAAGAAAACGAAAAGTACGTGATTTGATATTTTATTTGAAAAAGGAACAAACCATGTTCACAAGACCAGCCAAACAATCAAAAGCTGCTACGATCGATTCGAAGATGGATCGGTTGTGAAGGAAGCATTTATTGAAGCGGGTGAGACTTTATTTGGAGATTTTAAAAATAAAACAGAAATCATGTCTGCTATTAGAGAACTTCTGTTATCTCGTCCGACTGTCACAAGGCGTATTGAAGTCATGAGTCAGGACATGGCAGATAAACTAAAAAATGATATCATGGAATGTACATATTTTTCTTTACAGTTCGACGAATCCACCGATATGACAGACACTGCCTAGCTGTGTATTTTTATTCGGATGGTATTCAATGACATGTTGGCTAAGGAAGAATTTTTGACAATCATTCCTCTGAAGGGGAAGACCCGAGGCGAAGATATATATGACGTTTTCTTCAATTTTGTAAAAAACTACAAGCTACCAATATATAAATTAGTGTGCATTACAACCGATGGCGCACCAGCAATGACTGGAAACAAAAACGGTTTTGTGGCATTGTGTCGATCTAATAAAGATTTCCTTTCATTTTTTTCAATACATTGCATTATACATCAACAAGTTTTGTATTCAAAAGTTTTAAACACGGAGTAAATTATGGGCATTGCAACAAAAATTGTGAATTCCATCCGTGCACGTAGCTTGCAACGGCGGCTCTTTAAGTTACAGTTGGAAGATAGGGAGTCAGCTGAACACGCTGATTTAGTTCTCCACACGGACGTCAGGCGGTGGAGTCGCGGAAAATTCCTAGAAAGGTTTCAAGAATTATTGCCCGAAATAACAGCTTTTCTAGACGAAAAAGGTGATGACACTCAGATGTTGAAAAACGAAAAATGGCTGACTCATTTGGCATTTTTGACTGACATCACAATGCATTTAAACACCATTAACTTGGAGCTTCAAGGTAAAGGAAAAACTGTTATTAAGATGATTAGCGCAGTGAACGCATTCAAAAGTAAATTGCAACTTATGATAGATCAACTGAAAAGAAAGGATCTGAAACATTTTCCGTCTTTGAAAGCAAGGATTCCTCAGTTGAATTATGATACGTATGAGGCTGAATTATCAAATATTTTGGGACAATTCGAAATGCGTTTTTATGATTGTAGTAAATTGGCAAATGTAGCATCATTTATGAATTATCCTTTTTCATGTAAAAGCATTGAGGACTTAGCTACTAAAATAGCAAGTCAGTTTAATATAAATTCATGTTCTGTTGAAAATGAGTTTGTGCAGATTATAGCAGATATACATCTCAGAGCTACAGCATCTGATACAAATTTCTGGCGTTTTATATCTGAAGATAAATATCCGAATCTAAGGCAAATCGCCCTTCAACTGACAGCAATGTTTGGCTCAACTTACTTGTGCGAGTCCGCATTTTTTGAAATGAAGATAATTAACTCAAAATATAGTAATCAACTAACTGACGATCATATGTTATCACCCTTGCGATTAGCACTCAATGGTTACGTACCATCTTATGAAAAGTATGCTGAGGACATGGAGTGCCACGCTTCAACGTCCAAAGTCAGTTAGTTAAGTTTAACACCATATGTAACTCTTTTGTTTAGTAACAACCAATAAACTCGCAATTTTGAATAACTATGAGTTTTTTCATTGATATTGTAGAGAAGAATCTAACTAAACCTAACCCAAACCTTGACTAAAATAATGTATATTGTGCGGAAAGCTAATATCTATATATGCTACGGTACACCCTACCTAGGTAGGTAGGTAGGGTGTATGTATCGTGTATGTACGACAACCCTGCATCACACATACTTGCAGCCTCTCAGAGTCGAATGTAAGTAGTCTAAACATATTGAGGTAGATCGCCAGCAGTTCAAGTTTGAGCACCCCTGTATTAGACTATCGGTTCGTAATTATTCAAGCGATTATCTTCAAAGAAAAAAATTTTAACCTAGATTATTTAACACAAACTATTTTTTAGCAGATAATTTTTGTCCAGTGTTTTTTAGAGTAATGTGAACAAAAGTAGCAAGAATTTTGTTACATTGATCTAATTTTTTTTAATTAATATATACAAAGAATGATTAATTATCGTAAATGGTAACTGTGCATGTGGCAAACGGTTATAGCAACCCGATTTAATTCACTGTATCTAAATGCGCTCAACTCAACAACTGTAATCCTAGTATTTTTTATCTAAGCATTCTGGGAAAAAATAACAATTTCGCTTTATTATTATCCAATTGCATAAACCGAGACAGTGCCAATCAGCATTTTAAGTTACTGTGGTTTTACATGTCAATTATTTTGCGGAAATACACCATTTCATCGTGCATTCACATATGTTATAATGTTGATACAGTATATATGAGATTACAGTTTTATGTATGTGTAGACAGACTGGAGGTTAAACCTTGTGAAATCTCATTGTACTTGCTTAAACTTGAAACTAAAGTGTGGAAAAATATTTCTCTATTTTTGTTTTCATTGCGGCATAGATATAATTACATATCAACAACTCGTATTGGCTTTGATTTCGTTGGTATAAGAGGAAAACCTCGATGTGTGACGCAAGTCAAATTAGTTTTAGAAATTTTAGAAATGGAGAAAAAGCCTAATTTACCCAAAAAAATTCTTTATTATATCAGCAACCGGTTTCGCGACTAAGTCGCATCATCAGGCTACAAGACTAAAAACAAAAAACACGAATATAAGCACGAAGACTATTACGTACATTTTACGTCAGAAAATAAATCTTTTGCGACAATAACAATTAACGGTATACATATCTACTTACATTTTTAAAACAATTGAGAGATCTCATAGATAAAACGAACGTAAGTACCGGGGGTCCTATTTTGGGTACTTTTGCGGGGTATCTCCATTATTAATGGGCTACGAGGAAGAATCAAGAGATTGATAGACGAGGCATACAAAAACTACATAACTAAAGTAGAGGACTCTATCAAAGGCGATCCAACCGCCTTTTGGTAGTATATTAGAGCAAAAAAATCATCCACTGCTATACCTGAGATTCTTAAGCTCGAAGATCTTCAATTTTCAGAGCCCGATGAAATAGCAAACGCCTTTGCTGGTTTTTTCGGCAGTGTGTATAGCACACGGACAAATTTTACTCCCTTTAACGATACTCTTTCCTCAAACTTGAATATCACCCTGGATCACCTCTCTGAGCTTGCTGCTCTGAAGAAATTAAAGGACAGACCTACCTGTGGGCCTGACAACATTCCCAGTTTCTTGGTAAAGGATTGTGCTCATGCATTGCTGGCACCTCTCTCTTATATCTTCAATTTGTCTCTGAAATTAAACACATTTCCGGATGTATAGAAGAAAGATAAAATCATTCCGGTATTTAAATAAGGTGATGTTAATGTAATATCGAACTACAGACCAGTCTCTTTGCTTCCGGTATTTGCTAAGGTCTTCGAAATGTCAATATATGATTCTATTTTCACACAGGTTAGGGGATTGATATCTCTTAATCAACATGGATTTGGTAGTAAACGTAGTACAATAAGCAATTTGGCATGCTTCACGCAGTTTGTCGGCAATGCCCTGGAAAACCGGATGCAACTGGATGTGGTTTACAATGACTTTTCGAAAGCCTTTGACAAGGTTGACTATTCCATACTTTTACATAAACTAGACAAATTGGGGTTCAGCAGAGATCTTGTTTCTTTTTTTTGAGTCCTACTTAAGCAACCGTTCGCAATATGTTGAAATCCGTGGACATAAATCATCTAAATTTACAGCCACAAGTGGGGCACCGCAAGGGAGCAACCTGGCCCCAGTTATTTTTCTACTTTTTATTAACGACATCAGCGACAACATCGACAGTAACGTTCTGTTATTTGCCGACGATTTGAAGCTTTTTCGCGTTATAAATGATATAAATGCTTGTGTTTCCTTGCAGCAGGATATAAAATCTATTCAACGGTGGTGTGTAATGAACAAGCTACCATTAAATGCGGAAAAGTGCTTCGTGATGACATACACTACTAAAGTCCATAGTATCGACTTTCAATATAACATAGATACCAACAGTATTCGGCGTTGTGACACTTTCAAGGACCTTGGAATTCTATTCGATCTTAAGCTCTCTTTTGCTGATCACATTGGTGAAATTTACAATTCTGCCTTAAAGACGCTGGGTTCTATAATTCGCAATTCCACTGGTTTCGAGAACATCTCAACACTGAAAACCTTATATTCTAGCCATGTGCTCTCGAGACTTGAATATGGTGCAATTATGTGGAATCCAATTTATGCTAAATATGTCAGCCAATTAGAGAGTGTCCAGATGAAGTTTGTTAAGTTTTTAATGTTCAGGCGGGATAAAGTGTATCCTGCTAAAGGCATTGATGAGATTCTGCTGATCAAGCTATTTCAGCTGCCGTTATTAACGTGCCGTAGATGCTATCATATGGTTACATTTCTTATAAAGTTATGTAAGTACTACGTTGACTGCCCGATGCTGTTGCAGCAAGTCCTCTTTCACGTTCCTGTTAGGTCCACTAGAGTATTCTCTGTTTTCCATTTGCCGACCCCATCAACCAATTTTCTCATGAAAACGCCATTATATCAGGCTATGAATATCTTCAACGGTACTTGTAATGATATTGATTTACACTATCATACACTTGCTAAGCTTACAACACTCTTAAAGAATAGATTCTTGTACCTTGAATGAAGACCTTTATAATTTACATTTAATTTTATTGGTAGAAATCTATTACTCTTTTTTCTTTTTTGGTTCAAATTACATTAATTGTGTACCTATTAGCTTATCTAAGTGATATTGTTATTATTATTATATTATGTCTCCTATTTCATGCTCAATTGTCTTATAAATGGATGTATCTGTTAGACAATAAAGATTATTATTATTATTATAATTATTTTTATAGATAGAAAGGGCTATGGAAATTTTGCTAACGTATCTGTAGTTTTAAGAAAAAGTAGCACACTGTTGCGAAAACCCCAACTTTCTATCTATAACAATAAGGAGATACCCCGCAAATGTACCCAAAATGGGACACCCTGTACATTGACAATTTTCCGAACAAAAAAAAACATGTTTCTTTCGGCAGGCTGAATTTTTAAATAACTTTTAATAAGTCGCCATTTTGTTCCACCATCTTGGATTTGTTCCAAAATTTTACTAGTTATACTTATATATATATTATTATTATACTTGATTTTTATTCAAAATTTGGGATACCTAAATGGGATAAGTAGTTTTCTGGCAATAAATTCAATAGGTCGCCATTTTGTTTTGCCAAATTGGATTTTACCGAAATGTTACCAGTTTATCCCCAAACGACCTTAAATTTTTTATCAAAATTTGAAGACGGTAGTTTTTTAGCTGTACCGCGAACAGACCGACAGACAGACCGACGGAATTGAGAAAACATGTTTTTTTCCTTTTAAGAAGGGAAGTACCCTATTACAGCAAGTATGTCATTCAAGAATAAAATAGTTAGTAAATGAAAAAATACCAAAGGCATCTTAGCTAGTGAAAATGGCAGTTATTTAGGCCATAAGAACACATTTTATTACAACACATTTAAAACGAATATTGATAACTCCTCAGCAAGTAGTAATAATTACTGACTCATGAAAGTGTATTTTTATCCTTTGTTATTACAAACCTAATAAAAAAATTCAAACAGTTTTGTAAATTCACTCCCTTTCAAAACGATTATTATAAATAATAAAGGCAATCGACTGCCTTATAATATGTATTCCAGACTCATATATCAATTTACTCTTGTCGAAGCATTTTTAAAATCTTTCCCGCTTTCCCGTTTGAAAGATGTATTTCTAAACGATAACAAGGATTAAAAGAGTTTTCCTTTCTTTTACAAACAAAGCTATTTTAATCTCAAAAATACCTTTTAATGAGTCAAAGAAATAAATTTCTAGCAAAGGTCTTCTAACGTTTTTATAAGAGCCATATATATTTCAATAATTTCGAATTATTACTGGCTCATTTTTTAGAATTTTCGTTATTTTGAATAACAAACTGAAACAATTTTGTGCTAAATGAGTCCATTTTAATTGCTTATTTTTCATATTTTTAACAGCTTTGTTGATTTCATTCATTCCAGACCAGCAAATAAATAACTAACATAAGAAAATAATCCGTAAATCTCCTTAACCCGGAACTTCCCTAGTTATGATTCATTCCTTTTATAAGGAATAGTGGAGTGTGCCCCAGTTCAGTTCAGTACAGGGTGTCCCATTTTCGTAGGTTTTACGGGGTTTCCAGCTTATGAGTAGAGATAGAGAGATGCGGTTTTCGCGACACCGTGCTACTTTTCGATGAAACTAAAGAGGCCGCAAACAGATTTGCCCTAACCATTTTAGTTTCCGTGCTACAGGGTGATTTTGAAAATTTGTCGGACACCCCCTGTAACTCAGCTATCGTAAAATATATTTAAAATGTTTCAACTGGTATTTATAGATTTTTTCACGTAGAATTCAGTGGCATACTCAGATTTTTGCTGAGAGTCATAGTTTTTGACATATTGGCATAACCTACTATTTTTTAAATGGGAGACCCTATATATTATTTTTTCATCTTATTCTTCGTGTCGAGAGCTTTTCAAAAACATACCATAAGTCATATTTATTTTCATAAATAACATGAAAAAATGCATTTTTCTTTAAACGGATTTATGGCATAGCAGATCAATCGAAATAAGAGAAGGTGGCTGTGGTAGCCGTAATGGGCACCTTGTATTATGAAGCTCCTTTATTCAAGACTTAAGCAACTTTTTTTAGTTTTAAAACATTCTGCTCCAGGGAATAAAATAGTAAAAATTGTTAGTAAATTTCAGTTTCCAAAAATAAACATAAACCGAAATGACGACGACTGACCACACAAGACGACATACACTTTTCGCACAACTTCTCAGCGCCAACTTAGGTTCCCTCTCAAGTAGCAAGTTGGCAGCCTAAAAAACAAAAGTCTGACATGTGACACTCGATACCCAAGTGACGTTGCTCTGCATTAACTCTTGAAGTAGCTGTATTGGATTACACACGGGAGAGATGTTCAGTTTATAGCATCTTCTTTTTTACAATATGTAAAGAAGACTTTTTAATTTAATGTTGTTTTGATTGTCGAGTCAGTTTTTGATTGTATATTTATAGGGTATTTGAATGGGACTAACTTGAATTATGTTATATTATTAGGATTATTGTTACTGGCTATTAACTACTAATTCAACACAAAAAAAAATTTTAGAAAATCTCGAATTTCAAGCTTGTTTTTCAAAATAACTGCATACCTGTATATATTTTTGGAAAGTCCGCATTATTCCTAATATATATATATAAATAAAGAATAATCTAAAGGGTGTCCAATTTAAAAAAATAAAGTAGGCTTCGATAACTTTTTGACCTGACCCCATATACTTGTTCTGAACGTGGCACTGAATTCTAGGGAAAAAGTCATATGGGCAACAGTTTTCGCTTTTTTGATAAGTTATCAGATAGCTGGGATACGGGGGGTGACAATAAACGCTGCCAATAATTCTGCCATCTTTAATTTCACAAAAAAATAGCACCCTGTCGCGAAAACCGCAACCCTCTATCTTCAAAAATAAGGAAGATATCCCGCAAAAGTGCCTAGAAGGGGATGACTTGTACAATGTAGCTTGCTTATTTTTATTTTTTTAAGTTTTTTAATTGCCGAGGTAATTGCTTTTTCCCAAACTAATTTTTTTAGTAGCCCTTCCAAAGGTTAAAAAAATCGAAACGTTGGCATTGTGAAAAAATATTACTTTTATTTTCCTTAAAAACCAACAATATTTCCTTTAGTTATATACAGGGTGTAATTGAATTGATGACTGAAAATGCAGGATATGATTTCTTAGCTTATTAAGAATTCATATGAACATACGTCCTAAACCTCTCAACTTTTGAGCTACAGGGTGTTAAAGTTTTAAGAAAAAATCTTATCGCAACTTCAATACTGTTCTTAGTATTTACATAAAATTTGGCACGCTTCAACTGAGTACCAATAGGCATTTTTTGATGTAGAAGATTTTTTGATAATTTTACCAATGGCGTCCGTAGGGAATATAGACTGGAGACTTTTTTTTAAAGTATGGTACGCCACTGCTTTTTCCGGAACTAAAAATCATTTTTGAAATCCTCATTTATTATGCGACTAATTTAATTTCTTAACTTTTTTTTCGTTCGACGCACTCTTTTCGCGTTAAAAAATAGAAATTGTTTTCATGCATTTTTGTATGTAATTAGTACCCTATTTTGTAAAATAATGACATTATTTTGACAAGTATTCATAAAAGTTGCAGTTTTTTACATTGTAAAAATTTCTTTATGGCTAGGCGGATATATCTAGAGCCGTTTTCAAATCGTATCATTCCCGATGCCAGAATGTTTTCAAGAATACACAGAAGACTACATGAAACTGGGAGTCTTAGCATTGACAATAGTTCTAAAGGGGCACATCGCACGGTGAGAACACCAGAATTAGAGGAAGCTGTTTTGAAGACAATTGAGGACCATCCAGAAACAAGTACTAGGAAAATTGCGGTAATGCTATATGTTTCCCATTTTCTTATCTGGAAAATACTTGTTGACAATTTACTATACCTAGTGTTCAAGCACTACTGTCGCGTGATTTTCCATTGCGTTTAAATTTCTGCCGATAGTTTTTAGAAAAACTTGCTGAAAATCCTTTATTTGATAACAAAATACTCTTTACTGATGAAGCAGTTCCATTCGAAATTTCCATAATAAAAGTGTATGGGCAGAAGAAAACCCACACGCAATTACTGAGGCCCATCATCAGGAGCAGTTTTCCGTGAATGTGTGGCCTGGAAGAGTTGGAGATTCCCTCATAGGACCGTTCTTCCTTCTAGGACGACTGGATGGACTATCCTACAGCCAGTTTCTTGAAAACAATTTGCCAATTTTGCTCGAGGATGTACCTCTTTTATTAAGAAAAGAAATGTGGTACATGCATGATGGTGCTGCATATTTTAGCCTTCATGGTAGGGAATTTCTAAATGAGGCGTTTACCAATCGCTGGATAGGACAAGCAGTCTTGGCCTCCCAGGTCCCCTGATTTAAATAGTTTAGACTATTTTTTGTGGGGGCACCTCAAGACTTTAGTTTATACTACACCGGTTCAAACTGTAGAAGAACTAAGGCAAACAATTTTACTTTCTTGCCAAACCATAAGAACTATTCCTGTAATTTTTAAAAAGATTCGCCAGTCCATGAGAAATAAAATTGAAGCCTGAATTCTAGCAGAAGGAGGACTTTTTCAACAATTGTTGTGAAATTAAATTAAATATTTGTTTATTTTATGCATAGAAGTTGTCAAAACTTGTAAATTTTCTTTTTAGTTTTCATGCATTGCAAAATCGCTAAAATCTCATGGGGCAGTTTGTAGGTAAGACATGTTTTTGTCTAATTTTTATTAAATTAAAGTCAATCGATTAAAATAGCCACTGCTACAATTCAAGTTTAATACAAAAAATGTATTAGTAAGTATTATTTTGAGTATTGAGTTGTAAACGAATTTTTCAGTACCATTAGATTTTAGAGATTTTGCCATGCATGAAAATTGTTTTTATTCTTTTACGCCAAAACAGTTCGTCGGACGAAAAAATGTCAAGAATTTAAATTTGCTAAATAAATAAGGATTTCAAAAATAATTTTCATTTTCGGAAAAATCAATGCCGTACGATATTTTTTTAGAAAAATCTTCAGTCCACATCCTGTACGGACGCCACTGGTAGAAATATTAAAAAATCTTCTACATGAAAAAATGCCTATTGATGCTTAGTAGATGCGTGCCAAATTTTATGAAAATACTAAGAACAGTATTAAAGTTATAAGAAAAAATTTTTTTTAAAAAACTTCAACACCCTGTAGCTTAAAAGCTGTGAGGTTTAGGACGTGCGTTCATATGAACCTTTCTTTCCTAAATAAGCTAAGAAATCATATCCTGCATTTTCAGCCATCAATTAAATTACACCCTGTATGTATTTTAAGACCCATATTATCGACTTGAATAATCCAGTACGGTTTTAATATTTTTATGCTCTGTAATTATTGCACACAGTTTCAGATTTTAATTTTAATTAATTAAAGAAAACTAATGTAGTTGCATCATGATTGCATCATTATATATCGTTTATTGTATTGCTTCATTTATAAAATTTGTTTGTTCTTTTTTTTTTGTTATGTTTGCACACAAGTTAATGAGGTTCTGAGGTAAAATAATTAATAAATATTACCCAAACAACTTAATTGTATTTATATACGTATGCTTTAGAGTTTATGGATATTTTAATCATTGCGTATCCCTTGGCGGCGTAAAAGGTAGATAACTTTAAGCCCAATACAGAGGTCTAAATGTCAAAGGGTCCTATAACACCATGAAATTATTACATCAGATTAAGAAAATAAATTATCGTTATATATCTAAAACAGGTTAAAACTCACAAAACATCCTGGCTAACTTAGAAATTAACAGTTGGTTACTGGATACTGGATACTGGGTCTGGGAGGAAACGAATGAAAAAGGGGGGTCAATATTAATGAAGTTTATTTTGTGGTACTTAAATCCTTGCAACTTTTTACTAAAACTCAAATAAAAAATCAGATATACAAAATCTGATTCAAGCTTTGCGAAGAAATAGATGTTACATGAAGGTATAAGACGGTCATTTAGAAAATATAATAATCCAACTCCCCGACAGAAGTCTAATGTTTTCAAAATAAAAAAAATTTTTTGTTCTTGGTATTACGTGTTTAGGAAGATACGTCTCTTCTAAGCTTAAACTACTAAAAAGAAACAAATTAAACTATCTGTTGCTGTAAGTGAACACAACAGTTCTACTGGACCAGCGGCTCAGCCAAAAGTGGAAAGATTCCCCCTCGCCCTTTCGGCTCCCTGCCATTTGCATCCAGTCTGACAAAAAAACTTTATTTAAAAATATCCAAGGGGGATGCAAAAAATTTTTTTTTGATCTTCGTGTCTTTTCTACTTGTTGTAAAGTGATGATTTTTTGTTTTTTTTTGGTCATCAGCGCCACCCTCCCCCTAAAAGCTTGCTACGCCATGGCACTGGACATCCTAATAATAACAATAATAATAATAACGAGCTGGCAACGTTTAATCTAACAGTTGGAAATACATACATAAAAACTCTCAGAGTTTAGTCATTCTCTGATCTCCTGAAGGAAAGATATATGATGATGCGGTATGAAATCAACAGCTAAACGTAGATAATTCCAAGCCGGGAAATTTTCACCACCATTTTTTTTTGGTCTATTCTTCTGATTTCGACTTTTGTGATATATTTTAGTTACTAATTCTTAACTGCTGAGTTAATATTATTCGAATTAATGAAAGATACAATGAGCTGTGAGATATTCTTATTTATTTTTTTCCAAGTCTGTTTTCTTATTTTATGTCGAAAGTTATAGTGTTTAACATAAGTTTATGTTTACATTAAATCGCTTTTTTTATTTTTAAGGTTTATTTTAAGTACATAATAAAGAATATTTCCACAAAAACATAGATGAGTCTTGCTATATACAACTAATTGCAGCATGTGAACTGTTAAAAATATATTAAAATGATTTATGATTAAAAGTAGGCGGGTTTATAACTAAACACACAGCAAACCTTTAACTCAGGAGCCATTGCGAATACACATTTTTATTAGTCGTTTACAATGTTATTGAATTTCTCGACAGTTTTATGGAATTTTTTTAAACAAAACAATATTGGGAACATAAAAATTTTAAATTGCTTTGATATTTTCTCTTCAATCCTAAACTAGCATAAACAATATTCGTTCAGTTTGAATTTCGACGAAATTTTGCAATTTTTCAAGTAAAATGTAACAGGTATATTAGTGTATTCATAGTTAATTGCTTTTGATAACGTCTATGTGATTTTCTGCAAAAAACTTTTATTTTTATTTATATATTGTATGTTCTTAGTATCTATAAACAGGATTCTATGTATACTAAACAATATGTCTGTTCAGAGACTTCTTAATTTCATTGTTGGTTCTAACCTTGAAATGCGTGAGAGTTTTTCAAAATACAGGATAATTTCGCCGCATGAAATCAAGCAACTGGTCTTTTCATTAGGTCAAATTATTTTTGCAATATCTAACCTATAACAAATACCGATATCTATTCAATAAGGCATGATAAAAATATTCTTGGTCTAGTACCTAATAAAGTGAACAATAAATCAGACTTACCAGTCCAAATCCTGCTCTATTATGTCATTGCAAAATATTCATGACTATTTTGTATAAGCTTGTTTTGTAAAAAATGATTAATGGTTCTCTTATATTCTAGTAAATAAATTATTCTTTAAGAAGTATTGATTTGGTTATTGTATACTTGAACATAAACACCTTTTATAAGTATAAATTATTAACGCTTTTGTTATGGCAAAAAGTAATTAAAATATCTGCTACAGACTTGCAATGTTGCTAAAAAATTTTGCGCATTAGCTAATGATTCAAGTAATATTAGTTTCAAGAGAAAATTGATGTTTCTATGAAGGTGTAAGTCGTTCATATAGAAAATATAATAATCCACTTCCGCGACAGAAGACTAATGTTTCAAAAATAAATAAAACTCCTTGTTCTGCTTATTATGTGTTTAGGAAAAACTGCAAGGTCCGTCTCCTCTAGACTTGAGAAACACGAACAATCTATTAAAAGAAAACAAATTAAACTCTCTACTGTTTTGCTGTAGGTGAACATAACTAGTGGACATGTCAATGTAAAAAAATTTAAAAAAAGCCAAAGCTCTACTTCGGTTTCGGGATTTTATTAACAGAAAATTAGAGAATCTATGGATAAGTATGGACATCCTAATAATGCACCGGCTACGTTTTATATAACAGTTGGAAGTCCATCGCTATACTGGTAAGTTGGGTATAAATAGATGGATTTGATCTCTCTGAGCTCAGTCACTATCTAATCTCATAACGAAAGATATCTGAAAATACCTTATGAAATCGAAAGCTAAACGTAGAGCCCTGTTGTCTTATTGGCCAAAGCGATGAAAGTTTCACAAAGATTACTTTTATTTCCATATATCCTTTTGACTTTCGTGGTATATTTTAATTACTAATTTTTTATTTTTAAGTTAATATCATTTAAATTAATGAACAGTAAACTGTTATATTCTCGATTATACCCCTCTTTATTTTTTTCCAAGTCTATTTTCTTATTTTATGTGGAAAGTTATAGTTTTTAACGTAAGTAATAAAAAATCGGTTTTTTCTATTTTTAAAGTTTATTTTAAGAATATTTCTTTAAAATCACAGATGAGTCTAGCTATACACAACTAATTGTAGCATGTGAACTGTTAAAAATATATTAAAATGATTTATTAATAAGTAGACGGATTTATAACTAAACACCTAGCAAATCCCTAACTCAGGAGAAATTGCGAAAATAAATTTTTATTAGTGGTTATGATATTGAATTTCACGACGGTTTTATCTAATTTTTTTTTAAACAAAACAATATTTGGAGCACAAAAAATTTAAATTGCTTTGATATTTTCTCTTCAATCCTAAGCTGGCATAAACAATTTTCTTTCAGTTAAAATTTGAGTGATATTTACAATTTTTCGAGCAAAATGTATCATCTATATTAATTTATTCATAAATAATTGCTTTCGATAACCTCAATGTGATTTTCTGCAAAAATCATGCATTACTTATTTATATAATGTATGTTCTTGGTATCAATAAACAAGGATACTATGTATACTAAACAATGTATCTCTCCACAACCACTTAATTTCATTGTTGGTTTTATTTAAACTTCATTAAAATACTTGAAACGCACGAGAGTTTTTCATTTCAGTTCAGAATATATAGAAATCAAGCAACTGGTCTTCTCATTAGTTCAAATTATTGTTGCAATAACTAACCTATAACAAATACCGATATCTATTCAATAAGGCATGAAAAAAATATTCGTGGTCTAGTACCTAATAAAGTGAACAATAAATCAGACTTACCAGTCCAAATCTTTCCCTATTATGTCATTGCAAAATAATCATGACTATTTTATAAAAGCCTGTTTTGTAAAAAATGATTAATGGTTCTCTTATATTCTTGTAAATTAATTATTCTTTCAGGAGTATTGATTTGGTTATTGTATACTTGAACACGAACGAGGTGTCCTTTTTAAGAATAAATTCTTAACGCTAGATGCTTCTGTTATGGCAAAAATTAATTAAAATATCTGATATAGACTTGCAATATTGCTAAATAATTTTGCACTTTACCTTATGTTTTAAGTAATATTAGAACGTGTGTATGGGTCAACAATAATTACTAACAACTATTATTAAATTAATTTCTAAAACCATAGAAAAATAAATGTTAGGTCACAATTTATTAAAAAACAGAAATGGAGTGAAAAAATACACGTCAATAAGTAAAAATAAATCAAATTTTTACGAAAAAAAAACTATATGTTAAAAAAATGTTCTACGCTATGTCGTTACACCCTGTATAATAGATATCTTTACAGTCTCGTTACGAAAATATTCATAATGAAAAATCCACCAACATTTTGACATGCATGATCTCCCGATTTAACAAATGTTGATTTTTATGAATACCTTGCAAAATGTCATCAACTAGACAGGGAAATATTAATTATAATATTAGCAGAAGCTTCTGACCTGTGTTATTAATTAATAACTGTAAAAATATTAATTAATTTAGTCATTTGAATTTTCGTTGACTGTAACTTTTTTACTTCTAAAGAAATTCCGTTATTTTATACCGAAACCACTGGCTACTTGAATCAGGCCAAATCCATATAGTTAGTTCATTATTAGCTCTTAAGCAAGTTAAGAAGTCCTAACGAGTTAAATATACCATGATTGACGTTTGTCTCCGGTTTAAGTGACACAAAGACGCCGACGAAACGAGCTATGAATTTATTCTCTCAAGCGATGAGAAACAAGACAAAACAACAACAGAGGATTCTGGTAAAATCCGTTTTAGCAAAGTCATTCACACAAGGAAAGTAGACGTAAATAAAAAATTATTTTACTTAATATTTTTTTCTAAGTGCTTAGAATTTATCATATTATATTTATTATATTTTTATTTAAATAAACCTTTAACAGATATGAAACAATACATAAAAAATAAAAACTAACTTAAAAAAAGCACAAAAGAATTGAAAATACCATTTTATTTTTTCTTGAAAATTGGAAGTTGACCTTAAACTAATTCTTCATGACTTACTACAAAGTTTTATTGCAAACGTCAGAGTTTAAGTTAAACTTAATTTCCTTGAACCATGACATCTCTTGAAGGCTAATTTTTGTTAACCTAGTGCTCATTTTTAGCTCTGCTGTTCCAAAGGCACAAAAAACAAGGATATTTTGTATAACCACTTTGCTCTCCAAGGAGGAAGTTAAGCATTTTTAAATCAACATAAATTACTCACTGATTTCTTCGTATTTAATTTTTCTCAAAACTAATGCAATTGTTTCATATTCTTTCTTCATGGTAGTAGAATTACTAATAGGAATTGAGCCATATTTGTTACCGTTATGTAAAAGAACACATTTTAAACTACGTTTTGAACTGTCAATAAAAAGGCGCCAATCATCTGGAGTGTATTCAGGCAAATCAATTTTTTCTAAGAGCCCTTTTATATTGTTACAGAATACCAAGTCATTTTCCTGAGCGAAAAAAGGCAGCAGATCCTTATCTCTCTTACGAGAAAATGTAATATTAGTACCTGGACAAAGTACATTTTTTTCTTTTAATCTGGATGCAAGTAATTCAGCGGATTCCTTTGAGAGATTCAAGATCGTTTAGTTCTTCTTGATTGAAACACTGCGGAGTTGCTAAATCTGCTTCAAATTCGCTGTCGTTTTCTGATTGAATTCTTTGAACTTCGTCAGACGTTGATGTTTCTGTATCATCTTCTGTCAGTTCGGGTAGACTGCTGAATGATGGAACGGGTATTTCTTCCGAATGCGCTACAGGCCCTCTTGCAGAATCTAGATCCGGATACGTCCATTTGTGTCTATTGTTCCTATTTATGCCTTTAATATTAACGAGACTACCATTTCATTATATTCTAAATAGGTACTTTATAATAAAATGCTCGATGATTTAATATTATTTTTAATTAGCAATTTTTATTTGGTGTTTAGTTAGAAAAATGCTCTAATATGCAATTTTTGTAGGTTAGATTTCAATATATTTTCAAGCGACTCCCTGAGTCGCCCATTTTTTAACTTGGTGTATTATTTAGGGGCCCACAGATCCTAAATACGGCCCTGTCGCGGCTCCAATATGATGGAGAATTATTATTATATGTGATCCTATACGATTGATGTCTCACTCTGTAGAAGATAATAAAATTGTACATAACTGAATCTAATATTTTGTATCGTTTTTCAAGTTTTTTTTATTTCACGATATTACATTGCATTTGATATTAATTTTAGTATCTAAATCTCTCAAAAACTAAACTATATTTCACGTCTCTTACAAAAAGTCTTTCAAAAGTCTCAATGTAATCCTCATACATATATTTCCCAGAACCATCGACCAACTAAACAACTACACCTACAGGATGTGTCCCGGCCATTGTGCTTCGAGACATTAAACCTACAATGAAGTCAAAAGGTGTTTTATCATTGTATAAGAAGTATCAGGGTATGATTTAAGGTTTTTAGGTGACAATCGTCTTTTCCGAAACCGGCAGGCAGGGGTGCGGAGCAAAAAGGTGGACGTATTTTGAAATCAGGTAGCAGAATTTTTGTGGTTAAAATGGAATAATTTGAATAGATGTTATTAGGTACGTAACTATCGGCAGCTGCTTGATTTTACAGAGGGCATAACATTTTGGCTATCAATTTCACTATACCGTTCTTTTAGGGTCTATTTTAATGTAACCCGAGCAGTATTACCTTATGTTTATCCCAATTTTATAAAATAGTAATTTTTTTATTTCACTGTATAAATTTGGATTATGACATCATATACCATATGCTTTTTAAATCATAATAACAATACTTCACTTACAAACCATATGTACAAAAAATCGAATTAATAATTAGAGAAAACGTCAAAAATGTAATGTTAAAAATAAAGAATAACACTTTACAGCAGGTGTTTTTTTTGTTTGTTTCTATGTTATCTATTAGTTTAAGTATTTTATGAAAATGGCGTGGGCCATAAGAGAATTTAGAAAATTTATTTTGGTGAAGAGAATTTGTAAAAAAAGTAACAATATTTACCTCATTTTTACCTCAGGTGGATGAATTTTGAAAAATTCAGAAATTGGTTTTTAGATAAATATTTGTGAAAGTTTTTGACGAAGTAGTGTCTTAAAAACGCATTGAGTGCAAGAGATATTGTAGAAAAGGGATAACACAAATTTGTCCCATTCCACCCACTTAAGGGTGGAGTTTAAAACAAATCAGAAAACAGTTTTTAGGGAAATATTTTTGAAAGCCATTGACAATGGAATTATTTTAATTAATAACTCGTTTGGTTGAAGAGATATTGTAAAAATTGAATAATAAAATTTTAGCCCCCCTATACGATAAACAAGGTTATTAAATAACAAAACAAAACATCAATATAAATCCATAGTTAAATAATTTTAAAATATATAAACATTTTAAATTCATTAGCAAATACCATCTAAAAAATTATTCCAGTTCAGTCAAAATTTCAAACACGCCCCAAGTGAGGCACACCCGAATATTTAGATAAACGATACTACAATTCATTAGCAAGTGCCAAAATCTAAATCTGATTATTGTTATTTTCGAGATTATTTCTAGAAAATATCCTTGAAAAGACCTAAAAGCGAACTTATAGAAGTGGCCTAAAATATTCTAGAAGACTTTAAAATTCACTTAACGGCCAAGAAAATACTTCATAGTTACTCTAAGCCACATTAAAGACTTTAAAATTACCTAAAAAGACTTCAAATTTGCCTAAAATCTAATAAGAGACTTTTAATTAATTGATAAGTCTCCTAAGAGACTTATAATTCATTCGGACGTCACTTATAATTCACAAAGACTTGTAAGCCCTTGTACACATTTTTTTGAGTAGTACTGCCTTATGGTTACACCAGTTCTATAAAATAGTAATTTTCTTATTTCACTGTATAAGTTCGGATTATGACATCAGGCACCATATGCCTTATAAATATAATAACAATACTTCACTTATAAAACAGATGTACAAAAAATCGAAATGATAATCAAAGAAATCGTCATGATTTCAATGTAAAAAGTCAATGTATAATAAAAAAGTCACATACATCTGCTACAGAAAAAAAAATTAAAGCTCTTGCAAAAATAACACTTCCTTTATACCAGATGTTTTTTTTTATTTATTTATTTCGAGGTTATCTATTAATTTAAGTATTTTATGCGTTATATATTATGTCTTATACAAAAATTGTGTGGTAGGTAGGTACAAGGAAAGGCAGTAGTAGTTTTTAAAAAAGTATCTTTGGTTCAAATCTTCCAAGTAGGTTCTTAAGTAGTACCCGTGATTGGAATTGACCGAGATTTGGTAACTGAATGTTTTATACAGGATGGATAAAAAATAATTCTAAACACTACAAAACAGTTCACGTTATCGGAATTAACTAAAATCTAGTATATATACATAAACCTGATGTTAATACAATATTGTGGTGTCCAGTCGTGAATGACTTATACAGGGTGCGTAAAAAGTAATGCTAAAAAGTGTCTTATACTGGATTCGTAAGAAATAATGCTAAAAAGTCCAAAATAAAATTACTGTAAAAATCCGAAAAAAAACTTCTATCCATTAATTATTGAACTGAAAGTAAAAAATAATTAAACTGATATAAACACAGTATTTTTAAAAATATAAATATTTTCTTAAAGATTGAGGCGTGAGACGTCCTCACACTTGAAATAAAGCTTCAGGCTTTTAAAAAATAATATTCAAATTTTAAAAGTTCTATGTTTATATAAGTTTTCATTATTTTTTACTTTTCAGTTCAATAGTTTACAAATAAAAGCCTAGAAAAAAGCTTTCTAAAAAAAATATTTTTTTACATTTATTTTATTGGTGTAAAAATTGTATCAAGAGGCTTCTCTACCAGCCTTATGATTTTTGTGATGGACAGTGGATTTTGGAAACGTAATCACTTTTATAATATTTTACGAGGCATTTTACTTATATATTAAAAATATTCTGTTTGATTTCCTACCGAGTTTTTTATAATTTACTATTTTCAACATCACTTACGATTTCGGCTGTAAAACAGAACAAGTTTATTATTAGAAAAATCTCGAGAATATAACAAAAAGTCAAAACTGTTTCTTAATAAAGCTCTTACCAAATCATTTTTGCTGTTAGACATAAGTACATAGTTTTATGGAGACCAGAATTTTGAAGAAGTAAACAGTTATCACTGTTTTTCTTTTTATTTGAATGCAACCAAATTATTTTAGTGTGACTTACATGTTTTCATTATAATTTAGGCATCAAATTGAGACATGGGTGGTTTTTTTGAAAAGAGAAATTCAAATGTTTGCTTAGTTCTGATGTTGCCTGTAGAGGGAGCCACTTACGGTGATTTACATCTCTTTAAAATAACGTAACTTTAAAGAAAACCAGTACCATCGCAAATAGTTCTGACCTTTTTTAAAGCTCGTATGTTGTAAAATATCATTTATAGTTGCTCCAAAATCTGCTAAGCCATCAAGAATATATTTTGTTTTAATTATATTGGATTGATTTATGAATGCGATCCACTTTAACAATATTGTCATATATACTGATGCGGGGCTAGATATTAGGTCTATATTACACAATTAAATGATTAGCTAAATCTTAACTAACTATATAATGTTATGGAAACTAAATCAGAAAGGCTCAGACGTATATAAAAAAAATAAAAAGCCATAACTGTGACTTACACGTTTTCGTTATAATTTAGGCTTATACAGCGTATAAGAAATAAGCAATAGAGATTCACTTTTGCCAAAAGCAATTTATGCTTGACTGTATCAAAAGCATGAGAGACATCAACAAATAAGCATAATACATGAATATTCCGAGGATTATTTGTATTTAAAGCACCAATATTTAAACATAGTAACACACGCTTATTTGTAAGATACTAAAAATGTAATCACATATTTCATTGGCATTATTACATACAAATGTCGAAAACCAGAATATCTTCGCTAGAAACATTTATCAGTAATTGGAGAATGAATAATTGGTCTTTTTATTAGCAAACTATATAGCCTTATATAACTTCTGAATATGAGAATTGTCCTCGTTAACGTCTTCAATGGCGCCGACTTGTATGATATAGATATTCGTGATCTGACTATATAACGAACAGTAAATCATGTACAAATTTAAGCAAATATATATTGTATATTGTCTTATTAAGCCTAAAAGAAAGCTAGTATCATCGCAAATAATTGTGACCTTTTTTTCAAGCTCGTATGCTGTAAAATATGATTTATAGTTGCCCCAAAATCTGCTAACCCATCAATAATATGTTTGGTTTAATTATTGGATTGTTTTATGAATGCGATTCACCTTAATAATAGTGTTACATACACTAGATGCGAGACTAGATGCTAGTTCTAAATCACACAATTAAATAATTAGCTAAATTTCAACTTAACTATGTAATTTTATGGTAACTAAATCAGAAAAGCTAAGACTATATAAAAAAGCCATTGTTTTGTTTTTTCATAAAGCTCTTACCAGATTTGTTTTGCTACGAGTCACACCTAAATAGTTTTTTGGAGAATAGAATTTCGAAGAAGCAAAAATGTATCAACTTTGAAAATATTAAACTAAATTAGTTTAGTGACTTACACGTTTTTATTATGATTTAGGCTTAAACAGCGTACAATAAATAAGCAGCCAATAAGTGTCTAATGCCAAAGAGACTCACTTTTGTCAAAAGCAAGTCACGTTTGACTGTATCAAAAGCATGACAGAAATCAACAAATAATCATAATACATGAATATTTAAAAATCACATATTTCCCTAGCATTATTACATTCAAAAGTCGAATACCAGAATATCTCCGCTAGAAACATCTATCAATAATTTCTATTAGCAAACTATATAAAATAAGTTCTAAGTATGAGAATTGCCCTCGTTAACGTGTTCAATAGCGCCGGCTTGTATGATATAGATATTCGTGATCTGACTATATAACGAACAGTAAATCATATACAAATGTCGAGACAAATGTAAGCAAACATATATTGTATAATAAGAAAACCTCGAAGAAAACTAGTATCATATTGTATAATTGTGATCTTTTTAAAGCTCGTATGTTGTAAAATGTGATTTAAAATTGCCTCAAACTCCGGTAACCTTTCAGAAATATATTTTGTTTTAATTATTGGATTGTATTATGAATGATGATGCGAGTCTAGATGCTAGTTTTACGTCCCACAATTAAATAATTAGCTAAATTTCAAGTTAACTATATAATTTTCTAGTAACTAAACAAGGAACCTTCAGAGGAACATTAATAAAACTTTTCTTACAATATTTATTGTTTCAAATGTTTTTAAATTCTCTTCATCTTGCTAATTTTTTGGTTTTTTTTTTGCCAGTTTTTCGAATTAGTGCTTTGAGCTTGGCTTATAATTTATTGTTGTTGTTTATCTCGACTTTATTGCAATTTTTACTGATATTAATAATTTAGCTATTTAATTAGTCTTAAAAAAGTAATTTGCTCAAGTTAGCTTAAAGATAATATGGTCATCGCATCAAATGCATATTGACAAAAAGCATTTGGTGCTTCTTTTGTTAATATTCGAATTAATATTTTGTAGAGATGGTTATCATTACAAAACTTACCATTCTTTTTTAATTTTTTTTTCTTTTTTGTGGCGCAAATTTGTACTATCAATAGCACATTCAATTTAATTTGCTTGGAGTATTTAATTGTATATAATAAACTTGTTAAAATTTGAAGAAATTATGTCGGTAAATGTTTTATCCTCCGTTTTACCATAACATAATTCATCTATAGGAATCTATCTATGTAAATGAAACTGGTATACATTTCAGTGATATGCTCTATAGGTTTTTTAATAGAAAATGTTTATGATATTTTTCGGGTTAAGGACCATACATAATATTTGTTTTTATTGCAATTCTATTTTTTCTGATATGTGTATTAAACTCGTAGAGAACACCTCGGAAAAAACTTGTCTTGAGACCAAAAAGTGAACAGAACTTAAAATTAATACCTTGATTCTAATTATGTTATAATTTCGGTTCCTTAAAAAAAAACTGACGGTAGATTGGGCAATTTTCTCTTACAGTACTCTTTGATCTTTTAAAAATATTTCGGTGATAGCAACTGAAGTCTACCCGTCTCTTAACTAACTTTAATAATTCATTTAAAGTTATGTTAGTTAAATTTACACAGCTATTTATTTAACAATTTTGAAATTTTATTACCTAAGATAGATGTACTTATCGATAGGAATGCGCCCAGTCTCTAATCTCTTGTACCTGTCTGTTGAAATGGAAAATGGAATACAGAAAAAAAACTAAAGAAATACCGAGAGAAAAACAAACCTTTTATAATCTGGATACATCCGATAACCAGCAGACAGTAGGACAGCCAGAAATTCGTCATTTTTAATGGGCACAGTTTAGTTTAAAATAATAACATAAACCTAGTTTATCACTAATCACTTTCCTGCTTCGCAAACAAGGGTGGGTACAGTCACCGTCCCAGACCAAAAAATAATTTTAAAAAGTAATTCGAATAAGACTTTTAAATGTGTAGTTTAATTTACCTACCAGAATTTTTCAGGAATGAAATCTCACAGTAACACAATTCCTTTAATTTATCACAATATCCTCAAAAAACTGTCACCAAATCAACTTTAGTCTCTCTTATCTTATTTCCTCTTATTTCCAGACTCAAAAACTTGTTCTAAAAAGCGTACCAGCGGAGAAATCATCTATTTTAGTTGTATCAGTCACGAATGCTATAATATATAAGGTCTGTTATCATGAATACAGTTCTATACGAACTCGTATTTTTCTTATGATTATTTTCAAAATTACAAAAAAGCGATTTACTAAGTTCTTGTCAATATCAGGAGAAATGAAGAGAAGACTGTCAAAAACATCGTTTGTATTACCAATCATTTTCATTATCAACTGCAAGTTTTGGAAACTTGATTAAAAGTCTTTTTTGCGTTTTTAATATTTCTTGTTTCATATTTTTTCGTTCGGTGACGTCACCCGGAATTCCATGGTTAGAAAAACTTGTGGATACACTTTTTCTTTTTCCATTTTTTGATAGTTTTTTGCATCTCAGATAAGTGATACTTTCTTTCCACTTGCTAATAATACATTTTTAATAACATAGTAGAGTTTTCTTGCGATATAATGTTTTCTATACTTATTAAACAAAAAGTTCGCTTTTCAATAGGTAGGTTTGCAAATCCTTGTAGGCAAATATGGTTGCTAATAAAAACAAATGCCTAGTTAGTTTTACCAAAAAACAAAAAATCATAGTGCTTTCGCGCAAATCTTCGCTTTGTCGCAAGTTTAAACTTTAAAAATACTGCAGAATAATCTAGCATATAAGTTGTAATAGCATGTAACTGTGAACTTAAAACAGATATTAAAAAAATATCACTTAAAAGACATATTACTACACTTCAAGGGGAAACACTAGCTGTGATAGCATTAAGAGTGGACACAAAATATAAACTGAAGTTTATAGAAAAGCGAAGATCGACAAATTAACATAATTGCTGCTTTTTGAGACAAAAAGTTAGAGGCTAAATAGTTCAATACTTATTCACTTACATTTTAAAAAAACACAAGCCATTTCATTATTTTTCTCTCTCATATAAAGTAGTTTAATTCCACCCTTCTCTACCTAATTCTTGTTAAAATTAAATTAAAGAACACTAGAAAAACGAACCTTTTATAATCTGGATACATCCGATAACCAGCAAACAGGAGGACAGCCACATTTTCGTCATTTTCAACTGGTACAGTTTAGGTAAAAACAAAACATAAACACAGTCACCACCAATACACTCCTCCTTTAAGTTACTATCTAAAAAACGATTTTAAAAAATAATCCAAAAAACTCTTCTTGGGAAAGCATAAACTAATAAGCTAGCCCTGCGAAACATATAGTTATAAATTATCAGTTGCAATGACGTTAATAACCCACCGGAAGAAAATCTCACATACACAATTCTATTATTTTATCACAATATCCTCAAACAAACTGTCACAAAAACGATATTATTCTAGATCGCAACGATCACTCTCACAGTCCCTAGCAACGTTTTGCCAAAGTCCGATCCATTTTCTGTCCAAACACGAAAAATTATCGCGATTTAACGTCGGCTTGTCGTAATATTATCGTAGTGTCGCGACGCTAACCGACATCTGCTAACTCTGAGGGTCGATAGACGACTGAAATCGCCGTACCGGGATGGATCCTGAATGATTCCTCCCCACCAAAAAGCCGGGATTTTACTACAGGGCGCCGAATTTCAGCGACTTCAGCCGTTTCAGCGAGCGAACGAGAGGGCCCGCGATCGGAGCTTTTTCGGTTTTCAGGAAGACAATCCGATGGTCGATGCGAGCATAATAATCTGATGGATTCGTATCTGTGCCGCGCGGTGTATAGTTTTGCGTTATCAGTTGTTAACTTTATATTATTTTAATTTAATTGATTAAGTAAACTTATAATCTGTGGTAAATATAACAAGGATAAGTAGAATAATTTAGAAAAATATGCAAAAAGGACACAATCGTGATTTTTACACAAAAAGGGACTATTCCTTTTTTTGGGGTCTATGGAACGGCAGCTTTTACGGTTTTGGAGCAGTAGCTACTTCTACCCGTTTTCAACGGTGATGACAAACGAAGGGGTATTTCCGAGTTTCTACGTAAATTATTCTTCCGGAGCTTATGGATTGAAAATGAGATAAAAGAGTTTATAATTATTTTAGACTTGGGCTCTGAGAATGGGGGTTAACCTCCAAAACCTCCTCTCGGTATGCCTCAGCTTTGGAAAATTAAGAAACCATATTTATCATCTTAAAGTAACCAAGAAAACTTAAAAAAAAATAAGAGTTATAAGAAAAAATGTACTTGAGAATCATAAGTCTTAGTGAATAATTTTCTTGTATTTGCAGATGGCATTGGCATACTAAGGGGAGGTTTGGGTGTTAAAACTGGGCCACATTTATTTAAGCTGAAATAGTAGAAATACTCAGGACCTTTTTTTCGGGATTGATGGAGGGGAGATCCCCAGAGTTTTTTTTGTTGTTTGTAATATTTCCGCTAAATTAGATAAAAACAAAATTAAAGACTTTTTTTATTGATTGTTCAAAATTTTCTTCATCTCGACACCTCCCTCCCCGCCCCCAAAGCAATCTCGATATACGCCACTGGCAGGGGCGTGCAGTCCATGGAAGCAAGGGAAGCAGTGCTTTTCCAAAAAAAATTACAAAACATCTTCTTGAAATAGGAAACCATTAACACAATGAACTAGTCGATAAAAAAAGGCAAATATTAAGAAGACTTATCGACGTTGTTTGTTTTCTCGGACAGCACGAATTGTGATTTAGAGGACGTGACGAAACAAGGGTTTCTTCAAATAGAGGAAATTTTCAAGATTTACTTAGTTTAATGGCTAAATATGATGATTGCTTAAAAAATCATTTAGAGCAGTCTAGCGTTTCTCGCGGAACGTCGAATCGAATCCAGAAAGAATTAAGCAGAAGATTGGCGAGGCGCGGTTCATTGCTATTGTTCTAGACGAAACAACTGATATCACTAATTTTTGCGGCACTCGCCCAACTTTTAACAAATAATAGAATTTAATTAATAATAACTATAATACTAGTCACATCCTCTCAAGTGTCCGCCCGCGCATGCTTCCTGCATTCCGAGCCCCCTGATGTCCGCTGTACAACTATAACATATTGATATTGTTTTGTTTGTTTTTGTTCTCACACTTCATTCTTAATATTCACTTTTTGGCAATAAGCTTAGTTTTAATGCTCATTATTATTTATAAATTTTGAATCTCGTTGTTTTTTTTTCAAATTTCTAAGAGCTGCATTACATTGACTCAGAAAGCGTCTGAGTCTGTGCAACGGTTATTAAAATCCCTATGCAGACCCTGTTTGCCTGTAAACATGACATTTAAATTTTTATATTCTAATATTTTGTATTTCAATTGTTTGTATGTCTTATAAGGCAAATCACAAGTTTTTTTATTTTCGATGCATTAGCACAATTTAATTAACATAAAAAATTACCAATTAGCTGCTTGGTCCAATGCAAATGAAATGTTGCCAAAATCAGGATACACCTACTAAATAAGAGGGTGGCTTCTGGTTGCTATGCTGTTCATTTGATGTCTCGGGAGATTGGTATCACTCCAGCGAGAACAGTCTATTACTCTCTGGTGGAATCGCACCTGCGGTATGGAAAAATATTCTGGGGGCCATAGAAAAGAATTCTAACTTTAACATCTTCGTTTATACTGGACCCCCATTCCATCTTCTATCTTAACAACTTGAAAATCTATTATCTTTAAGGGTATGAGAATATTTAATCACCTCTCTGTTGCCGTCAAAGAAAACCCTACATCGAGATATTTTAAAACATTGTTAAAATATTACTAGTTGAAAGAACATATTACGATCTGGGAGAATATTATAATGACTTCTTTTAAATGTATAAGTCTGGCTTTTTGTAACTGTTTTTTTATATTATGTAATAGTGTTTCAGTTCTTCTTTTAAAAATGCGATATTGAGCTTTGTTATCTTTTAATTAAATGTTTACCTGTATTAAGTATAGCCAGTGTTATCGTTCACTATTTGCCTGTTGTTTTATTTACTATTTACTAGCTTGTTATATTTTAAATTATTGACATGACATACTATGTATAATATTATTACACTGCTGTTTAACCCGACAATTTAGATTTATATAATAGTTTGCTTCAATTTGGTTGCTAGTTATAAGTTGCTTTGTCTCTAATTCTCCGTTTATAGACTCCCAAAACCGATGTGGTGATGTCTATAGGAATAAGAACGATGTATTAGAAAGAAACATTCCATTGGACATGTCATAAATGTAAAAGAAACCAAAGTTCTTGCATCGGTTTCGAGAGTCTGTAAACGGAAAATTAGAGAATCTACTGAAATTTATAAGCATCATAACGATTTTAACAGAAATACGGGTTTCAGTCTACATCATACGTGGAAATCGATTGTTACGTCGGGTTACAGTTCGGTAAACCCAGGTCGACTATAAATAGACGGCCTAGGTCTCTCTCAGCTCATTCATTCTGTTCCGATCTCGTAAATTAAAGATCCCTGAAGATACCACGTGCAATCGAAGGCGAAACGTCGGAAAGTGATCCCATTTTGACGCGGTCTAATCCCTTTCTAATTTCTAATTTCCTAATTGACCACAGCTGTGAAAGCTTTACAGTGTATTTGACTTTTTAAACGTAAATGCCACGTTTCCAGGCAATTGCAGAGTTTACTATTCAAGATAGAAAAAAATACTGAAGGTTAAAGTCAGTTGGTTCGACCCGAAGAGGGAATGTGATAGAATGTGGGAGATAATCCACATAAGTAAAATAATTAGAAGGAAATTCATTGCCTCTTAAGATAGGGTTCTTGTCAAATTTTTGGGTTGTCTTTAAAGATAAAGATATCAAACTTATGTTTTTATAAACAGCAAGAAGATTCCCATTTATTCAAATAGTATTTTACAGGGTAATTCATTTAAAATAACAATATCAATGCTCAACTTTTTATTTTCCAATTGTTTTTGGTTTATTTTGTTGACAGATTCCGATGGTTCAGGTGAAACAAAATAATTTTTATATTCAAAATTGTTTTCTATATTGAATAATAAACTATGTATGTGTGTGTCAAAATATACGGGAAATCCCTGTACATAACACACATTAAGATGTAAATGGACGATCCTCAATTTCAATTTTTGTAGATTACAAGTAAAAAAGACACAGCGCAAAAAGTATAACCAAAATAACGTCATAAAAAATAAGAGGTATCCTTAATTAACTTCCAGTTAATAGCTAAAGAGAAACAATTAAGGAACAGCATCATCTGTTATTGGCCTAGGGTATGTTTGCTATATACAGAATTCATAAATCAATCCTGCAGCGCGCCTCCAGGTTTCCAGCACACGTCTCTCCTTATTAACGGGGCCAATCCAGAACTATTTGGCAAATTAAGATGCCCGGATGGAGATTGATTCTGGCGCAGTCGTCGGGATATGCAATGTGTGATAATTGTTATTACGTGAAATCAGGTATGCGGAATAAGACGATAACCGTTATCGATTATGTACTGTAATGTGTAGGTATAATCATAAACACAATAGCGTTAGTATTTTACCAGAATGCACATACAAAAAAGTTTATGTGTCTATTCCTTTATCTTTAATTAAATTAAATCGAATGACAATTGTTATGGCGTAAAGTCCCTATGAACTTACCAATACATGCGAACGGCAGCCAGTCATTTTTTCGGAGAGCTGTAGGTTGCAGGTTCTCGGGTACACCTTTCGAAATTAAAATGGGCGGCACCTAATTGACTGTTACTCAATTTGGCGAAATGTCATGACACAAATATGTAAATATGAAAATTAAATTAAATAGCGCACAGGGAATCAAAAATTCATGCATTTTTTTACCACACTGCCGCAAGGAACAAGTTATAAAAATATAAAGTATTTCGCCAAGGCTGTTTGACAAAAAATAGGTTGGTTACTTACTTCCTTTCTGCTACCTTATATAAAATTAATAAATATAAAAATTAAGAATTAATTCCTCGTACTCTTACACGAAGGAACTCCAAAACCATTGTAGAACTCTTGTAACTGTATCCCAAAACCATATCTTGAATTCTTAACCTGAAACCCTACAAGCGATTGTTTGTCTTAAAATAAAATCGACACGGAATGTGCAAAAACAAGTTATTTACAACAAAAATATTCAAAAACATTGCCTTACCTCTAGTCATCTAGAAGGCTCCTTCGACGTCAACGGTCACCAACAAAGAGAATTTCCAGACATCTAGAAAGGCTTCTCGAGGATCGACAGCCAAAACCAAATTCAGGACGCCATTCTGTTTATAAAAGATAATTGCGATTTAGCTCACAGCAGGAAACTAATTTGAAAATCGACTTACCACTTGGTTGATCAAATGTGGAACCAAACAAAACGGTACCAAAATTTAGGGCCAGATGATGTCCATAAATAGGCCTTAGGCTTTCAACAGCACTGCGCTTTAAAAAGAAATTATACTTAGGACATACTTTTAGTACTAAAAAAAGATCGGTCCATTAAGGCACTTTTATAAAGGCGGACACATGTTGCACCTCTAAGGAGAGCCAATCGAAAGGGCGAGAAAATCAGCTCCAGAAAATTCGAAGAAGTTTGACATTCCCTCCATCATTCTTCCTCACTTCAGACTTATGCCAACCTAATGCCATAAAATAAAATAATAATTACAGTGGAGTCCACAGCTGGCGCCACTAGTAGAAGGGAGTAAGAACCCGATAACATTCGGTGTCCCCGAATAGAGCTGGCGCATTGCTCCTGAGCAGAACCAAAATCGTAAGTGAAATACAAAAACCAGACATTGTCTAAGCTGGCTGGATGCCGAAAAATAAGAAACCAATGAAACCATAGTGACAGAAGAGAAAGGCAGGCAAATTCCGAATATTTGTAAACAAAACAAAATCAAATTTCTTTTGTCTTAATTTAGAGAAGTTGAAAATACTTTACAAAATGTAATCCAATGAATTATGAATAAAACATATTGAGGTATGTAAAATGTAATTTACATAAAAGTCTTGATATTTTAAAGGTTATATTTAACTTGCAGTTAAATAAAGTTATATGTTCAATTTTGTTTCAGATTACTAATTGGCTTAAAATAATGAAAAACCATTAGCAAAATGTTCATTAAACATTCCATACAAAGCAAACATACAGAAAAGCAGCTTGGGTAAACGAAAACAAAAAGCTATGTAAACTGAAACTTTCTAATAGTTCAAGTGTTCTCAAACTGTTAAATTGATATTTACAAGAAAGAATGAGTGAAATTGACTGAAAGAAGAAACCAAAAAAACAGAATATTTTATTGTAAACGAAAAAATTTTTATTTTCATTAATAAAGAAGGCCAGTATCGTATTAACTAAAACTGATTATATATTCATAATATGTCACTTGCAATAGTAACACCCTATTAATAAAGATTCTATTAATTTTCTTTTATAAAGTGTATGATACGTAAATTTGGAAAAATCCAACTCGTAGAGTTATTCGACAGGATAGTGTTAGAACACTGTGTGAAAGTCAGTAACTATATAACTAGCCAAATTTAGTAATTGCCTCAGTGTTACTATAAACTAAATAATTATACATAAATTTGAAAATGTTATATTGTATGGGTCGTATTAGTTTAGTGTTTTTTAAACACGTGTTTGTCAGACAAGTCACAATTGAAAATATGAAGACACACTGAGCTTACATTGCGCACACAGTTTACATTCGTGTATAAAAACATGAAAAATAGTATTTAGATATCGTAGGAAATTAAAGAGTTCCACTTCGGACTCTTTATGCTCTATTCTCTCTATGCATTATAAAAAGATAATCTGTGTACAAAAAATAAAATACATTTGACATGTTTCACCGTTTTGTCTAAATATTATTTTATTTTTTTTTTAATATGTAATATTCGAAAATAGTCAAATCTACACCAATCACTTCCACAATTTTTTTGTTGTCAAAACATTTACTTCAGTTATTTCTCTTTTCAGTTTGACTAAACTTAATTTGCGTCCTCAGGACACATATATAGATCCTATATTCTGCAGGAGACCCATATTATCAGTCTTTACCTACACCGTAGGTCCGCAGATATTTTCTAGACATTAAGTTTCTAAATGATTTTCGTTAAAAAATCTCTTGTTGTTATGTTACAGTGGTGTATTATATGGGGGTAGGGTCCAGTAAAAAAATAAATGTCTATTTCTAAGTACTCGACGTTTCGCAAATTTATTGTTGCATTTTCAGGACACGTATAGTTTCTATATCCTGGATGAACCCCATATTATCAGTCTTTACTTACTCCTTTCTTCCGCAGATATATTTCCCAGATATTATGTTTCCATGGTTTTGGTTAACGATTCTCTTGTGGTTATGTTATAGTGATGTATTATTTGGGGTTGGGGTCCAGTAAAGAAACAAAAGGCTTTTTTAAATTGTCGTGCAACCCTTGCTCTAGTTTATAACCGTAGGGTGCAAGATTGCTACGCTCTTATTTTTTTTAAATAATAAAATAGGAAGTATTTTTATTAATTTACTGAAACAAAAAAAACCAGCAAAGGTAATTAAAAAAAAGGAAAAAGTATCAAGAGACAAGCTCGTGGTCAACAGAGCGCGCAATATTAATGCCCTAAGCTCGTTTATCCCGGAGAATGGGCGTGGGAAAAAAATTAAAAGTAAAAAAAAGGTGAGCGCCACCAATTTATTACGGCCTAAATTGGAAACCCCTGGATGTGTTCGGCATACTTTTATAAAATAAAAAAAAAGTAATTTAAAATTAAGAAGCTATTTTAAAAAAAATCTGAAAAAGAAGAGAAAATGTGAGCTAAATAAAACATATTAAACAAAAACGATAAAATCTATTCACTAAAATTTTTTTTAAATGCATGTATAGGGTGGCCATTTTATGGTGATACAGTACCTTATCTAGAAAGCGGTAATAGTTACGACAAAAAGTTAAATACAAAAGTTGTTCGGATTCAATTATATTTTTATTTTATTTCACTTTTGCTTATACAGGGTGTTTCGTTTTTAAGTGACACATGTCAACTTTCTTAATTTAAATGGGATACCCTATATATTATTACATATTTCGATTCTACTGTTAATTTGCGAAAGTTTTATAATAAGATCATTCTTTATCGTTTTTGAGTAAATTGAGTTTTTAGATTTAAAAAAAAACATTTTTGAAAAAAAATTTTTTTACCTATAAAATTTTAATGGAAATGATATATATATTAAACATGCTTTACTAATGGTTCAATTCAACGAGTTTTCATGCTGGTCTTACCAATTAATATACAGGGTGTTAAAAATGGAGAGCAAAACAAACAGAACTTTAAATGTAAAAATCTCCTGTTTTTCAAATAGAACACCCTGTATATTTTTATTTCATCTGATTCTGCGTTGAACTACCTATCATTACTCATATATATGTCCTATACCTAAAATGAACAGTTTCGATTTTATTAGCCGTTTTCAGATTTGACTATTTTTTTTTAATATAAGTAAACAGATGAAGTGGGCTAAAATAAAAATGTCGTAAACTAAGCCTTATTCTCATTTCCTTAACACAGATAGCGACTATAAATAATGTTAGAAAATACAAATAAAAGTGAAATATTATGTAATTTATGTTCTTATTATTTAATGTTTACGAAAATAAGGGAGAGACAAAAAATATCTTGTGCCACACGGTATAACTAATAACTAACTGAGTATTAAACATGATTAAAACAGATTATAAAAAATTTTCAATATGACCACAGTCCATTGCGATACATGAAGTGTAAATAGCCTCCATTTTTCGAATAGCGTTCCTTCGAAATAAAATAAAATTTACAGTTGTTTTTCCTTAGTAAGGACAAAATTGGGACGATTTTTCTTAGAGTTTTTAAGGACACCATTTTCCAAATCACGCACAATTCGAAAAAATATAGTCCTGGAGGGAACTCGATTATTAGGATATTGCCTCGAATATTCTCTAAGGGCTAACCCTGGACTTTTATTATTTGTTATGAAACAGTTTTATAATTTCAAACGTTCATCTAAACTATATAAAGCCATTTTTTAACAAATTTCGCAGCAAAAATTTGACAAAAACGACAAACAGAGCAAATGTCAACTTAAGTCAACAATTGCATTAGGTTATTTCCTAAGCCTATCTTGATTTTTTTAGTTTCTGATCTCATTTACTGGCAAAATTCCGGGATAAATCAGAAAACTGCTAATAAAATCGAAACTGTTCATTTTAGGTATAGGACATATATATGAGTAATGATAGGCAATTGAACGCTGAATCAGATGAAACAAAAATATACAAGGTGTTCTATTTGAAAAACAGGAGATTTTTACACTTAAAGTTCTGTTTGTTTTGCTCTCCATTTTTAACACCCTGTAAGTTAATTGGTAAGAGTAGCATGGAAACTCGTTGAATTGAAGCCGCCTTAGTAATGTATGTTTAGGATATTAGTCAGTTCCATTAAAATTTTATAGGTAAAATTTTTTTTTTTTAAAAAATGTTTTTTTAAAAAAAATTCTAAAAACTCAATTTACTCAAAAACGATAAAGAATTCAAATATAGATGTTATTATAAAAACTTTCGCAAATTAACAGTAGAATCAAAACATGTAATAATATGTAGGATGTCCCATTTAAATTAGGAAAGTTGACATGTGTCACGTCAAAACGAAACACCCTGTATAAACAAAAGTGAAATAAAATAAAAATTTAATTGAATCCAAACAACTTTTGTATTTAACTTTTTGTCGTAACTATTACCGTTTTCTAGATAAGGTACTGTATCCCCATAAAATGGCCACCGTGTACAAAAAAAAATACACTAATATGAAATAAAAAAGTTCACCACAGCCCCAGCGTGATACGTCACTGCAACCGGTGCTAGATAGGACTTTAGTAGTTATAGGGCGGAACGTTGCTCGTCCACGTCAAAGTGAGTCTTAAAGCCCCGTACTAAGACTCTATTCAATAGGGTTTAGTTCGCCCCGGACAGGAAGACTTCTTTAGAACGTGGCAGGAAAATGGCGGCCTGGTCCAATTTCAGCTCCAAAAATCCTCTCTCAGAGAGATTACTTGGAGGTTACAAAATATTGTAAAATTCACAAATACAAAACCCCAAGTAAATTATTACGAAGCTACCTTTCGATGTTACAGGAGGCCAGAAAAGTGAAGCGAAAAAGTAGTTCCTTCCTGGAACCAGCTCCGTTGTATCTTCTAGAATTTACTCAAGTCGGATGCCGAACTATCATTGGTTAGATTGCCTCAGGTGACATCAGTGTTGTCAAGAGGAACTCGGAATGATTTAAAATAGGGATTGCAGGGCAAGAAAAACAATCACTGATTGGTTTATAATTCAAACGGCAACCACCTGAGAATAAACTTGGCAACAGTTGGGATCTTGGCATGCGCCTACTGAAGGAGGGCATATCGGATGCAGCGAGTGACAGCGCATAGTGAACTAGGCAAAACGAATAGTAAACAAACATCTACCTTCCAGCTTTCAAAACTTAGATAATTAGAATAATAGTTGAAAAGGCTATCCCGAAAAATCAACTTGCAACTAAAACAGAGAACAAAGCTATGGGGAATTGATTTCAAAAGGGGAAGTGGAAAAACCCTGAGAACAAAACTTGCATAAAGGGGGCAAAACAGGTTTTCAAGACTGCTAAAATTAAATCCTTATTTACTTATTAGTAATATTAAGAAATAAATATCTTTAGATGTTATTTGGTTTTTCGTTTTTTAAATAATTATAATTTTAATTGATGAATTATATTGTCTGGATATAGGTATCGCCATCCAAGTAACAACATTTGAACTTGCAGTAAAACTTTTCTTTAGAACGGGGTGGTAAACTACTTTAGTTTAAGAATACTGATAGTTGTTGATAATAGGTGGCGCTATACAATTATTATAATATAATCCGGTATAAAAAATGAAATTTTCGCTTGAGATATGTGTAATCTAACTAAACTATAAAACCAATATATAATTTAAATAAAGCGCACATATCAATTATCAAAAATTAACACTAAAAGAGTACATTATAAATGTTAAAAAAATAGAGTGTTACAGTCGACGTTTCGCAACTTTATTGTTGCATCCTCAGGACATATATATATGTGATGTAGATGTTCTGCATGAAACCCATATTATCAGTTTTTACCTATTACGTTGCTCCGCAGATATTTTCCAGATATTAGGTTTCCAAATGGTTTTCGTAAACGATCCTCTTGTTTTTATGTTAGAGTGGTTTATTATGTGAGGTTAGGATCCAGTAATAAAAACAAGTCTTTTTTCAAATTGTCGACGTTTCGCAACTTTATTGCTGCATTCTCAGGGCACATATATAGATTTTATATCCTGCTTGAAACTCATATTATCAGTCTTTACATACCCCGTTGTAGATATTTCCCACATATTAAGTTTCTATACGGTTTTTGCTAACGATCTTCTTGTTGTTATAGTGGTGTATTATTTGGAGTTAGGCAGGGGCGTGCAGTATTACAAGACATCTTCTAAAATGTAATTTTTGAAATAGGAAACCATTAATTTAGTTTATATTAAAAATGCTAAAATATTATCTTAATTATCAAGCCCATAATAAATGCGGCCTTGACTCCGACCCAGCCACAGTAGAATATCGAATAGAACCTATGCGTGCCGCTAGCTTCTCCGCAGCCAAGTCCTGTATGCTTGATTTCCTGTGAATCGAGCCAGAGGTTATTGAGCTTTCCACCGGCTGTTTGCAATTTTTGGATTCTAGTCGCGTGCTTTAAGTGGTGGCGGAAGCTATCATTAGAGTAGGTTCTTTGTTTGAACGGCTCTCCGTGTGTTGTGTGATATGTACGTCGCGTCGTGCATGGTGCGATATGGAAGACAATAATACGGACGTGGATATGCATTACCGTCAACTTCGCCTTTGGTAATAACGTTGAATATGTTGGAGAATTTAGTAAGAAGAGTGCGTGTGAATGTGTGGTGTGTGTCTTAATAGTAAAGGGATTTTCAACAATAAACTTCGCTGATAAGCTTCAAATAATTTCCAAAGGAAGGGCAAAACCGCCTATGAGAAATTTAACCACAAAATATAATAATAAATGAAAAACTGTATTAGACATTTTTATCCGGAAAAACAATACGAATAATTTAAATGGCTAACAGGGTGTGAAAATATAAGTAAATTATTTTGTTGGCCATGTTTACTTTTTGAAAATGAAAAAGGTCTCTGAAATAAACTGTTTTTTTTCGATTTAAACAATTTCCATAAAGCTGCCAAAAGACACATTATGTCCAAAGCGCATTTACAGACCGTCATAAAAGAAAAAGTCTTCGGCAAAAACCAGAATTGAACACGCCCTTAATAAACAGTTAGAAATTAGTCACCGCCAACACAATGAACTAGTCGATAGAAATAAGCAAATATTAAGAAGACTTATCGATGTTGTTTGTTTTCTCGGACAGCACGAATTGGGATTTAGAGGTCATGACCAAACAAGGGTTTCTTTAAATTACTTAGTTTAATGGCTAAATATGATGATTGCTTAAAAATAATTTAGAGCAGTTTAGCGTCTTTTGCGGAACGTCGAATCGAATCCAGAATGATTTATTTTCCGCTGTTGCAACCACTATTCTAAAAAGAATTAAGCAGAAGATTGACGAGGCGTGGTTCATTGCTATTGTTCTGGACGAAACAACTGATATCACTAATTTTAGCCAATTATATATAGTAATACGCTACGTTAAAACAGACGGAAGTATTCAAGAGCGATTTTTAGGTTTTAAGAATGTGTCCGAAAATCGTACAGCAGATGCATTATATACCGTAGTTTATAACGTTACTAAAGAAATTAATGGAGAGAAATTAGTTGTTCAAAGCTATGATGGAGCTGCAGTGATGGCAGGTCTGCAAGCTAAAGTTCGAGAAACTTTCCCAAGTGCTGTGTTTGTCCATTGTTTTGCTCATAAATTAATATTAGTTTTATCCCAGTTCATCAATCACATTAAAGAATGCAAAGCATTTTTCGTTACTTTAAGCGGCATGGCTACTTTTTTTTCCAAGTCAACAAAACGTACACGAGCTTTGGACTCCAATGTCCACAAACGATTGCCCAAAGTGGCTACTACTAGGTGGAACTATAGTGGAAGACTAGTGTTAACAGTATATGAAAATCGTGAATCACTGATTGAACTATTTTGAGAATAAGAAAATAATGAAACGTAGGACTCAGGAGCAATAAATAATTCGAGGGAGTTTTTGGACTGTTTGAAACGAGATTTTAATTTTAAATATTTGTTGAACATATTTTTAGAAATATTTCCATTCTCAAACAATGTTTTTAATATATTACAAACTAAAACATATGATATTGCTTTTTGCCTAAAAAAAGTGGATGATTTTAAGTCCATGTTAAGCCAAAAAAGAGATGACTTTTGTCTATTTTGCGAGAAAACTATGACGTTAAATGTAGAGCCAAACGTCTTCGAACAGACAAGGTGGGAGATGTTCAAACATCATACAGACACCTGTTTTATGAAATAATGGATCAAATTTAGCAACAAATAAACTATAGATTTAACGGTTTAAATGATTTTAAATTCCTCGAGTTCTGCAATTTTGATGCATTTAAAGGAAAAACTTTTCCAGAAGATGCGTTTAAATCTCTTCTTCTTCATTATGGCCAGTTCTTCGACCGAGTGTTACTGCGATCTGAACTGAAAGTGATTTACGAAACTGATGACATTAGCGCAAAAAATAACGCTAAGGAACTAATGCAGTTTTTAAAAGACAAGGAGCTGGAAGATGCATACACCGAAGTGTTGAAATTATGTGAATTAGTATTGACAATACCTGTCACAGGTTCATCAGTAGAACGCAATTTTTGAACACTTAAACGTATAAAAAAATTCATGAGAAATTCAACGCGGCAAAAGAGACTTTCGCATACATCGCTGTTGTCCATTGAAAATAAACTTCTCCAAAATATGTCGGAGCATCGACGTTTTTATGATGACGTCATTGACGAATTTGCAAAAAGTGATCCAAGATTCGAATTACATTACAAATAGGTAAGTTTCTAAAAATTGCTTCCCTTTCTTAAAATTTCACCCCTGGGGTTAGGAAATATCTGCAGACCAGGTAAAGACTCATAATATGGGTTTCATGTAGAACATTAAATCTGTGTCCTGAGGATGCAACTATAATGTTGGGATACGTAGACATTTTTAAAAAATGGCTTTTGTTTCTTTACTGGATCCTAACCCCAAATAATACAGCACTTTAACATAACAACAAGAGGATCGATAACGAAAACCAGTGAGAAACTTAATATCTGGGAAATATCTTCGAATCAACGGAGCGGGTGAAGACTGATAATATGGGCTTCAATTTAAGGTGGCGAAAACATGGCATAAAGTGGTTCGAATTCAATATGACGTAGCAAAATGACGGTATGTGTCAATGTAAAAACTACTTATTAAATTTATTTTATTATGCCCAAAAGTCAAGTGTGGCATAGGTAGAAAGAAAATGTAAAATATTGGTAAGAACCCAAGATGATGGAACGAACAAAAATGAAAAGGCAGTATGTGTAACACATATTACTTAACTAAATTGGGTCACACTTCACTATTCCTAACAAATAGAAAAAAATCATAACGGGGGAGGTATACTGGTTGATACTGTTCAGAGATATGTAGATCACCCTGTAAACAAACTAAAATTTGCAACTTAAATAAAATATGAGCGTAATCTCCAAGATAAACGAACGCAAAACGTAATTAGATTCGTGCCAGGCCTACATGTTTCTATACAATCGTTAACCAAAACTATGCACGAAACAGAGCTCCGACGGCAGATATATCACTTTGGCAACAACGCCTGTCAGCGATGGTGTACTTGAGTTGATTTACACGGGGTTGTAAACTCGCCGTGTTTAAGTTTAATTGCGATTTCAATATGCGTGCGTTACAAGAATTTTAGCTGGTGATAACAAGATGGAATTTGCCTAGTGCGAATTTGCGGTAGGTAGGTATATCAGCAGTAATGCCTGTTATAAATGTCAGTAGAACATATTATCACATAGGCACTAAACGTTTTCCAAAGTGTAAACACTTACATTTTTATTTCCCCGTTGAACAGTCTATGTATTCTATTAATACACTGTAAAGCCTGGATTAAAGATTGAAAAAGTTTGCGTCTTGCGTCTTGCGTCGTCCGTTTGAGCTAAGTGTTTACACTGGTTCTTAGCCCGAGTTATAGAATGAAAACGTTTGCGCTTTGCGTCGCCTGTGGAACTATCCTTACTTTTATGTTTATATTTATCACCTTTTTGTGTAAAGCAATTTTGTCTTGCTTTTTTTTTCAGTTTATGTGCGTTTTTTTAATTTGCTAAGCGTGGATAATGAAAATCATAGTAAAGACTAGGCATTGTGGATATGTTAATGTGTGCCGCAGCTGTACGTTGTTAAAGAGAAGACGGCAAAGAAGATCGCGAATTCGGCCTGTTAATCATAAAAATAACTCCAGGGGCGTGCGGTGAAATTTTAAGAACGGGAAGCAATTCTTAGAAACTTACCTATTTGTAATGTAATTCGATTCTTCGATGATTTTTTTCAAATTCGTCAATGACGTCATCATAAAAACGTCGATGCTCCGACATATTTTGGAGAAGTTTATTTTTAATGGACAACAGCGATGTATGCGAAAGTTTCTTCTGCCCCGTTGAATTTCTCACGAAGTTTTTTATACGTTTAAGTGTTGAAAAATTGCGTTTTACTGATGAACTTGTGACAGATATTGTCAATACTAATTCACACAATTTCGACACTTCGGTGTAGGCATCTTCCAGCTCCTTGTCTCTTAAAAATTGCATTAGTTCCTTCGCGTTATTTCTTGCGCTAATGTCATCAGTTTCGTAAACTACTTTTAGTTCAGATCGCAGTAACACTCAGTCGAAGAACTGGCCATAATGAAGAAGAAGAGATCTAAACGCATCTTCTGGAAAAGTTTTCCTTAAAATGCATCAAAATTGCAGAGCTCGAGGAATTTAAAATAATTTAAACCGTTAAATCTATAGTTTATTTGTTGCTGAATTTGATCGATTATTTCATAAAAGAGGCCTCTGTATGATGTTTGAACATCTCCCTCCTTATCTGTTCGAAGACGCTTGCCTTATGGCTCTACATTTAACGTCATCGTTTTTCTCCCAAAATAGGTCAGTCATCTCTTTTGTGGCTTAACATAGACTTAAAATCATCCACTTTTTTTAGGCAAAAAGCAATATCATTTGTTGTCGTTTGTAATATATCAAAGACATTGTCGGAGAACGGAAATATTTCTGAAAATATGTTCAACAAATAATTAAAATTAAAATCTGGTTTCAAACAGTGCAAAAACCCCCTCGAACTATTTATTGCTTCTGAGTCCCACGTTTCATTACTTTCTATTATATTCTCAAATAGTTCAATCAGTGATACTCGATTTTCTGATACTGTTAACTTGGGCAATCGTTTGTGGACAATGGAGTCCAAAGCTTGTGTACATTTTGTTGACTTGGAAAAAAAAGCAGCCATGCCACTTAAAGTAACGAAAAATACTTTACACGCTTTAATGTGATTGATGAACTGGAATAAAACTAAATTTAATTTATGAGCAAAACAATGGACAGACACAGCACTTGGGAAAGTTTCTCGAACTTTAGCTTGCAGACCCCCTAATTGTCCTGCCATCACTGCAGCTCCATCATAGCTTTGAGCAACTATTTTTTTCTCTCCATTAATTTCTTTAGTAACGTTATAAACTACGGTTTATAATGCATCTGCTGTACGGTTTTCGGACACATTCTTAAAACCTAAAAATCGCTCTTGAATACTTCCGTCTGTTTTAACGTAGCGTATTACTATAGATAATTGGCTAAAATTAGTGATATCAGTTGTTTCGTCCAGAACAATATCAATGAACCGCGCCTCGTCAATCTTCTGCTTAATTCTTTTTAGAATAGTGGTTGCAACAGCGGAAAATAAATCATTCTGGATTCGATTCGACGTTCAGCGAAAAACGCTAGACTGCTCTAAATGGTTTTTTAAGCAATCGTTACATTTAGAATATATACTAAGTAAATCTTGAAAATTTCCTCTATTTGAAGAAACCCTTGTTTCGTCATGACCTCTAAATCCCAATTCGTGCTGTCCGAGAAAACAAACAACATCGATAAGTCTTCTTAATATTTGCCTGTTTTTATCGACTAGCTCATTGTGTTGGCGGTGACTAATTTCCCACTGTTTATAAAGGGCGTGTTCAATTCTGGTTTTGCTGAAGACTTTTTCTTTTATGACGGCCTGCAAATGCGCTTTGGACATAATGTGGTCTTTTTACAGCTTTATGGAAATTGTTTAAATCGGAAAAACAAGTTTTATTCCAGAGACCGTTTTCATTTTCAAAAAGTAAACATGGCCAACAAAATAATTTACTTATATTTTCACACCGTGTTAGCCATTTAAATTGTTCGTATTGTTTTTCCGGATAAAAATGTCTAAAACAGTTTTTCATTTTTGTGGTTAAATTTTTCATAGGCGGTTTTGCCCTTCCTTTGGAAATTATTTGAAGCTTATCAGCGAAGTTTAATGTTGAAAATTCCTTTATTATCAAGACACACACCACACATTCACACATACTCTTCTTACTAAATTCTTCAACATTTCCAACATTATTACCGACAGCCAAATTTGACGGTATTTGCATATCCACGTCCGTATTATTGTCTTCTATATCGCACCATGGACGACGCGACGTACGTATCACACAACACACAGATAGCCGTTCAAACAAACAACCTACTCCAACGATAACTTTCGCCCTCACTTAAAGCACGCGACTGAAATGCAAAAATTGCAAACAGCCGGTGGAAAGTTACCTCTGGCTCGATTCACAGGAAATCAAGCTTACAGGACTTGGCTGCAGAGAAGCTAGCGGCCCGCATAGGTTCTATTCGATTTTCTATTGTGGCTCGGTCGGATTCAAGGCGGCATTTATTATGGGCTTGATAATTAAGATAATATTTTAGCATTTTTAATATAAACTAAATTAATGGGTCCCTATTTCAAAAATTACATTTTAGAAGACGTTTTGTATTATTTTTGCTTCCCTTGCTTCCAAGGACTGCACGCTCCTGAATAACTCCTACCAGTATTTTCTTAAAATTAAACACAATGACCCCAAGCATTTTTTTTTAATGGACAAAGATTTTATATATATATATATATATATATATATATATATATATATTAATGTCAAATTTATTACGAACATTTTACAAGGCCCTCTAAAATCCAGCAATTTGATTGGTTGCAGCTTAACGCAAACGTCGATTTTTGCCAGCCGCTTCAGTCAAAGTTAAAGATCGCCATCTTTTCGTCGGCTGGTGGAAACTCAAACGGATGGCGGCAAAAATAAAACCTCACCCATTGTTTTGCGTTAAGTAAACTTCCAGGACAGCGCAAACAGAGACACAGGACGCAAACGTTTTCAATCTATAACCCAGGCTTAAGGGCTATAAATAGGTATCGATTACGGAAAAAAAGCAATTCTTAAAAATTCGAAAATTTGGCACTACACTACTACCGGAAGTATGCGTCAACTTGCTTATTTTAAATAGAACATCCTATATATTATTTTTGGATTCTACGTAAAATTCTGGACATATTTCATATGTAAGGTCATATACCTAGGTCTCACCGTTTTGTACATTTTTGATAATTTATGTTAAAAATGACATCTGCAGGCAAGTGTGATGTAGCTCTGAAGCTATCTATTTCCGAGAACATTGCTTCAATTCCGAGCGATCAAAAATCTAAAACCGCAAGTCAACTCTCTCACAAATTAATATAGAACGAAAGCTTTCACGGCTGTGGTCAATTAAGAAATCATTGTTCTTGGGATTAGACCATGTCAAAATGGAATCGCTTTCCGACGTTTCACCTTCGATTGCACGAGGCATCTTCATGAGCTCGGAGAGACCCAGGCCTGCTATTTATAGTCGACCCGTGTTTATCGAAGCGTGACTCGGTGTTACGATCGGTTTCCAAGTATGATGTAGACTAAAGCCCGTATCTCTATTAAAATTGTTAGGATGCTTATAAATTTCAATAGATTCTCTAACTTTGCGTTTATAGAATCCGAGAAACTGGACGATCCATATCGACTAGGCTTAAGGCACATGAGCGATGTATCAGAAAGAAACAAATTGCACAATCTGCTGTATCTGAACACCAACATTCTACTGGACATGTCATAAATGAAAAAGAAACCAAAGTTCTTTCACCGTTTTCGGGATTCTATAAACGCAAAATTAGAGAATCTATTGAAATTTAAAAGCCTCCTAACAATTTTAATAGAGATGCGTGGAATCCGATCATGACACCGAGTCACGCTTCGATAAACACGGGTCGACTGTAAATAGCCGGCTCTCTCCGAGCTCATTTAGTGTTCCGATTTCATGAGGTAAAGATACCTGAAGATGCCTTGTGCAATCGAAGGCGAAACGTCGGAAAGTGATTCCATTTTGACACAATCTAATCCCAAGAACCATGATTTCTTAATCTCTTACAAATTATTTAACTTTCAATTATTCCTTGGGTAAGTTCGTCTAGCCAGCAGTTTATTTAAGCAAGCATAAGAAATTGTGTCATTTACCTTAAGTTTTTATAGACACATAGTAGTTGTACAAATACTTTGGTCCTGTCGGGACCCATCAGTGCGCCGATCGTAAGAGATAAACATTAAATAACAGAAAAGAATTGATTTCATAATTTTAAAATTTGTCAGTTTGCTTGACATGTAACCTAGACACAAACCAATGATAGTTTACAGACCTCTATAACGTTATTTTTAAATGTTTGCAATATTTAGGCTGTTAATGACTGCAGTTTGATCTTAAAGTTTATCAATCCAAGATAACAATGGCCGACATGCCTCTATCATTTTATAGACGACCTCCTTTCCGCGATACATAACTGTACTAACGCCCGTCGAAAATTTGTATTCCTTTATAGTAAACAAAATAAAGACCTGACTTTGTAAATGACAGGAACATGTCGACAGCAGACTATGTAGGCACGGTCGAGCATCGGCTCACGGCTTAGTGAACATTGATTTTCAATTGGTTATAACAGAATAGGGACTTGCGGTGAATCCTCGAAATCAGCTGAATGAGCAGTATTTGAACATTATGAATTTGAAATTTTCTATCAATATATAGTTTTGAAATCTTGGAAAGCACAAATAGGAATCTTAAAATATCACAGGATGTAGCTAAGTTAAGAACGCAGATAAAAATCATTGTCCTTTAAATAATTTAAACAGAATACGTGTAATAAAATCATGCTTCCTTAAACTAGTACTTTGATGTACAGGGTGTTCAGTTTTTACGTTAGAAAATATACGGGGTGTGGCGATTTCCGCGAATATATGCTGTTTTCGTGTGAGTTTTTTAATGAGACCTATCAGTTTTTGATATATTACCCAAAGTTATGTTTTTTTATTAATAGAACCACCCTGTCCGCTAACCACACCGTTTTAATATGTGTAAAACAAAACAACTTTTTCTTTGATGTTATTACAAAAACAACAGCATTCTAGTTTTAGTGAGGATAAACAACAGGGGTGTGCAGTCCATGGAAGCAAGGGAAGCAGTGCTTCCCCAAAAAAAATTACAAAACATCTTCTAAAATGTAATTTTTGAAATAGAAAACCATTAATTTAGTTTATATTAAAAATGCTAAAATATTATCTTAATTATCAAGCCCATAATAAATTCGGCCTGTACTCCGACCGAGCAACAGAAATCAAATAGAACCTATGCGGGCCGCTTGCTTCTCTGCAGTCAAGTCCTGTATGCTTGATTTCCTGTGAATCGAGCCAGAGGTTATTGAACTATCCACCGACTGTTTGCAGTTTTTGCATTTCAGTCGCGTACTTTAAGTGGAGGCGGAAGCTATCGTTGGATTAGGTTCTTTGTTTGAACGGCTATCCGTGTGTTGTGTGATACGTACGTCGCGTCGTGCATGGTGCGATATGGAAGACAATTATACTGACGTGGATATGCAAATACCGTCAACTTCGGCTGACGGTAATAACGTTGAAAATATTGGAGAATTTAGTAAGAAGAGTGTGTGGTGTGTGTCTTAATAATAAAGGGATTTTCAACATTAAACTTCGCTGATAAGCTTCAAATCATTTCCAAAGGAAGGTCAAAACTGCCTATGAAAATTTTAACCACAAAAATGAAAAATTGTATTAGACATTTTTATCCGGAAAAACAATACGAACAATTTAAATGGCTAACAGGGTGTGAAAATATAAGTAAATTATTTTGTTGGCCATGTTTACTTTTTGAAAATGAAAAAGGTCTCTAGAATAAAACTGGTTTTTCCGATTTAAACAATTTCCATAAAGCTGTAAAAAGACAAGCGCATTTGCAAGCCGTCATAAAAGAAAAAGTCTTCGGCAAAACTAGAATTGAACACGCCTTTAATAAACAGTTGGAAATTAGTCACCGCCAACACAATGATCTAGTCGATAAAAATAGGTAGATATTCACTCTCGCCGCCGTTAAGATTCTGAATTTTTTTATCGTGGGCCAAATTTATATTATGTTATAAATTGACTTAATAAATGGTTGTGAACTATTGTTTTGGTTTTATTTTAAAAATTTCCTTTTCCAACCCCTAGTTTGTGCAGTGTACATTTATGTTACACCTGCATAAGTACAATTATTATTGTTCCGTGCGCCGTGTGTAACATTAATGATACACTGTATTTTAGGTTAGTTTTTGTTTCAGATTAGCAACTAGATCTAAATAATGGCTCACCGATACTTATCCCAGGAGGAACTAGAAGCAGAGATAGGTAATATGTCTGAAAACTCTGAGGATAATGATGAATTTTTGGACAAACTTGACATGAGCGACGAAGACATGGATGACTCCGATGCCGATCCCCATTATGACCCTTGTACTGATGCGGAAAGTTCGAACTCCTGTGGTTCTCTAAGAGATGAAGATGCTCCTGGACCATCAACAAAACGTCCCCGAAAAAACTATCATCAACAAAATCATGTTCCAGGCAATAATCCCCCAGTCAATAACCTTTCAGCCAATTATCCACAGACTAATATTCTTTTAGTGAATACAACTCCTTGCAATAATGTTCCGGTAAATAATCATCCAGTCAATGCTCCTCCTGCAAATGTTCCTCGTGATTTTTCAAATCTAATATGGACAGATCCAGTAGGAAACCATAAACAATTTACTTTTTCTGGACAAGCTGGAATGGACGCAAACGTTAGTGGTATGTTGGCAATGGCTGACCCTATAGACTATTTTCAACTATTTCTAACAGATGATATAATAAACGTTATGGTTCATCAAACAAACTTATATGCCACCCAGACACTACTAAATTCAGATGCTGGTCCTCGGTCTCGGCTTCACGAGTGGTTTCCTACAGACCCGAATGAAATGAAGCGGCCTAATTGGCTGGATGGGAATGGTAAAGGTTCCAAGGTTAGCCGATTACTGGAGCAAACATAAGCTATTTTCATTTCCTACCCCGAAATCAGTAATGCCGAGAAACCGCTTTGAATTGTTATTGCGGTTCTGGCATTTTGCCGACAACGAGGAAGCTGTACCAGGTAATCGCTTGTACAAAATTGACAACGTTTTAAAAAAATTTGTTGCTAATTTCCAAGATTCCTATACGCCAGGAGAGAAGATATGCATAGACGAAACCATAGTTCCTTGGCGCGGTCGACTGGTTTTCCGCCAGTATTTACCCAAAAAACGGCATCGCTACGGTATAAAGCTATACAAGCTATGCACAGATAGAGGATACACGTGGAACATGTCCGTATACGTAGGAAAAGACAGGACAGACGATATGTCAGCAACTGAAAATATTGTAATAAATTTAGTACAAAGGCTTCTGAACAAGGGTAGGATCCTTTATGTAGATAATTTCTACACTTCTATACCTCTTGCGTATAGACTGATCGATCAAAAAACACACCTTGTTGGTACTCTCCGTTCCAATCGAAAGTATATTTGTGAAGAAGTCCGACAAAAAAAATTGAAAAAAGGTGAAATAATATCCAGAGAAACATCTGATGGGCTTACTGTGGTGAAGTGGCGAGATCAACGCGATGTGCTAATCCTGACAACGCGGCATTTAGGTAATGAGACAGAACGTGTTCAAATAAGGCAAAAAATAATAGAAAAGCCTTCTTGTGTTTTGGATTACGACCAGGGAAAGTTTTCAGTTGATGTCAGCGACCAGCTTGCCTCTTATAACACTGCTCTACGTAGATGCACGAAATGGTATAGGAAACTTATAATAGAGATCATCTGGGGGACAAGTTCAGTAAATGCTACCTATCTATATAACGAGTCTTCCACGAAACAGCGAGCGCTAACAATGACTGAGTTCAAGTTGTCAGTCATTCAGTCTCTCTTAGAATCTGGTCTGGATGACAATACCACAACCAATCGACGTCAATCTATTCCACATCATCTAATTCAACATCCTACTAAAAAAAGGGCCAGATGTTGTGAATGTTATAAACGGTACGGAAAATACGGCGTTGTAATCGAAGGAAAGAAAAAACTACCTTCCTTAGTGTGGTATATTTGTGATACATGTGAAGGACAACCGCATTATTGTAAAACTTGTTTCAACGAAACTCACTAGTTACCGACTTTTATTTTTTACTGTTTTGTATTCCTTGTATTTTATTTTTTAGACTGTTACACAATGTTTTTCTGTCATGTTTTTTATTTTTTGCTGTTACATGTTTCATTCTGTAACGTTTTTCTTCGTTAGAAAGTATGTATTTTATTTTGGTTTTTAAAGTTTTGCAGCAAATATTTTGTTTTAAATAAACTATTTTTAGAATTTTTATGTTTGTAAGAAGTATTTGTACTTTTCTAAATCTTACTCGAATAAAAAACAACAAAGTTGCAAAAAAAATCGGGTTTGTTCATTTTACTTCAACCCCGTAAGTTATATTCGTCCTGCGCCAATGTTCTGTATACCAAAAACAATGCCCCAGGCCAACAGAATTAACTTCCCATATGAAATACGTTATCGGTGTTACAATATTGATATACCGGCGTTTTAAGCAAAATGTTCCAGGTGTACATTAATGTTACACGTCTGCCAATACAGAGTGTACATTAATGTTACACCCGGCGACGAGAGTGTTAAGAAGACCTATCGATGTTGTTTGTTTTCTCGGACAGCACGAATTGGGATTTAGAGGTCATGACGAAACAAGGGTTTCTTCAAGCAGAGAAAATATTCAAGATTTACTTAGTTTAATGGCTAAATATGATGATTGCTTAAAAAATCTTTTAGAGCAGTCTAGCATTTTTCGCGGAACGTCGAATCGAATCCAGAATGATTTAATTTCCGCTGCTGCAACCATTATTCGAAAAAGAATTAAGCAGAAGATTGGCGAGGCGCGGTTCATTGCTATTGTTCTGGACAAAACAACTGATATCACTAATTTTAGCCTATTATCTATAGTAATACGCTACGTTAAAACAGACGGAAGTATTCAAGAGCGATTTTTAGGTTTTAAGAATGTGTCCGAAAATCGTACAGCAGATGCATTATATACCGTAGTTTATAACGTTACTAAAGAAATTAATGGAAAGAAAAAATTTGTTGCTCAAAGTTATGATGGAGCTGCAGTGATGGCAGAACAATTAGGGGGTCTACAAGCTAAAGTTCGAGAAACTTTCCCAAGGGCTGTGTTTGTCCATTGTTTTGCTAATAAATTAAATTTAGTTTTATCCCAGTCCATCAATCACATTAAAGAGTGTAAAGTATTTTTCGTCAACAAAACGTACACAAGTTTTGGACTCCATTGTCCACAAACGATTGCCCAAAGTAGCTTCTACTAGGTGGAACTATAATGGGAGACTTAACAGTATCTGAAAATTGCGAATCACTGATTGAACTATTTGAGAGTATAATAGAAAATAATGAAACGTGGGACAATAAATAGTTCGAGGGGGTTTTGAGACTGTTTGAAACGAGATTTTAATTTTAATTATTTGTTGAACATATTTTCAGAAATATTTCCATACTCGGACAATGTTTTAATATATTACAAACTAACACAAATGATATTGCTTTTTGCCTAAAAAAAGTAGATGATTTTAAGTCCAAGTTAAGCCAAAAAAGAGATGACTTTGACCTATTTTGGGAGAAAACGATGACGTTAAAGAAGAGCCACCAAGCGTTTTCCAACAGACAAGGAGGGAGATGTTCAAGCATCATACAGACGCCTCTTTTATGAAATAATCGATCAAATTCAGAAACAAATAAACTATAGATTTAACGGTTTAAATGATTTTAAATTCCTCGAGCTCTGCAATTTTGATGCATTTAAGGGAAAAACTTTTCCAGAAGGTATTTTTAAATCTCTTCTTCTTCAATATGGCCAGTTCTTTGACCAAGTGTTACTGCGATCTGAACTAAAAGTGATTTACGAAACTTATGACATTAGCGCAAAAAATAATGCTAAGAAACTAATGCATTTTTTAAAAGACAAGGAGCTGGAAGATGCCTGCACCGAAGTGTCGAAATTGTGTAAATTAGTATTGACAATACCTGCCACAGGTTCATCATAGAACGGAATTTTTCAACACTTAAACGTATAAAAAATTTCGTGAGCTATTCAACAGGGCAGGAGAGACTTTCGCATACGTAGCTGTCGTCCACTGAAAATAAACTTCTCCAAAATATGTCGGAGCATCGACGTTCTTATGATGACGTCATTGACCAATTTGCAAAATATGATAGACGAATCGAATTTCATTACAAAATTGCTTCACTTTCTTAAAATTTCACCGCACGCCCCTGGTGGTTCGATATATTTTGATTTGAGATCAGTTCACCTGTTTTTTGGTAATAATAATATTAAAAAACACAGGTATAAGGGCAATGAAGGCAGCGAGTTATATAATTAAATTAAGAATTTTTTTTTAAATACTCTTTTCAAACTAAACCATTGAGGTGTGTAAAACATACAACCCCATTTGCTAAAAGGTATCACTTTTGCTATCCCGTTATGTAAATCTATGTATACAGGGTGACCATAAAAATGTGCAACCTCAAAATCTAGTATTTTTAACTAACTTCAAAGAAGGAGGAGGTTATAGTTTGATGCTATGTATTCTTTTTTTGGCGGAATGGTGGCCATTTTGTTGTTTTTTATATTTATATACATCGATTACTCCGAGATAGTTTGGCTTGAATTTGGATGAAATTTTCAGAAGCTATTGCCGAAGTGGTTTGTTATGAAATCATTGTTCTTGGGATTAAACCGTGTCAAAATGGAATCACTTTCCAGCGTTTGGCCTTCGATTATACGAGACATCTTCAAGGATCTTTACTTCACGAGATCGAAAGACTGAATGAGCTCAGAGAGACCCCGTCCGGCTATTTATAGTCGACCTGTGTTTACAGAACGTTGACTTGGTGTAACGATCGGTTTCCACGTATGATGTAGACTGAAGCGCTTATGTCTATTGATATTGTTGGGATGCTTTCAAATTTCAATTGATTCTCTAATTTTCCATTCATAGAATCTCGAAACCGATGCAAGAACTTTGGTTTCTTTTATATTTACGGATTGCTTTTGTGCTGGATGATGATGGGAATTTGCATTTAGGTACTCGTTAGTATACGTTAGTTTTTTTATATAAAGAGTGTCCAAAGCAACCATTCCCTTTCCTTTGTACAAGAACCTCTAGAAAGGAAATTGTGTCTTCTGATTCAATTTCCATTGTAAATTTTATATTCGCATCTTGTTGATTCAGATGATCAAGAAACCCAGGGAGTCTTTCTGGACCATGTGGTCATATTACAAAAGTATCATTTACATATATAAACCATGCTTTTGGCTTTAATGAAGACGACTCCAAGGCTTCCTTCTTAAAAGCTTTCGTGAACATATTGGCTACCACTGGTGACAGCGGAGATCCCATGGCTGCTCTTGAGGTTTATTCATAAAAAGTTCCTTGAAACATAAAATATGTTGATGTGAGACATGCTTCAATCAGATCTAAAAGTGAGTTGTCAATATTATGAAGGTGAAATAAGTCTGATATTGTGGAAACTGAATCATGACTGAAACTGACTAAGATATGTTTGGGATCAAATTGGACTGATTTTAGTTTTTCTACAGAGTTAATAAGTTAATATAAGAATGTGTCCTTCCTGTAAAATTATTAAGAGTATTTGAAAGATATTTACCAAAATTTATAAGAAGGAGGTCCTATTGCACTGACGATAGGACAAAGTGGTACATTAACCTTGGGTATTTTAGGTAGTCCGTAGAACCGCGGGATTTTTGAGCTGCTTGGCCTTAACATCTTCTTCTCCTTTGCTGGTAGGTTGGATGCGTTTATAAGGTTGGTTATCCGTCTCTCAATTTTACTGGTCGGGTCTCCTTGTATTTTTTTCACGTGATCTGTTTTGTCTATGACGACAGTGGTATTGCCCTTGTCAGCTGGACAAAAACGTCTGTATTGTTGTTTAATGTTCTTATCGCCGTTCTTCCATCATCTGATTCGAGAGATTCAACTTAAGCGTGTTAGAATTTTTGATGTTTGTCGCTGTTTCATACCTTATTCCGTCAGCTTCTTCTGCTGGAAGTCTTCTAATTGTCGCTTCAGCGGATCACACCATGTCTTCTACGGATATATTCTTTTGGCCTTTAGAGAGGACGGATTGTTCTGCTTCAGTAGGGATTTTGCAAGATAATTGTATTACGGCGTCCTTTGGCGGTTTTATTGGTCTTTGGTTGTCCAGCAGTCTTTCGAATTTTTTCTGTTGCTTAATGGTAACTGCTTGATGTATCCTTTCTACTTGCGCATTGGTTATGGCATCGGGAGTTCTAAATATTTGATATTCCAGCACAAAAGCTAATTTTAAATGAATATTTAATAACTTACGAGCGTTTATTTTCAAATCAGCCGAGTGGCTTTTGCAATCGAAAGCGAAACATCGGAAAATGATTTTGACATGTTCTAATCCCAAGAACGATGATTTCTTAATTGACCACAGCCGTGAAAGCTTTTGTTCTAGGCCGTTTTGCTGTTTTTTTTTTGTTTATACATCGATTACTCTGCGATGGTTCGACCAACTTAAATGAAATTTTCAGGGGATATTCAGGATTTTACCGGAATGGTCTTGCAGCAAAGTTTAAAAAAAAAACTGATAAAAATACTGGAATGGCGCCATTTTGTTTTTTTACGCCAAGATATATTGCAAGAAATTTTTTAATATTCTACGATCGTTTCTCGATTCTACGCGTTCACCATTAAATTGGGAAAAATTATTATGAAGTAGATCATTTGTTAAACTTGATTTTTACAATAAAACTCGTATAGAGCAAGCTAAAAAAAATTAAATAACATTTTTTTATTAAAAAATAAAACCGACTTCACGGAGTAAAATTTGTGGAATAAAATATTATTTTTGACTTTTTAGTGCATTTTTTTAAAGTCGGTTTTGGCCGCCATTTGGTTCCGCCATCTTGGATTCGTACCAAAATTTTACCAGTTGATTTCCACATAATACTGGATTTTTGGGCACAATTTGAGATAAATTAGTTTAATTAATAATTTTTTTAGTTATTTTTTTAACATTTTTAACAAAATGTTACCAGGTAATCCCCATGTCACCTTTAATTTTTGAGCAATATTTGAAGTTAATTCGGGTAAGCAGTTTTTGTGACAGACAGACAGCCCACAGACAAACAGACAGACCGATGGAATTTAAGAAAACATGTTTTTATGTGAGAATTACATATTTATGGTTATTGGGATACGATAATAAAAGAACTAATAATCCTCAGAACAAATAATAGATAGATAGTTATGGATTATAGACACATCAGCCTAGAGACTTTTTAGTGTCTGTCTAAATTTTTTTGGTTTTCGCTTATATTTTTTCATATAGGTCTATCGCTTTGAGGAAATTGATTGTATTGGGAGTGTTTTCATATGTCAGTTTATTCTCTAAGTTGCCCGTTAAGTTATGTTGTTGAAGTAGTGGCGTGTATGAATCACATTCTGCAAATATATGTTTTACTGATAGTAACTACAGGTACAGGGGAAAAACGGCAATAGTCCATCCGGACGAATTTGGAGAAAATCGAAAATATAAGTTTACTAACTCATTAGAAAGTAAAATTAAAAGAAAACAAGTAGCAAATAATATTTTTGGTAAACAATGTGTTTATTATTACAAATTTTCTTAAAAAAATAAACATTTATTCAAAACTAGTGACGTAACAGAAAAAAAAAGAAGTTTTATCCTGGACTCATGCCACTTTTCCCCTGCATCAAACTAATCTGTTGGTGGGTCATCCACAAATTCGTCATCGCTCTCTTCCTGAGCTTGTTCGGCAAATGTTAATTGTTGATAAAACAACCTGGCTTCTGCTCTCTCAAGGAATGCAGTCAGATCTTGCAAATTCTTCCATTTGGGCATTTTAACGGGGATCGGGCCCTGGTAAAGTTTTCCCAACGTTTTCTCTTCTATTTTCTGATTTCCTTCTTGTTTCTTTCTTAGACTCTTCTTAAGCGGTTTCTGGTCGAATTTAGAACTACTATATAAGCCCATATAAGCGGTTTTGTGGAAAACTAAGCGGGGATTTTCCTTTGAAAACTTCAGCATCCTGATAGGCCGGGTCGGAAAGGGGCACTTCGTTGGATAAAGCGGCGATAAAAACGTACTCCAATTTTGAAAATCAAAATTTTTGCCACAATCAATAACCTCAAATGGTGTAGGTTTAACACGGCAATTTCTTAATTCATTTCTCCAGTCATCTGGTACCTCAGTGTATGCTTTTTGGTTTACAAGACTCATGTCTCGATCGCACTCGAGGTATGAATGCCCTCTGATCGGAAATATTACTTTTACAGTATCAAAACGGTTTTTTTTTGTAACCAAGTAATGCAGGAATCGAATAACCGTAAAGTTTTTATTTTGTCTTGCGCATGAATCACAAAAAATTGCTAGTTCTTTTACTTCCATGGGCAAGATCTTATAAAAGAAGTGATACAGCATGGAACAGACTTCGTCAGCTCCTTTCTTAGCAACAGATTCATCGTAGGTGTAAAATACAGATCTTGAATTTGACAAAATATGAACATTGAAACTAATAAAATTTAGTTGGCGTTTATAATAAACATCATTCGTAGTAATATTTGGGCATGGCAAATTTTTTTGATAATCCATGGTGATACTTTTCATAGTCAGGGACTTTGCGGCGCGTTTGCGGTAATTTCTCTTTAGATTATAAAATTGCTCACTTTTTCTTAGATGTAGCTCCTTTTCACGATTTTTTTTCTCCAAATCATTGCTTGCAGTCTTCCTGGTTTTATCATCCAACATGCAATTTAATGTTAGAGTAAGTGAAGATATGTCGGCTTTTAAGGTATCACACGTGCTGCACGTGTCTTTCCGTGGATAACCAAACGATATATTAAAGTTGCTTTCAAAAATTCTTCGAAAAGTTTCGTAGGAAACTTTATTATCAGTGTTGCGATCAGAATACATTTTGTGTAATTTGACTATATTTAGAGTTTCGGGCAGGTAAATTTTTTTGGAGTCTGCCAAGGAATAATGAGATTTGCGCCCTTTAAGACTCTTAATGAACTCAATAATTTTCTGTTTGGTGTCTTCTGAAAGTCTGTGAGGTGGTGTGTTGTGTTTTCCACGCATATCGACTGGTGCCATCCCAGTTAAAAGCAACGACTCCCTTACGTATCTAGCTCGACGCCCTGTGATTCCGTGTAAAGACAAAAAAGCCTTTATACAAACTGGTACATCACCAGTAATTCCATCCTCAATCAGTCGGACACGATAACTAAATGAGGCATTATTAAGTCTTGATTCTGCTTCATTTTTCCGAGGACGCCTACGCACAACAGGAAGAACAGTGATGAGGCCGCCAAGGTAGGAGTTTTGTTTGTCAGTATTACCTAGAACAAGAAAAATAGTGATTATATCACTAAGGTAAGTTGTTTGTTAGTGTTACCTAGTAAGTTAAATTCCCGAAGGATTCTACGGCGTTCAGGTTCAGGAATAACAGTAAAACATTGAAAACGTTTACACAAACAGTCAGATCCAAGTTCATGGGTAGTGGCACGCATAATTTTCATTACATCTCGGCCTCTACCTGTTTTTTTGCGTTTCTTCGTTTCTCTGCCTGATGGACCAGCTTCATTTTCACTTGACGCTGAATAGTCACTATCCATTGTGTACAAAACTCTAAATACTATAACAAATAAACTGGCCTAGCAATAATAATGCCAAAATGTACGCATTTAATGCAACAACACATGCACGTGGACATGAATTATAATAAACTAACGGCTGATGCAATAAAAACTAGCAGTGAACGACGCCGAATTACCTGCAGACATGGACTGGTGCCGTTTTTCAGTACACGCGCGCGCGGACTCATGCCACTCTTCCCAAGTATGGCGTATGTTTTAACTGTTATTTTGTGGACTCAAGAGGTTTTTACCATTTAACGATTTCATTATCTGATAGTAACTACAAAATGGCATAAAATCATACTGTGAGCTGAGTTTCGCAAAAAAATGGACTAATGCCGTTCTTCCCCTGTACCCTTCAGTTGTGTGTTGCACGTATTACATGTGGGAGGATTAGTTTTTTCGATTAAATGGGAGTGGGTGAGTTTAGTGTGTCCTATGCGAATACGGGTCATAGTTTTGATGACCTTGCGAGGAAGGTTGGGTATGGATTTTTTAGTGTGGAAGCTATTTTTTATATGCCTAAGTTTATTGTCGTTTTCCAAAAGATCCCATTCGAGTTGTATTATGTTCTTTGATGTATTTTTTGTGCATATATGTAGGTCTTTATACCAAAATGGGTTGTTGATGTTTATGCTATTACTGATACCATGTTTAGCAATATGGTCTGCCCTTTCATTGCCAGGAATGCCCATATGGCTTGGAGTCCAAATGAAGGATAAATCCTTCCCCTGGATATATATTTTTTCTATTTTGTTTTGTATTTCTAACGCCAATGGGTGTGTTGGGGATAGTGATTTTATCATTTCAATTGAATTGAGTGAGTCAGTAACTACTGCCCATTTGTGATTAGCAAATTGTGTAATATGGGTTAGAGCTTTGGAGATGGCTAAAAGTTCTGCTGATAGGATGCCAGTTGAATTGTGCAGTAGGAAGCAAGCTTCCCTGAAAGGGCTGGAGAATGCGGCCGACGTGCGATTTTCAGTTTTAGATCCATCTGTGTATACCAAAATATGGTGTAGATATTTGCCGTTAAGGAGATCATTAAATGCGCAGCGTATTAATGACGTATTGCATTGATTTTTGCCATATCTTATTAATGAAGTGTCCATTTGAATGGTAGGTCTGTTCCAAGGAAAAAATGAGCTTATTTCGAGAGGGAAGGCTGGTGTAAGTGAAATGTTCAGTCTTTGGGATATTTCAGTGTATCGAGTATTTGCTCCTTTGTTTGAGTTCCTGGAAGGAGGAGTGAGTGGTATGCGGACAGGAAAAAAGTCCTTATAGTGTTGGATAAACTGACGGAATCTTAGTTTATCGGCATATTTCATCAAGAGGAATTCGCGACGATGGGATAGTGAGGCGCATTCGGATTCGCAATACAAGCTCAGGACGGGGCTAGTTCTAAAGGCGCCAAGAATCAGTCTGAGAGAAGTATTATGAATGGAATCTAACTTTTTTAAGTTGGATTTTGAAGCTGAGGCGTATGCTATGCAACCATAATCAATTTTTGATAGAATACAGGCTTTGTATATGTTTAGTAATGGAGTTCGGTGTGATCCCCATTTAACTCCCGATAACATGCGTAATATATTTAGGTCAATTAAGCATTTAGCTTTTAGGTCATCTATGTGAGCTTTCCAAGTTAGACTGGGGTCTAGGGTCAATCCCAGAAACTTGACTGTAGTTGGGGATGGTATATAAGTGCCTTCTATAGAGAGGTTTGTTAGTTTAGAGCAGTTTCGTACTCGACAGAAATGAACAGCGGATGATTTGGAGGCTTGGAATGTCAGTACTATTTGTGAGGCCCAGAGTGAAAGAACACTAAGACTGTGCTGTAGAATGTCTTCGCTATGTTTTGGATCGGATGAGGTGTGATAAATAAGGATATCATCGGCATACATTCTGAGTCTAAGGGGGTAGGGGATGCATTGTTTTATTGAATTAACTGCGCTTATGAAGAGTACAGGGCTAATTACTGATCCTTGTGGAACTCCATTTGTGTGTGGGTGAGTGGGAGATAGGATTCCATTTATTTTAACTTGAAATGTTCTGCTGTTTAGAAAGTCGTATACAAAGCCTAGGAGATTGCCTTTAATATCCCATCTCTCCAAAGTACTGACAATAGAAGATCTCTTGATCGAGTCAAATGCGTTAGATAGGTCCAGGAAGACAGATGTAGTGTGTTTCTTTTGATTAAAAGATTTATGTAGGTCGATTTCTAGTCCAACTAGGTGATCTATCGTAGAGCGATTTCTTTGGAAGCCCAATTGTTCACTAATGAGTAACCCCCTCTTGTGGAGCACGTAGGAGAGACGGAAATTTACCATCCTTTCCAGGATCTTGCACAAGTGACTTGTGAGCGCAATAGGCCTATACCCTTCAACTTTGTGTCTAGTTTTAGATGGTTTATGAATAGGTATTAGAATAGCGTGCTTCCAACAGGATGGTACAGTGTTATTTTCCCAGATTAAATTATATAGTTTAAGTAGATGGGCGGAGCCTTTCCTTGGTAGATTGGCAATATATGAAATGTAGATTTCATCATTTCCGGGGGAGCTATTCCTGCAATGGGAAATAGCGTGTTCTAATTCTTTTTCTGTGAATGGTAGGTTGTAGGATTTTAGATTTGTTTCATCCGAGAGTATGGGGGGAGGCAATGGCGGGTCATAAATGTTGTTGAATTTGGTGTAAAAGTGTGTAGCAAAGAGATCGGCAATGTTTGGAGGGTCCTCGATCCAATTTCCGTTTTCTTCTATGCCAGAAATTATGTTAACAGGTCTGCCTTTCAGTCTATTTATTTTGTTCCATAATTCTGAGCTGCTTGTGTGAGGGGAAAGGCTATTAGTATATTCATTCCAAGAAGTTAACTTTGATTCACGAATAATGCGCCTAGCTAAGGATCTTTGTTTTTTATATTCGATAAAGTTTAAAGTGTTAGGACAATTTTTGTATCTGTTAAGTGCTTTCTTGCGATTTTTAATGGCATCCTTACACCTTTCATTCCACCAGGGGACGGGGGGTTTATTGTTGTTTATTGTTATTTTCGGGATGCTTAAGAAGGCAGCTGATAGTATAGAGTCAGTGAAGTTTGAGACTGACTTTTCAAGATCGGGAGTAATATTAGCTAACTTTAATGATTTTCTGAATAAATCCCAGTTGGCTTTTTTGATATTGAATTTTGTGATCGGAAAGTATGAAGGACAGCTCATTAGTTCGAGAGAGGTGGGAAAGTGGTCGCTTCCATAGGAGTCTCCAAGAACGCTCCACTGAAGTGGGATGGTGAGTTGACTACTACAGTATGCTAGGTTGATGCTGGAAAAGGTGCCATAAGCTGAGGATAAGAAGGTGTGTGCACCGTCATTGAGGATGGTCATGTTTTCGTTGTTAATGATCTGGTATAAGTCAGTTCCTCTTGTGGAGGTGCTGTTTGATCCCCACGTGGGATGGTGGGCGTTATGATCCCCTAAGATGATTCTTGGTGTTGGAAGTTGTAGAAGGTTTATGAATGTTAATTGATCGAAATTAGCTGTTGGAGAAATATATACATTGCATAGTGTCACAGGTTTGCCAGTTAGGTGCATGGTTATTGCACAGGCTTCATAATCCGTAGTTAGTGGCAATTGTTTATAATGTATATCTGTTCTTATTAGGGTGGCGACACCCCCAGAGGCCCTGTTTACATCGTCTCTGTCTTTTCTGATGACAGAGTAATTTTTAAGTATTAGGTTGTCGGAAGGTTTAAGATTTGTTTCTTGCAGTGGTAATACCTTTGGGTGATACAAGCTGATTATATATTTGAGGTCTTCGTAGTGAGTTCGTACACTGTTGATATTCCACTGAATTATTTGGGGAGCCATTTATTATTTATTCTTGGATTTTCTGACTCTTTCGGCTTGCAATAGTTGTCCATTTGAACTAGATAGTGATGATTCAGAGGAACTTTTATGTATCTGCAGTGTATCTTTATCCTGTTTGCGAGCAGGTTTAGTTGTTTTAGGTTTGCTGACTGTGGTTTTGGGTTGGTAAGAAGTTTTCCTCTGGGTGGGAGGCTTGGAGGGGTGTAGGGGAGTGGGGAGAGAGGATTTGGGAGGAAGGGAGGGGGAGGGTGGGAGTTTGGGAAGGGGGTCGGGAGTTTTTTGGAGAGGGGAGGTGATGGTTGTGAGAGTGGAGAGGGGATTTATGGGAGGAGATGGTGGTTGGGGACCCGAGGAGGCGTCCCGGGAGAGAGCAGGTAGGTTGTTAGATATAAAGTTTGAAGGGTGATACTTCATTGAACGAATTTACCTTTGCTTTAACTACGAAATACTTGTCACAAGATATGTGGAAGGGGTTGCCTTCATTCGATACAGGAGAGTCCTGTCTATAACGTTTTGAGCCCCGTGTTACCTCAGGGTATGGATTTGTTTTAAAGCTTAAACCAGTAGCATTCACCTGCATTCCAGCCTGGTTGTTTTTATCCACTGGAGATGCTGTACGGTCGCTGTCTGACGATCGGGAGGGGCCCGCACGACCACCCTCTGCACCGACCGGAACTGAGGTTCCGAGCCTCTGCTCCGTAAGTTTTTTATCAATATTGGAACTTTCCATGATTGATTGTGAAACATTTATAATGGGACGATACAGACTCTCACAAACATGAATGGGGCCCCGGGTTCTTCAAGCCCGTTACTAGAGTGTGTGTGTGAGGGAGAATGTTGTAGTGTAGTGTGTGTGTGGGTGCGTAATGTAGTATGTGAAAGAGTAAGTGTTGTGAGTGTGAGTGTGATTTTGTGTTCAATGGTGTGAAGTGAGTGTAAGTGTACTCTAGTCCCCCTGGGGGGAGAACAAATAATACATCAAACAACAAATAAACCATATTTGTAATTAATTCTTCATTTGGTTTGAATTAAAATATCTTAAGTATTCCTATTAGAATTACACGGGGGAAAATTTTATTGTTTTCAAAATTTAAATTTAATTTTATTTAAGAGAGTTATCAACTCACGAACGCTAATGACACTAAAAATCAATCTCAATAATAAATATTTGCCGGGCGAATCTATCGATATATCTTGACAATTGTCTAAACTGTCGATAACTATAAACATATCCATAACTATAAGGTATCAATATCGCCCCTTCCCTAATTGCATCTAAGTGAGAATTGAATATTTAAGGTCAAGACGATAAGATAATAAAGCAGTTAAAAATTAAAACCTCAGAACAGAAGTCAAATAAGACATCAAACACCAAATAAACATTATTTATAACCAATCAAATCGAAATATCTTAAGTATGCCCATTAGAAAGGAGGAAATTGTATTGGTTTTTTAATTTAAATTTAATTTAATGTAAGAGAGTTATCAACCAAAGTCTTAACTCACGAAAGCTAATAGCAGTAAAAAAAAATCGATAGCTTCAATAAATTTCAAGGAATAAAGGTATTCCGGACTATCCTAGCGCACAAAAAGGCATTAGTATGATAATGAAATTTAATTTGAATGAAGTTTTAAAAGACCTTTCGTAGTTTAGGAACATGATATTTGAATTACAAAGTCAAATTAAAAAAGAAAAATCGAACTTCGTGGAACGAGGCGGCAGCGACGCGGCTAATCATTCGAAACTAATTGCTTTTTACAATTTTATTATTCCCATTTAAATTAAAAGGATTGCCGCTTTTAATAAACTTTATTCGAAACGTATCGGGTTTACGTCAAAAGTGCTATTTGTGGATTTAATTAAGTGCTATTCTTTTATTTTATTTCTGTAGGGGTTGTGGCAGGAGATTTGTTTGAGACGTTCATTCTTTAAACTGTCAAAAGCAGATAAATAGATAGATACGCAGTTTCTATTAAATAAAACACAAAGTCTTGGTCTCAGTCAGAACAAATATTATAAAAAACCCAAGGTGACACGTGTTTCGCTCTTGCGAGCATCATCGGACCTACAATATTGAAAAAAATATATTAATTGTAAAATTAAAATATTAATTACCTATTTTTAAATTTTTTAGTTTTATGCTGATCGTAGAAAGTACGAACAAACTTTTTTTAGTTACTTAGGAATCTCTCTAAAACACTCTCTAACCTTTACCGAGCCACATAATCCTACACGAGATAATATTTCGAGATCCAGAGAAAGCGTAAAGTATTTAAGAATATAGTTTTTTTCGTCTACAAGCCAAGCCCTTTCCCATAATAATAAGCGACAAAGAGATGTTTGGGTTTGCTTTATTTTTTCTGTAATCTGTACCGTTTACTTTAGTTGGATTTTTTTTTTTAATTAGATAACGTATTTTCGAAAATTATGTTTGCTTTTATATATATATTGGGAGGTCAATAACACATTTAAAAATAGGTATACTTAAAATAAAAATAAATATCTTACCTTTAAATTAAGCTTTAAATTCTCTTGAAGTTCAGGTCCACTCTTTGTTCTTTACAATTGGAAAAATGCTGAATGACACGTTCGTTAAAATTGCACATTCCTTTTATAAACCATTTCTCGATCCTTAACATTGCTAAAGCGGATAGTCTATCTTGGTCCATGGTGTTCCGTAGAAAAGTCTTTATTCTATTAAAGTCGAAAAACAGCGCTCGCTTTCTACAGTTGTCATCGGCAAAATGCACACACATAACACTTACAATATAATGGAAACTGCCGTGCTTCGAGGTGTTGTAAAGTTTGCAGCGCCATACCTCAGATCGTTGCAAAAGTTACGAGATGCCTAACTTTTTTTTCTACAGTTATCTGAACAAACCGAAGGCAGCGATGGCGCCATCAATCGCGAATTTTTAAAACTAAACACCCGCGCCCAATTCAAATAATTTTTAGATTTGATGGACCTAAAGGAGAAATGGCCTTCATTTATGTATCACCCTCTTACTTTGTAGTGTATTAATTTATTAGCACTCTTTTGACAATACATGGCAAATAAAAAGGACCAAACCTAGGAAATATATAGATATTTTTTTTAAATTGAAAGTTTTCTGTCTTCAAATGCTACCAATAAAATGAAATCTATTTTTAAGAAATCGGATAATTCTTTAAAACTATGGTTCAAAGGCCGGTTTTTTTTATTTTTGAAATAGAATAGAAATAGTCATATACAGTATTTTCGTCTCAACTTGATGCTGTATCCTGACTTATCCTTAAATTCAAAAAACTAATTTAGGTTTAAACCATATAATCAAAAAATTATGGCATAATTTTCAAAATTTGTTTTTATTTTAAAAAGTGCGTCTATAAAGAGAAAACATTCGAATTAAAAAAAATATATTCATATCTTTCCTAAGTTTCGTTCTTTTTACTAACCCTGTATTAATTAGCATTTGGTAATAAGATAATACACTACAAAAATACAGGGTGATACACAAATGAAGGCCGTTTTTCCTTTAGGTCCACCAAATGTCTGACTGCAAATAAAAAAAATCTCCTACTCCATAAGAAAATAAATACTCATTTTCCTTGAAATCTTGACTGTTTTATTCCAAAGTTACAATTTGATCTCACGATAAAAAATTAGAAGTCTTTTAAAATGTATATAAGTAGTGGTCATGTACTTCATTGCTAAAACTCTTATGGTTATGAGCTCCCTTAGAGTACATTCCCATATATATATACTATCATACACAATATAACTACAGATGTAATTTTAAATAAACGAGAAAATATAACAATATTGATAATAATACACCCTACTGGATGGATTTCAGATTTTTTACAAGGAAGGCGCTTCCAAGTCCGATTCAATAGATGTCTGTCGGTGAGCTATGATGTATTGAAAGTACCCCAAGGCTCTGTTTTGGGACTACTGCTGTTCATAATATATATCTCGGACATATCTGAAAACAAACAACACATAAACATATAATAAAATATATATGCTGCACATTATTTTTAATATTTTCAGGAAATGCAGAAAGCAACTTTTTCACATAAATTTATCTGACATACCCAAAAAAGGATTGTTTAAAAGAAATTCTGTTGCATTAAATATAGTATTTTGATCTAGAAAAGACCAGGACTGACTTATTGTTAGCCGAACCAACTCAACACACAGTCAAAAAATTCTTAAGTTACATTTTATAGCATCCACATGATATACGTAATTTTCCTATTAAACAAGGAGTTAAGGCAAGAAGAAAGTGAATTTATCATTATTTAGAATTTTTGGCTTTATATTCCACTTTAAAAAACCTTTGTAGTATATAAAAATAAATTTACTTTCTTTTGTGATGTCCAATAATCCCAAAAAGAAATCTTTATTTTAGCTCTAGCAGACTTCACGATCCCGTGTATTATGTGTGATGTACCCTAAATGTAATGCATGAATTGCATTGAACTGTGTCAAATAAATTCTATATTAAAAAAAATTACTATTAGAAAAAAAGCTTCTTACATTCTTTAAGGGTAAACAGTTCTCAGTTTTGGGCTAGCTGGTGTATCTAAATGAATATTAGAGTCCAGTCTTACTAAAATTATTTAGTTGTATATAGTTTTATGCACATCACTCACATGTACCGGTTTTTTTGTTACTAACTATTAGGAAATACCTACCTCCTACAACAACTCTTATTTTCTCGGGTAACACTACATTCTGGTTGTGGTTCTTCTCACTTCCACTGGGTTTGTTGATTGTTGGACTAGGTACATCAGTTTCTAAAAATAATTCACATGTATTGTTATTGTTTGATTTGATATGTTCCCAACCTATAAGCCTATAAACATGAGTTCATATTGAAAACCTCAAGCCCTCTAAATCAGTATAATTGAATAAAAGCATTAAGTTTGGATATCCTATATAAATGACAAAACTAATTCTTGAAAACTTTTTATCTTCTGTATGAAAAACAAGACTAGAACTATGAAAATTCTGTTCTTGGCTTCTTTGATTTTCAAAATACCTTTTTGTTTTAATACCGCGTTTAATCAAATTGTATTAGTATTTAGGCATTTCTACTTTATATAAGTAGATAGATATTTTATATAAACAAATGAACTTCCCAGTACGAAATAAATGAGATAAACTTTCTGTTGGGAAAGGGGTTGTTCTTAAACCTCTTTTCATTCCTGGCATGCGAATATGTTCAGAAAAATGTAGATCACATACCCTGTGAGATTTGTAGATTTCTTTCACATTACCAAAATTTGTGTCAACAAAATAGCACATACACCCAATTTAAATTCAAAAACCACTATTGGTCCCTAAAAGATTTACAAATTTAACAAATCGTTCATGGACAATGCCAGACAAAATATAACGTATTACAATAACTATTTGGGTTTTGGTGGAACTGTCAGTTGTTTCGTCTACTTGCACAGCAACATACTTATCTGACTGAATGTCTTGCTTAATTTGTTCCTGAGCCACAACCAGCAGAGAGTCAAGTAAGTTATTTTGAATTGATTTAGATGTTCCTATAAAGACAGTTGCATTCTGCATATACTCTTTAAAAATTGTACTACTAACTCTCTCTAAAAATTGTACTACTAACTCCTCAACAAAATTTATAAGCCCTCGAAAAACCCCTGGATTTTCAGACAAAGCCGTTTCATCATGGCCACGTAGTGCCAGCTCGAACGTGCCACGAAATTTTACACAATCTATAATTTTGTTTAACATATAACATACATTTTCATTAAAATCTCTAAGGGATTTTCTATAAGCTGGGTCTAGTTAAGTGCGAATATCAACATTTCCGATCGTAGCATAGTTCACCGAACATTTCATGTGATCTGCAGAAAACGCATGTTTTTTTATTTTTTCTTTTAAGTGTTTTAAGTCTTTAACACCGGTTTGCCACAATAATGAGTCCGACTAGTCCTTAGAAAACAAGAGACTTCACCACCACATATCCAGTTAGCTAAATCGTACATTCTTTTGCAAAAGTTTCGATGAACCTCTTTATTTTTTTCTTTACTAATTTATCCTATACTAAGTTTTGGCAAAGAGCTACCACTTACCCTGAGTTCGGTTATTTTCTCAAAATTAAGTTCGTTAGCACTCTTTAAATTGTTTATTTTTTTGAACTAGTCACTACCAATATTATATATATATATATATATATATATATATATATATATATATATATATATATATATAGATTCTTTATAATTTCACGGCTGTTTGAAAATGAAATGGACAACACCAAGTAGCGGGGTTGCAGCCTAATAATCCTATTGATGTTACTGGGACATTGAATAGATGACTCTATTTACTTTGTGAAAGCTTTCGGATTTATTTTAATCCTTCATCAGTCACACTACAAAATGGTTTGTTAATATAAAGTAAATTATTAAAATATTTTAGACTTACTGTAAGTGAGGTTACAAATATAAACAGCTATCCAATAGGAAATTCATTTCTGTGAATGAAAGGAACACCTCTTTATATAAGTATTTAACACAAAACAAAGAGACTGGAAAAAACAATAACAAAAAATTTTTTTTGACTACACACGAAACCGTTGAAAGGTAGGTTTCCAATGTATTCGACCGGAGTCGACGCTTAACTAGAATATTAAGAATAAAATATATGCACCTATTTGTTTCTTTTTCAGATAGCAAAAAAAAAATAATAATCCTTCATTTGTGTTTTGAAGGCCAGGACGATTATTTGGTTTTAAGGTTTAATAAATTGCTATATATTATATTGAGATTCTGTATATCTGATTTTTTATTCATCGGGTTTTCCTGATTATTTATGTGCACCATTTCGAGGAAATTTCTTTTAAAATAATTAATTTCACATTCGAGAACCTCCGCCTCTTCGAAATTTGCTGAATGACCTGTGTCTCTTACGTGTTGGGAAAGGGCACATGCTTCGGGTTTTATTCTTATATCACTTTTATGAGATATTATTCTATCTTTTAGAGGCCTTGAGGTTTGCCCTATGTATTTTTTATTGCAATGTAAACAACCTATTTTATATACTACATTTGATTTGTTATGCCTTTTTGTTTTATCTTTAAGAGAACTAAAAAGTTTGCTCGTAGGTTTAACGGCTTTATTGGCTATAACAATATTTTCTTTTTTGAATATGTTCGCTAATTTAGGGGTTAATTCCTGAACGTATGGAAAGGAAATATACTTTTTTATTATTGGAGGGCTAGTAGAAACAGTTGGTGAATTGTTTGGTACTATAGTGTCAGTTGAATAGATTAATTTCTTTGGCAGGCTTTGAGGGTAAGAGTTGTCCAATAGTAGGTTATTTAGACGTTTTAGATTTTGATCCCTTAATGACTGATGACAGATTGACAAAATTCTATTTTTTAGGCCAAGTATGAGGTTTATTTTCATTTTTTCTGAATGGTATGAAAAATAATTTAAATATCTACCTGAACTGCTTGGTTTTATGTACCAGTCCAATATAATTTTATTACTGTTGGTTCTAATAAGTCTTGTATCTAAAAATGGCACACTTCTCTCAGATTCCACTTCAATTTTGAAATTAATGTACTGATTATAATTATTGAAAATATTGAGTAGCTCTGTTTCGCTTCCAATCGGAATGGCGCAAATTAAATCATCAACATATTTTTTTAAAAAGGGTATTTCAAAGTTCAGCTTTGGGATGCAATCGTATAATAAATCATCCATTACGTATTGCGCTAAAATGGGAGACATTTTTGAGCCCATAGGAGTTCCGAAAACTTGTTTGTAAAATTGATTGTCAAAAGAGAAACAGGTATTGTTAAAAACAAATTCTATTATTTCTAAGAAGTTTGATTGATTTAAAGAACAGTGATTTTCGATTTTGGACCAATTTTTTTTAATACTAACTTTGACTAATTCTAATGGAATATTGGAAAATAAAGACGTAACATCTAAGCTTATAATGTGGTAATTTTCCGGTAGCTGAAACTCGTTAATAAAATTTGCAAAATTAAAAGAGTCTGCTATGTAGTATTCGTTATTATAATCGTATGCAGTGTTTAAAACCTCTGTAATAAAACCAGCTAGTTTAGCAGTTGGGGAATCTATGGAGGATATTATTGGTCTAAGAGAAATTGTGGGTTTATGTGTTTTTGGTAATCCGTAAAACTTGGGGCAAATAGAGTTATAAATCATCAATTTTTTCGCAGTAGCGTCCGATAGTTGTTTTGATTTTTTCAATTTTGAAATTATTTGGTTGGCTTTTTGTTGAATTGTAGATGTAGGATCGCGTGGAATTTTTTTGTAATAAACTTCGTCACTAAGTAAGGACATAGCCAGTTGTAAATATTGTTCTTTGTAAATTGCGACCGTGACGTTGCCTTTGTCAGATCTCGTAATGTAGATATCTGGGTGTTGTTTTAAAAAAACCTTGGTTTTATTATACCATTCAGTTGTCTCTGAGAAAGTAACCTCTTCTGTATGAAAATAATTGGTGATGACATTGGCCGCCTGTGCACTGTAAATATTTTTTTCACCGATATTGTCTACGTGTGATATTGTTAATTCAACGTCTGCTAAAATATGTAGGACTGAGACGTCCTTTTTGGAAACGGGGTTTCGTGTGTAGTCAAAAAAATTTTTTGTTATTGTTTTTTCCAGTCTCTTTGTTTTGTGTTAAATACTTATATAAAGAAGTGTTCCTTTCATTCACAGAAATGAATTTCCTACTGGATAGCTGTTTATATTTGTAACCTCACAGTAAGTCTAAAATATTTTAATAATTTACTTTATATTAACAAACCATTTTGTAGTGTGACTGATGAAGGATTAAAATAAATCCGAAAGCTTTCACCAAGTAAATAGAGTCATCTATTCAATGTCCCAGTAACATCAATAGGATTATTAGGCTGCAACCCCGCTACTTGGTGTTGTCCATTTCATTTTCAAACAGCCGTGAAATTATAAAGAATCTGTTAATCAGGAATGGGGTTTTACCAGGAAATTTCTACTACATATGGTTTAAATTGTGCAAATTACTTGAGAAACTGGGCAAAACTCAACATCAAACTAGCTTCGCTGAAAAATAGGAAGATATTTCTTCTCCAGTGCAGACGTCTTGGGTTAACTCCTAGGCATATTACCGATCAAATCAAAGGAGTTACAGGCCTCGTGAATGTCCAAGAAGGAAGAACTGGACAGATGATTTTTAGTTTTAGAAACAAACTTAGCCGTAAGATTTTAAATTTAGAGATTAACACACGGAAATGTTGAAAGAATGGAAAAGGCACTTAGCACATATCGACTGAGAATAGAGGAAAATATACCTATAAACATTCATCTTGAGTTTTTCCGGAGACAAAATATAGTGTATAACCAGGCTTTTTACAAGACAAAAAGCAACAATCTTAAAAAGATTGACGAACTTAAATCGAATAAATTAAATCGCATTAAAATTAAGGACTGTTGGTTCAAAAATCTTACACCTGTCGTTTTTCCAACAGAAGCAAAAAATATCCTATCATTAGGGCCCAAGTTTTGTCTCCCCGTTTCCAAAAAGGACGTCTCAGTCCCACATATTTTAGCAGACGTTGAATTAACAATATCACACGTAGACAATATCGGTGAAAAAAATATTTACAGTGCACAGGCGGCCAATGTCATCACCAATTATTTTCATACAGAAGAGGTTACTTTCTCAGAGACAACTGAATGGTATAATAAAACCAAGGTTTTTTTAAAACAACACCCAGATATCTACATTACGAGATCTGACAAAGGCAACGTCACGGTCGCAATTTACAAAGAACAATATTTACAACTGGCTATGTCCTTACTTAGTGACGAAGTTTATTACAAAAAAATTCCACGCGATCCTACATCTACAATTCAACAAAAAGCCAACCAAATAATTTCAAAATTGAAAAAATCAAAACAACTATCGGACGCTACTGCGAAAAAATTGATGATTTATAACTCTATTTGCCCCAAGTTTTACGGTTTACCAAAAACACATAAACCCACAATTTCTCTTAGACCAATAATATCCTCCATAGATTCCCCAACTGCTAAACTAGCTGGTTTTATTACAGAGGTTTTAAACACTGCATACGATTATAATAACGAATACTACATAGCAGACTCTTTTAATTTTGCAAATTTTATTAACGAGTTTCAGCTACCGGAAAATTACCACATTATAAGCTTAGATGTTACGTCTTTATTTTCCAATATCCCGTTAGAATTAGTCAAAGTTAGTATTAAAAAAGATTGGTCCAAAATCAAAAATCACTGTTCTTTAAATCAATCAAACATCTTAGAAATAATAGAATTTGTTTTTAACAATACCTGTTTCTCTTTTGACAATCAATTTTACAAACAAGTTTTCGGAACTCCTATGGGCTCAAAAATGTCTCCCATTTTAGCGCAATACGTAATGGATGATTTATTATACGATTGCATCCCAAAGCTGAACTTTGAAATACCCTTTTTAAAAAAATATGTTGATGATTTAATTTGCGCCATTCCGATTGGAAGCGAAACAGAGCTACTCAATATTTTCAATAATTATAATCAGTACATTAATTTCACAATTGAAATGGAATCTGAGAGAAGTGTGCCATTTTTAGATACAAGACTTATTAGAACCAACAGTAATAAAATTATATTGGACTGGTACATAAAACCAAGCAGCTCAGGTAGATATTTAAATTATTTCTCATACCATTCAGAAAAAATGAAAATAAACCTCATACTTGGCCTAAAAAATAGAATTTTGTCAATCTGTCATCAGTCATTAAGGGATCAAAATCTAAAACATCTAAATAACCTACTATTGGACAACTCTTACCCTCAAAGCCTGCTAAAGAAATTAATCTATTCAACTGACACTATGGTACCAAACAATTCACCAACTGTTTCTACTAGCCCTCCAATAATAAAAAAGTATGTTTCCTTTCCATACGTTCAGGAATTAACCCCTAAATTAGTGAACATATTCAAAAAAGAAAATATTGTTATAGCCAATAAAGCCGTTAAACCTACAAGCAAACTTTTTAGTTCTCTTAAAGATAAAACAAAAAGACATAACAAATCAAATGTAGTATATAAAATAGGTTGTTTACAGTGCAATAAAAAATACATAGGGCAAACGTCAAGGCCTCTAAAAGATAGAATAATATCTCATAAAAGTGATATAAGAATAAAACCCGAAGCATGTGCCCTTTCCCAACACGTAAGAGACACAGGTCATTCAGCAAATTTCGAAGAGGCGGAGGTTCTCGAATCTGAAATTAATTATTTTAAAAGAAATTTCCTCGAAATGGTGCACATAAATAATCAGGAAAACCCGATGAATAAAAAATCAGATATACAGAATCTCAATATAATATATAGCAATTTATTAAACCTTAAAACCAAATAATCGTCCTGGCCTTCAAAACACAAATGAAGGATTATTATTATTTTTTTGCTATCTGAAAAAGAAACAAATAGGTGCATATATTTTATTCTTAATATTCTAGTTAAGCCTCGACTCCGGTCGAATACATTGGAAACCTATCTTTCAACGGTTTCAAAATTTTTTGTTATTGTTTTTTCCAGTCTCTTTGTTTTGTGTTAAATACTTATATAAAGAGGTGTTCCTTTCATTCACAGAAATGAATTTCCTATTGGATAGCTGTTTATATTTGTAACCTCACTTACAGTAAGTCTAAAATACTTTAATAATTTACTTTATATTAACAAACCATTTTGTAGTGTGACTGATGAAGGATTAAAATAAATCCGAAAGCTTTCACAAAGTAAATAGAGTCATCTATTCAATGTCCCAGTAACATCAATAGGATTACCCCGCTACTTGGTGTTGTCTATATATATATATATATATATATATATATATATATATATATATATATATATATATATATATATATATATATATATATATATATATATATATATATATATATATATATATATATATATATATATATATATATATATATTACAAAAAACAGTATATAAATCAATTTTCATCGATTAAAAACGTCCGAAACAATATCGAGTTAGAATATGGATCGCGCGACCTCTGAACAATGAACTGCCGCATGCCGACGTGATGCCGCGACCGATCGATTGAATTATGACAAGAGATCGGCTGAAATATTTAAGATAGAAAACATTGACTGTGTGCCATATACTATGCCCTTAAGGTAATGTCCTTAACTGAACAGAAAATATTGTCAAAATGTTGAAAAGATAACAATTTTATAGGAGTGTTTCCGCTTTCCGACCCGCTCTTCAATTAAAAAAAATCGGTAAGTTTCCTTACCCTGGAAATTACTTTTATTGGGAAGAGTGAAGTGTGATCCAAGTTAGTTCAGTACATAGTCACAGTATATAAGTGTTGCATATACTGTCTTTACAAATATTTTACCAGTTTCTACCAATGCCAGGGGATGCATAATTTAAAATAAATTCAACAAGCAATTTTTACATTGACACAACATACTGCCATTTTATTGTGTCATGTTCAATTCGTACCTGTTTATCTTATTTTCATTTTATTTTTTTTTGCAATTGTCAACTGAACAAGATTTTTTTATGTTGAAAATTTTATTTGAACGCCATTTTGTTTCGCCATCTTAAACTTGTCCTACAACTTTACCAGTTTATCTCTCTATCAGACTTAATTCTTGTACAAAAATTGAAATTAATTTAATGACTTTTGCTGCTTCCACGCTAACGTGACCGAATCGTCGGAAAGTCAGTTCACGTTAAATAAAAATAAAAATAAATGTGTATATAACGGTTTTTTTGACAAACTTATACTAACTTAATAGGGGAATTAACTTAACGGTATCGATTTTGTTAAAAAAATCCTTGTTTTGTTATAGATTCGGAATCCAACCTAACTTTAAAAAAATAAGTAATCCAAATTCTTATTAATTATAAATTTTGTTAAAAAAAACTAAAAAAAAATTATTCGTTTTTATCAGGATTCGAACCCACATGCTACACGACGCGGGCTGAGAACTCTACCACTGCGCCATCAAGCTTCTCGACGAAAAATATATCAATGGCTTATATTAGTTAGCGTGAACGCTAATGACGTCATATCTGGTTTCGTGCAAACCAAAATTAAGAAAGTCCGTTCACGTTAGCTCGGAACGAGACATAACGTAATTTAATAAATAGTATTTTTAGGCCCTTAATTTTTAAATATTTTATTAGGTCGCTGTTTTGTTTTGCTATCTTGGATTCATATCGGAATGTTACCAGTTAATTTCTATGTAACACTTGATTGTTGTGCGAAATTTAAGGTAAAGTGAATAATTATTTCTTTAATGATAGTTTTTTTAATGTATCAATAGGTCGCCATATTGGATTTTTACCATAATATTAACAGATCATCCCCATACGCTATGCCGCGAACCAACAGACAGACCGGCAGTCGTACATAATTGATAAAACATATTTTTTGGTATCTATGGGCGCTAAAATATGAAGACATTTAAAACCTTGGACGGTGATATTTTTCACGATTTTCCTTAGCCGCCATTTTGTTCGGTATCTTAAATTGTCACCTCAGTTTTACTGGTTAACTCCTATAACACAATTAGTTATGGTACACAATTTGAAATCAATCCATTAAGTAGTGTTTTCAGGCTAAATTTTTAAATATTTTATAAAACCGCCATATTGGATTCGTACCAAAATTTTACCAGTTGATTCTAACATAATATTTTGTAGTTTGTGTAAAATTTTAGATAAATTGGATAAGTAGATTTTTAATATTATTTTTTTTAATATTATGCTATGCCGCCATTTTGTTTCGCCATATTGGATTTTTACCAAATTATTACCAGATCATTTCCATATGACCCTTAATTTCTTATCAAAATTTTAAGTAAATCGGATAAGTAGTTTTTAAGGTAAGCCGTACACCGATCGACAGACGGACCGACGGAATTGATAAAAGATATTTTTTGGCATCTGGGGACACTAAGATATGTAAAAACCTGAGAGGGTGATTTTTTCATGATTTTTTATTTGGCCGACATTTTGTTCAGCCATCTTTAATTAGTACCACAATTATACTGGTTGACCCCTGTACCACAGTTAGTTATGACACACAATTTGAAATCAATCCATTAAGTAGTTTTTCGAGCTGAATTTTTGAATAAGTTATTAAGCCGCCATTTTATTCCGCCATTTTGGATTCGAACCAAAATTTTACCATTTGATTCTAACACAATACTTTGATGTTTGTCCAAAATTTGAGCTAAATTGGATAAGTAGATTTTTAATATTAACATTTTTAACATTTCGCTAAGCGGCCATTTTGTTCATCCCCATATAACCCTTAATTTTTGATCAAAATTTGAAATCATCAGCGTAAGTAGTGGGATTGAGTTGAATTAGTACCATAGTTTTACTAGTTTATCCCTGTACCACAGTTAGTTATGGCATATAATTTATAACCAATCCATTAAACAGGTTTTTCAAGCTGAATTTTTAAATAGTTTATTAAGCAGCCATTTTGTTCCGCCATCTTGGATTCGTACTAAAATATTACCAGTTGATTCCAACACAATACTTAATGTTTGTGCAAAATTTGAGATAAAATGGATAAGTAGTTTTTTAATAATAATTTTGCATAGGAAAAGCATAGCGTCCTTTATGTTTCAAAGTCACTTGTATATATTATGTAAATTAATGTCAGTATCATTTTAAGTGTCTCGAGGAAAAATACTGTCTCAAATTTTATTATGTGTACTATATTTGAGCACGATTTTTTATTGTCCTAAACCCGAATATCGAATTTTAAAGAATGTTTTTAACATTCAACTAGGTTGCCATTTTGTTTCGCCATATTGAATATTTACCAAAATGTTATCAGATCATTTCCACATGACCCCTAATTTTTGACGGAAATTTAAAGTGTCAATCTGGTTAGTAGTTTTTTAGGTATGTCGCGAACCGACAGACCGACAGACAGACAGATCGACGCAATTGAGAAAACATGTTTTTCGGCATCTAGGGACCCTGAAACGTAAAAATCTCTGAAGGTGATTACAATACTTTCCTTTTATCAGGGAAGTAAGAAAAAATGATCCAGATTTTCGAACTTTTGCTGACAATGGCAGAAACTAAATCGACAGTTCTATTACGGGAGGTGAATTTTCACTCTAGCCTAGGGAACATATGCCTTCTTGATTCCTAACTATTATTTGCTTTCTCAAAACCGGGCTTTAACTCAGTTCTTCCCTCAGACTTGAGATTTTCTTGATTCGCCGTGTTTGCCTGGCAGCCAAAATTAGCTGGGCCTTTTGCACACTATCGGCAAATTGCCTCTAACGCTCTATCCCAACAAACTGAGAGCGGACGATGGCAGAATTTTCAATCGAGCCGTTCCTAGTCAATTTCTAACTCGTGTAAACGAGACGAAGGGTCCATTTATAACAACGCATATGAAAGAGGCCTCATTTTGTGGTTTTAACATAAAATAAGACTTCCAAAGGAACAGTAGCGTCTGTTGACTAGATTTGTAGTTGGAATTTTTAACGCCTCCCCTACTCTACTACCTACGACTAAAGTAGTGATAAAAAAAAGTAAATTTACTGAAAAAGTTATCCTTTTTTTATTTAAATATTTTTCGAAGCCAGTACATTCCAAGATACAACGTTCTGAACATAAGGGCCATTTTCTGTTCCTCCTGCAATTTTCTTATTTTTCTTTTGTTTGGTCGATAGTTTTTATATATATGTATATGCATGTGATGATGGGTAGTTGGATAAAAATGTAAACTTAAAATGAACAAAAGTGAATATTAATAAAAAAGATATTAATAAACTAGAGTTTTAAATCAAAAACTCTACGAGATGATATATTTATTTAATTAAATTAATTTAAATCTTTATAAGATCCAAAAAACTTCTACAAACCATATTCAGAAGCTTTAACTTAAAAAAATAGTTTTATTCTTCTGGATGCTTAGTAAAACTTTTTAAGTAGTGTATATCAGAACGTCTACAGTTTTTGTTGTCTACAATATTTTCAATCGAGCCGTTTCTAGTCTATTTCTAACTGTAAACGAGATGAAGGGTCCAAGACATATGAAATGTAAAGACGTAGCCGATGCACGCATCGGACAAGTGACCCTTCAGAAACGTACACGACAGAAATGCATTCGCAAATAACGTCAAATAAATAATTAATGAAGTCAGTACCTCTAAGAAAAAATATGTCAGATCAGCAAACAAAAATTACCAATGAGAAAGATTTTCAATTGAAATAAAATAATACATGAATAATGATAAAACTACACAACTACATAAACAAAAACTAACATCAAAAAACATTACAAAACCAATTCGGTTAACTGCCTTTTCAGCTGCAAAGTGCTTAGTCTGAAAATATCATATTCTGAGAAGTGATGATTGTAATTGTGAACTAGTCGGTCAACAAATGCGCTAAACCCATAATGTGTACAGTGGTACCTTTCAACAAATAGCTGTGATTGTCTTGTTCTTCTAATAGGCACTAAAAACGGGATTGATCCAAGCAGCACTACACAGTCAATCCCCCCATTCACCAATTTACGCAAAAAGACCAGAAGTGCCTTCTTTCTTCTAAATTCAAGGGTTTGAAGGCCGCAAAGAAGAGCTCCAGTATTAGATGACAGACCTTGATATGGGAAATGCAATTTATGCAAGAGGTATTTTGAAAACCTATTTTGCACCTTTTCAATTCTGTCGATGTGATACTGGTATTATGGACTTCGTATTTAACAACAATATTCTAGAACACTACGAACCAATGAGTTATAGAGACGCCCAATTGCTTTGGTATCAGTTACGTGTTTCGTATGTCGCTTTATAAAACCCAGAAGTCTAAAACCCTTAAATTCAATGTTATCAATATGTAGATTAAAAGTTATGATTTTTTCCATTTGTTAGGAATTAGTTCAGTACAGGGTCTTTCGTTATATTTACGTGGCTATCGGTAGCCTTGATTTTTAAAAGTAGAAAAAATGTTTTATATAAAAATTGTAGTTTTTTTCACATATTCTATTTTAAGAATATTCAATGAAATAATAACTCGTCGGCAAGAGTGGGGTAAACGTAATCTATATTTTTTTAAATGGAACACTCTGTATATTATACGCTAAAACGAAAGACCTTTTTTTTCTGATTTCAAATATATATATATATATATATATATATATATATATAGTATTTGGATGAGTCATTTTTGAGATATTTTTATTTAAATTGTTAATTTTTTCCAAACATTTTTTATAGTGATAAAGAAAACCATAGAAACAATAAAATGATAAGATAGTTTACTTTTACAAATTTATACATTTTCTACATATCCTCCTTGATTTTCGATACATTTAATCAAGTTAATCCTCATTTTATTATTAATAGAAGCGGAAATAGAGTTCTAATAATAATTATTTAGATTAAATATTTCACCTTCTTTGTCTAAGAACGTTTAAATCCAGAGGCCTATTGTAATAAATCCGGTTTTTTAAAAACCCCCATAAGAAAATGTCTAGAGGATTTAGGTCGGGACTGTTCGCTGACACCTTATAGTACCATGCATATAATCCAAATATCATAACGATTCTTTAGATAATTTGTGACAGGCATGGTATTATGAGGTGGCATATCGCTAGCCGTTTAAATTTCCATTCAAAAATATTGGACCCATGATTTTGTTTCGATATATCCCACACCAAACACTTAAAGACCTACGCCCCTGAATCTTAACCGCCTGAATTTGGTGAGGGTTTGCTCTCGACCAATAATGTTTGTTCTTCCTATTAAACATTCCTGCTGTAGTGAAGGAAGACTCGTCGGTGAACAGGATATTATTGAAAAGCATACGCCAATCGGTCCCTCATGTTTTACTCGGAAAGATTCTGGACAGGCATATATTTAAAAGGATGAAACTTGTAAAATTTTAAAGTCGAATAAATTTTGTAATCTGTTTTATTTAGTTCAGCTGCCGTATCCGAGATTGATTCTTCAGGATTTTCTAAAATTTTAATAAACGTAGGTAGTGCTAATCCAATAGAAAAAGAGTAGGGAGTATTACTTTGAAAAAAGAGTAGTATATTTAAATATTCGTTTTCATCTTGCGCTACAGTTCTTTTCTTTCATATTAAGTTTTTCCTCTCGGTAAACTTCCTTACTGTGTATTTAATGGTGTCCATGGATGGTACCCATTGTTGAGGATATAATAATTGATATTCCCTTTCCACTATCCTCGCATTATTATTATTCGCATAATAAAGCTGGATAATAGCGAGTTTTTGTTCTTTTGAATAGCCCATATCAGCAAGAAAGCAACAAATATTATGTATTACTCACTTTCATTAAGTGGTTGTATAAACAGAACATATCATGATTGTTCCACTGATTCGAACCGCCTTCCAAATTTATTAAGGCGCTTGCCATTTTGTGTATTTTTGTTTTTGCCAACAAAAAAATTTTAACTAAACACATATTTAGTGAATTTTCTTATTTACTCCCTCGGCATTTAATATATAAAATAATATTAAGTGGCTATCTTAATAATAATGCGTAATATAATAAAAAAAACTATTTTCTTTCTCCCTGTATATTTGTAAATAGCCCATCGGGATTTAATAGCTCGATAAAAGAATCACACAACATTTTGGTATTCACTATGTTTTCTGATTTGATCCATAATATTGGGGACCTTTGGACCCGCACGATAATAGGTGCCTGTAGAAGTAAGAAATTAGTTGAGTTGACGATGCGAGATTTAACTGATTTGAATCAATTTTGATTAATATTAAAAATACCAAAAACAAAATTGATAAAAATTTCATTGTTAAAAATTGAAGTAGTTTGGAAAACTTCCCCAGAAGGTAGCAGCATTCTTCAATCTACCTAATCCGCCATTATACAGGGTCCTGCAGCTCACCTCCCGTCTTTTATTATACCTAAACCATTTATTTTAGAAAAAATATTTAAAAGCCACTATATGCTGTTGATTAGAGAGCACATTTTAAAAATATTCTTGATTATACAGGGTGTTACAAAAAATAGTGGCGCATAAAAGTTGAAATTTTTAAAATGGAACACCCTATATTTTTTTACATTTTTGGAACACTCTTTGCTTAGTCTACAGACTCCTAGAATATTATCTCTCTTTTTTTAATAGTTTCGGAGAAAAAAGGTAAAATCGAAGAAAAAAAAAATTATAGTCTACATTTAAAATATTTATAAAAATTAGATAAAACATCTTAAAAGCTAAGGTAACCTAGTAGCTTACTGCAAAAGGTTTATAGTTATTCTGCTACGAGTATTATAAGTCTTACTTATACAGGGTGACCCAAATTCCATGTCAAACGTTGCAAAATAAAAAATTATTTTTCTCCATTTTTTCAAATGGAACACCCTATATATTTATTTTCTGTCAGGTACAGAAATAACAGATCAACATTTTTTATTATTACACTTATCTCAAATTTCCTGAAGGTTTTTGAAATATTCTTAAAAAACTAATGTTGTACTTTGTTTTTCAGTACGATAATTGAATAAACTCACTAGTAATGTGGAAAAATGGAACACCCTATATATATTTTTTTTCTGTCCGATACAGAATTAACAGATCAACATTTATTATTATTACTTATCTCAAAATTCCTGAAGGTTTTTGAAATATTCTTAAAAAACTAATGTTGTACTTTGTTTTTCAGTACGATAATTGAATAACCTCACTAGTAATGTTCATACCTTCGCGATTTTAAATATTAGATAGGTCAGCGTAGTTCTAGTTATGGGGAAAAACCTAAAATCCTAACATTTTTTCTAATTACGTTTGCTGCATAAAATTTAAATTACTGCCAAGAGTTAAGGCTCGACTTAAGGTGTAACAGCTTTATTTAACATTATTAACAAATATCTAATTATTGCTAAAATTAATTTTTACTTAGAACATATGTTCGATATGTCTTCCATTCTCTTCGAGGCATAAACGAAGACGGGTATGAAAAGATCTTCCTACTATTCTTAATACTTCGGGCGTAATACTTTGAAATGCGGTTCTAATCCGTTGCTGCATATTTTCGGGAGTTGTTGGAGGTTTATTGTAAACAATTTCCTTAACGTAGCCCCATAGAAAAAAAATCTAATTTCGTTAGATCAGGCGACCGGGGCGGCCACGCACTTGCTCCCTGTCTTCCAATCCATCGATCTGGAAAATTATTATTTAAATGATCCCTAACTGGCAACGAAAAATGTGCTGGAGCACCATCTTGTTGCAACCACATTGTATTTCTCAGATTAACCGACAAATTTTCGCACAAATTTGGCAAGTGATTTTCTAGGAAGTCGAGATACATGGCTCCAGTTAAATGTCCATTAAAAAAATGGGGACCAATAACATGTTCACCAATAATTCCCCCCCACACATTAACTGACCATCTGTGTTGTAGATCAAGCTGCCTAAAAATTCTTGGATTATGGTCGGCGTAGTAATGGTAGTTATGGCGATTTACAAATCCATTCTTATGAAATGTGGCCTCATCAGAGAATAAAACTTTATCAAAAAAATCAAAGCTTAACCTAATTTTAGCTTGTGCCCAATTACAAAAGTCAACACGTTTCTCAAAATCTGCTGGAAGGAGTTCTTGATGCAACTGAATATGATATGCATGAAATTTATGGCTCTTTAAAATTCGCTGAACAGTTCTTTCGCTTACTCCTACGGCATCCCCGACTGCTTTTTGGCTAACAGAAGGATTTTCCGTGACAGCTAATAGCACAGCTAATTCATTTTCTTCCGTTCGAACGGGCCTATTTCTAACTGGTCTTGTATAATTTACATTTCTCGTTGCCATAAATCTCTCTAATAAGTTCGTCATGCTCCTTCTGTCTGGGTGCCTTCGTTCTGGATAATTTTGCGCATAAATCCTACTGGCCAAAAAGGCATTTCTATGCGATTCTCCTAACACAAAAACCATATCAACCAGTTCTTCGCGGGTGTACTCCATGACGATAGAACGTTCAAATAAAACTTCTAAACAGTGACGCAAACAAACGAAAAATGAACTACGTAGAAGGTAAAGACCACTATATGAAAAATCCGATAATTATTTCAATTTGTAAAACTTAAAAAACGAATAAGTAAATTGCCGATATGTTTTAGTTGTTTGACAGTTTCTAGACAATTTGTTTTTCATGGCCTACTTAAATTCTAGTTAATAATTTGGGCAACACTTGTCAATAATATTAAATAAAGGTTAGGGCCGTTTTACATGCTGCAAGTTTCTTGCAGCAAGGGGTTGCACCTGCAAGATATTGAGCACAATTTGTCTTGCAGACTGTAAAGCGGCAGTTGTATTTCAATTGCAAGTGTCAGCGTATGCCTTTGTGCAAGTCTCTTGCAACTTGTAGGAAGACCTGCAGCATGTAAAACGTCTTTACGGCTTAACTCTTGGCAGTAATTCAAATTTTATGCGGTAAACGTAATTACAAAAAATGTTGGGATTTTAGGTTTTTTCCCATAGCTATAACTACGCTGACCTATTTATTATTCAAAATCGCGAAGGTGCTTACTTATGAACATTACTAGTGAGGTTATTCAATTACCGTACTGAAAAACAAAGTACAACATTAGTTTTTTAAGAATATTTCAAAAACCTTCAGGAATTTTGAGATAAGTGTAATAATAAAAAATGTTGATCTGTTAATTCTGTATCGGACAGAAAAAAATATATATATAGGGTGTTCCATTTTTCCACATTACTATTGAGTTTATTCAATTATCGTACTGAAAAACAAAGTACAACATTAGTTTTTTAAGAATATTTCAAAAACCTTCAGGAATTTTGAGATAAGTGTAATAATGAAAAATGTTGATCTGTTAATTCTGTACCGGACAGAAAAAAAATATATAGGGTGTTCCATTTGAAAAAATGGAGAAAAATTATTTTTTATTTTGCAACGTTTGACATGGAATTTGGGTCACCCTGTATAAGTAAGACTTATAATACTCATAGCAGAATAACTATAAACCTTTTGCAGTAAGCTACTAGGTTACCTTAGCTTTAAAGATGTTTTATCTAATTTTTATAAATATTTTAAATGTAGACTATAATTTTTTTTTTCTTCGATTTTACCTTTTTTCTCCGAAAGTATTAAAAAAAGAGAGATACTATTCTAGGAGTCTGTAGACTAGGTAAAGAGTGTTTCAAAAATGTAAAAAAATATAGGGTGTTCCATTTAAAAAAATACAACTCTTATGCGCCACTATTTTTTGTAACACCCTGTATAATCAAGAATATTTTTAAAATGTGCTCTCTAATCAACAGCATATAGTGACTTTTAAATATTTTTTCTAAAATAAATGGTTAAGGTATAATAAAAGACGGGAGGTGAGCTGCAGGACCCTGTATACTGGACATTGTTTTCGACGAACACCTGCCTCTTTAGTAGCTGACGCTGGAGCTTCTGTGGATGTTTTAAAAAGGCATGGAGGATGGAAATCGGCAACGGTTGCCGAGGAGTACGTCGGAAACTCCATAAATAATAAAAAAACTATAGTCGAAAAAATTTTTAAACATGGTAATGTGAATACATACCAAACTGGAACTTCAATAAACCATTCCAGACAAGGTTTTCACGAAGTATCTAGAACTGTCGCATGTACTTCTACAAGTAGCATTATTGAACGTACACGACACAAATCGATTATTTAATATTTCAAATTGTACTAATGTAAATATTCACCTAAATATAAATAAATAAATTCGTTCAACTTAACCTTCTTTTAATTATGTGTTGCTAAGATACATTTTAGGTCCTTAGCAGTAAATGAACCTCTTTAGTTCCTATTAGGCTGGACTAAAGGATACACTTTAATCCCGAAAATACCAAAATATACTATTCTACTCATTAATATCATATCTAGCCCTTAAAAATTTGAAATCCAAACAGGCGCATAACGTTTTTCGCTTTGCTAACAAAGGCGTTCTTGTATTTTTATTTGCCAAAGAACAATTCCGGTCCTTATGTCATTAATTTTTATGATTATGTTAATCCGTCGCGGTGAAACCCCCTAAGTTACACATCGCTTAGAAATATTTATGGGTTTTTTTGTTTGCCGTAAGAATTTTGAAGAAAGGAAACAGGGCCGAGGTGTGAGGGTGATGTATTCGAGCAAATAACTGGGCGATAACTGGAGTGAAATATGCGTTCAACTTTTCAGATTAATTTGGTTTAAGTTTGATATTTCTTTCGGTTTTTTTGTTCAAGTTTTAAATTAGTTCTGGCTACTTTATCGTATTTATTTCAAAAATTGATTCCAATTTGAGACAAAACTGTACTCAATTGGAACGCTAACATTATATTTAACTAAAATCTTTTATTTTTTGACTATGTTTAACTTAGACGCTTTAAATCAGATTTATCTAAATAAAGCTGTCTTCCCGAGTTTTCAAAATGAGTTCAAATTGAGAATTATATTTTCCGCTTGTTAAATTCTGTACCAATAAAAATAAGACTGCTCAAATACTTTTTAAGCAATAAATAACTTTTTAAATAGAGTGCTGGCTTCGTCGACTAAAATGTCAGCAATGTGACGTGAAAATACGTTATGCTAGTTAAGAAGTTCACAGTCATAGAAATTGCCCTGCTGAAATATTTTGTGTGAAGTTAGGATTACTATGCGACGTTTTGCCTTCGATTCCACAAGACCTCTTCAGGGATTTTACTCCACGATATTTGAACACTGAATGTGCTCGAGGAGATTCAGGCGGGCTTTTATACCCGATTTGTGCTCGCCGAGTCATGACCTTGTATTAGGATCGTTTTCACGTGTGATGTAGACCATAACCCGTATCTTAATTGAAATTTTTTGTATGTTTTTTGTATGAAAATTCCAATAGATTTTGTTTATAAAATCCCGGAGCTGGTAACTAATTTAACAACTAAAAATACAACTTTTTTGTCTCTTGAATTTTTTTCGTATTTGGATCTTTGTCTTCGCGAGAAAATTAAAAAACCACTCTAATGTATGTCTATGAATAACATAAATAAAAAAATATAAATCACCTAGCTAGCAAAAATGAGAGTGTACCTATTCTTTTTTCCAATAGTTTATTTCAGTCATACAAATTTTAAACTGATTTGTAGTACTACCAGCTTTAAACACAATGATCACAGAAAATCTGAGTAGGTAAGGTTATTTTATCGCATTTTTTCTTCAATAGTAGGCTTTGCTTAATTCCATGGCAACCACATTATTTTTATTGCTCAAAATGTCTGCTTGAAATATTTCAAGTATATCCAATTATTTGCAGTTTTAGTTTACTAAATTTAAAATAAACTGCTGGCCAGACGAACTTACCCAAGCAAACTTTTAGGCAAAATTCAATAATATGTCTGACAGAGTTGAGGTGTTGAGTTGCGGTTTTCGACCTTTCATCGCTTGGAATTAAACCGATCTTCTCGGAAATAGACAGCTTCAGATCTACATCGCAACTGTCGCATACAAGGTGGTACGTTTTAACGTGTTATTTTTGCATAATTTTATATCAACAGAACTTTTTTAAAAAGTGCAAATTTAATTATTTTGGGTTAATCTACACCTAAATAGGAAAAAAAATTGTAGCGTTCTTGATATACGAAGTTTTTCCAAAAATGTGTACATTTTAATATTTTTCTTTTATTTGCGCCTTCTGTATTTTTCAAATAGTTGATACTGACCTGATTTATTATCAAGGGTAATGCCTCTAAAAATGTTAATGTAATCATTATATACAGAGGCGTCTCAAAGCTGGGCATTACCATTTAAATTCAAATAATCTGTTTTTGTTTTTTTTAAATTTTTGACTAACTAAAAAGTTACATTAATTCCAAGATCATTAGAGATCACAACTTTTAGTATCGATTTTAACAACAATAGACCTTTCGAAAATTGCTTCAATTTTAAGCGCTCATATGAGCACTTATTTTTACTTTGTTTAATATAAGAATAGAGTATTCAATAATAAGTACTTAGTTACTTCGTACCCACAAAAATAGATAAAATCTTTAAATAAAAACTGACTGTTTTTACGAGCCAAACGTTCTAAAAAGATTTGCAATTATACAAGGGGAATGCAAAAAAAGACGATTAAAAACTCTTCTTTTTTCATTTGAAAAACAGTATCTTAGAACATTTTTAAATTATCCTTATCACAAACCGGAAAATTTAATTAAGATATAAAAAGTATAAATCTTCTAAAATTAAAATGAAATTAATAATCTTACCTTGAAATTAAAAATATCATTTTTCTATCATTGTTTTACAGGGTGCATTCACGTTCAGACAGCGATTTATCTCGAGAAAAACACCATAAAACAAAAAACAGAAGTTGTTTGCTGGCGTTAAGGCAGAAAAAAGATGACAATATCAATATTTCTTTTTAAAGATCTCCTTAAATATGTATTTATTGGATTTTTGGATTCTACATGACAATTTCAAGAATATCTGATTATTCTATATTTAACTGTTATTAATTTTGTCTGATTTTTAATCGGGTTTTTTATTATCATATAAACCGATGATTATCTGTCCAGAAATTATTTGAAGATAAAATATGAAACTAAATAACGTTAACAATAAAAAATTACTATCTAATATTATCTTAGTCCCCCTGCTAGACAAAATTCTAAACTAAACTAAATAACTCTTGTGAGATATTTTCCCATTCTTCTTGTATGGCCTCACAGAGCTCATCTAAAGTTTCGGGTGATACATCTCTTGATCTTACTGTAGGCTTTAAATAAAACCAGACATGCTCTATTATATTTATGTCTGGGAATTTTGCAGGCCAGTCTGATGAGATGTTACTGACTTCCGTAATTATTTGGGCTCTGTGAGCCCGAGCGTTGTCATCCACTAATAAAATGTCGGGATCGTAATTTCTGGCAAAAGGACCAATAATTGGAGGCAATATTTCGTCCCGATATACTAGAGCATTAACGGTTCGGCGGGTCGTATACAAATCGGCTTTACCATTGAACGTTATACTCCCCCAAATTGTAACGCCACCACCACCAAACCCTTCCTGGGGCGCCATGTTTTCCTCTAGATAGCGCTAATTTGGCCCTCTCCAAAATAGCATTCGACCATCAGAATGGGTGAAATTAAATCTTGTCTCATCACTAAATAAGCAATGACTCCATTCTGCATATATGTCCATTCCACTCTATTAGCTCTATGGACAAGCAACAAAGGCGTAAATTTTGTTGGTTTGTTTATTCTGTCGGAAACTGCCACATTTCGTGGAACATTTCGTTGTGTTTGTATAGCTTCCCTCACTAAAAATATTTCGGCTCTACGGTTAATCTTTTTTGTAGGTCCACCACTGTGTCTATAATTATAGTTACCCCAATTTTCATATCTTCTTTTTAAATCATATATAATCTTTCTGTTGACGTTATATATCTCAGAAAGTTGTTGATCTGACATTCCCTCATTGGCAAGTCTAAAGCAATTTTCTCTTTCTACGGCTCACATTTATGGAAAATTAAACCTTTAAGTGTCAAACTCTTAATATAACAAAAATACATAGTAACAAATCACTGAAAATAATTGATATGCATTGCCTCCTTTGGGCCTAGAGTGGGTAACAAGAACACGTAACCATAGAGCCGATTAATTTTACATTAATCCGATGTCAAACGATATTTCAAGTTAAGCATCGCTGCTCTTTTCATCCCCCCTGTATAATTGCAAATCTTTTTAGAACGTTGAGCGCGTAAAGATAATCAGTTTTTATTTTTTTTTGTGGAAGTAACTGAGTACTCATTATTGAGTACTCTATTCTTATGTTAAACAAAGCAAAAATAAGAGCTCATTTGGGAGCTTAAAAACGAAGCTCTTTTCAAATAGTAAAAACCGTTTCGACACAAAGGTCTATTGTTGCTAAAATTGGTAATAAATGTTGTGAACTCTAATGTTCTTGGAATTAGTGTAAGTTGTCAGTTGGTTAAAAATTTAAAAAAATCAAAAACAATATCTGAATTTAAATGGAGGTGCCCAGCTTTTGTGACGCCTCTGTATATAATGATTATATTAACATTTTTAGAGGCATTATTTTTGATCATAAATCAGTGCAGAATCAATTGTTTGAATACTACAGAAGGCGCAAATCAAAGAAAAATATTAAATGTACACATTTTTGAAAAACCCTCGTTTATCGAGAACGTAGAAAAAAATTAAAAATCGCTAGAATTTATTTTTTTTGATATTTAGGTGTAAATTAATCTATTTAAAAAAAAATTAAACTTACCCTTTTTAAAAAAGTTCTGTTGATGTAAAATTTTGCAAAAATGACTCGATATAACGTAACACCTTGTATAGGACAGTTGTGATGTAGCTTTGAAGCTGTCAAGTTGTGAGAACATTGCTTCATTTCTGAGCGATCAAATGTCGAAAACCGCAAGTCAATACCTCAACTCTGTCAGAATTTATAATATAATAATAATGGATGAGTTTTCAAAGGAAAACTACTACCGTTTGGTAATGAGATGACTTTAAGGAAAACATCAATATGTAAGAAAAGTTTTATTAGAATTCAGGATACCTTTATTTTATTATTTATTATTATTATTATTATTTAGAAATTGAAATTTAAGATGATACAAGAATACTATATGAAAAACATTTATAAATTTGCATCTTAGATTAGAAGAAACAGGGAGTTTTGCAAAACAAATGGGCGTGCCACAATTTTCCGTTTGAACCCCGGAACTTGAAGAACGTGTTTTAAAGATAATGGAAGAATACAAAAAAATCAGAAGTTAGCTAAATGTAGATCACAAAACAATATGGCCTATCTTAAAGGATTTTTCACTTTATACCTGTCACATACAAAGAGTACAAGCTTTGTTGCCTTTCCAAATAGAATTAATTTCTGTAAATGATTTGCAGAAAAATTGTTAAGAATCCCAAATTTTTCGAAAAACAAATACTATTTACGGATAAGGTAAATTTTTCGAGAAACCAAATTATGAATTTTCATAATAGCCATATTTGGACTTAAAATAGCCCTCATGCTATTTTCGAAAGGCCTCAACCAACACAATTTTTGGTGTATGTGTCTACAGGAATTGTTGGAGATACCTTAGTCCATTTTTTCCGAATAAACTTACTGCTGAAGTATACTACAAATTCGTCAGAGATAATTTGCCGGTATTGATAGAAGCAGCAGTAGCGCATTAATCATTTTTCGGGCCCTAGCCCTGAACATATGTATGGGCACCAAGCTCGTGGTGACGAGCAAAAAAAAAAGGTAGGTACGCACTTTCTAGCAGAAGCTTATACCCTTCTTCAATACTATAAGATATAAAAAATACCTACTTTACTGATAAAACCAAACAAGAAAAATTATATAAACGATTCTTGATGCCGCGTGGCAGCGGATCCTTTTCAGACGGGCCTCACGGACTAATGAGTAATGCGGCCCTGGCAGTGTCTTTGGAAACGAAAGTTTTGATAGGGACGGTGCCCCTCCCTATTTTGCAGCAGTTAGGAATTATTTAGATCAACAATATCGTGATCGTTAGATAGGCGGAGGTGGACCTCACACAAGGGCCGGCCGTCCGTTCACCGGAGCTTAATCCTATAGACTTTTGTGGGGTCACCTCAAACAACTTGTTTAATCCATCTCTATTGAAATTGTAGACGATTTGCGCCAGACCCCGAAATTTTCCAGCGCGTAAGCATCAATTTCACATGGAGGACGTTTTCTACAATTTACTTATTTATTTTGTATTAAGTATTATTGCTCCTTATTAAATTAAATAACGCTGCCAAGTCTTAGCAAAATCGGGTAAAGTGTATTTAAGATTATAATAAAAAAGCGATTTTTTAAAAAATTTTAATACTTTGTATTTTGAGAACGAAATAACATCCGAAAAAATTTTAAACTACATTTTTGTCTCATAATTGTGTGAGGATTCGCTCCTTTTAACATTTTTTAATATACTTGCTATGGGACCACTCCGGTAACATCCTACCTTTTCCCTGAAAATTTCATCCAAATTGGTCAAATCATCGCGAAGTAATCAATGTACATAAATAAAAAAACACGTAGGATCGAATTGATTTTGATTTGATCGTGTTTTAGTTACTAGGGTTATATAGACGATGACATTGAGAGGGTATGGAATGATGCGGAATAAGTATTATTTAAAGTAGTAAAAACAAACTATGAGAACAGTGTCACTTAAAAAATTATCAAAGTATATATTGATATATTGACTATGTATGACCTATCCAAGGCTTTTGACTGTGTCTCATACAACCTCTTAATTCACAAGCTGGCATATTATGGTGTGGTGGATACACCTCTTCAGCTGATAGAGTCGTACTTTGCCGATAGAGTTCAGACTGTTGTATACGACAATGGTGATCAATCGGATCTTAGAGCAGTAACTCATGGTGTGCCACAAGGGTCTGTTCTGGAGCCACTGCTTTTTATCATACATATTAATGACCTCTGCCATTGTGTTACTGATACCAGTCTCTTAAATACAGATCTTGATTTAAACAGGCTGACTGAACTGTCATCACACTCAGTGGCCAAGGCTGTGAGCTGGTTCTCGGCAAACAATCTTCTGCTTAATCAGGAAAAAACTCAAACTCTGGTGATATCTAGCAACAATAAGGTTGCAACAGGAAAAACTAGTAAACTCTTGGGGGTAACCATCGATGATGGACTTACCTGGCACGCTCATGTCGAGGTACTAAGTCACTCATTGACAAGCACTATATATCTCCTGAGACAGCTGAGATATTCGATAAATTTCGACGTGTTAAGGTCAGTGTACTTTGACATGTTCCATTCTCGTTTGAGTTATGGGTTAATCTTGTGGGGTCGATCATGCCATTCAGTTCGTATTCTTAGGCTGCAAAAGAAGGCTGTGAGAGTGCTGGCTGGGGTGGGGCCGGCAGAGCACTGCAAGCCACTATTTGTGGCGCTTGGTATAATGACCCTACCATCAGTCTTTATCTATTTCTGTCTTTTGGAGATTCATTCTAACTATATCTTTCTTCAAAAGCACTCAGACAATCATAATTATAGTACTAGGGGCCGTAATAATCTGAGAATTCCCGCATTGAGATTAACAAAATCAAAAATGAACAGTTTAGACTTAAATCTGTTTAATAAGATTGCCATTGGTTTGAGAAGTTCCAGTAAGAATAGATTCAAAACTGTAGTAAAACGGTTTCTGTTGGCAAATCCATTTTATTCTTTAGAAGAAAACTATAGCTGTCAGACCAATATATCATGAGGTGCACTGGATATCTGCATGGAATCTCCTTGTTTTGTTGTTATTTTATTGTATTGATTTATACAAGTACTTGTCATTTGTTTAATGTAATTTTTTACATTTTTATAATTTCAATTTGACATGATTGTGTTATAAATTAAATTTGAAATGCTATAGATTTAATTGTAATTTGTGACGTGCTATAAACAATTTGTAATTGTAGTGTGGTTAATAAATATCTATCTATCTATAAGGATTCAGTAAAAATTAATACTAATATATATTTAGAACGAAAGGTTTCACGGCTTTGGTCAATTAAGAAATCATGGTTCTTGGGATTAGACCGTATCAAATTGGAATTACTATCCGACGTTTCGCCTTCGATTGCACGAGGCATCTTCAGAGATCTTTACTCCACGAGATCTGAACACTGAATGAGCTCGAAGAGATTCAGGCGGGCTTTTATACCCGACTTGTGCTCGCTGAACCGTGACCCTGTGTTAAGATCGATTTCCACGTGTGATGTAGACCATAACCCATATCTCTATTGAAATTTTTTGTACGTTTAAATATTTCAATAGATTCTCTAACTTTTCGTTTATAGAAACCTGGAACCGATGCTAGAACCTTGGTTTCCTTTACATTTATGAAATGGCCAGTGTTATGCTGGTGTTCAGCTACAGCAGATTGAACAATTTGTTTCTTTTTAATACATCGGTCATGTTCCTTAAGTCTAGTTGATATTGAGCGTCCTGTTTCTCCTACATACACTTCTCCACAGGAACAAGGAATTTTATTTATTCCTTCTGTTTGGAAAGGTACAAGATCTTTCGGGAATCGCAAGCATTCTCCAATCTTCTTATGTGTATTGAAGATTGTACGTATGTTGGACCGCCGAAGTAATCGTCCTATTTTGTCTGTTGTGCCATGTATGTAGGGAAGAACAACACTACCTAATGGTGGCTCTTTATCATTCTACTTTGGCGGAGTTGCTTTATTATGTCTTTTAATTGAACGCGTAATATCTTCAGTGCAATAGCCATTCCCTCTGAGAGCTTCGGTCAGTTTCGATGTTTCCGATGTTAAAGAATCTTGATCAGAAATCGAAATAGCTCTAAATACTAGTGAGTTAATAACCGATTTCTTTTGTACTGGATGGTGATGAGAATTTGCGTTTAAGTATCGATTTGTATGCGTCGGTTTTCTATACACAGAATGTCCTAATGAACCATTTTCCTTTCTTTGAACACAAACATCTAGAGAGGAAATTGTTCCATTAGACTCAATTTCCATGGTGAATTTGATATTATGATGTTGCTGATTAAGTTGGTCCAGGAATATGAGGAGATTATCCTGTCCATAAGGCCAAACAACAAAAGTATCATCTACATATCTAAACCAGTGCTTCAGTTTTAGTGGAGCGGATGTTAGAGCAATATCCTCAAAGGCTTCCATATAGATATTCGCTACCACAGGTGATAGAGGAGATCCCATAGCTGCCCCTGAAGTTTGTTCATAAAAAGTTCCTTGAAAAATGAAATAAGTAGATGTAAGACAAGCTTCCACTAGGTCTATTAAGTTCTTATCAAGATTATTGTTATCCAGTATGTCTGATATAATGGAAATTGAGTCGTTGACAGGAACATTTGTGTAAAGTGATTCTACATCGAAGCTGACCAAAATATCTTCGGGATCCAACTGGATTGTCTTCAGTTTTTCCACGAAATGTGCAGAGTTTTTAATAAAAGAATCTGTTTGTCCAGTAAATGGATTAAGAAAATTACATACGTACAATCTTCAATACACATAAGAAGATTGGACAATGCTTGTGATCCCCGAAAGATCTTGTACCTTTCCAAACAGAAGGAGTATATAAAATTCCTTGCTCCTGTGGAGAAGTGTATGTGGGAGAAACAGGACGCTCAATATCAACTAGACTTAAGAAACATGAACGATGTATTAAAAAGAAACAAATTGTTCAATCTGCTGTAGCTGAACACCAGCATAACACTGGCCATTTTATAAATGTAAAGGAAACCAAGGTTCTAGCATCGGTTCCAGGTTTCTATAAACGAAAAGTTAGAGAATCTATTGAAATATTTAAACATACAAAAAATTTCAATAGAGATATGGGTTATGGTCTACATCACACGTGGAAATCGATCTTAACACAAGGTCACGGTTCAGCGAGCACAAGTGGGCTATAAAAGCCCGCCTGAATCTCTTCGAGCTTATTCAGTGTTCAGATCTCGTGGAGTAAAGATCCCTGAAGATGCCTCGTGCAATCGAAGGCGAAACGTCGGATAGTAATTCCAGTTTGACACGATCTAATCCCAAGAACCATGATTTCTTAATTAATATATATTTGTTTAAATACCATCTAACTAAATGAATCTAAAGGATAAAAAATATATATAAAGTTACTAAATTTCCGTAATTTTCGCAAAACCCACGCAAGAAGAGCAGAAATTTTCCACATAACTCATCGGAAAAGATAAGGAAAACTTCCGCAAATTGATAAATCGGGCCGGTGTAATATCATTTCGGGATCGAAACGAATTAATCCCAACAGAATTCCAATAATACTACGCGAGATACTTTCTCCATTGTACACAGGCGGGCGACAAGGCAGTAACGCAAAGAAAGCGATATGGCGGCGAAACTTGTGGAACTCTCCCCGGCGAGGAGGACCGACTCTCCTCTCTAAGTTGGGAGTTTCGCTAGATTTATGAAGCCATTTCCCGTTTAATGAAACACACCGGTGCGAGATGTGATTAGGGGTAATGAGGATGCACTTCGATTTTTGATTACGAGGGCGAAAGTTTCTGTTCCGCATGGAGTTTGGAAGTTCGAGACGGACGAAAACAGCAATAGGTTTTAATTTTTAAACGTTTTAATCGAAGATTCTTGTAGCACAGGACTTTGCTGATAATAAAATAAATGTAAAACGCATAAAACAGCTTTTATTTAGACAACAGACAGTAGACAACAGACAATTTATTCATCTTTTCGGTTACAAAAGGTAGATAAGACATGTTAACAAAGGGAGGTATGATCCCATCTTAAGTAACAATAAAAACTAGAAAAGTCTTATTATTAACACACTAACTTATTTGCAATTTACAAGTTTAATATATACATAGTAAATATAAAATAGTACAGAATAAAAAACATATATAATATAGTTTAATTAGGTAAGAGTGTTCAAAAGAATAACAACATTCATTCTCTGTCCAGCAGATATCATTTAATTTTTATTTGTTTTTTAAAAGGTGCTATAGTTTGCGTGCTTTTTATATTTTCTGGCAATAAGTAAAATTGTCTGCAACCTAACTAATGACTATAATATTCACGATTGTGTTTGTCAATTCCAAATTGTCTCTATTTCATGTAGGGTAACTGTGAAAGAAACTATGCGAAACAAAGTCTTGATTTTGATATACATATATATATATATATATATATATATATATATATATATATATATATATATATATATATATATATATATAAGAGCTTAAAACGTGATTGAATACAACTAAACGATGAAATATCTCAACCTAATGACAAAATTATCACAGTATTTGAAGTAAACTCTTATATACGGAAAATAAAAATTAAAGAAAATTTAAAATCATCTTTGGCAAATCTAATTAAAAGTCAAAAAATAAATGCAATTTATGATACTTTAAATAAGAATGGAAAGATGATTCTATTTAAAAAAAGGGATTATTATAACAAAATATTTACAACAATAAATTAGAAAGTATTATGGGAAAATATAAATATTTTACTCCATGGAAAACCAGCGAAAAAGAAAATACAAATTGACCACCTTTATATTAATAACAAACAAATTGAAGCTGAAGAAGAGATCTGCGTGGAAAAGTATAATTATTTCATAAACAGATTCCACCTGGAAATTCTCCCATATAGACCGAAAATTAACATTCAATGTTTTTAAACATAGAAGATATACATGAAGAAACAATTGCTGAAATAATAGATTCTTTTAAATCCTGCGGATATGAAGAAATACCAATAAAAATAATTGAAATTACCAAGTGTGAACTTACTCCAATTTTATGTCAAAACTACTTTTAAACGACAAATTTATACGAACAATTTAAAAATTTCCTAGTTTTTCCTGATCTATCCTGTCAGTTTTTTTTTAAATAATTGACAGATTTATCTAGGATAAAGTTGAACAATTTTTAAGAAATAAGAGTGTCTTGTTTTTTGATCAATACGGCTTTTGCAAGGACACTGAGGTAGCAGTAACCGATCTAGTAACACAAATCAGCTTGCTTTAGATAGACATAAAAATATTGCCTATTGTCCTTTGATTTGTGTAAAGTTTTTGACACTGTAGACCATAAAATATTACTTAAAAACTTGTATCATATCGGTATTAGAGGTACAATATGTAATTGGTTTCAAAGTTATTTGTTGAACCGAAAACAGTTAGAGTAGTTATCAAAAATTGATATGTGGTGTGCTTCAAGGATCTATTTTGGCGCCAATTTTATTTTTAATATATATAAGATCCATATCTACGAAAGCGTAGAAGGACCACAATTTTTTTATTTTTATTTTTATAACAAATTCCGACTTCTATCTCGGAATTCCGACTTCTATCTCGGAATTCCGACTTCTATCTCGGAATTCCGACTTCTATGTCGGAATTCCGACTTCTATCTCGGAATTCCGACTTCTATCTCGGAATTCCGACTTCTAACTCGGAATTCCGACTTCTATCTCGAAATTCCGACTTCTATCTCGGAATTCCGACTTCTATCACGGAATTCCGACTTGTAACTCGGAATTCCGACTTCTATCTCGGAATTCCGACTTCTAACTCGGAATTTTGACTTATAGTAGTGTTTTCACCTAAATGTTCCAATTTTTGCTTTGGATGCGTTGTCCAGTGACTGCACATTTAATAATTATCCTTGTAATAAAGACATTTATGACTTGTGTAAAATATTAATTGTTGAAAATGTCTAGAAATAGTATCTAGTATGATGAAATCTAACCTCTGAAGGTGTAGAAGACAAATCGGATTGTAGTGCAAGCCAAAATATTTATAGGAGGGCTGTTACCCCGATGTCTGGAAATAATATATATTATGAATTAATGTAGCAGAGGGTTAAAAGTAGAAAATTCAAATTAATTTTAATAAAGTAGGAAATATTCAATTAATTTAATTACCAATGTGTCTAGAAAAAACAACTCTATGAATAAAAGTGGCAGGATTAGAAAACTGAAACAAATTTTATTGAATGAGAAAAGTCATATTTTCATATTGTGTCCCAGGTCCTGGACAAAACTAGGTAGTCAAAATATTAATTGGAAGTTGTTGTCAATAGGTCTAATAATATATAGTATGCATAAAAGTGGCAGTGAGGTCCTTAAGGGTAGGAGACCCCGGCCTGCCGAGTCATTCCAATATATTAATGATGTGTCTATTACAAACTTTTACGACAAGTAGAAGAAGATCCAAAACGGGTAATAAAACTTAATAAATAAAAACCGTAAATGACTGGGAATATTAGTCAAAGCGTCTATAATCAGTAATATAGTCTACTGTATTAGATATTTTGTCAGCAAACCACGTATATCAAGGTACCCATTTTGATATTTTGGACAAATTAAAAGAAATACCTATTCCTTTTGTTGGGTGTGATCAACACGAAAAATATTTACAACTACGATCATTGAGTTGTATCTTGTTAGTAGAATGCTCTTTATTTGTAAAGAGGTTTACCGAATAGATAAAGCTAAAAGAAAGAAAATAAGGTGCTTGAAGAAACAATCAAAATTATGATTAACTTTTCACTGTGTTCCTGTATCTGTTTTGATAGATTGATGTCCTTCCACACAGTTAAGAAATAAGAACTACAACGGAAACTTGATTTATGAGGATGTGATTTGCTACATTTTTTTTTTTTGCTGAAATCATGTTACAGATTTTTGTTTTCTGAAAAAAACTTCTAAAAAAAATAAAATATCAAGAAAATTAAATGTGGGTCTGATATCAGTTATAAATATTTTATCGGTATAATTTCTGAACGTAGTTTTTAGTTTAATTTACTATTAAAGCGTGTTTTTTAGTTTTTTAAACTATATTTTTTTTTCTTTTTAGTTCCGTTTACTATTAGAGCGTGTTTAGTTAGTTTTGTCAAACTATAATTTATTTTTCTTCATTACCTCCCCGTGCCGAAAATGGGTAATTTGCGCGCCTGCTGCCTTCCTTTTATATGGTAGCCATTTCCCAGGGTCCCTCTCCGAGATGAATTTTTTTTATCCTGATGATCCTGTTCAGGATAATGGGACAAACTTATCAAACCATTGCATGGTCATCGATTGTAATTTGGCGTTATAAAGTGGGTGAAAATCAAATGAAACTAATAAAAGCGTTTTAAAACAAGTACTCAAGTTACTCGAATAATATTTTAATTAACAGGTATCAGGGAAATTTGGTTTTTCTGACTTCGTTTTAGTTATTATATTTTGTATCATCCATATAATGTAACTGAGTAGTTATGTCCCTGTCCTTACTTGAAAAAGTCAACCTAAAATATGTTATACTTTGATGAAATTTAATCTGAATGAATAATAACGGAATTGAAAAATGAAGATTAATGAATAATCGTTTAACGAAATATAAGTTACTTTAATAGAGGATGCATAAACCTTTCATAGGTGCTAGTTATTTACTCAAAAAAAAGATATTTTTTTAAACAAATATATTTCTTTTCTTCTAAAAGAAAAACAATAATAATTATATTTAAATTTTATGTATAATAGTAAATAGTTGGTAAATTGGGAAAAGAAAGAACAATACTTGGGAATAAATGACGATAATTCTTGATAAAGAGCGAGGAGACATATGCCCCCACACTACAGTGCATATATCAAAATCTGAAAAAAAAATTTATATAATATATTTATATATATATATATATATATATATATATATATATATATATATTGCACCTCCTCCATGCTATTGCATCTTTTTAACATCCTATGGATCAGATGTTCTTACTAAATGGCGTTTTATTATTTCTACTATCTATGAAAAAGATAAAGCAAAGTACAAGATTTTATTTTTCATATCAACCATATTCAGGCCATCGGAACCGACCCAGTTATTAGTTTTTAATTTGGACTTTATGCACAGTTAATAAATTTCTTGTAGTTTTACTTAGCTTCATCCTGATCCCTATAATTAAAATATTAATTTCATTTAGAATGATCACTTCATTTGACGTTAAAAGAGTATAAAAAAGTGATTGCGCTTATAAGTATTAATTACAACGCAGATAGAAATTCCGAGTTAGAAGTCGGAATTCCGAGATAGAAGTCGGAATTCCGAGATAGAAGTCGGAATTCCGAGATAGAAGTCGGAATTTCGAGATAGAAGTCGGAATTCCGAGTTAGAAGTCTGAATTCCGAGATAGAAGTCGGAATTCCGAGATAGAAGTTGGAATTTCGAGATAGAAGTCGGAATTCCGAGATAGAAGTCGGAATTCCGAGATAAAATTCAGAATTCCGAGTTACAAGTCGGAATTCCGAGATAGAAGTCGGAATTCCGAGATAGAAGTTTGAATTCCGAGATAGAAGTCGGAATTCCGAGATAGAAGTCGGAATTCCGAGATGGAAGTCGGAATTCCGAGACAGAGGTTGGAATTCCGAGATAGAAATCGGAATTCCGAGATGGAAGTCGGAACTCCGAGATAGAAGTCGGGATTCCGAGTTAGAACTTGGAATTCCGAGATAGAAGTCGGAATTCCGAGATAGAAGTCGGAATTCCGAGATAGAAGTCGGAATTCCGAGACAGAAGTCGGAATTCCGAGATAGAACTTGGAATTCCGAGATAGAAGTCGGAATTCCGAGATAGAAGTCGGAATTCCGAGATAGAAGTCGGAATTCCGAGACAGAAGTTGGATTTCCGAGATAGAAGTCGGAATTCCGAGATAGAAGTCGGAATTACGAGTTAGAAGTCGGAATTCCGAGATAGAAGTCCGAATTCCGAGATAGAAGTCGGAATTCCGAGATAGAAGTCGGAATTCCGAGATAGAAGTCGAAATTCCGAGTTAGAAGTCGGAATTCCGAGATAGAAGTTGGAATTCCGAGACAGAAGTCGGAATTCCGAGATAGAAGTCGGAATTCCGAGTTAGAAGTCGGAATTCCGAGTTAAAAGTCGAAATTTGTTACAAAAATAAAAATAAAAAAATTTTGGCCCTTTTACGCTTTCGTACATATCTCTAAATTTAGAAGGTTCCATTAAATTATTTGCTGATAATACTACCCTTCTCTATACTTTAGATAATTTTGCAAAAATAAATGTTATCATTAATAAAGACCTAAATTTAATTACTAATAGGTTACAGGCACAAAAATGAACTTTAAACTTTCAGAAATCCTCTTTAATGTATATATCGGATATTATTCGAAATGCAAATATTCCGCCAATATTTTTTATTAATAACTAAATTAATTATTCAAAGAGTATTCATTTTTTAGGCTTATATATAGATCAAAATTAAGCTACATATAGAATATTTAAAACAACAAATTTGACTAATAATTGGAATTTTGTTTAAAATTCGTAATTATATTTCTTTTCATTTATTAAAATATATATTTTGCTTTCATTTATTCAAAAATACAGTATCTAGTTTGTCCGATAAAAATTTTCGATTTTTTTAGTTTTTCCGTCACCCGAAACATGTCGTTTTTATGATTATTATGTATGTTATCAACAGCAATCTGATTTTGTCTGGAATGAAATAATAACTGATAAAATTTTGGTATGAATCCAAAATAGCGGAACAAAATGGAGGTAATAAAATATTTAAAAATTCAACTACTAACTTCTATTCTTCAACTAATTCTTTACTACGCGATGGGCCGTATTCAAATTCTGTGCCATAACTAACTGTGATATAGGGATCAACTAGTGAAATTGTGGTACTAATGCAAGATGGCGGAACAAAATGAAGGTCAAATAAAATCGTGAATAAATCACCCTCTTAGGTTTTACTGAACAGATTTTAGCGTGCTTAGATGCCAAAAATAGGTTTTTATCAATTCCATCGGTCCGTTTATTTGTCTGTCTATCTCTCAGTTCGCTGCATAGTTTAAAAGCTACTCATCAGATTGACCTCAAATTTTACTCAAAAATTAAAGGTCATATGGGGATGTACCATGTTATATTTTGGTAAAAATCTAATATGCCGAAACAAGATGACAGTCTAGTAAAACGTTAAAGTGAAAACTATTACTAAAAAACTTATTATCCAATTTACTTCAAATTTTGCACAAAAATCAAGTGTTATATAGGAATGTACTGGTAACATTTTGGTACGAATATGAGATGGCAAAACGAAGTAGCGGCCTAATAATTTTTAGCGAAGTTCGGTGAAGCAACCGAGTGCTGAAAAAATATTTTCCGCAAGTGTTATTTGCAGTGATTTAATAGTTTTTATTAAACCATAACATACAAACTATAGAAGCTATAAAAAACCGTTTAAAAAAATTATTCTTTGTTGCAATTAACATGGTAGGTAACCGAAAATTGAACATTATAGGCACTATTAACTAAATTGGGAGCATTTTAATGGTTAGCCGTTTTGGTGCTGGCAATAACGTTGACACTTTTTCTTCTTAACTTGTCATATTGGTGCTGATTCACTGGTCTATTGTTGTCAGGAATACTATCAATTTCATACGCGAAACTTATAGGAGGCAAGGGTGAAGGCGAAGGCGAATTTTCCTTGGAATTTTCTCCTGTCGAACATAGACAAAAAACCTTTGATGCGGTGTAGACATAGACATAGACATAGATGGGGAGCCCGACAAGGGCAGCACTTAGGCTCACTGGGGCCCATTATGCTATCCCCCAAGTAGGTGTGTCAGGCAAAGAGCCCACTCCTTTTTAGAAAGGAAAGGACCCTTTCAGGTCGCACACGTCCCACAAGCTCGGGTTCCACATAGGTGTCACCCAAGCAAAGCAGTCTGGCGTTGACTAAAGCGTCACATCAACAGACTAGATGCTCGGTAGTTTCATCTACCTCAGCACAAAACCTGCAGTATAGATCGTTGTCGAGTCCAATCTTATCCAGGTAATATTTCACTAGCCAGTGTCCAGTTAGGACTCCGGTAATAGTTCAAAGTTGACTTCTGTTTAGATTTAGAAGTCTATTAGACTCAGAACGGCTATATAGGCTTGATATGAAGACCTTAGACTTAGTCCTGCTAGCTCGTGCCATTCAGTGTGACTCTCCCCATAAATTCCCGCCCCAGATTCCTCCTTCATTAGAGAGCCATCTATAAACCAGACAAGGCCCTCCGGTTTGAGGAACGATGGGGAGGAATCTCTCCATTGTTCTCTCTCAGGAGCAATTACACAAAACCTTTTAGAGGCAATTGAGACCGGAATATTGGCATCCCTCCTTGCTAGGAGAGGGTCTGATCTGATCAGTTCAGTCCAAACTCGCGTATGCCCAAAATTCCAGTCTCTGTGTATCCAACGACCCCAGTCGTTTAAACGAACAGAAGCCTTCCGGTGATGCGGTGTACTTTTGGGACGCAAAGACATGAACTTCTTGACTAAATTAAGATTTTTTCTTCAGTTATAACAAAACTTCTACACTGGTGAGTAATTGCTATCTGGTATTTTCACCAGAAACAAATCTTCTTGTTCGACTACATTTTCACACGACAGATGAGTTAATTTTTCACGCCTGCAGGCTCCAGCGATTCCATTTGGTGTTGCGACTTTGATTAGTAAATAAGTATTGTCAAGCGCAATGCTTAAAATGTTCGTGGTTTAAAATTTTGGACATTTTTGATCTAAAAACTGTCATTTTCTTTTTTAAATTAGCAATCAATTTAAAATGCCTGCTAATATCAACGTTTTTCTTCATTTTTAGCATAAATTTTATCATTGGGACCACATTATAGAAAGTTGAAAATTCTTTGAAATTTCTTTAAAGTAAACTAGAAGCAGCTCTTCTTACTAATGTTGATTTTCTTGTTGCGCACAATTTGATGAACTTTTCGTATTCCTGAATGTATATGACTTTGGATTTTTCTAGAAGCAAATCCAAATCTCCTTCTTTTGCTGTGTTCATAATATATTCTGGAACCCCGTCTTGCATGGCCAGATTGTCAAATTCGGTTCTGGTACGGTTTAATACATCTCGATTTTTGACATTTTTTGAGTTTTATTATGAAACTTATCTCAAATTTACTACATTTAAACAAAAAAAAGCAGACATACAATTTTTCACAATACACAATATAATACAAATTAGAATTGATTTGTCAAGTCGCCCTACGGCACTTTTAACACATTTTATTTGAAATTCCCTTACATTTTCTGCATGTGACTGTTGTTGTAAGTTATTTGTGTGTATTTTCAAAGATTTGTTTATTTCTAGTATATATTTATTAAATTAGAATTGTTTTGTAACAAATGAAGTTTGGTTTGTGCCTAAAAGCTGCTAACTTAACTGCATGTCATTTAGTCAGACGGCAGTGGCGGCTATTCAGGTGAAGTAGGTGAAGTGCACTTCACCAGGAAAAATAAACAAGCAAACATCTAACTATAATTATTATATATCTCTTAAAATTGTAATTTTTACATTCATTTATTCACCTAATTGGTAAAAAATAAACTGTACATCTCGAATAAATATTTTACTTGACCGTTGGCGGCATGTCTTTTTAAAACTTTCAATCGAACTTTATTATAACAACTATAACAGTGGCGCAAACCGCTTTGACTTTGCTGGAGGTACCATTATAACGCGTATCCGATGACGTCAGCGCCATACAACGCTCTCGGTGAATTGCAGGAGCAGTACACTACACCCACGTGTCGTTCAGTTTGCGGTGGTTGTTTACTTTTATTTTCGCGGATTTCGCTGCAACCCGTGAGTTCCTTTGCAGTTAACTTGACTGTATTGTGTTATATTTATTTATGGTGTTGTTACAACTTCAAATTCGAAGTTAGTAAATGTGATTGTTCAAGACTGGAATAAATTAAAATACGTCTTTGAATTTATTACAAACTCTGACAAATCTGATGAAAAATCAGTCCGCCTTGCGAAAGGATTTTTAGGTGAGATTAATGATTTTGAATTCACGCTTCTGGCATTAGAGTTTAATGACATTTTCTCAATCTCGGACATACTATTTGACGTTCTTCAAAAAAAAATCGCTTGACATTCATTTTTGTATATCCAATATAAAACGCTGTCGTGAGGCGCTCTGTAAAAAAAGAAATGAACATTTTTTAGTACCATGTTTGATAAAGCAAATTTTATTACAGAAATAAATCATTACAAACGTGAGCTTGCTAAGATTTCACCTGAAGAAATTATAGAAGTATAGAACCCTTTTTTATAAAATATTGGACCATATTTTAATGGAAATGACACTAAGATTTCAAGACTGTGAAAAACTTACATTTTCATGTTTGGCAAATTCTGCTAAATTTTCTGAATATAGTTTAAATTCTCCGACTGGCCCGTTTGAAAATTTGTTACAGTTATATGGGGAAATATTTTCAAAAAGTCAACGACTTAAAAATGAGCTTGGTCTTATTTTTGCCAACAACAGTAATTGGAATATATCGCGGCAAGAGCAAGTGAAAAAAATTAATGAAAATAAAGATATTTTAACCAAAGCATATAAAGTGTTTTCCCTTATTCTGACAATACCGTCGACAAGTGCTTCAGTGGAAAGAAGTTTTTCTTGCCTCAAACGTGTAAAAACTTATTTAAGAAATACAATATCTCAAGAAAGACTTACTTCTCTTGGCAATATTTCATTTCAAAAAGAATTTCTGGAGGAGATTAGGGCAACTCATCCGTTTTATGAGGATGTTATAAATAAATTTGCTGCTATGAAGGATAGGAGAATTGATTTAGTATCCAAAATTTAGGTATAAGTCGTAAAAAATATTCTACCCCTCCAAATATAAAAAAATTCTGGAAAAAAAATTGTTGCGATATTTTCTTGCTTCATTTACACTTCATTTACTTTTTCACCCGCCACACACTGGTCGAATTTAATCAAATCTTGGCATAAATAGATTTTTTTTATTTTTAAAAATTAATTACAAAAACGATTATTTCAGACACTTTATCAATCCAGGAATTCAGTAGGCCATGCAAATGACACATACACTTCTGTTTTATTGTTATATTAAATGTCAAAGCTGCATAAAATTACGACATTTTTAGACGCGTTGATAATTAGTTGTTTGGTTTATTGGTTTCAAAGTTCGTTAGATAATATATATTTGAAGTACTTTTAAAAATCAGTTATGGAAGAAGACCACGAAGGTATGTAGTTGCCAAAAAATAAAAATGTTAATATTTGGTTGTATTTTAAAACACATATAGAACCATTAAGTAGGTAATGTTATTTTCTTAGGTGACTTTTAAAAATATCAAAATTCAAAAACCAATTTGTTTGTGTTTTCACCACATTTCCATTATCGCATATTTTTTTCTGTATTGCGTAATATCTCTTTTTATTGAATACACAAAAAAAGGTTGCCCCAACTTGCCCATAAGGAATTATACAGTGTTTTTAAAAAGTCTTGAACTGGCTAAATTTGGTCAAATTTGTAAGATTCGCGAACGGTTAAGCTTTCGAAGATACATTTTTCTTTCTATTACATATACTTTTACCAAAAAAAATATAAAACCCTTTTTTCTGCTTCAATTCTGAATCTGAAAAAGAATTATTTTCATAATATTTTGAATTGTAAATCTAATTTTATTGAGTTTTACCGTGGTAGGTCTTAAAATTTTTTATGCTCGGACTTATAAACTCCCTGCTGGAGAGCTAACTTTGCATTTCAATATCTTGCACCTGACAAAGTCAAAGTTAACTTCTTTGTGTAGGGGTAATTTTAATCAATAAAACCGTATGCATTTTGTTTTTAGACCAAAATGAACCAGTGTTGTCAATGAGTTACATGAAGCTCTTTGAAATCTTTATAAGTTTCCGAGAAAAAAACCTGGACAGTAAATTTAATCGCTTACGAGCAAGAATTTTAGAATTTACGGGTTCTTCAAACCTAAGCCATGAAGCTAATAATATTTTAAATGGCTTCTATTATAAATTTAAACAAAAGTGGTCTTCATGTAATAGAACAAAAGATAGGTTTTTGCAGCATCATGGAGAGTGGCTGCATACTGTAGTTCAGTTTAAAACAAATTGTAAAAATAATAAAGGACGAAAAGCGCTGGATTTTAATTCCTGTAGCGAGAGAACCAAAAGACAAAAAACCAAACTATTGAGAGAAACATTTTCCCCGCAGCAATTAGCTTACGCAGCACAAATGAGTTATCGAGTCAACCAGGAAGTAGAAGCCTCTAAATTAATAAAGACCATTTGTGAGGAACCTCAAGGAGCTAAAGATTATTCCAAAGCGTTAAAAACGGAAAATTATTCACAACTTTCCTCAAATGAAGCTCTTTCTCTTGTGGTTGAAGCCAGATTAACAAAATTTCAATATAAACTAATTAGAAAACAGGTGCAAGAAAAAAACTGTTATATTTATCCATCGTATGATCATATACTAGAGGCAAAAAGAATGTGTTATCCTGAAAACATACGTGTAACAGAAAGTTCTGCAGAAGTTCCTGTCCAATCTTTATTAAATCATACGTGTCAAAGACTTTTACTTTTACAAAGGGATGTTCTGCTTAATGTAAATAGCACAAATAATGACATTTTAAACCTAATCTTAGCTTGTAAGTATGGTTTTGATGGGTCATCTGGCCAGTCTGAGTACAAGCAAGTTTTTAATAACGAGTCGCTCTCAGACTCTAGTATTTTTTTTACATCGCTTGTACCTATTCGATTAAGCCGACCAACTGACACGGGAAACATTATAATTTGGCAAAATTCCAGATCTTCCTCCACTCGAATGTGTCGCCCCATAAAAGTTCAGTTTTCACGCGAAACCCGCGAATTAACATTGGCTGAAAAACAACATCTAGACAATCAGTTAACAAATCTGACTCCTTTTAAATGCACCATAGATAACATAAATGTGTTAGTAAGTTTCGACTTACATTTAACAATGATAGATAGTAAAGTAGGAAATGTTTTAGCAGAAAATAATTCTACACAAAAATGTTTTATTTGTGGCGCATCGTCCAAGGAGTTTAATAACATCGACGTTGTTCTTCAGAGGCCTGTAATTAATGCCAATTATTTAAAATTTGGTTTATCCACTCTACATGCTTGGATACGTTTTTTTGAGTGTTTGCTGCATTTGGCTTATAAGTTAGACATAAAAAAATGGCAGGCCAGAAGTGAAGAAGATAAGCAAAAAGTCAAAGACTCAAAAAAACGTATCCAGCAAGATTTGCATTTACGATTGGGGTTAATAGTGGATAAACCAAAACCAGGTTTTGGTTCGTCGAGTGACGGCAATACAGCTCGTAGGTTTTTCGAAAATGTAAATGTTGTTGCTGAAGTTTGCCATATCGATGAACAGTTAATTCACAGATTTTATATAATATTGCAGACTTTGTCCTGTGGTTATGACATCGATATAGCTAAATTTCAATGTTATACAATTGAAACTGCACGAATTTTTGCAAATTTATATTTATGGTACCCGATGCCCACATCTGTGCATAGAATATTAATACATGGAGCAGAGACTATTGGTGCTTTTGAAATTCCTATAGGACAGTTGTCCGAGGAAGCACAAGAAGCTAGAAATAAGGACATTAAAAGTTTTCGTTTAAATTTCGCGAGAAAAACCTCTAGGCAAGATAATTTACAGGATATATTTAATCGCCTTCTTGTTTCATGACTCATCAGATGAAGACTGATACTATAAGTCTAAAATTTATTCAAATTTAGGGCCAGTACCATGGAAATAATTGTTGAAAAAACTATTGTATCTATGGTTAGTATTCTCCAGATAAATTTACCCGGAGGTAATAGTACTGGCACAAAGTTGTATTGGAAACATTTGATGGTTTTACTGAAACTGAAAATACTACTTACCTTTGATCTTATAGAACAGAAATTTGACATTGTAAATTATTTTAAATTGAAACCAAATATTAGGCACATAAAAACTGTCAAATTTCTGTTTTATTAGACTACTATAGTATTCCTACTTACCTGTTTACCTATACCTATCCAGCTCATCTTTCAACAGTGGCATAACTAGAGAATTTTAAAAAATAAATTACAACTTAAAAATTTGGTCAGGGGTAGGGCTTGTATGCTGTCTCGGGTATACACCAGTATTAATTAAATAATAAAATAATTCATATAACATGTTATCCATTTAACATGTTGTTTATTTATACATACTTTATTTAAACTTTATTGTAGTTAGGCTAGATATTACTGTAATACTGTATACCTTTGGGTTTTAGTATAATAGGTATCAATATTAAGATATTTATTTTTACTTATAGTCATGGTACAAGGTAATAGCTTCTAGTGTACAGACTTTATTCATAGACCACCTAATATTTGGTTTGATTTTAAATTAATTTACCATGTGGTAATTGGCAAATGTATTTGTTTTTTTACTAAAGTTGACTATCGTTTTCATCACCCTGTATAATAGATTTTTTGTTAAATTTGAAAAAAATTAAATTTAATGAATAAATTTAAATAAATTATGTAAGTTTTTTAAACTTTTAATAAACCATAACATGTAATTCTATTTATGCCAAGATTTTATTAAATTCGACCAGTGTGCGCCAGCCGCCACTGTCAGACGGTAAGCGTTGTTGCCAAAGTAAATTTTGTTATATTCTTTGATGTGCCAGTAATATTTTTTTATCTATAGATGGGTTGGTGCAAGTCAGAGTGGTAAGGAATTAGGTGGGGTGGTATCGGGTTAGCACCATTAAAGCAAAAATATTTAGGGTCAGTTTCACATTAAGTAGGCAACCAGTTCTACACATATTGTGTCGGAAGGGAAATTGGGCATTTATTTAGTTTTATTATCGTTAGTAATTTTATTAATTTTTGACTTGAAAAAATGCGGTTTAGGTTAGGTTAGGATTGGTTAGGGCCGTAAAGAAGGCGCGCGGTAGCGCACCAACAAAATTCGGGGTCTGCATTAAAACACTGTTTTTTTTAACAAAATTGTTAGGTGGATGTGTTCCGTTAGCATTAGGTTAGCCCAGGTTTGTCGATAAAATCACCATTAAAGCCATAAAATCACATGCTAAAATCATATCTGAAATATGCGCGCACTCTATAGTAGCGTGATTGACGATAGCGATTTAGAGTCCTGTGATTCAAAGTAGGTTAAGTTAGCACCAGTATTGTTAATAAAACTATCGTTAAACCGTTTTGTTTAAATTTAGGAATACTATTTGTTGTATATTTGAAGAAAACTAAGTAAGTTTGGCAACAGTGCATATAATTTAGCATCTGTATTTTGTCAAAAACTTCATAACTGGCACTTTAGCATTGGAAAAGTAGTGAAATTTCTGAAGTTTCTTGGTTATTTATGGAAAGTTTTGTGATTTTTTTAATAAAAAAACGCTCCATTGAGGCTTTTTTTGCTTAAATATAGTAAATTTAAGGTAAGTTTCCTAACAATTCACTTAAATTTATTCTAATAATGCAAATACGCATATATAAAAGTAATTAATGATAAGTAAATATGTCGAGATGTCAGTTTGTTGATTTCTAATAATCGACTTGAAGCGTCCTTAGTAACCTGGAAACCTGGTAGCTAACCAAAACGAAATGCGTTTCACACTCTGAGAATGTATCAGAGATGGTTAATTAATAAATTAATAAATAATAAATTAGTTTAGAAATAATATGCGGGAAAACCAATTTTCCGCATAGATATCGGCGCGGAAAATTGATTTTTTCGCAAGGCTGTATACAATACAAATACGGCCAAAACCAACTCTTGAAAATTCAACGGAAAAAAGTCTTATTAAATTGACTTTAAATTATGCGAAAAAATTAAATGTGATTTAACAGGTTAAGCGCCATGTCATACACCGGTGTCTGCTAAGCTTCTGGTTTCCTGGGCCGTAGCATACACCGGTGTCTGCCTTATCGTTCAAACTTTATCGGGTCGCTGTGGCCAGGCCTACATATTTCTATGAGATTTAACATTGAAGTGTGTCTGCTTTGGCCCTAGAAGCTACTACGCTGGTAGCAGGTTTTTGGTAGCATTCTTTTTTCAATTTTTTTTTAAATTTTTTGGTTCGTAAGTTAAATAGAAAGAAACATCACACATTTTATAAAAAATGTTTAATAATCTTATTCACAAAATACATTCAAGTTAAAATTGGTAACTATTAACTAATAAAGAAATATATTATACACTTAAGTTCTATTGTAAAAAACGATACTTTATTGCTTTCGATGAAAAACGTTAAATCATTTCAAACACAATCTGGGACTTCCATCACAATTTAGACAATATGTAATTACTCTTTTTACTTTACTTTTCACTAATGTACCTTCTTGTTTTTTCTTGTAACAACCGCGACAATACTTCCTATTTTCACGTGCTTTACAGTCTAATTTGCTAAGGACGTGAGTGCGAAGACTTCGTACTGGCTTAGGTAAAGTCAACGAGCATTCATATTGCAACAAATCTTCAATCACAGACATACGAAAGTCAGTTATAGACATTTCACTTTCTTCTATCTCCTTGAAAATAAAGTGAGCGTTTACCATTGATGTTCCCAAGATTTCCTCAATTGCTAGTTTCTTATACCACCGGATTGTACGTCGTAAAGCAGTACTGTAACTTGACATTAATTGATCTGAAATGTCAATTGAACTTTTTCCACGATTATAATCGATGATCGCCATCGGTTTTTGAATTTGTTTTCAATGGCGATGAAGCTGGACGGACTCGTCAGTATGGCAGGTAGAGAGAAGTAGAACATCCCTCTTATCAAGCCATTTTAGAACACATATTCCTCGCTCATCTTCTTGGGCAGTAATTTCACCTTTTTTTACTTTTGTTTTTACAACACTAGGTGGGTTTTCAGTCCGATTGCCACGCAAGGTTCCCAAGCAATGTGTTTGGTTATCCAACAGCAGATGTGCTAGTTGAAGGCTTGTATACCAATTGTCAGTGATACAAACCCTACCACTACCCAAAAGTTCTTGAGACAAATTCATTACAATTTGTGATGAAACTGCAAGATTTCTGTTTTGCTTTTGCTCTCTTTCTTTTCCGGCATAAACGCTTAGGTTTCAAGTATAACCATTAGCACAACATAATTTAAAATTTTTTATTCCATATTTGTGACTTTTTTGTGGGTTATATTGCTTAAAAATTAACCTGCCCTGATAAGGCATTATAGTTTCATCAATGCAAAACGTTTTTCCAGGAGTGTATATATTTTTATAGTTTGCTATAAGTTTGTCTAAGACAGGTTGTATTCTATATAAACGATCTCCTTCTGGGCAGAGATTATTATCTGAAAAGTGCAACATGTTTAGCAATATTTCAAATCTATTGCGGCTCATTACGCTGCGAGCAACATCATTTTTCAATATCCATTTAGTGGACCAATAGTCCCGTAAAGAATTCATTTTGACAATTCCCATATAACCTAGCAATCCTATAAAACGTATAATTTCGGTTTTATCGGTTGGCTGCCATGAGTGAAGGCGAGCTTCATTTGAAATAGTATTGCTTTCCGTAACACACTGGGTTGCATAGTGATTAGTTTGTTCTACAATTAAGCTAATTATGTCGAAATCCACGAATGAAAAAAAATACTGAACAGGTTTTTCTCCTTTCAATGCAGAATACCATTCGGGATTTACACCAGGAGTAAATGTTTCTTCGAACAGTAAGTGCTTATCTTGAACAGGTCCCCAAATCGGTTTTGATAAACCACGAAGCTCAGTTATATTCTCATTTTCCACGACTTCTATGCGGCATTTGTCTTGCATATTATGTTCGTCTTCGGAACCACTTTCGCTATTTTCCATTTGGTCTTCTAATATATTTTTACTTCCACTTGCCTCTTGATTTGTATGAAAAGTTTTATGAAAGAAGGAAGATGGTCCAGGTTCATTTTGGTTTTCTATTTTTCGCAGTTTATTAGGCATGTCAACATGACTGGAACTACTACTGGAGCCATCATCGTCGGAACTACCTTTCGGAATGTACCCTGGGTCATCGTCTGAATCTGCAAAAAACGGATCATTTTCAGAGTCGTCTAAAACATAATAAAAAAAAATTACAATTTTATATAAACGTTCAATAAACGATGGTTTACATTCGTCGCAATATCGCTTTCCCGTTAATGCTAACTGCACTAACCTTTTGCCACGACTAGACATGATGTATGCCAAAAACTCAATAAACACCTGCTTACTGCCTTGTGATAATCAAAATACTGAGCTAGACTCGTTATGCAAAGATGTGCTTGCCTGAAACGTCAAAAGCAGAAGGCGGCAAATACTTCGTGTCATCGTGTCTGCTCGCAAAACGGTTTGGTGGGCCAGGGCCTACACCGGTGTCTGCTTCTAAGCATAGCGGGGCCAAAGCATACACCCGTGTCTGCATTATATTTGCGTCTGGGCCAGGGCAGACACCGGTGTCTGACCTGTTTTTTGGAAAAAATACCAACTAAGAAAGGCATGGTATTACGTGGAACTAGTATAAAAGAGACAAAAATTATGTAATTTGACAAAAAATCGTGTTGTATAAACTGGTAAAATATTGGTAGCGATCGAATATATTGGAACAAAATGGCGTCCAATAAAAAATGTTGAAAAGACTGTAAGGTGTTACTAAGTAACTATTTACTAAATAAAAAAATTAAAATTACTGTTTTTTCTCAGTTACTTGAAGTGCCACTTCAGGCCCTAATGAATAAACCTGTCACTTTTAAGCACTGGTACTAATATGTCATTTAACAGCTCATTTGAAAAGTATATGCTGTTATAAAACGTCTGCACAAAAATTTAGTTAAAATAATTCACACTTAATATTATCGGTTAAGGTAAATTAAAATATATCGTCCTAGAATGGAAATTCGATTCCCAACGGCTAAATAGGATTTGCTCAATACCCCACCCGCGTTAGATTGTGAAATTCGTGTAAAAAGCATATCGCAATATTTTTTTCCGACACAATTTATAGCTATCGGGGATATATATATTGGCATTGTTTATTTTATAATCCGGCGCTCTACGTGGCGCGATATTTTTTCTGCGTGTTTGTACCACATCGGTATAATAAAAAATGCAGATGTGTTGTAAAAAATGTATTCTTTTTTCATAAAATAAAAACAGGGTATTCCTTAGAAACTTTTTGTTTACGATAAATTTATATTCTCAGGGTTATTATTTTAACTTGTCCTTATTTTACAAGCTTGTAATTTTTCTCCATAAAATGGATGAGTTGCCCTAATCCCCTCCAGACATTCCTTTTGAATTGAAATATTGCCTAGAGAAGCAAGTCATTTTTGAGATATTGTATTTCTTAAATAAGTTTTCACACGTTTGAGGCAAGAAAAACTTCTTTTCACTGAAGCACTTGTCGACGGTATTGTCAAAATAAAACACTTTATATGCTTTGGTTATTATATCTTTATTTTCATTAATTTTTTTCACTTGCTCTTGCAGCGATATATTCCAAGTACTGTCATTGGCAAAAATAAGACCAAGCTCACTTTTAAGTCGTTGACTTTTTGAAAATATTTCCCCATATAACTGTAACAAATTTTCAAACGGGCCAGTCGGAAAATTTAAACTATATTCGAAAAGTCCTAACACTGGAACCTGTGGAGGAAGATAGATCAAAATACAAGAGTTCTAACCACACTACACCACAACTTGTTACGTTCTGGACGCGCGTTTCGCTAACCAAGTTAGCATCATCAGCAGATGATATAAACTAAAGTAACTTATCCTAACCGAAACTATTTATAGGTAAATGTGGTCACACTTGGTTGCACCCGACTGCACCGTTGTCAAGCAAACAATAGAGGGGACTATAGGGAATAGGCCCTCTGTCTTTATTTAGTGCTTTCTTACCACATTTAACTATTTCTATACTCTCAAATGCATCCAATAATCTATTATTAGATACATTTTTAATCACCTTAAGATTATTTATTCCTATTCGGTGATTGTTTTCCAAAGCATGTTGGGCAACGCTTGACTTTTCTGTTCTTCCGTATCTTAAATGTGCCATGTGTTCTTTAAAACGAATGTTTATGGAGCGTTTAGTTTGCCCAACATATTTTAGATCACAATCATTACAGCTAATTTCATAGATGCCACTCCTCTCCCTCAAGTCGACTTTGTCTTTGGGGTTTCCTAGGAGACTTTTTAAACTATTCTCCGTTTTGTAGGCTACTCTAAAACCTACGTTTTTAAATACTTTTTCTAGACCTCTCGTATATCTGGGATCATATGGGATTACTATGAATTTATTGGAAGCCTCAGGTATTTGAAGAGTAGTGGCATCTTTTAACATCTTCTTATGCTTATGTCTATTTACTAGTTTATGTACAAAATTATCATTATATCCATTACTTTTAGCAATTCATTTCATTGTTAAAAAAATTTTCCACTAAGTAAAGAACGTTAACAATGAAATTTTTAAAATATAGCTAAAAGTAATGGATATTGATAATTTTGTACATAAACTAGTAAATAGACATAAGCATAAGAAGATGTTAAATGAGCAATAAAAAGTAATCCCATATGATCCCAGATATAGATGATAAAAAATTTAGAGTACATAAATTAGTTTAAATTGAAACCCCAAAGACAAAGCATAGGGAGAGGAGTGGCATCTATGAAATTAGCTGTAATGACTGCGATCTAAAATATGTTGGGCAAACTAAACGATCTCTAAATATTCGTTTTAAAGAACACATGGCACATTTAAGATACGGAAGAACAGAAAAGTTAAGCGCTGCCCAACATGTTTGGAAAACAATCACCGAATAGGAATAAATAATCTTAAGTTGATTAAAAATGTATCTAATAATAGATTACTGGATGCATTTGAGAATATAGAAATAGCTAAATGTGGTAAGAATGCACTAAATAAAGACAGAGGGCCTATTTCCTATAGTCCCCTCTATTGTTTACTTGACAACGGTGCAGTCGGATGCAACCAAGTGTGACCACATTTACCTTTAAATAGTCTCGGTTAGGATAAGTTACTTTAGTTTATATCATCTGCTGATGATGCTAACTTGGTTAGCGAAACGCGCGTCCAGAACGTAACAAGTTGTGGTGTAGTGTGGTTAGAACTCTTGTATTTTGATATATTCGAAAAATTTAGCAGAATCTGCCAAACATAAAAATGTAAGTTTTTCAGAGTCTTGAAAGCTTAGTGTCATTTCCATTTAAATATGATCCAATATTTCATTAAAGAGGGTTCTATACTTAGCCCCACTTTCTTCAAGTGAAAGCTTAGCAAGCTCACGTTTATAATGATTTATTTCTGTAATAGAATTTGCTTTATCAAACGTGGTATAAAAAATAATGTCCATTTATTTTTTTACAGAGTGCCTCACGACTGCGTTTTATATTGGATATGCAAAAATGAATGTCAAACGATTTTTTTTGAAGAACGCAACTTGAACAATCACATTTACTAACTTCGAATTTGAAGACCAACGAGTTTCAGTAATTGTTGGTGTACGCCTCGTAGATGCAGATGTAAGAGCATACGTTCGTTTGGCTGAGTGATGAAAAAATGAGGAAATAAAACTTGCAAAAAAATTCGACATTTAGAAATATTTTTAAACTTTACTGCATCAGGACAAATACGACCTGCGGAGCTTTTTCTTTTTTTTTCTTTTGAAGGCTATTTAGATGGCCAGACATCACACTTGCGTCATCGTAACATTGCCCTATTAATTTATGTTTATAGTCAAATTGGTCCAATAGAGAATATAAATTCACCGACGTTCTATCGGAGCTGACATTATAAAATCCTAAGAATCTCTCGACTACTGAACCTTCTGAATTAACGTATCTTAAAATTATGGAGCACTGGGAAGTTTGCGTAATATCAGTGATGTCATCCACTTGCACAGAAAAAAACTGTGTGTTCATTATTTCATTTTTTACATGATCATTTAAATAATCTGAAATGCATTCAATTAAATTCAATTAATAATTAATTATTTCGTTTTGAATAGTTTTCGAGTCACCAGTAAAAACATTTTTAATTTTTTTGTGATGATCTTTTAGTTCTTGGGATTTTTTCGATATTAATAAACCTAAAAGTTTTTAAAATTGAATAGTTTTCGAGTCACCAGTAAAAACATTTTTAATTTTTTTGTGATGATCTTTTAGTTCTTGGGATTTTTTCGATATTAATAAACCTAAAAGCTTTTTAAAATTCCCCCTATTTATTGACTCGCTGCTCTACATGTTTTGCAAGGTACAAAACTGCGTCAATTACCAAGCACATAAATAAGCTATTTAATCGGACGTTTCCGTTAAAATGTATTTTATATAGTTTAGCATTTTCTTTTAAAGTGTGAGCTATAGTGCTTCGATTTTTTACAAATGTTTTTAGCATTAATTGGCATTTTAAATGCCATAGAAAATATACCTTCATATGTTTAACATACCTGCAAATCCTTCCTTATTCTACACTCAATATTTATTGGAAACTAGTAAACAAGGCCAGCAAAACAATTTTTGTAATATGTGACTACTACATAGCCATTTGTACGCCGAAAACCAGGATGAGGATTAAAACTCTGATCTTGTTCCTTCCATCGATTAAATGGAGTTTCCAACAAAATGCAAACCACACCGTGATCGGTTTCATCAATAATGTAAATTAATAAACCCGACACCAAATAATGTCGTAACAACACCAGAAATAAAACTGGTTGCAGCGAAATCCTCGAAAATAAAAGTAAACAACCACCCCAAACTGAACGACACGTGGGTGTAGTGTACTGCGTTAGCAATCCACCGAGAGTTTTGTATGGCGCTGGTTAACATTAATTTTTCATGCGGTCGACGTCATCGCGAACGCGTTGTCATGGCAACGTAGTAGAAAAATCATAAACTAAACATAGTACCTCCAGCAAAGTCGAAGTGGTTTGCGCCACTGTTGTAGTTGTTATAATAAAGTTCGATTGAAAGTTTTAAAGAGACATGCCGCCAACGGTCAAGTAAAATATTTATTAGAGATGTACAGTTTACTTTTTGCCAATTATCTCGGAGGATATATTTTAGGGCCTATTTTTATTGACGAAAAATTAATTGGCAATCGGTACTTGGAACTTCTGCAAACAGAAATTACTGAGTGAATTGACATACTTCCAAGAATGTTGCTACAAACATAATGTACCAGCAATATGGGGCCCCAACTCATAACATTCGGGCTGAGATAGAATACCTTACAAGAGAATATCCCCAACGGTGGATGGAAAATGGAGGAACTGCTCCTATGTTATAATATAAAAGAATTAAAAGTAAGAATAATAAACGCTATCAACTGCTATTCTATTGCGATATTTGAAAAATGCGTCGACAATAATGGTGGCCACGTTCAATAGTATTTTTAGAACTTTCAATTTTGTATTTGTTTTGCGTTCTTTGCTTGTTGGAAGCATCATTTTGACGTTACGCCTTTTTAATTGCTTTACCAAAAAAGTTGATAGGTAAAAGGTCTAATATAATATTGTCATTTTTGAACATATTTCAAAAAGTAAGAAATTAAAATGTAAATTGTATTACATCAGTGAAATCAGAAAAAAATTAGCTATCCGATGAGTGAAAAATATACCCAGGGCTCCATTTAAAAAAATGTTAGTTGAGGCCATAATTTTTTTATGAGTGTATTCGCTATGACACTGGACACCACAAAACACTGGGCAAGTAGTCTTATAACCTGTTTGTTTTTTTTTTGCTTAACTCGATAAGTTAAAAAATAAAAAAGTTACATGCGTCTAAAGGTGGACAAATTAAAATAATAACCCTGGACATCTAGTTTAATTTGATGGTGTAAACCCAACTAGATATTTTCCCTTAAAACGACATCAAAAATCTTTCTCAGAAGGGCATGCTGAAATCAGACCATAAAGTACGTGTAAATATCAAACACACAAAAGTAATAGATATGCTTCGCGGGGTTCATCAAGGTTGTATTCTCTCACCATCTTTATTTATTATATATGAAGACGAGATGCAACGAGAAAGCTTAGTGGGAATAAAACTGGCACATCAATTAACGGCATAACGGTTAACAATCTAAGATATGCCGATGACACTGTTTTAACAGCAAACAGCGAGAGATCTCCAAAAAGTGGCCAATAAAAGCTGTGATATTGATATTAAACTAAATATAAATATCTGAAAATTATTTTTAGAGGGAATTTCTTTTCGTAATGAATCGTTCCTTCTATTAGGAATAGAATTTAGTTCCTGACTTAATTATTTAGTAACAAATATGTATTTCCTTCAAACATTTTTATTGGGCGCCATTTTGTTACCCCATAATAGATTCGTACCAATATTTTACAAGTCTTTACCTATGTCACACTTGATTTTTGGGCATAATTTAAAATTAATTGCATAAGTAGTATTTTTATACTGATTTTTTAAAAATTTCATTATACCACCATTTTGCTCCGCCATGTTGAATTCGTACCAAAATTTTGCAAATGTATCAAGTAAAATCAAGTGTAAACAAGATTTTCTACGTTAATTTATAAACATTTTATTTAACCGCCATTTTTACTTGTTTATTTCTACACCACACATCATTTTAATTTAAAATTAATCTGATAAGTAATTTTTCAGGCTGATTTTGTTTTGCCATCTTGGCTTTCGTACATCCAGGGATGTAGACAGGGGGAGAGCTTGGGGGGACCGCGGCTTCCCCCCTTTTATCCTGTGGCCCCCCACTGGCCCTTCATTAGTCTGTCTAAATATATTATACGGTACGCTCATACAAGCACCATATTTTTTACGAAATAAAATTCTCAAACCACAACAACACAAAATATCTCTATTAGTAAGAATCCCAAATATAAGCTCTTACCTAATTAAAACACAGAAAATATAAACAGTAATAATCGATGTAGCAATCCCGGTCTCTAAACTTCGTGTGAGCGAACTTTTGTTTAAGAATAATAAAATCATTTTCGAGAAATAGAATTGGAAATGAGAGACTATCAAACTTGGCTATTTTATCAATTGAGAAGTCATTGGTAAGAAACAGATCTTCAAAGAGTAATAGATATTTTCGAGTAAAATAAACGAAAAATAAATTTGATTTTTTGAATTGTTTTTTTGTTGTATTTTTTAGTTAACGGTTTGCATTATTCATGTTTATTTTTTATTAGTTTTAGTAATAGTTTCACAACTGTACATTAAATAAAAGTGAAAAACAGGTTTCTTCAGATGTGTTTTTTTTTTGTTAATTAAGTTACTTTAGTAATAAACCAAAACATTACTTTGATGACAAAACATTTTGCTCCATGTTAGTAAAAACAACATGGGAACAAGTTACAGCTATCGAGAATCCAGAAAAAGATTATGACCTGTTTAATAATATTTTATGCAACGTCTATAATAGCTGTTTAAAAACAATTAATATTAAAATAAAGCCAATCAAAAAGATTAAACCTTGGATAACTGTTGGTTTAATTACATCAATTAGACATAGAGACAAAATGAAAAAAAAAGCTATTAAAAGTAAAGATCAGAATTTATTAAATCAATATAAACAATACCGTAATCTTCTAAATAAATTAATCGATACTACAAGAAATAATTATTATAAAACTAAAAAAGAATGATAATAAAAATAATTTAAAAAAAAATATATCAAATTATTTCAAATGCTATGAATGAAAAAAATCACAAAAATGATAATATCCAAATCCTGAATGATAATAAACCATTTGATAATGACAAAGACATGGCAAATTATTGCAACAAATATTTCATAAATGTCGGAGCTACAATGGCAAGTAGCATACAATCACCATTAACTCCACCAAAAATTAGTTTCCCACAGATAAATAACTCTATGTTTCTTAGACCTGTAGAGAAAAGAAAATTTTACAGCAAGATTGATTAAAGATTGTCATAAATATATATTAATCCCTCTAGTACATATCATAAATAACATATTCGTAAGTGGCGATGTGCCCTCTCAGTTTAAAACATCGACAGTTATCCCAATATACAAGTCTGGTGATAATAGCCTAATATCTAATTATAGACCAATTAGTTTAATTAGCAATTTCAGCAAAATCTTTAAAAAGCCCTCAGCAATTTGGGTTTAGGGAAGGGATCAGTACCTCGGATGCCATGTTTTACCTCGTCGATAATATTAAGAAAACTCTTGATTCAAATATGAAATGTATTGCCATATTTTTGGATTTAGCAAAAGCTTTTGATACTCTGCCACATGATAAACTTCTTAAAGTCTTAGAAAGATATGGAATCAGAGGCACAGTATTAACGATCCTCAGAAATTATTTGACTAATCGTACACAATCTTTAAAAATAATAAATCAGATAAGTGATCAGTTAACTATCAATATGGGCATACCCCAAGGAACAGTACTAGGACCCATTCTTTTTATTATTTATATTAATTCTCTTCTTTATTTAATGGTTGATGGGAAAATCATATCATATGCTGACGATACGGTTGTGTTATTCGAAGAGTCATCATGGATAGGGGTGAAAGACAAAGCTGAAAAAAATATGAGTATTGTAAAAAAATGGCTAGACTACAATACCTTATCACTTAATATAAAAAAACAACATATTTAGCTTTCTCAATAAACAGCTCTCACAAACCAGACTTTGCCATGCTCAGTTTTAACAACTACAATATTACTGAATCTGATGACACTAAATATTTAGGTGTGAATATTGATAAATTTCTGAGATGGGACACACATATTCTTAATCTCACCAAAGAAAATCGAGGTTTCATATATAAATTTTACAAACTCCGAAATATTTTAGATAAAAAAGTTTTGACTGTTATTTATAAGGCGATAGTTGAATCTATCCTAAAGTATGGTATTTTGATATGGGGAGTGTGTATGATAAGGCACTTTCTAATTTAGATGTAATACAGAACTATATACTTAAAGTCATTAACTTCATAACCAAATTATTTTAGCATTTTTAATATAAATTAAATGAATGGTTTCCTATTTCAAAAATTACATTTTAGAAGATGGTTTGTAATATTTTTTGGGGAAACACTGCTTTCCCTGCTCCCATGGACTGCACGCCCCTGGTCCCCGCAGGTTAACTTATAGACACCTGACTCTTTTGTTTTACTTACTTTGTCTTTGTTATTTTTTATATATTTACCGAAACTATTGTCTGTCCTGTAAGCAACATTTAGATCGTGTTTACGTAACAAAGAAGTAATACGTTCAGTCAGTGATCTAATATGCGGGGACTGTCCAAAAACGTACACAGGTCAAAGAGGTAGAACGTTTAACAAACGCATTTCAGAGCATTAGAATAGCTTTTTTGAATAAAAAATCTAATTCAGCCTTTGCAAGTCGTCTTTTACTCGAACAACATTCATTTAATCATAATTTCGAAATTCTACATATCGAAAATAAAAACATAAAACTTAATAGGCTCGAATACCTACAATGTTCCCTCCAAAACCCAATTAAACATTTTATCTCTTAACTTTACACGATGATTAAGTTATGTGACACAACTCTCAGTGTGATACGTTCGCTGTTTTGACAAGTGTCTAACTTTTGGGTGGTTATCTGACCCGCCACCTGCTGATAAAAAAGGAAATTATGCCATTTAAAGCAACCCCTGACTAGCAGTTCAGTAAAGGTGTTGTTAAAGACGCCATGGGGATTTATTAGGGTACAGTTTTGAAATATTGCTGAAGTTTCAAGGGTGCTTCGGCAAGGGTGGTCCACTGATTGATTTCGCGTTAGTTGGCGTAAGCTTGCAAGTTGGTCAAAATATTCAAGGTAATAACGGGAAACATAAAAAGGATGGATTTTAAGTATTGGACAAGACTTAATCCAAGAGTTAATAGCTTTGAAACACTCGACCAGTTTTAAAAAGAAGATGTTAAGAATTATAAATGATAACAATCAGAGCTGGAATAGTTACTGAAAAAATGTATCTAGATACCAGAAACAAGTTACTTTTTTAAAAGTATCCTAAATACCTCCAAAAAGACACATTTAATCAAAAAGTAACAAGTTCCTAGTAACTGTAAGTTACTTTTTAAAAGTAACTAGTTACTCTAAAAAGATACTTTGTTTTCTGGGTTTAACATAGGTAGTATAACTATATCAAACACGTTATTAGATACTTATCTGATATCTATAGTAGGTATAATGTATCTTAACAACAAAGTACATACCAAGAAATCAAAATCCTACTATGGCAAAAAAATTATCAACCAAATATACGTCTGAAGCTACCTCTTTATTATACTAAATTACATGTAAAAAAAAATTAAAAAAAAAACTACGAAACACTCTAAAACCTACATATTTATCATTTTTCTGAACCTCATTAATAAAAAAAATAAATTAGATTCGAATTTATGTTCAGTATCCCTGTACATTTATCCTTTAAGAAGTAAAAATTTAAATTATACCCAGAATTCAAAAATTAATTAATATAGAGCAGTTCACAAGGAAATATTTTATATAATGCACAATTGGTCACTACATAATACTTTAAAAGCGTTTGGTTGCCACATTTAATCTATAAAGAATAAGCAACGCAATGTTGTTGACTTACCCTGTACATAATACTTAGCTCCGTGTCAAATTTGTATTACTAACTTAAATAACTTACTACCTAAACACCATCTATATCTTAATTTTTTTCACCTTCAGAAATAAATAAATTCGTAGAAAAACTCCATAAACTTCAAAAATCTAATATTCTAGGTAAACCTATAGTTATCGTTTTTATATCATTTATAAAAAGCAAACAAACTGCACTTTACGGTTTGTTATTGCAAATCAAGTAAATAAACTAAAACTAATACAGGGGCGTGCGGTGAAATTTTAAGAAAGGGAAGCCATCTTTAGAAACTTACCTATTTGTAATGTAATTCGATTCTTCGATCATTTTTTGCAAATTCGTCAATGACGTCATCATAAAAACGTCGATGCTCCGACATATTTTGGAGAAGTTTCTTTTCAATGGACAACGCGATGTATGCGAAAGTCTCTCCTGCCCCGTTGAATTTCTCACGAAATTTTTTATATGTTTAAGTGTTGAAAAATTGCGTTGTACTGATGAACTTGTGGCAGGTATTGTCAATACTAATTCACACAATTTCGACACTTCAGTGTAGGCATCTTCCAGCTCCTTGTCTTTTAAAAATTGCATTCGTTCCTTAGCGTTATTTTTTTCGCTAATGTCATCAATTTCGTAAATCACTTTTAGTTCAGATCGCAGTAACACTCGGTCAAAGAACTGGCCATAATGAATAAGAAGAGATTTAAAAGCATCTTCAGGAAAAATGTTTCCTTTAAATGCATCAAAAGAGAGCTCGAGGAATTCAAAATCATTTAAACCGTTAAATCTATAGTTTATTTGTTGCTGAATTTGATCGATTACTACATAAAAGAGACGTCTGTATAATGTTTGAACATCTCCCACCTTGTCTGTTCGAACACGCTTGGCTTGTGGCTCTACATTTAACGCCATTTAAATTGTTCGTATTGTTTTTCCGGATAAAAATGTCTAATACAGTTTTTCATTTTTGTGGTTAAATTTTTCATAGACGGTTTTGCCCTTCCTTTGGAAATTATTTGAAGCTTATCAGCGAAGCTTAATGTGGAAAATCCCTTTATTATTAAGACACACACCACACATGCACACCCACTCTTCTTACTAAATTCTCCAACATTTTCAACGTTATTACCGACAGCCGAAGTTGACGGTATTTGCATATCCACGTTCGTATTATTGTCTTCCATATCACACCATGCACGACGCGACGTACGTATCACACAACACACGGATAGAGGTTCAAACAAAGAACCTACTCCAACGATAGCTTCCACCACCACTTAAAGCACGCGACTAAAATGCCGAAAATTGCAAACAGCCGGTGGAAAGTTCAATAACCTCTGGCTCGATTCACAGGAAATCAAGCATACAGGACTTGGCTGCAGAGAAGCTAGCGGCCCGCATAGGTTCTATTCGATATTCTATTGTGGCTGGGTTGGAGTCAAGGCCGCATTTATTGTGGGCTTGATAATTAAGATAATATTTTAGCATTTTTAATATAAACTAAATTAATGGTTTCCTATTTCAAAAATTACATTTTAGAAGATGGTTTGTAATTTTTTTGGGGAAGCATTGCTCCCTTTGCTTCCATGGACTGCACGTTTCTGCTAACACATAACAATAGCTTGCTGCGTTTCCTTCTGATATCGAAAAACTATAGAAAGGGTAGTGATAAAAATTTGATGAATCTTTCGGAAAATAAAAAAGTATCGACGCCAATAGAGTAAAAGACTGAGCCCATCAAAGCGTGACCGTCAATAAAGCGTGAGAGCCAACTTTTTTCCACCGTTTCCGCGTGTTGAATTTTTTTTATAGAATTTATACACTGAAGTTGACCAGACTGACAAATATGTGACTGAGTTACTCTTTTGTAAGTGAAGTTACTTTTCGTAACTAAAGTTACATTTTGTATACAGTGTTAAGATCTCGTGGAGTAAAAATCCCTGAAGATGCCTCGTGCAATCTAAGTAGAAACGTCGGAGAGTAGTTCCAATTTGTCACGGTTTAATCCTAAGAATCATGATTTCTTAATTGACCAAAGCCGTGAAAGCTTCCTTTCAACAGAACGCTAATGCTTGACATAACTCATTTAATACTAAGTATTAAAATTACGTTTATTTGGTAAGCAAAATTCGACAAAAAATAACGTTTAGAACTTTACAAAATTTGGACATTATCCGTGAAATGTATTTTACTCCTCGATAAATATCCATTTTTACGACTCTTTGAAGCATTTGAGGAGTTATTTGCAATTTTCTCGCTTTTACTTCCAAAAATCATAAAATAATAGCAATTTATCCAAAAAGAAATTTTGGAGAAGACGTTTTAGATTAAAGCAATGCTAATTAATGTATTAATAATATCGTTCATTTTTGTATGACATGCCGATATGTACATTAATTAATATTGAATTAATAATACAGAATATACTACGAACCAGGGGCTCGCAGTCCATGGAAGCAAGGGAAGCAGTGCTTCCCCAAAAAAAAAATACAAACCATCTTCTAAAATGTAATTTTTGAAATAGGAAACCATTAATTTAGTTTATCTTAAAACTGCTAAAATATTATCTTAATTATCAAGCCCATAATAAATGCGGTCTTGACTCCTAGCAAGCTACAATAGAAATCGAATAGAACCTATGCGGGCCGCTAGCTTCTACCTGCAGCCAAGTCCTGTATGCTTGATTTCCTGTGAATCGAGCCAGAGGTTGTTGAACTTTCCACCGGCTGTTTGCAATTTTTGCATTTCAGTCGCGTGCTTTAAGTGGGGGCGGAAGCTATCGTTGGAGTAGGTTTTTTGTTTGAACGGCTATCCGTGTGTTGTGTGATACGTACATCGCGTCGTGCATGGTGCGATATGGAAGACAATAATACGGACGTGGATATGCAAATACCGTCAATTTCGGCTGTCGGTAATAACGTTGAAAATGTTGAAGAATTTAGTAAGAAGAATGTGTGTGAATATGTGGTGTGTGTCTTAATAATAAAGGGATTTTCAACAATAAACTTCACTGATAAGCTTCAAATAATTTCCAAAGGAAGGGCAAAAACGCCTATAAAAAAATTAAACCACAAAAATGAAAAACTGTATTAGACATTTTTATCTGGAAAAACAACACGAATAATTTAAATGGCTAACAGGATGTGAAAATATAAATAAATTATTTTGTTGGCCATGTTTACTTTTTGAAAAAGAAAAAGGTCTCTGGAATAAAACTGGTTTATCCGATTTAAACAATTTTCATAAAGCTGTAAAAAGGCACATTATGTCCAAAGCGCATTTGCAGGTCGTCATAAGAGAAAAAGTCTTCGGCAAAACCAGAATTGAACACGCCTTTAATAAACAGTTGGAAATTAGTCACCGCCAACACAATCAACTAGTCAATAAAAATAGGCAAATAAAAAGAAGACTTATCGATGTTGTTTGTTTTCTCGGACAGCACGAATTGGAATTTAGAGGTCATGACGAAACAAGGGTTTCTTCAAATAGAGAAAATTTTCAAGATTTACTTTGTTTAATGGCTAAATATGATGATTGCTTAAAAAAATCATTTAGAGCAGTCTAGCGTTTTTCGCGGAACGTCGAATCGAATCCAGAATGATTTTATTTCCGCTGTTGCAAACATTATTCTAAAAAGAATTAAGCAGGAGATTGGCGAGGCGCGGTTCATCTCTATTGTTCTGGACGAAACAACTGGTATCACTAATTTTAGCCAATTATCTATTGTAATACGTTACGTTAAAACAGACGGAAGTATTCAAGAGCGATTTTTAGGTTTTAAGAATGTGTCCGAAAATCGCACAGCAGATGCATTATGTACCGTAGTTTATAACGCTACTAAAGAAATTAATGGAGAGAAAAAATTAGTTGCTCAAAGCTATGATGGAGCTGCAGTGTTGGCAGGACAATTAGGAGGTCTGCAAGCTAAAGTTCGAGAAACTTTCTTAAGTGCCGTGTTTGTCCATTGTTTTGCTCATAAATTAAATTTAGTTTTATCCCAGTCCATAAATCACATTAAAGAGTGTAAAATATTTTCGTTATGTAAAATATTTTTCGTTACTTTAAGTGGAATGGCTGCTTTTTTTCCAAGTCAACAAAACATACACAAGCTTTGGACTCCATTGTCAACAAATGATTGCCCAAACTAGCTCCTACTAGGTGGAACTATAATGGAAGACTTGTGTTAAACTATTTGAGAATATAATAGAAAATAATGAAACATGGGACTGTTTTTGGACTGTTTGAAACGAGATTTTAATTTTAATTATTTGTTGAACATATTTTCAGAAATATTTTCATTCTCGGATAATGTTTTTAATATATTACAAACTATAACAAATGATATTGCTTTTTGCCTAAAAAAGTGGATGATTTTAAATCCATGTTAAGCCAAAAAAGAGATGAATTTGACCTATTTTGAGAAAAAACGATGACGTTAAATGTAGAGCCACAAGCCAAGCGTCTTCGAACAGACAAGGTCAGAGATGTTCAAACATCATCACGCTTTTTTTATGAAATAATCGATCAAATTCAGCAACAAATAAACTATAGATTTAACGGTTTAAAATATTTTAAATTCCTCGAGCTCTAGTGTTCCTCGAGTGTTACTGCGATCTGAACTAAAAGTGATTTACGAAACTGATGACATTAGCGCAAAAAATAACGCTAAGGAACTAATGCAATTTTTAAAAAACAAGGAGCTGGGAGATGCCTACACCAAAGTGTCGAAATTGTGTGAATTAGTATTGACAATACCTGCTACAAGTTCATGAGTAGAACGCAATTTTTCAATACTTAAACGTATAAAAAATTTCGTGACAGGTTTCGGCAGGGCAGGAGAGACTTTCGCATACATCGCTGTTGTCCGTGAAAATAAACTTCTCCAAAATATGTCGCAGTAGCAGCGACGTTTTATGATGACTTCATTGACGAATTTTCAAAAAATGATCGAAGAATCGAATTACATTACAAATAGGTAAGTTTCTAAAAATTGCTTCCCTTTCTTAAAATTTCACCGCACGCCCCTGCTACGAACAACATATCAATATGTGACATGATTCTGTGAAAACATTAGGGACAATATAGAATAGATTAGGGACAATATAGAATAGATAGAAAACACAATGCAATGTATGTAATGTATCACTTTACAGAAGAAAACATAAATATCGCAAATTAGATATTCACGTATTGCCTGGAACTATTGAATACGATTTTATAAAAAGATGATATCTATTAAAAATATTTAAAGGCGACCGAGGATTTGAGCAATTTAAAATTTGCATTTACTTCTTACCAATGAAAGAAATACTGATTTAAGAATATTAAACTAGGAACAAATTTATGATTAAAAATATAAAATCCCTTTAAGAATTTGACAACATTATCCACAGATAATTTAATTAAAATAAAAAACACTATTTACCTTCAGTTCTCAACTTTTTAGAGACCTGAAGATGACCTCATAGATGTTAAAACGTCGACTAATTACAACAATAGATTTTCTATGTACGTTTTATTGACCATAGTCCGACCTAAAATACCCCCAAAATTACTATTGTTGTCACTAAAAATAAAAAAAAAAATTATCTGTTATGATACATAAAACTTGGCTAATGTTGGGCTGAGATTTTATGCATCTTGAATAATGCTAGGTTGAGTTTGTATGCCTAGCTGAAGCTAAAACATCTAGAGGATAGTTAGTTCGTTATTTTTAAAATTTTTCTTGTAAAGAAATTTACCTTCAGCACGCCAGACCTGTCATTTAAATTGATTTTGATAAAGACAAAGAATGAGATTCTGGACACTTGTGAATCATTTTGAATTTTTCGGGAACCTCTCGTAATTTTGCGAGATAAAGAAATTACGAGAATTTCGCGAGACGAGACGATAAAATCCTATGCGCGAAATAACCGGGACTGAGAGTTTAAAAGGAAATCTCGAGGAACCCTAAAAATAAACGAGTTAAAGGCCAATTTAGATGATTCTATTGGGAGGTATGCAGAGTAAAACCAGTATTATCCCAGTCCATTTTTGGAAATGACAACATGAAGCAACAGCTATTGTCTAATGTTAATCACCATGATTTCTTAATGCTGATAAAATCACATTTTTACAAAAATAAAACAAAGCATTCTAATTTGAAGCGATACAATTTTCAGACTCGATCGCGTGAGCCATCAAATGTCCTGTACCCCTATAATTCTAACTATAATACGACCTGTTTAATTAAAAAACTCCCGAGTCTCGAAGACACCGAACCTCCGTTAAAACTTTTTGCATTTAAAATTAATTCTTGCCGACTTTAGGTTACCATCAACAGTGCAGTTATGTAAATTGCCCTTCATTTGACATCTTGTGTCGGTTTCAAGTTTGCTACCCTTCACGATTTAACCCCGAGAGCCATTGGCGTAAACTAAAACTGCAATGGATCTCTAAAATATATGATGACAGTTTTTTTAGATTTTTAAATCATAAATATTAGCAAGTTATGAATATAATAGCAATATATTGAGTGCAATGAAAAATATCATTAATTTTTGACAAACACATTACTTTTAGAAATTTGATTGTTTTCTTATAAACTTGAGGCTTTATTTCAAGTGTCATGACGTCTGACACCTCCAGATTTTGAGTAACTAATCAACATTTTGAAAGATCTGTGTGTTTGTGTAAGTTTTATTATTTTTTTATTTTTTTAGATCAATAGTTTATAAATAAAAGCTTGTTTTTAAAAACACGTTTATTTTACTTTCTTCTTTACAAACTCACCGGACGAAATACCACATTTGAACTAGCCAAAGGAATGAAAAGGCAACATGTGTTGCAAACCTTGCTCTCGTTTATAACCGTAGGGTGCAAGATTGCTACGCCCTTTTTTTTTAAATAATAAAACAGGAAATATTTTTATTTTTTATTAATTAAACAGACAAGCTCGTGGTCAACAGAGCGTGCAATATCATTATCTTATCTTATCTTATCTTATCAAAATCTATTTAATAAAGGGTTTTTTTTTTGGAAAAACCTGTACAAAATAAAAGAAAAAAAAACTAGTGTGAAATAAAAAGGTTCACCAATTGTCCCAGCGTGATACGTCACTGCAGCCGCTGGAAGGTGTACCAGTAGACAGGGCCTTAGAGGTTGTAGGGCAAAACGTTACTCGTTCACGTCAAAGGGAGCCTTAAAACCCCGTACTAGGACCCTATTCAATAGGGTTTAGTTCGCCCCCGAACAGGAAGACTTCTTCACAACGTGGCATGAAAATGGCGGTCTGGTCCAACTTCAGCACCAAAAATCCTCTCTCAGACAGACTACTTGGAGGTTATAAAATATAAATTTCACAAATACAAAACCCCAAGTAAATTATTACGAAGCTGAGGAGAAATCCGACTAACGGATTTCCAAGAAAAACTTGGATTTTATTTTCCCCAGTTCGCCCTGAAGACCTAGTTCCTCCCTGGAACCAGCTCCGTTGTATCTTCTAGAATTTACTCAATTCGGATGCCGAACTTCATTAGTTAGATTGCCCCAGGTGACATCAGTGTTGTCAAGAGGAACTCGGAATGATTTAAAATAGGGATTGCAGGGCAAGAAAAACGATCACTGATTGGTTTATAATTCAAACGGCAGCTACCTGAGAATAAACTTGGCAACAGTTGGGATCTTAGCACGCGCCTACTGAATGAAGGCATATCGGATGCAGCGATATAGCGCATAGGAAGTGACACGTCCCATAACCCTAAATTATACTGTGAACTAGGCAAAACGAATAGTAAACAAACATCTATCTTCCAGCTTCCAAAACTTAGATAATTAGAATAATAGTTGAAAAGGCTATCCTGCGAAATCAACTTGCAACTGAAATAGAGAACAAAGCTATGAGGAAGTGGAAAAATTTAGACAACATAAAGGTACCTAGAAATAATTTAAATGAAATTTTCCAACAATACAATATAAATAAATATGAACAAAAAGGTAAATAACGTCGGTAGATAAATTAATGGGAAGTTTAACGGCCATTCGGACAAATAATTCTGCCTTTGATAAGCTAATTCGGGTATATGGTCCAAATCTCATGGACCATTATACCGACAAATTTTAACCATTTTTCATCATCTCTACCGGCACAATTGACGACGTTTCGCCCTTTTGGGGCTCATCAGGCCAATGCAGCCAAATGGTAGAGATGATGAAAAATATTCAACGGCAGTTTGACTATATACGATGGAAAGTTAAGGCAGTAAGAAATTAACCCAAAGAGTAAAGAAGCGTCATCTGTGGGTATAAGTGTGACGCTTGTTATTTGAACGACTATTAGTAATGTAAAAGTTAAAAACACAAGCGCGATATGCGAAGGCTTTCAATTTTCTGTTTGCCGTGCGATACCAACTATTGTTGGCGAAACGACGGCGCCAAAGGGTGAAAATCCATGATATCGGCTTTTTAGATCAAAGTTTCAATAAGAACAAAAAAGTAAATAACGTCCGTAGATAAATTAATAGGAAGTTTAACGGCTATTCGGACAAATAATTCTGCCGTTGATAAGCTAATTCGGGTATAGGGTCCAAATCTCATAGACCATGAAATCTGAAAACAAGGCCCGTTAGTTACAATGATTATTATCATAATAATAATTGTTATTTTAAGTTAATTCGTTAACTGTATTTATTGGTAACTAATAAACGCCTTATTATTATTATTATTATTATTATTATTATTATTATTATTATTATTATTATTATTATCATACCGACAAGCTTTTAAACATTTTTCATTTTTCACGGCAAACAGAAAATTGAAAGCCTTCGCATATCGCGCTTGTTTTTTTAACTTTTACATTACTACTAGAGGTTCAAATAACAAGCCTCACACTTATACCCACAGATGACGCTTCTTTACTCTTTGAGTTAATTTCTTACTGCCTTAACTTTCCATCGTATATAGTCAAACTGCCGTTGATTATTTTTCATCATCTCTACCATATGGCTGCATTGGCCTGATGAGCCCCAAAAGGGCGAAACGTCGTCAATTGTGCCGGTAGAGATAAAAAAAAAGAAAAGGCTTTGTCGGTATAATGGTCCATGAATTTGAACCGTATACCCCGAATTAGCTTATCAAAGACAGAATTATTTGTCCGAATGGCCGTTAAACTTCCTATAAATAATATGTTATTTTACCATTAAAAGAGATTTGAAATATTTTAGGCAATTCACAGAAGACAAAAAAAAAAAAATGGTCGAGTAATAATTCAGGACATAAAAGGGTCTAAATACTCAGGCAATCAGGAGAAAATGATTAAAAAGGAAATATTTAAGGAAGTAATTTGGTTTTCCAAACATCACACACAACCGATTTAGTTATACCAATATGCAACTGCTACCTAATCTAAGAAAAAAATATTTATATATGTGTTAGATATCCAGGGCTATAAATATATATATATTAACATATATATATATATATATACAAAGATAGCAAGCATGTAATGGCCTAAAAACAATCTTATATATATCTAAAATAGAAATATTTATCAAAGTAACCGTGCTTCATACACATAAATTCCTACATATGAGTATTTGCCTGTATTTTATTATTTACAGCAACAGAAAAGATATGATTAGACCCAAAAATAGAGGTTTGAAGACGAAAATGCAGCATCCTGACAAGATTACCGAAGGGAAAAAACTTGCATAAAGGAGGCAAAACAGGTTTTCAAGATTGCTAAAATTAAATTCTTATTCACTCTGTAATATTAAAAAATAAATATCTTTAGATGTTATTTGGGTTTCGTTTTTAAATAATTATAATTTTAATTGAGGAATGATATTGTATGAATCTAGGCATCGCCATCCATGTAACAACGTTCGAACGTTGTTACAAAAGCAGTAAAACGTTTCTTTAGAACGGGGTAATGAACTACTTTAGTTTAAGAATACTGATAGTCGTTGATAATAGGTGGGGCTATACATACCGATTAATCATTATAATATAATGGTATAACAAATGAAATCTTCGCTTGAGATATGAGTAATCTAACTAAACTATAAAACCAATATACAATTTAAAAAGCGAACATATCAATTATTAAAAATTAACACTAAAATAGTACATTATAAATGTTAAACTTAAAGATTAAACTATATAACAAAATTAGAGTGTTTACAGTGTGATGAAAGGAGAAATCTAGACCATGACTTTACCAAGTTCGTGGTTTATGGCAAATTTATTTATTGGGAACTATTGTAATCGTGAAAAAATCACCCTCTGAGATTTTTCACTTTTCAGGGTCCATAGATGCCCAAAAACATGTTTTCTTAATTTTGTCTATCAGTCTGTATGTCTGTCTGTTTGTTCGCGGCATACTACTTACCCGATTGACTTAAAATTTTTGTCAAAAATTAAGGCTCATATGGGGATGACCTGGAAACTTTGTGACAAAAATACTGCCTGAAACTCGTTTTCATTTTATAAGCAAAAAAAGGCATTTTTTGCACTAAATTGGTTATAACAAATTCATAAATAATAGTTACGAGTAGAAAAAACATCAGAATGAACCAGCAGAATGCGTTTTATGTGATGGCACAGTTGGTTTTCAGGTATTCACAAAATCATACATTTCGGCTCTATTGCTTGGCCTATAAACGATTTTGACGCATTATGTCGAATAAAACTCCGAAATGATAGCTCGTATGAAAACATTCTAAGGGTAATAATTTTTAGTAAAGAAGCCAAGCTATAAATATTATTAATAAAAATAGGTAATATACTGGGTGGTAAAAAAGTATGACCATAACTGCAACCCATATAGTTGTCGTTTGTTGGATTAATGGGTATTTATGTAGTCATAACATGTTCCAAAATTGAAATTAATAAAATATCCTTTTTATCACATATCTTTAACGTCCTGTATATTCTGGTGGTGAGGCTTAGATAAAAATTATATAAAACTTTTTTTCATATTTCGTGAAGGTTTATGTGCCTGTAAATTTTCGATACTTATTTGTAAATCACCCTGTATATATATATATATATATATATATATATATATATATATATATATATAGAGGGTTATTCACGCAACCCGTTCATTAAAAGTTTTTGATGGTACCATTTAGATAAAAATTTCAAATTTTGGGATTAAGGTAAGCTCAAGGGGTACTTCTTTTTTGAAAAATTTATATTAACTTCCTGTGACTTCCGGTTTAACCGGAAGTTGGTATCAACTTGCTTATTTTAAATGGAACACCCTATATTTTATGATATTTTTGGATTCTACGGAGAATTTGAATGCTATTTTATGTAGCATGTCCTATACCTAGGTCCAAGCGTTCTTAAGATACTTGACCTTGAACCAAAAATGAGCCTTCGGAGTACCAAATTTTAAAATCTCATATTTTTGTAAGTTTTGAAGATATAATCTTCATATTTTGCAGACGATCGGTAAATAATCTTAGGTTTCTATTTTTTTTATTGAATTTGTCTATTTTTATACAGGGTGTCCTAAATTCAGCGGCAAGCCGCTAAAGTCCATAAAGTTATAGGACACCCTATAACTTTTTGCACTATTAAATGTACAATTTCATTTTCTATCGAACTGTATTAAGGTTCCCTATACCTATTCGTAACCATTTTTGAAATAATTGGGTTTTATAAAAATATCGTATGTATTTGCTTAAATGTTTACATGTTCCAATGGTGAGCCATGGAAAAACAATTGAGATCCAATATCCAATATGACAGATGCTTAGTATGCGTTATTTATCGAAAGCTGTCAGTGATAAACTAAATCTTCTAAATCGAAATGGAAGAATACTCAAACGCTGATATTCTCAATCTATTTTATATTCATGGAGAATGTTATAAAATTTTGGATAGAACATGTCGGGTGTTTAATGAACGCCACCCTGATTTGCCGCCACTGAACAAGTCAAAATTCAAGAGGATTGAAACGAACTTTTTGCGTTTTGGCAAGGTTAAAGTTACAAAAAATATTCCGAAACCAGTGACAAATGCCGAGGATAACGTAATAAACTAAAAATATATGTGTGTTTTCATTCCGGGTGTACATCCGTTCACCGAAAACTGCTTATGCAATGTATTTCAAACTTTGCACAAACATCAAGTATTATAATGGAATCAACTGGTAACATTTCGGTACGAATCCAAGATGGCGGAACAAAATGACGACTTAATGAAAAATTCAGCCCGAAAAAAGTGCTTAATGAATTTTTCGAATTGTGTGCCATAACCAATTGTGGTACAGGGAGCAACTAGTAAAATTGTGGAATTAATTCAAGATGGCCAAAGAAAATGGCGGCCAAATAAAATGTTTGTAATCGTAAGAAAATCGCCCTCTTAAGTTTTCAATATCTTCACGTTTTAGCGTCCTAGATACTGATACATTTGTTTTATCAATGCCGTCGGTTCATCTGTCGGTCTGTCTGTCGATCAGTTCGCGACATATCTTAAAGAACTACTTACCCGATTGACAAATTTTGATTAAAAATTAACGATTATATAGTGATGATTTGGTAATATTTTGGTAGAAATCCAGTACAGCGAAACAAAATATCGGACGAGGGAAATGCTAAAAAAATTATTTTTAAAAAATGTCTTATCCAATTTATCTCAAATTTTGCAAACGTATCAAATATTACATAGGAATGAACTGGTAACATTTTGTTATGAAACCAAGATAGCAAAACAAAAGAGCGGCCTAATAAAATATTTAAAACATCAGTCTGAAAAAAGTACTTATTAAATTAATTTCAATTTTTTGCAAGAATTAAGTGTGATATTGAGAGTGAGAGATAAACTGGTAAAGTGGTGGTATGAATTTAAGATGGCGAAACAAAACGGCAGACAAATACAATTTTTTACAACGTAGTTAACACAAATTTGCTTTCATAAAAGCTCATTTCGTCTAGGTATAGTGTGGTTAACACAAAGTCATCTTTAGATATTAGGTTTATTATTTTATTATAACTAATTATAAAAAAAGTACTTGAAGAGTATAAAGTTAAACGTAACTAACCGAAGTCGCAAACTCTTTGTAATGTTTAAAAAAAGTTTCTGGAAAATCCGGCTCGAAGGACCAAATGTCAGCGTTCGATTACTTTAAAACTGAAACATAACTGGATTGTATTACATAATGCATTATTATTTTTACTCTATGTTTCTGCTTATAAACAGCAACAATGTTCTTGGAATTAACATTTTTCTACAAAGAAATAAATTGATCGACCACTAAAATGACTTACTGTTTATGTTGAAAACTTACGCAGTGCGCGACTTTCTCCATGGTACTCTCGAATACCTCCTATGATATTAAATGCTTACTGAATTTGACCTAAAATTAAAGGACGCGATTTTCCAAAGAGAACGTTAAACAAGTTGTATAATTCCCAAAATTATACATACATTTTCCAAATTTTAAATAGAGCAATAATTGGATAACCTTACATTTGCAGCTTGAACACATGTTTCGTCAAAACACTGACCTTCTCAAAGCACGAACACCTAACCTTGCATGTAATAAATAATAGTAATCTAATCTTACAACCTTGTCCGTATTAAACTGAATTTGCTGTTTGCTCATATATTGTTTAACTGCTAATCAAATTAATCAATCAACTCAAATAACCTAATAATTAGAGAGAAATTTTTTTCGGATAACATAAACGTCCTACTACGTCCCGCTGCTCCTCCTCTCAAGCCGATTTGAGTAAAGTAATTTTCAAGCACTTCTTGCTCTTAAGTTATATGACTGGTTGTTGCAAAATGAGCGTCACCTTAGTGAATATTTTACGCGACATTATTTTAATATTTTATTTTATCTTTGTAAGCAGAAAAATTCCAAGTAAAGCAAAATTTTACTTAAAGAACTAACTAAGTAACTATTGTCGTGTTTGATCACAGCAAGCGGGGACTGAAAAATATTATTAGAAAGAAAGGGCTCCCTAAGCTGACTCGTGCTATGAAAAGGAAAACAACGTTGGAAAATAATATGAAGTACATTTTCCAGTAAGCATAACGAACGCCGCCCATGGCTTTACTCAGCTCGTGGTTTATGACCAAACATTTGGGCTAAAATGTTGTCGGCGAATTAAATTTCCTACCCTTCCTTCGGTAATGTATTGTAACGTCTAACTGTAAGTGGCTATTAGATCCTATTATGCACAATCTGTGTGTATAGGTGGATTGCGGTTAGACAGCTCCTAATCCATAAAGGCCCCGTGAAGTACAAAGCCACGACAGGTGGGGTCACACAGTCAAATAATAATAATTTGAATAATTCTCTAAAGTGGATGCAGTATTTCTTAGTAATTCGTTTTCGGTCGGTATGTCATTCTGTCTCTGCGCGACAAATTAATTCAGTTGAATATTTCCAAAACTATTGATTTTTTTTGAGACACAGTATAAATTTGAAAGTTTGATAGATTTTCAATTTGCTTCACAAATATGTCTTACAAGAATAATGTCCTTTGTACGGCCCTATCTTTTTGGCATACCTTTAATAAATTAAAATAAAGGGTCAACTTAAAATAAGTTCTAAAAAAAAGCGTGGGGTTGCAAAGAAAATAAAATAAAGGCCAAGTTGTAAATTTATTACCTACTACGCAGTATTACACACAACCGCAAGGTCTAGGGATATTCCATATTTTGCCTATATTTTTTTTCTAACCAACAAAATTTCACAAATTTCTACGAACACAAAAAAAAACATCTTCTCTACATTTTGGCTTGTTTACGTTTACTTCGGGCGTAGTTTTTGCTGCATATTTTGAAAGGAAAAATAAAACATTCTTTGTTTAGATTTATTATTCGTTCTATGTTAACTACTTGAATAATATTACCTAAATTTTTATTTTTATAAACCAGTTGTCAATCATGCAGCGAAGACATTTAACTCGTAAAGAAATGATTAGAGCTGTAGGTCGAGGGTATGAGGCAAATTGATGCGGCGCGAGTTAACTATTGATAACTAGAAATTCCATTTTTAAAAAATTTTATTTTTCTAAATTACAAAATTCGAGATTGGATTCTTACGGTTCGAAGTCTTTTCTCTGACTGACCGTAAAAATCCAGTACATTAGTTGAAGTGAAGTAAATAATGATATGCTTGCAAAAAGAAGAATGTTATGTCAGCAGGTTGGCTACGGTCTTCGTTACAGGGTGTGATGTAACTCCTCCCCCCAAGGTTTCAACTCCACGGCTAACGGGGTAGTTGAACGTCTTGAAGTTCTATTTCTCGGGGATTCTTCAGTTTATAGGAACATTTCTTTTTGTAAATGAACCAGACAAGGGCGCTTACTACGGCAGCGTACAACATGATAGTCCATATACTGGGTGAGCCAGAAACATCAGGACGGAATTGTGCCGGTTGGTTTTCTTCAATTAAATTCTGTACTTCATGTAGCCCATCTAATTCAATTTCTTGCAACTGCACTCTAAGATTAAGTGTTGGCAGAAGGCGCATTTCATTGTCGAGGTCAGGGAACAATATCGGTTCACTGGTGTTAGGTGCAGCTACTCGACTATTAGTGATGGATTCTTGACTTGATGTCACCTTGCAGTTATGTGGTACTTTTAGTAAATAAGTACCCAGGAATTTTCGGCTTTCTTCTTGGCTGTTGCATTTGAATTTGACGATTTCTTCTTGCGGTAGGATAAGGACCCATTGTTCCGGAACATCTAATTGTTTAATTGTTGACTTTGTGATTTTTATTTCGATCTGTTGACAAGTGGAGGTGTTCTTGGCATCTTGCAGAAGTTTAACAGTGCATGGGCTGCTTTCGCTGATTTCTTTGAGTTCCATTTTATCGCAAACATAGTGTTGGGCTTTGACTTCTGTACATCTGTGGTTTCGGAATGCGTAGTGCAATTTGTTTATTACAAGAAAGGGTTTTCGCGGGATAATAACCTTAAACTGACTCTCTCTCAATATAGAAATAGAGTAAAGGTGGAGGAATTTAAAATAGGTCGGGTACGTTATCGGAATACGCAGTAAATATGTTATCTTATTTTTAAATACAAAACAGTCTATGTTAATTATTTTTTCATACAACAAGATGTTTTCTAGCGTAACCTCTAATGGCATTTGGTCAGTGCCAACTAGTTTTTGGACCTCTAAAAGTTCAAAATAGAGATCTTCTGTCTTAATAAGACTTGAATGCATAATTTTTAACTTAGAAAATGTAATTGAATTTTCAATATCTTGAAGTGTTAAGTCAATGATTTCATAGACATTTATTATTTGGTTTATGATATCTTTAATGAAGATAGAATTGTCTCTGTAAGCTGTTTTTTGTACAATTATTCCTATTTGATTTAATTTAGATTCCAATAATTTTTCGTTAACCCTAATTTGTTGAATAGTGGCATTTTCCAAGTTTATCTAAAAGATCTGTGATGATGATGTTTAATCTTATGAGTAAATGTAAGGGGTGTGCCTTCACGGTAAACTATATCAGAAAATTGGTTACACAAGTTTATTATTTTACTTTTTTCCTCAATATTAAGGTGATCTGTTTTTATTAAGGAGGGGTCTAGTTTTGTTTTTGGTGAGTCATCGAAATTGTTGAAATCAATATTTTCGATTTCTTGTCTACAGAATTTTTCTACAACAAGGGGCTCGGAAAAATCTAAAGTTATAGGCTCGCAAGTGTTATTGAGAATGGCAGTAAGAGCTTTCCCATTGCGTGCTATTGTAAGGCATTCGGGAATTTCACAATTATGAATCTTTTGGTAGGGAATTATAATTTCACCATTTTTTATATTAGTCTTAACGCTAATTACCTGTTCGCATCTTGGAGAGATGGTTACACAATTAAGCTCTGTTTTGGTTTTATGAAAAGACAGTTTTATTTTTGAATACGGTGTAATCAAAAATCCTTTATCATAATCTAAACTTGCCTGGAGTAATTTTAGGTTATCGATTCCAATCAACCCATCAAATACGTCGTGGAATTTAAATAAAAAGAATTTGAGATTAATCTGTCGGGGTAATTTAAATATTTTAGATGCTGGTATCATGGCACTATACTTATGGGCGGATTTCTGAAAAACTGTGGAAACAATAAATGGGTCGTTTTTCACATAATTTGGAAAATATTTTAAAGCTAAATCAGGGCTAATAAATGATTTAGTCGATCCGGAATCGATCAAAAGTTTAAGGTTGTATTCAGGAAAGGTGATATAGGACAATTCATTACAATTAGTGGTGTTTAGGGAAATGACTTGGTTTATCAAATTTGCTCGGTCTCTTGTGAGGAATCCTGAAAATTTTGGCTCTGTGTTTCGTTTTCAGTCTGCGACTGTATTTGATATCCATCAGAGTTTTCATTAAGTGGGTAGCTCTGCGAATATTCCCCGGTATTTGCGTACTGTGAATACTCTCCACTATTGGTATACTGAAAACAATTGTGAGATAGGTCATGGTCATAATGCGTGTTATCGTAGTTTGTATCACTATCAAAACAAGAGTTGGTTTCGGTGTTGTACAGTTCTTGGAATGTGAATGGCTCATCTCGTCTTTGAATGGAATTTGATACCACACTCATTGGTGTTGGCTTAGGTAATGGTTGGAAAGGATTAGGTTTAAATACGTTTTGTTGTGGTCTATTAAAATTGCCAGAATTATTTTGACTCCTGAATGGTGGTCTAAAATTCATTTGAGGCCTGTTTATATTAGAAAATGGTGCAATGTTTTGCCTAAATTGATTGTGATTGGTGTGCGCGTTAAATGGTAGTGAAAAATGGTTAGGTTGTGGTCTAAAGAAAGGCACGTTCGAACTGAAATTTTGATTTTGATTAAAAGGCCGATTAATTGGAATATTTCTGTTATTGCCAAAATTTTTTGGTTGTGTTTGGGATCCGTTTTGGAAATATTTAACATTTTGTTCTTGGTTTACCAATTGTATGGCCTCGGTCAAAGACTCTGGGCGCATACACCTAATAGTTGTGCCTATCGGTTCCCTAAGACCTGATAAGAAAGTTTTTAATGCCAAATTTTGATATAGTTCTCGTTTTATTCTTGCTGCTTCTGCAGTTTCGTGCGCATCTATGTAACTACATAACAAATTAAGTATTTCTAGACATCTATCATAAAAATTTTGCGGGGATTCGTTTGAATTTTGTCGTAACATTACCAAATCTCTATTTAGGCAACTTTCGTCGCGTCGATCGGCAAAATTTCTATAAAGAGTGTCTTTTACTTCTTGCCAGGTAGTTACGTTTTGTATGTTAATAACTAGCCTAGCTTTACCATTAAGTTTTCTTATAAGAGAATTAAGAATATAAGTATTTTGAAAATTATTGGGATTGGTAGCATCGTAAAATTGATTAATTATTGATTGGCACGTCAATATATCCAAATATCTATTTAGTTCGGTAGCGTTACCGTCAAATATTGGCACACAATTTAAAAATTCTGGTTTAAATTGGTTAGTCATGTTTTCGTGATTTACGTTTTCTAAGTTAATATTTGCACTAGTATTACTACTTAAAATAAAATTATCTAAAACTAATTGATCTTCAGCACTAAGATATTGAATTTCAGTGAAATTATTGTTCTCAGTAGAACTACTTTGATTAATATTATTTACTGGTACTTCCGCTTGGGATTGGGAGATAGAGTCAGAGTTAGTTGAAGGATTCAATGACAAATTGTTTAAAATATTTACCAAGTCGTCCGCATAAGACATTTATCAAATTGCACTTACATTAATATCAACAGAAATCTTCTAGTCATCTTCTATAAGAAGCTCTTGCAGATACCCAGCGATGTCGTCTGAACACTCAAAAACTTCTTGCGGAAAGAACTATTCGGTTTCTTTCCCGATCTTCGTGTAGATGGTGGGTGGATGGACAGTTCCGCGATGGAATGGGTGTTCTGAATTCTGAGAAGCCACTCTGAACAGCACACGACACCTCCACGATCGAAAATCACAATAGGTTCGATTTTTGACAGTTTTCGAAAATGTCCGAAAATTGATTTGCAATCTCCGTTTATCGCAAATCAATATCTATCAAAATCCGCACGACTGCGCCAATTAACTATTGATAACTAGAAATGCCGTTTTTAAAAAATTTTATTTTTCTAAATTACAAAATTCGAGATTGGATTCTTACGGTTCGAAGTCTTTTCTCTGACTGACCGTAAAAATCCAGTACATTAGTTGAAGTGAAGTAAATAATGATATGCTTGCAAAAAGAAGAATGTTATGTCAGCAGGTTGGCTATGGTCTTCGTTACAGGGTGTGATGTAACTCGCGGGAAATGAGCACGACACAAACCGTGATATCATATCTTCACACACGATATCGAGAAGAACGTGATGGGACAGAAAAACACAGGGGACGTGGGCGTATTACAACTCCTATACAAAATTGGTTTGTATAGGAGTACTCTGCACTCTAAAATCAAGCTGTTTGCACAAGCTCAGCTGTCTACAGCAAACGGTTTGAGAAAGATCGCAAAAATTAGTCAATAACCCGATTTTTTTAAAAATCCTGTATGTATTTATAGAAAATCTTTAAATATGTAATAAAATAAAATAAAATAAAAAGCCCGTGTTCGAGTGTTTATCCGAATAACTAACGGTTTTTTAAATAAAAAATATAATATTAAAGGGGTGATTTCAGCCCCTTGAACACCATGTCTGGGTTTTTAAAAACTTTTAAAATGTCTAAAATCTCTCCGAGCTCATTCACTATTCAGATCTCGTGGAGTATACCTCCCTGAAGATGCCTAGTACAATCGAATGCGAAACGTCGGATAGTGATTCTAATTTGACGCGGTCTAATCCCAAGAACCATGATTTATTAATTACTTGAAGCAATCTTAAATCAAAATTGATTTTATGATATTTATTGGGAATATTCTACCCAGAATTCGGAGAATGTTTTTATTAACCCAAAACGCTACGCCTAAAAGTATTAAACAAATAGTGCCATACCATTGATTTAATTACTATAACCGACTCGAAACCCTACGAATGTTGCATTGCCATCATTCTCCTAATTAAAAGTAAATATTTAGTAAATTTTGTCTTTTTGCCGCGTAAGTTTCTCCGGCAGTTCGCTCCACATCAAAAGGCAAACACTGCGAGGGATGGCTTTTTCGAGCCCTTTGACGAAGAATTTAATCATGTTTCGTTAGCGTTTTTAGTTTTACATGAATGTTGGTCTATATTAGTAAACAGGGCAAAAGGCAAAACAAGGTATTGACTCTTTGTGTTCCTTTGAGGATTTAGTGATTTTTATTTATGATGTCTGTAAGAACCGAGGAATTTTGGTTTAAAAAATTAATTATGTAACGTACGGGCATATAATACAACTACTTGTCGTCGGGATTTTAGGTCAGTTTATTTGTTTTTCAGATTCGGACCTTGCAGACATTTCTGCTTCTGAAATTAGGTTAAGATCTTGTTGATTTGAAATGAAAAAATGTATTTAAACTTCACGTATCAAACTTTACTATAAAAATGTAATTGTAATTATAAATGATAAAGTTATTCAAAATAATTCGTGTGGAAGTAAAAAATAATTACATAAAATTAATGAATAAAGAATGCAAATTTAAAATTATCTGTAATTTTCGGGCATTAATGATTATGTACCCTAAATGGCTATTAAAAATTACGCTACTATGATAACTAGTCACTCAATTTACGTAGAATTAAAGTTATATCAAATTTTAAGTAATAAGAAAATTTGCAAATTCCTCACCATAGCTATGAGTAGCTGGCGCAACGGAGGGAATTCCAGAATTTCGATTTGCTATTTAGGCAAACCTAAATTAAGGGTAATGGTAGCTTTAAAGGCAATCTAAAGCTATTTAAAATAAAATTTAGGACTAAAACAAAAATAAAGCAGATCTACAATAGTGCAATTAGCAAGAGCAGTTAGCGAGAAATCAACTATTAAGAAAATAAAAACTAGCAAGAAACGTCGAAAATATCAAAAAAGGTCCAAAGTCGGTGTAGAGCTGAAAAGAAACGAGAAAATAGGCCCAGAGCAGCATGGCACGGCGCCGGCGCGGCGTGGTCCCGTAATAAAAAATACAATTTTAATTAAATTTTTAATATACAGGGTGTCTCGAATTGCAGTGTCCAAACTTTAGCAGCGCATTCTGCATTCAAAATAGGCCCTAATTTTCTATATAAACATATATCGACAAATGGGTGTTAAAGTTTTAAGAAAAAAATTGTTTTTTAGTCATAAATTTTTTATTACTTGAGATATTGTTATTAAATTTGGTAGACAGCCTTGGAGTAACAAAAAAAGCATTTTTTGATTTGAAATATTTTTTAATTTTTCATTAGTGGCGTCCGTACGGGATTTTTTATTGAATATTCTTGAAGAAAAAATGGTACTCTACTGCTTTTTCTGAAAACAAAAATCATTCCTAAAATCCCCACTCAGTTTGGAGCAAATTTGATTCCTTGTCTTTTTTTCGTGCGGTGTAAGGATTTTGAGTAAAAAACTAAAAACCATTTTTATGTATGGCATAGTTATAATTTCAATTATTGTTAATTTCAGTTGCAAAACCTTTATGGTAGGTTTCCGATATTTATTTCATGCATTCCGGGTGAGTTCATAATTTCTGAACAACGGGTGTAGGGTTTCTAAAATAAAAGCTTGTCTGACAACTAAGGAGAGATGACGTCATCGACCCGTTGTAATGGAGATTTGCATTATGTTTGGATTATCAGGGTGACATCGCAGAAGTTAGCAGGCAGCCTATTAAAATCTAATGTCCTTGGTACTTACCATCATTCCTTCATTGTCGACTCTTGGTATGCCATGATTGCATTTTTGTGATAATTGAACAATTGCTAGGTTCGTCTTTAAAGTATGACAGATGAGTTTATAATTCTAAAATCGTCGATTCATTTTGTAAAACGGTAATTAGAATTAATTCAATTTTGAAGATGATACTTCATTTTACAGAAACTACTCTTTATTAACTAATTTCGTAATTAATTTTACAAAAACTAGAATTCATAACTTTTATTAACTTAGATCGTGAAAAAAATTTATAGAGCACTTTAAATATCATTAAGGATTAATGTGGGCCTTAAAATTCACAATAACTGCTCAAAATGAGCTCCTCTAACTTCGACACATTTTCGGTATCTGCTCTTAACTGTGTCGGTGGCATGGCGTATAAAATTCGTATTGGCTCGCAAAGTTTCACAGGCTTGCTCTATCTCTATCTTGTATGAACTGGTCTGGAATAAACTAAATTTTTCAAATAACCGCACACAAAGAAGTCGACAGGTGTGAGGTCAGGGGAACGTGGTGGCCAGGCTGTAACTCCTAATCGTCCAATCCACCGTTCTGGATAATTATTATTTAACCACTCGCGATTTACAAGTGCAAAATGCGCGGGAGCCCCGTCCATTTGAATCCAAAATTCGAGATTTTGGATTCAAATGGATGGAAAAGATTTAGAGGAATATTTTCTAGGTATTGAAATAACTCATTTTGCAGAAAATCATTAAATAACTGTCCATCTAGGCGTGGTGGTAGAATATGGGACCCGCAAAAAATTTTTTATTACACCACACCAAACATTAACAGAAAATTCTTACTGAAATGCTCTAGTTCGTACAACACGTGGATTGTCATGGCTCCAGATTCGTAAATTATGGAAATTTACTGAGCCGCTTCGGGTAAATGTGGCTTCATCAGTCCATAAATTTTTTTTTGGCGCAAAAACCAATTGCAAAAACTGACACGTTTTTCGGCATCACCTTCGGCTTCCTGTAATCTTTCCTCAAAACCGAATGAACCTTATTTTTAGAAACAAAAACTGCGTTGCCTTGTAAATTATGAGCTGCTCTTCGTAGGCTTAATGTCCTATCGTTGTCAAATTTATTTAAAACTACGTTTCGATATTGTTCATTTCTCCTACCTTCATTTTTCGGATTCTTTTTGAGTCCAAAATTACTAAACATTAAATGCTTTTTAATGAAAACTTGTTTGCAAGGTAATCTTCTATTTGGAAATCTTCGTTGGTATTCCCGTACTGCTGCATTTGCATTTCCATTACAGAAACCATAAACGAAATGAATATCAGCATACTCAAAGTTACTGAATAACGCCATTTTGAAATCACTAGTTAGACTGATAATTACCTTTCTGTATGAACTGTAATGTACCTGACATTTATTTATTCTAAAAACTCAAATGTCACACTTTAAAGACGAAACTAGCAATTGTTCAATTGTCACAAAAATGCAATCATGGCATACCAAGATGTTAAAGGTTTTGACACTGAAATAATTAACAATAATGGAAATTTTAACTACGCCATACATAAAAATAGTTTTTAGTTTTTAACTCGAAATCCTTGCATCGCACGAAAAAAAGGCAAGGGATCAAATTTGCTCCAAACTGAGTGGGCATATTAGGAATGATTTTTATTTTCAGAAAAAGCAGTAGCGTACCATTTTTTCTTCAAGAATATTCAATAAAAAATCCTGTACGGACGCCACTGATAAAAATGTAAAAAATATTTCAAATCAAAAAATGCCTTTTGTTACTCAAATGCTGTTTAGCAAATTTAATAACAATATCTCAAGTACTAAAAAAGTTATGACTAAATAACAATTTTTTTCTTAAAACTTTAACACCTTGTATTTCGAAAACGAGGCATTTGCCGATATATGTTTATATAGAAAATTAGGGCTTATTTTGAATGCAGAATGCGCTGTTAAAGTTTGGACACTGCAATTCGGGACACCCTGTATTTCTCGACTTTTGTAACTCTTGGAAAAACAGATTTACTATAGGAGTTTGGCCCGTTAAAATGGCTACCGACTTGCACAAAGTGCTGAAGACAAAGTGGCTCGCTTCTCGCGAAACCAATACGTTTAGTTGATTCAAAGAAATTCAAAAAAATATTCCTTTTTACATCCCTCGTAAAAGTGAACTGTTGTAATCGTGAAAAAAACACCCTCCGAGATTTTTTCAGATCTTTACATTCCAGGGTCCCTAGATGCCGAAAAACATGATCAGTCGGTCTGTCTGTCCGTGTGTCAGTCTGTCTGTTCTAGCCATAGCGAAAAAACTAACTTACCCGATTGACTTAAAATTTTGCTCAAAAATTAAGGGTCCAGCCGATTTTTCTCAAATGTTGTATAAACATAAAGTATTATATAGGAATCAACTGGTAAAAGTTTGTCACGAATCCAAGATGGCGGAACAAAATGGCGGCCGAATAAATTATTTAAAAAAATTAGCCTGAATAAACTATTTAATGGACTGATTTCCAATTGTGATATAGATGATGAACTAGTAAAATTGTGGTACTTCACGAGAATACAACCTCTCAAGTTTTACATATCTTCACGTTGTCTGTCTGTCTGTCAATTTGCGGCTTAGCTGAAAATCTACTTATCAGATATAGACTGCAAATTTTAATCAAAAATTAAGGGTCGTTTGGAGTTGAGCTGGTAATATTTTTGTAAAAATGGAAAATGGAAATGGAACTAGAAGTCGGCCTAGTGAAATGTTAAAAAAATATATTACTAATAAGTCTAATTATCCAATTTGCCTCAAATTTTGCACAAAAATCAAGAGTATGACATGGTAATATTTTGGTAAAAATCCAGTAGGCAGCCTAGTGAAACGTGAATAAATGTATTACTAAAAAAGCCTAATTATCCAATTTACTTCTAATTGTGTACATAAATCAAGTATTATATAGGAATGAACTGGTAACATTTTGTTATGAATATTGGGAATCAAAGCGAAATGGCCAAATTAATTAAAAAATCAGCTTGAAAAAACTACTTATTAGATTATATCAAATTTTGTACAAGCATTAAGTGTGATATAGAGATAACGTGGTAAAGTTAAAGAAAATTTTGAAGCAGTGAATCAAGACGAATTAGCTCAAAAATGACTTAAAAAAGGTATAAGTCATAGTCACGATATTTTTGTAGTTATCGTACATCACGTATTAATAGCCAGGATCGTCAGACGTTCTGCCATAGGAGGAAGAGTCCCGCTTTTTGTTAATCGGTCCTGCTTTTTCCGTGTATTGTCCGGCATTTCCCGGTTTTTCACTCTCTAACCATGAAAAGTAGTTCTTTAACTATTAGAAAACCGTTTTTTTTTGTTTTTGTGGTCAGTTTTATTGTGGGTGTTGTCCGTCGCCAGTCGTAATATGGCCTGAACAACACAGTCCTGCTTTTTCATTATGAGGATCTGGCAGGCCAGTTTATAGCCATAGGGCATGTGGATTCATCTAAAATTGAGATAAAAGTATTTCAAGATCACGATCAAGGTCACCGCAGTTTTATTCTTCTACAGAACCATTTTACCATATTTTGATTTTTAATGAATCAAGCAGTCCTTGACAGAATCATAATTTTTATTTCCTGTGTAGATTAAGTGCATTTCATAACGATCAGCCTACATTGACTTTTTACAATTTTTAGCAAAATTTACCCTAAACTTCTTTACGAATTTTTAATTTCTTCAGTTTTTTTACCTTCCCCTTTAAACTATAGAAATCCCTTCGTTTGATTGCTTTAATATTATTGGCGTTTTTGCAATTTGTATCCCATGAGATTGTTAATTTTAAAACTAAGAGAAATCTAGTATGCCTTGGAAACAAGACAGAATATTTATTTTACTATCAAAGTGATTTAACCTACGATTTAGGTATCGTTGGACCTTACTTCACTGAAAGAGATCGTACTCAAGAAACGTATCTTAAAGTTTTTTTGGAAAGTACTTGCCAACTGAATAAAGAATAAATCTATATTAACCAACATGACGACTGCTCGGCATACTCCACAACTTGAGTGAGTGGCTAAATGGAATTTTTGCGAACCAATGCATTGGAAAAAACGGCCCCATGCATTGCCCTCCAAGATCTCCGATATAATCTATTCTGATTTCTATTTATGAGGTCGGCTCAAATCAGACTTTCTTATTGCGCCGACCTCTAAAATTATTGTATCATTTTATTTTTTTTTTTTTGAATTTTACGGAGAGAAGTTCAATGTAGGCAGTTTTCGAAGTTTCTGCAAAACTCGATTTTGCTTAAAACTTATTATTTTTACAAAAAAAAATCTTTCAACAACTCAATATTTTTGATATACAGTGAAACCTCCATTAACGGGCACCTCCGAACAATAGACACCTCTGCTGAACGGACAATTTTGAAGTCACCGACTGTCAGTATATGTATTCCTGTATGTGTATTAAACCCTCTTAACAACGGACACGAACAGTAAAATTTGAAACATTTTTAATAAAAACAGTAAAATTTACCTCCTCAGAACGGACAGATGTTCAGATAATTTTTGAAAAATTCACATTTAATGCCGGTATTTTTATTGCACATTAAGAGCAATATTTAGATCTTTGCTAATAAGCGGCGTGGCCCCTACCTATTGTTAATAGCACTAGTTTAACAATACGCTGGCTTATCCTGTCTGGCTTGTAGGTAAATTGCGTGGAATTGCATAATAAATAGATAACCTTATTTTTATAAAATGTGGTCTTCATCTATAGAATATCTTAGTTTTGATGTTACTCTGGTGTGATCAATATGTCTTCAAACAAAAGAAAGTTTTTGAGTCTTCAAGAAAAAATTGAAATAATACAGAACGCGGAAAAAATAAAGTTAGTGTTAGAGTATTAGCCGAAAAATTATGTGTAGGAAAATCCCAAATTAGTAATATTTTGAGAAACAAGGGCGATCTTAACAAGCGATTCGCCGAAACCGGGAACATGAAAGAGAAAAAGAAACTTGCGAAAACTGAGGGTGCTGCCATAGACCAAATTGTCTACGACTGGTTTTGTAAAGTACGCTCCAAAAACATTCCAATATCCGGTACAATAATAAAGCAAAAAGCACAAGAAATTGCGAAGAATCTAGAAGTTGATGGTTTCAAAGGATCAAATGGATGGTTGGAGGAAGTTCTGTCAACGTCATAATATCTCTTTCAAATCCATCGGTGGCGAAGCAGCGACTATAGACTTGATTCAGGCAACTGATTGGCGGACGAAATTATGTGCTATTATCAAAAACTATGCACTAAGAGACATTTATAACTCCGATGAAATGGGACTCTTTTTCCGCGCCTTAACAAATAAAACGTTTTCTTTCAAAGGAGAAACATGTGCTGGCGGGAAAGCGTCCAAGAAGAGACTCACTATTTAGAAAGCATGGATGACAAGGTATATAATGTCGAATTGCTTGATGAAATTTGAAATTTGACCGAAAAACGAAAAGGCAAAACCGAAATCTCACCCAAAACTGGAGTTAAAAAATGTTAAAATAATTTTTTTACCGCCAAATACAACATCATATTGCTAGCCATTGGATTGATTCAAAATTTTAAAAACCACTACAGAGGTTTTTAATCAAGCGACTTTTGTCATCCATGGAGTATTCTGAATCTACCGAACAAGTGGTGAAATCCATAAATGTTGTAAGTGCCTTGATTTGGATTGTTGCTGCATGGAAAAACGTCGAATCCAAGACCATCAATAACTGCTTTCGCAAAGCTGGATTCGTCGAAATTATCGAGAAAACGTTGACTACGATAGTGAAGATGATGTGCCACTATCGGAATTATATAGAAACATCAATGTATTCTCGTCCGACTTAACTTCATATTAAGAAATTGATGAAAGTTTATTTACGGTAAATCCGAACATAAGTGTACGTGAGTCCATCCATGAATTTCAAAATAGTGAGAACGGACAGATTTCATCTGACAGTGATGATGAAGAAATTATTTCTTCCAATATTAAGAACATTAAGAAAGCATATAAAATGTTAAAGGATATTGAAAACCTTTGTATGTTATCTGGAGATTCGGTTTTATGGGAAAAAAATCTCTGAACTTGCGTCTAAAATGGAATCTCAAATTATTAAAAATAAATTTACTAGTTTAAGACAAACAACATTTGATAAATTTTTTAAATAGAAATTTTTTATAAAGTAGAACTGTATCAAACTGGATATGTAGGTATTATAATATTTTATATTAGGTAGTACATTTTTATTGTATGCATATATGTATGTAAAAGATGCTGTTGTAGACGCAGTAACAATTGTATTAATAATTTGTACTAAACATATTATTTTTTTACTTAAAAATAAAATATTTTTTTAAATAAAATTACATTGGTATTTAATTTGTTCACTCCCCACAACGGACATCTCTATAGAACAGACAGTTTCTGGTATGCCTATATGGCTAGGCTACACCAGATCCTCCCTCAACCACTACCTGCCATCAGGTTTTCGTTCTTGAATCTACCTGTCCTATGTAAGATGAGATATCTTTCCAGATGAGATCCTTAATTACATCCCTATACAAGACAGACCGTTGTGACGAAAATATCTCGATGTAGTCTTACTCATGGCTCATAACTGCTCACAGGAAGTGGTATGCAGACAGAGTGAGTCCTCCTCAATACCTATGATAGAGAGGTGGCTCCTCAATCCTTACTATTCCTACGATTGAATTTAGTCTTCCTGTCCCTCGTTAACAACCACTCAGTCTTTGGCCTGCCTAATACTTTCGAACTAGCCCCATTCTTACTCGCAGCTCTTGGTGCACCCATTCGTCGAGTAAAGTCCTCATATGCTATCTAGGAATACATAAAGCCCGTTCAGGACTCACATATAGGCAGGCAGCTCCTAATATTTATTGGTGACAATAAATATATATTGATATTGTGATTAATCAATTGCCTTTAGGAAAGCCAAAGACTGTCCCCGTTATTTCTCATCTTCTAGCATTTAAAAATACCATCTTTTATATTGTTCGAAAATCCAATTGCCAGTATAAAGAAACCGGCGATCATGATTGGTCCAACCGAGGGTCAGTAATGCATTTTGTATCAGTTGTAGTTCGTGAATAATATACCATTACTCACTGCTAGGAGTAAGATATACTTTTACTTGATCAAAAACATCTTGATAATGTAGGCATTTTTATTAGTCGTAGAAAAACTATGTTTAGTTACATAGAACGTAAATTTGGAAAACCATTTAATAACTAATTTCTCTGCCTAAAGTCATAGTTAGACCAGAGAAAAGTTAGTTGGAAACAAAAAGCAAAACCAACTTTGTTTAAGTTTTTAATAACTATGCTTGACATGGGATCAAAAGACAAAAGAAAAGAATGCATTATTTCAAAACTAAAGTGGGGGTTTCTCTTAGAACAACTGAAATTAGCATCAAACACATTTGTTGTTTGTTAATTTTATTGCAGTTAGACCGCGAATTGGAATTGTACTATCGTCACATCCGGAATGAATATAAAACCCCGCAAATACGCAACCATTTTTAATTTTTTACACCCTTGCATCAGTTGCATCCATCTACGTAAACGAAAACCATCAGCAGATGCAATTTTTTTTCTAAACGGACACTCTCCCTTTGAAGCGTTCGGCACGGTTGATCGGCTTTCAATAATCTTTTGTTGTCGCTTTCAAATGGAAAGTAAACAACGGGCACAGGGGTACTTTGGGTGTTTATTTTTTAGACGCGCTTGTAGCTAAAATGACTGCAATTTACACGATATCCTTTAGAGGTATTTAATAATTTAATGTGGTGTCTGCAGGATGGGATAAAATCTCTGTTAATATTTCGAATCTACTTATTTATTTTATTTATGTATAAACGAAAAAAAAATAAAAAGAAATGATAAGAAATATATCAAATAAAGGGTGGTGTAACCAAGATGGGGTGGATGATTGTAAGTAAACCTGGGGAATTTCCAAAAAACATTTTTTTGGATATCATCGATAATCAAACACGCTATGTTTTAAAATTATATCTATAATACAGGGTAGTGGGAAGAACCTGTGGCGAATCAAACTTGTATTTTTTACACCCGCAATATAATTATTCTAGTTAGTTATCCTGTTCGTTACGATAATTTTGGTTTAATGGGGTTAAAACCTATATTAAGGGATTGGAATGCGGTTTAAGTTGAAAAAATGCTCACATTTAAAAAAAATGAAACGGGTATGGAAAAACCAAATAACCCATAAAACTTTATATATCCTTGAATACAATAATCTCCTCGAATTTATTTAAAATTATTCACTGTTTTACAGGGTGGTCAAGTATTGCAAATACGTGCTGGACTCATTTTTTTTTGATGGAACATCTTATATATTTTATTTTAATGTTAAAGATAACTTCAAAGAAAATTATGCTTTATTTACCTTAAAACAAAAAAAAAACAAAAGCAATGAAAAACCGAAATATTGATTGAAAGGAAAAATATTTTCCGATAGGTCAATGCAAATACATAATTTGTAAATATAACATTCGTTATATTCGTAACATTGCCGTAAAGCGGTTAATGAAGGTGACCTAACCAAAGGAAAGAAACAAATCATTGCGTTAACGACATGTTATTAAATGTGTGTGTGTGTGTGTGTGTGTTTAAATGTTGTGCTCTTGTGTATTACTTAAAGAGATTTTATTCTTTAAATAATATAATGTGATTGGTACCAATTTGCTGCTTATGAAAAACTGTACATATTTTTATAAACGTTACGAATTTTGCATCACAAATAGTCGAATTATTTGAGAAAATAGAATTGCATTTTTGGTATTTAATTTCAAACAGTGAAAGAATCATTCGAAAAAAAAAACGGATCTTTTACTGCTTACTACAACGTTATCTTTAAATTAGTTGATAAGATATTGAGATATTGTATTTTATTCTTATTCATTTAATTCAACTGTTTAAGTTTATGGCAAATCCTATTATAGCTAAAAATTAATAAACAGGTCCGGTTTTAGGGTATTTTATATTGTGATTGAAATTTGTATAAAATAGTGTAATTATTTGCTGCTTTTTTTCTGGGGCTTTCTAAACTGAGTAGGAAAGCAGTGTCTCTTGAATTTTAGTAGCTTTAAGACAGTATTAATTGATTTTTTTTTCTTTTTTTGTTTTATACGTTGTACTTATTATTGACTAGCATCTTTCAATTTGTTTGAGCATACTTCATTCGCAAATATTTATCTTAATACAACTTACTTCACGAAAAATAAGAGTATAATGGATAAAACGTTTCGGTGTTGTAAAAAAGAATTTAATAACTTCGTATGTATCACTTGTTACAATATTTTACATCCTAGTTGTAAGGCGAGAATAAATATTCACAAAACTGTAAAGGGTTATAGGGTTTATTGTTCTCTTGAATGTGAACAGGCCGACGTAAAGGGAGGTAGACAACTTAGGGCGTTATCTTTTGCAAATCGAGAAAAAAAAACAAATTGATTCATGAATTGGAGGTAGAGACCAAATTAGGACGGACAACGATGAAAAAATTAACAATTTAAATGACGATCTGGCTAAAGCCTATTTGGAAATCAAAGCTAAAGATTCACATTTTGTAAGAGAACGAAAAAGAACACAGTACTTTACCGATGAGGTGTATTTAAATGAAGAAAAACTTCTTGGACGAATTAAGGAAAAGCACGACGCTGTAACCAAACTTAATAAAGACATTATCGAGATGTCTAAGAAAAATTCATCACTCACTGAAGATATGGAATATCACAGACCAGTCTGTTATGCTTAAATATGAAATCTTAGAGTTAAGAACACTTAATTAAAGCATGATTGCTTCAATTGGAGTACTGAAAAGCGACAACGATGTCTATTCCAAAGAAATTCACAAGCTTAATGATGAGCTGAAAAAGAAGTCTGAAGTAGGAATGGCCAAAATTCTATAATAAATCGATTCGATTAGCTAAAAACAAATCGATTCGATGCAATAATCGGGTAATTTGAATCGATTCGTGGAAAAAATCGAATTGATTCGAAAAATATTGAACCTATGTCCTCTAGGCTTGATCAATTGTGGTGTGGCAATAAATAAAATAGGTTTATTACTCTTAAAAAGTTTTATTATAATAAATGTACGTAATTAACATAAATAGTTATAAATAAAAATAGTGCTAACTAACAAAACACATAATAATAACAATAAACCAAACACAACCAATAATTAATTCATTTTTGACACTTGACGTAACCACTCTTCAATGTTAAGTGATTCCAAGAATAGTTGGCTAGAAAGTCGGTTAGGCTTTAAACTATCTCTATCCTGTGTTAAATAATGGCCTGCCTGGGAAAATAACCTTTCGGATAGTACCGATGTAGCGTAAATATTTAAATGCTAACTTTGATAAATTAGGATATACACATTGCACATTTTTCCAAAAATGAAGTGGATTTTCTGTTCTTTTTACAATAGGACGCAGCAAATAATGTTTAAATTCCACAGGCAACTCATCATCACTTGCAATTGAGGATTTAGAACTTTGAGTTGATACCAACGAGTCATCGTATGACCAACACTTTCAGTATCTGCTGAGGTTTTATTTTCAATACTGATGGTTTCTAAGTTAGTGTCATCTGATTTTTCTTCCTCAATAGTAACTGCTTTTACTGTTGAAGAAATAAATTTCAAACTTGAACTAAAGGCTAGTGGGTTATTAAAATGAATGTTTTTATACCTGGGGTCTAGAATAGTTGAAACTGCACACAACTTTAAAAGTTCTACGATTCTGAATCTTTTTCTGTTTGTTCTACCATAAATTTTTTTAATTCGATTACAGGTTCCATGGTTGGGTTATAATTATTTATAGCTTTGGTCATACAGTTAATTATCGGGATAACATTACTGCATATAATATAATTACTTCCACGTAACTCAACAGTTACGGCCTCTAATGGTTTTAATAATTTTGTCATTTGTTTGGCAATTTCTAGCTCATACGCTGAAAGCATTGGCGGCGAATTTGGAAATTTTAATAACATGCTACTGACTGTTTCGCTAAGCAAAATGAAACGATCTATCATATGAAATATCGAATTCCATCGCGTTGATACCTTTTGAATAAGTTTTAGGGTAGAATTTTCTAATCTTCCTTGAGTAACCTGTATCCGCCTAAGTTCGTCTGGAGCTGATACTCTCTGCTTTGCAAATGTAACAATGCTTTTTATTTTTTTAATGACTTGCTTGATTATGTCACCTGAGAGATCTATAGCTTTAGTTGGAATCAGATTTAAAGTGTGGGCAAAGCAAGATAAGTGTTTCTCTTTGCCAAAAATGTCAGTTACAGCTTTAACCATATTACTACCGTTGTCAGTTACCACTACATTTACTTTGTTTAGTTCTCTACAAATTTTCAAAATATTTTCTTGAATATAAGAAGCAGTGTGACTTTCAAACAGTTGAAAAACACCAATAACTATCGACTTAAGTTCATATTCAGACAAATTTAAGAAATGTGCTGTTAGACCTAAATAACTTATAGTGATTTGGGTTTCAGTCCAAATGTCGGTAGTCAATACAAAACCAAGTACATTTTTAAACATATTTTTAGTAAACCAAGTACATTTTTAAACATATTTTTTGCTTATGTCTTCATATTTTTTGTCCATTAATCTAGTTATAGTTTGTCTAGAATGTATTTTGTATAGGGGCTGTGTTGTTTTTAAAAAATAACTAAAGCCCTCTTTTTCAACAATAGAAAAAGGTAATGCATCTTTTGCAATAATGTACAATAATCCATCGGTTATATTATTGTGCTTTTGCCCTCCCTGTTCAAAAGACTTAATTCTACAAAAAGCTTCATTAATTGGTAAAAGTTTCAATTTTTTTTTTGGCGCACCTATATCTAGGTCTAAAGAAGATGATGACGAACCTTGAACTGAAGTTACCTCCTCTTCCACTGATTGTTTTCTTGGAATAGTCTCTAATGTACTGCTGCTATTTTTACCACTAGATTCCGGGTTAGGGAAAAAGTTTTAAAGGTTTGCACTTTAGATGTCGATGGCATTGCATCTATGTCTATGACTATTTCTTTTAAACTGCCTGAACCACAGTCAGAGCCTAAACAGAAATAAATAACAAATAATCAGTTTGATTTGTAAATTTATAATAAATGTACATTAACTTGCAGAACTGATGTTGTTTCCGAAGCTGTAGCTATTTTTATTCCCTGTTTTTGCTTTAGATGATTCATAAGATTTGTTGTATTGCCTGAATACTTATTATGGAAACACGCTAAATTTGGTTCTGACGTCTGCTGGTCCTATTATTGTATACATTATTTTTAGAAATGATACCTTGACTTTCAAAAAAGCTTACAAATTTCAGTTAATTTAAATATATTTACACAGATCCTGGATATACCCCCATTAAAAGTTTGCGCTAGTGTGCAAATTTTGAAAATTTCAGTAAATAGTGCGGAAACACCCAATTTACCGAAACAAAATATTTGCGGGAAAGTGACTATTTAAGCATGGTCGTAGAAAAAATATTTTTTACTTCAGTTAAATACTAACATAATAAATTATCACGATAACGTATCCTAATCATCTCGCCTGAACCACTCGTACATACATTAATCCTTTCTATACTTTAAGGACCAACAGCCCTTTCCATTTCCATTGTCTCTTGATTGATTTTGGCAACCGGTGCTTTATGATTAATATTTTTTATATCGGGGTCCGCCGAACACAATACAAAATAATAAGACCTTCTACATGGTGTTTTAAGCTTTAAGCTTTATCAACATTATAAATCTGTTCATTCTTTTCAATTGATGCGATCGAGTGTCAGAGCGCAAAATTTATGCTGTGACTGGGGTCAGTTTTTTGTGTCGGGAAAGGTTTAGCAAGGCTTACAACTATGCATAGTAAGAAGTGTTTGTTTAATTTGAGAGTTAGATAGGGTTGTGGGGACTTTTTAGAGAATCGCGTAATTGTATAGAAGAACAAAACAACATTGTAACACCACAATTACAATTTTAACCTTCTTTTTTACTATAGAATGTAGGACAAATGTTAAATGTATTCCTAAAATGATTATAAGTGCAGGAAAGGAAATGATTTACATATGTCAAAATATGAAAAGTTCAATTAATAAACTATAAGCCGGATAAGGTTAACAAATTTAAATACCGAAAAAAAAAATAATTTTTTTTTGATTTATTCAAATTGAATATCTCCTACTAATATGAAAAAACTATACTTACCTTTTATTTAGGATATTTGTTGGCCTTCAAAACTGCCGTCACAAAAATTATATTTTTATAAATTTTCAATTTTGAAATCCAATTCTTTTCTGTATTTTGACTCCTTTGTATTAGAAGCAAAGTTTAATATTGTCAAAATTTTTTATTTTCTCCACAAGTCAAACCCCAACGTCTATCAAAAATAAAATTTCCTAAAAAAATAATAATTTTAGATACCCTTGACACATGGTTGCGAGGCAATATCAAATTTAAAATAAATTGAATAACTAGCTTTTACACTGATTTTTTTTAATACTGTTTTTAATACAGTTTATCGCTATATCACATTTAATTTTTGTTTAAACAATTGTTTTTCGTCAGTTGAATAAAAAACTTTTTTACTGGTAGGAGAAGTACTGTTTGTGAATTTTTTGGAAATGACTATGTTTTGAAAGCCAAATACCCATCATATTCCATGGTAAAAAGTGTACTTAAGATTAAGAAAGATTTAGAGATTAGTAAATATTACAAGATCATTGCCTACATCTAGAAACAAAATTTAGGTTTTCACCCAAAACAAGCGAAAATCTTTACTAAAAAAGACATCATGAAATATATGACAGAAGCACCCGACGAAATTTATCTCCCGCTGAAGTTAGTTACCATTTTTGGGCTAGAATGCCGAAGTGAGGAATTAACCAATCTTGCCGTTGCGTTGCGTTGGTTGGAGTTTAAAATATAATAATGTGCAATATTTAATAACTTTTCTTGGAGTAAACTTAAACTATTCTTAGAATAATAACAATTTCCTATAAAATATTTTTCAAATTTGTCTGCTATCTTTTTTCAAAAATGTTAAATTTGACACGTAGTACAAATCACTTGTCTACATTTTTTAATGTCATTTATTTTCGAGTAAATTCGTATTTCCAATTCCAATTTTATTTAAGTCAATTATTTAAAAAAATAATCCATATGATGCGGACTTTACTGGGCACACTATACCAGTGGCGGCTCGTGAGTATATTGAAGGGTGAGGCTACATGAGGTTAATTTTGTTTAAATGTGAATAAATTTCCACGTCACCCATGAGGTATTATTCTGCGACGCGTTGACCTTTTTTTTTTAATGGAGGTCATCGCCAATAGCCCTACTAAACCATTAAAAACTAAAAAAATAAACTCTAAAAAAAGTAAATAAAAAGTAAACAAAACAAGTAAAATATGTACACCTATCACTAAAATATAGCGGTGATTGCGATAATAAAAACATAATTTAGTTTATTAAAACTTAAAATAAATGTTTGTATGAAATAAGATAAAAAAACTACTTTTTGTACATTAAATCTATACGTCTGTCTTTTAAGGTTGCAAATTTATCTATAATTTGGTCGTAAAAGTTTTGGTCTTCACTAATTCACTTCACTTCTGACAGTAATTCCTGCTCTATTGACATCATTGCTAAACCCGAAAGCCGTTCTTGTGTCATTGTGTGTCTTAGGTAGGTTTTGATCCGTTTAAGACATGAAAAATTTCGTTCGGCCGATACACTTGTTGCGGGAATAGTTAAAACTGAATTAAAAAGCTTATATGCTTCCGCAAAAATTGCTTTAAAATCTTTAAATAACAAAGCTAGACTTTTTTCGACATCTAAATTTGAAAATTGTTCATCCCTATACAATACAGAAAGCTCATTCTTTAATCTATCTCTGTCAAAAATGTTTGGATAATTTTTTAATAAATTATTTAATAAGTCGTCTGGAAAGCATTTAACATATTCCGAATATTTTGTGCAATCGACTAAAGCAAAGAAATTTAAATTATTTAAATTTTCAAACCGCGTCCCTAATTGAAGAATTATACAATCTATTATTTCGAAATATAATATTTTATATTTAGTAAAAATATCAAAGTCGCTAGAACATTGCCCTCGACGTGTGTTAGTTGGCAGAATAGTGGCTTTTTTAGCAATATTGAAACAGTACATCAGTGCAACTAAAAATTTGTTTATAAATATGCGTTAAAAGGCAAAATTCGAAATCATTAAAATGCTTTAGAAATCCTTTTGCACCATTAATAGATTCTGTTCCAGAACTTAAGTCATTAATAATAGTTTCAAATACTATAATTAAATTGTCCCATTCATTAGCCACTAAGTTTAAAATTTTAGACCGTGTATACCATCGCGTTTCTACAGCTCGCGGAATTCTTTTACCTACTATCTGATTAAGCACAAAAGACCGTTTTGGTGATTGGTGGAAATAATTTGGTATTCCTAATAAAGTGGCAAAAAATATACAACTTTGGGTAATCAGTTTTGTTCCCTGTTGTAAAACTAGATTTAATCTGTGGGCGCAACAATGAGTAAACATAGCTAAAAGGAGCAATAGATCTAACTTTTGTTTGAAGCCCATTTATTTCACCTGCCATAACACTAGCCCCATCGTAACACTGCGCGACCAATTTATTTTTAAAGTCATAAGGCTCTAAGCTGTTTTGTATTAAATGAAAAAGGCTCTCTGCTGTTCTATTATCGCTAATGTCAAAAAATTCTAAAAATCTTTTTTTTAAAGATCCGTTGGTCACATACCTAACTGTTATCGAACACTGTCATTTTTTTGTTATATCAGTACTATCATCCGCAATTACGCCAAAAAAACAACAATCGGTGTCATTGATTTCTTTTTTTATATATTCTTGAATATAGTCATGTATGCAACCAATTAGTTCATTTTATATAGTCTTAGATTGTCCCGTAAAAATATTACTAAATTTAGCACAATGTTCAGTAAGTTCGGCATTTCTTTTTATTAAGCATGAAAATATTTCCTTAAAATTGCCACGGTTAAAAGAATCTGTTGTTTCATTATGACCTCGAAATGCCAAGTCCTGTTTACCCAAAGTAATAGTAACATCAATTAAATAATTTAATAATAAATGGTTTTTTCGAACATTTTCATTATAAACAATTTAATTAAGACTATTTTTTGCATCCCCAGTCTATTTTGTAAGTGCTACCGAATTTTTAATATGCTCTCTTGAACTTTCATGCGATTTTACTGCTCGTGAAAAATTTTTTAAATCCGAATATCCGCCCCCTGAACTCCAATTATTTTTGACGCAACCTAATAAAATACAAGGCCAACAATATAAGCTTTCTTTATAAATACTTCCGCATACCCACCTATAAGTTTCGTACCAAGATATTTGAAAAGTTCTTGAATATTTTTTACCTTGCCTCTTATCGTTAAATATTGCTAAAATTTTCGGCGTCGGACGGCTACCTAATATCTGTTTCTTTTCAGTTTCGCTTCTTCTTAAAAAAGGCGTTTCAATTAATGAAGCAATAATTTCGTGAATAGGATTCATTTCAAAAGCAAAAAGCAAATACAAAAAATGTAACGGTCAAACTTACCAAATCAAAACAAAACAAAAAGTTACTCACGCGTATTTATTCACCTTAAAAGACAGAACGCCCTCAATCAGCGATTATCGCAATCTATTTCCTATTTCTTTCTCAGCCGCACGCACCACGTAAAAAGAAGCCGTTGGAATATTTCGCTAGTCATGTGATTTAAATAACCAATAAAAGCATATCCAAGCTACAGATTTATCGCCTCAAGAATGCAATAGAAAACGCGTGCATCGGCAATCGCCATCCCGCTCTGTCGTAATCAGGTGACTCGCCGGCATCGGCACCGGCCGTTGATAAATAGGTAAGAAGTCGAAACTTTCCAAGCTAAAATTATTTCGCCTCATTCGAGAGCACTTTCTTCAGGAATGGGTTTGCACGGATTGCACGGTCGGTTTTTTGATGAGGTCAGAATTTATTTTCTAAAATATTTATTATGGGATTATATTTTGTTTTTTTTTAAATGTTATTATGTTGTAAAACTGTTAAAAAGTATATTTCTAATTGGTAATAGATAAAAAGTTATATAAAAAAATTCTCTTTTCCTTTATTTTGGGGGTGAGGCGCGGCCTCAGAGGCCTACCCTGACGAGCCGCCACTGCACTATACAGCAGCAAACTTTAATACAATAGTGAAAAACGAACGTAACGACACAACGCGGCCCGAATAAATCCTTCAGCAAAGCAACGACAACAACGAAATTGGGCCTTTCCTTTCCCTTTCTGCCGTTGAATGATAATAATTGATAATCCTTCACGTTTTGATTCCAAACAATCGACGCCCGTTTGCCGAATGGAAATATGATGGTTAATGGTAAAATCTATGGAAAACCCGGCAAAGCGGGAAGTTTAAGGCATTGTTCTCGGGTTTCCGCCGTACTTAACTCGATTTTGAAAGCAGTGAAAGGGTTGTCTGAACTAGCCGTAAATATGTAGAAAACGAGAGAGTGCTCAAATGGGAAATCGAAATGGCTCTTAAAAATTGTTAGAATTTTACTAGATTTGTGCAAAGCTATCAGATTTATAAGTATTTAAGTCATTTTAATGTTTTTACTTCCCTCGTATTGTAATCGTGAAAAAATCACTCTCCGGGATTTTTTCAGATCTTTAGGTTTCAAACGTTAAAGCAGCGACGTCTTCCCGAGATCTACAAATTCCTTTTACAGCTGCAATTTTGCCGCTCTTCGTTTATGAACTTCCATTTCAGCCTCGGCTACTTTCCTTGCATTAAGTCCTAAAGTGGGGCTCTTCATTTTCACCGACAGTTCTTCACAAGTAATGCAAGTATGGACTTGCGGCCTTCGAAATCTTAGAGAAAAAGTGTTGTTAAAATAATTTGCATAAAATGCATAGTGACCTTCAAATTAGAATTTTTTAATTTGAACAAATTATGCATAGTTTTGACCTCTAAACGAGCATCTAAATACTCAATATCTTTGCCTGAGTAGTGCGTTCACTTTCTAGGAAAAGAAAGAGTATAATCTACGAGGTGTACTGTTTGCCTTTGGATGTTGACCTCGTTTGTCAAGAGGAGGTTGCGATTGTTTAAGCAACTCGAAAAGGCGTCTGATTCTGTTTTCCGATATACCATAAATAGAAGAAAATGCTTTTTTACACACGACTTGTTTTTTACTGGCTGTAATAACAGAATACTTAAAAGCATAATATTGTCTTGGAATTGCTCTATCCCTAAGTAGTCGATAACATTTTACAGGTCCTTTTTCGATCAATTGTTGCAGATAAATGTCCTGCTCTTTTCTTATTATTATATGTATTTATCTGATTAATACAAATTGAGATCATCCTGAGTCAGGTGTTCAAAGTATGTCACTTTGCACCTAGAACAAGACACTATCTCAATAATATTAAATTTGTTTACCACACATATAAAAAAGAATTTACCGACAGTCGGGTCCAGTAGCACGTGCTGGCACGAGCTTTCCCTTCCAGTTTGTATGCTGAAACCCCTTAACTTTTGTATTCTTGATTATAAATCTCTTATTCTTATGAGGATTACGCCGTCTCTTTTTCAAAGGTTGAGTGTTGTTATTGCCATTATCACTAGGCGCATCAGACATTTTTTACTACTAAATAGCTAACCACTTCTTCAGAAAAATAATCGCACATACTGCATCCGAGCCAACATGTCTGAAATGTAAACAAACCAGAGCGCCAATCACACGATATCCGGACCCCCACTTAACTCGCTAAATATTCAGTGCAAAAAGAACATAAGTCGACGACTTATGTGGTTTTTGCAATGAACGTTCAAATTACACTAGGCGTATTTCTCAAACGGTAAGTCAGGCCGCACACCTAAGCCACAAATGTTGCGCCACAAATGCTTCTCCACAAATGTGTCGAACAGCATTTAACGCTTGCCTGTATTTAAATTAAGATTCGCACACTTAAGATACATTTGCCGGCAGAAGACATTTGCAGCCAGGCACCATTTGCGTCTACTTCCCATAGAATCAACTTGTTCGATATTTGTTGCGGCGTGTCGCGTTTTTTCAAATAAAATGAAAGACGATATAAATGAAACTATATTATTTATCCAAGAAATAGAGAAATATCCTCAGTTATATGATCACACTTTATCAGAGTATAGTAACAGGAGGACGACAGAGTTGACTTGGGCAAAAATAGGGAAAAAGTTTAATGAAACAGGTAAGTATAATATACAGGGTGTTCCACATTCGATGGTACATCAGAAGTTTATGGGAACCGTCCAGCAGATTATTTTGAAATTTTGGTTACGTACGACGTGATAAAAAACTCTGGTCTATCGTTCTAAAATATTTTCCACAACGCGATGTTGCCGCTTCAACCCAAAACTGTTGGATACATTGCTTTTTTAATTGAACACACAGCATATTTTGTATTGTCCTGAATATTTTAAACGCACTTTTTGTATTATGTTGCCTATTCCTAAATTCCACCGTTTTTGAGAAAATGGCATTTCAAAATTCACATTTTTCACAATTTGAAGCCCTGTAACTTGCGATAGGTACAGGGTAGACTATTCAAGGGGGCACGTCTGATTTATGTCTAAAATATTAAGATAATTTAAAATAAAAGGAAGTGTAATGATTTTTTTTGACGGAATGATTTCATAAAATAGACGCGCCGCGCCGTTTTCAAAACTCCACCCTGTACCTAGGTGATTTGGTGTTATAATTTTGTAACAAAAATACAGTACAAGTATACATATTTATTCACTTCTGAACAAAATTATAATAAAAAAAATCAAACTACATAGTTATCTTGCCAAGGTACAGAACCATAAGGTTTTACAAAATATTGAGACAAATAATCTCTATTTTGGATGGCTTGGTCGCTAGGCCTTCCTGGATTTTGACTTACATAACTTTTAAGGTTTAAAATATTTTCCATCGATGTATTTTCTCCAGAGAAATTGGGATGCACTTTTTCCTTTATTTTTATAAAATTATGTAAAACACAAGCAGCTTTTACAATTTTGATACTTTTTGTCACTGAACATGAAATAGGGGTCTCAAACACACGAAACTTTGAGACAAGCATGCCAAACGCGCATTCTACAATTTTTCGACCACGAGATAGTCGATAATTGAATATTCTACGTATGTTAGTCAAATTTCTTTGATTATAGGGCCTAATGATATTTACACATAAGGGAAATCCCTCATCTGCTGCGAAATAGTATGGAAATGAGGGGCCCAATTCTTCTCCCGGCAACGGTGACGGATTCGGAATGTTTAGAGTATTGTTTAAAAGTGATCGTCCAAGGCTTGAATTTCTGAATACGCCAGAATCATTATTTTTACCAAAATCTCCGACATCAATACTTGTGAACAAACCATTTGCATCTGCACATGCCATAAGATTAATGGAAAAATATTCTTTATAGTTGAAGTATGCAGATCCGGTGTTTGCAGGTTTCTTAATGCGGATGTGCTTACCATCTATTGCACCAATGCAGTGTGGTAAATTCCACAATTCCAGAAACTTTTCAGAGATTTCCAACCAGTCAATTGTACTTGGTTTTTTCATATATAGCGGTTGCAAGACTTGCCATATAATGTCACAGCCTTCGTCAATTATTTGGCCTATTGTTGTTTCACCCCTCATAAAAACGTACGACATGGATCGAAATGATGAGCCTGTGGCCAAAAACCTAAAAGATAATTATTGGTGATGGAAATTTTTTAAAATTCTTAATTGAAAAAATCCCTTTATTAACTATTCCATGTTCTACTTAACATAATTTTTTCCAGGTGATGCTTGCAAGAGCAAGTGGAAAGGAATACGATCGTCATACATTCGCAGTCTTAGTACTAAAGGTAAGAGTGGATCTAGTGCTGGTTCGAAAAAACCGTACTACTTAGCACAATACTTGAAATTTCTGAATGCATTCAGAAAAAGCTATCCCCAAGAGGGAAATCTGCAATATCAACCTCCTAACCAAGAACCAGAAAATCTGAATGGCGAATCGCAAATGTCCAATGCAGAAACCGGAACTTATGAAGCTGATTCTATAAATAGTGACCCCAGAGATAAAGAATTCTCTACAGATTTTGATGATCTAGGCGAGAGTCAATACTCGTTTCGACCTGATACACCCGCTGCAGGTCCCTCTACTACCGATACTACCGATCAACAAACAGATATAAGCAGTCCAGTGAATCCATCGAGCCCAGCTCTTCCTATGAAACTACTCGGAAAACGGGTGAAAACAAGTTCTTGTAATACAAAAGGACTTAGTGCTGTGGATAAATGCGCAATTGATTATTTTAATGCAAAAAAGAAAAAAGCAGAAGCAGTAACTGGTTCACCACAGTTGAAACAAAGTTCTTGTGAGTTGTTTCTCTTAAGTCTTGTTCCTCAAATGGAATCCATGACTCCAAGGCAACAGCTTTCCTTTCAAAAAGGCATTCTGCAGTTAGTTGAAAACATCAAATATCCAGTACTATCGGTTCCTAATCAACAAAACCATGCACCAACTCCTGCAGGCTCGTATTACAATGCATTTCCTTTAGAATACGCAGAACAGCAGACCACTCACCTACAAGATCTTTCACCTACAGAGTCATCATATTCGAATACACATTCACAGCAAGTTGTTCACCTACAAGATGTGACACGTGCACAGTCATCATGTTCGCAGAAAATCATTCACCTACAGGATATTCCTCCTGCACAGTCTTCGCGTAGTCATTCGCAGCAGACGACTCACATACAAGATCTTACACCTGCACAGACATCATGTGCGCGTACTCATCCGCAGCAAATCATTTACCTACAGGATGTTACTTCTGCAGAGTCACCGCATACACATTCGCAGCAAGTTGTTCACCTACAAGATCTTACACCTGCACAGTCATCATGTTCGCAAACACACCCGCAAAGTTAGAGTTACATGTATTTAATTTTTTCAAATTTTTTATTTCCTTACCTTAATATAATCAATAAACGTTCTTCAGCAGAAACTGACTCTCTGAATTTCGTGTCCTCCTTTTTTAAGCTCGGGCCAACCAACTTAAATAATAATTTGTATATATTAGGTAACATTCTATAATATGATTGGAATTTTTCTTCATCACTCACTAACTGCTTTGTTATTTCAAAATTTCCCTTAGTAGAGCAACCCTCATTATAGGGATGAACCCAGTAGCGTCGTTTTTTTCGGTTTTGTCTTAATAATTGCCACATAATAAAATCATCATCGTCAGAAGACGAGGACGACGTCATGGTATAGAAATGCGCTAGAGAACTACTCCGTGCTGGTGTGCGGGCTCGTACCGCATTTGTAAGAAGTTTACAAATGTTGAACGACATATGTGGCAAGACATTTGTGGCGCCAACATTTGTACCTTAGGTGTGCGGCCTGACTTATGTGACTTGTGTGGTTTTTGCACACAAAACGTAAATACCCCTATATAGAGACATTTTTTGGTAAAAACTTAATTTCCCTAACCATTGACTTATGTGGTTTTTGAAATGAACGATTCAATTGTGGTATAGTGCGGGACACGAAAGAAAACCGGGCGGAGTCAATCGGTTTAGGAAGGTCGGCCAAGAAATCTTTTTAAACCAATGGTGTCCCGTCGTTCTTTAAATAATATGGCACTCCTTTTTGACTATTCTCACTTCAGATAATTAAAAAATGTAACTATGCTCAATGAACCTTTATCTATATTTGTCTGTTTTCTTTCGTGTACCGCACTTCTATATCTCTTTTGGGTTGCAAAAACGGTGAACTTTCGAATTTTAAAATGATTTAATTTTAATTTTCCTTGATCGATTTACCTATAAATATATTTTTTCTTGGGTTCTGTCATTAACGGTTCTGTTCACTTGTTCACCCCTACTATAACAACATTGATGTGTTAATTTTGGAAAAATATGTGACCCAGTATTGAACAGAAAATTAATTATTTTGAAGCAGTTTATTGACAGCTACTTTATGAACAATTTTACAAAATATATGAAAAAAAAACTAAGCCATCTTTGAGGATGACGGCTGTGTTTCTAATGGTTCGATTCCTTCTAAATCGTTGTCTTCCTGTGAAAATGATGAGGTTTCGTCGTCACTACTTGAAGATCCCAGTGTGATAACTAAATTATCAATAACCGTTTCAATTTTGCCATCTACTTCCCAGTATTTATCTTCAATAGAACGAACATGTTTAACATACGATTTCGAATTTTCAGCCGATATTGAGTCAATGGCTTCTAATGTTATTTTATTTAAATCTTTAATTGAAAGTTCACCAGTGTTGCACTCTCGAATATATTTTTTACTCCTGCCCATGCAAGTTCAACAGGGTTGAGGTCGCACATGTATGGAGGCAGCCTTAAAGGTGTATGACAGAGGTTACGTAAAAGACCGTCAATTTTATACTTTTTTCTCTAGGCTTGTTGGCTGATATTACTTCATATGATTGATATTTTCTCCATGTTGGATCACATACAATATTGTTTGATTTAAGCCACGATATTATATGAGCTTTTGTAGAGTATTTAGTTGGCGCTTTATCTTCTACGTGAGAATGATAAGACGCATTGTCCATTACCACGACTGATTTGGGAGGAATGTTAGGTAGAGGCTTCTCGAGCAACCACTTTTCAAAATTATCTCTATTCTATGATAGTCTCCAGTTGTTAGTCCCGAGCGAAAAACTAAAGCAGCACCTGGAACAAATCCGGCTTCTAAACCAGCATGAACTATAATAAAGCGACTATTACAGCGGATTCCCTGAACAACACCTGTTACACTTTAACTTTGCCAGCATTTGTTCACTGTCATATCATTATCTACCCAGGTTTCGTCTAGATACCGCCCGGTTTTCTTTCGTGTCCCGCACTTTATAGGTATCAACTAGTAAAATAGTGGTACTAATTTAAGAGGGCCGAACAAAATGGCTGTCAAATAAAAGGTTTGCAGTAGTGAAAAAATGACCCCCTCAGGTTTTACACATCTTTACGTTTTAGCGTCGCTAGATGCCAAACAATATGTTTTATCAATTCCGTCTGTCGGTCTCTCAGTTCGAGGCATAACTTAAAGACTACTTACCCAATTTATTTCAAATTGTAGTCAAACCATTAAGAGTCATATGGGGATGACCTGGTAACATTTTGGTAAAAATCCAATATTGCCAAACAAATTGGCGGCCTAGTGAAGAAGAATCATTAAAAAAACTCATCCAATTTATCTCAAGTTTTGCAAAAAACATCAAGTATTATAACTGGAATCAACTGGTAATATTTTGGTATGAATCCAAGATGGCGGAACAAAATGGCGGCTTAATAAAATATTTAAAAATTCAGACTGCAAAACTGCTTAATGGTTTCAAATTGTGTGTCATAACACTAATTGTGGTATAGGGATCCACTAGTAAAATTCTGGTGTTAGTTCAAGGTGGCCGAACAAAATGGCGGCCAAATAAAAAGTATGTGAACGTGAAAAAATCACCCTCTCAGGTTGTACACTTCGCTAGATGCCAAAAAAATAAGTTTTATCGATTCCGTCGGTGCGTCTGTCGGTATGTTTGTCTGTCCTGAGGCAACAGTAAATTGGCGAAACGTCGGCAATTTAAAAAAGGGCCTTGTGTTATTTTACAGGATCCTAACCCCAAATAATACACCGCTCTAACATAACAACAAGCGGATCGTTATTGAAAACTATTCAGAAACAACGGAGTAGGTAAAAACTGATACTATGGGTTTCAATTAAAGATGGCGAAACAAAATGACGACCAAATAAATTTTTTAAAAAATCAACGTAAAAAAAACTTGTTAAATTGATTTTAAATTTTGCATACAAATTAAACGTGAATATGGGATACTTATTGAATTTATTTTAAATTATGTCCAAAAGTCAAATTATGGCATAGGTAGAAAGAAAATGGTAAATATATTGGTAGGAATCCAATATGATGGAACAAAATGGCGCCCAATAAAAATAAAGAGACAGTATATGTAACACATATTTATACTGTGACTATACTGAACTAACTTGGATCACACTACACTCTTCCCAATAAAAATAATAATTCACAACGAGGGAAGTTCCGGGTAAAGGAATTTAAATTTTATTGTGTTTATAATTTATTAACACAAATGTAATTTTATAATTCTTTTAAATTAAAACTATTTACAGATATAATTATAAATAAAAGCTCTACAACAATGTACTAATGAGGGAATATGAGATACTATAAGTAAACCAAATAACTTTGCATCGAATTAAAAAAAATAGCAGTTCAATCACACGAAACAGATTCAAGCAAAATATCAAAAAAAAACAACGAAATACAGAAGCAGAATTTCTGATTTTATGAAGAATAAAATGAGGGATACAATTTATATGATGTATGTTTAGAAGAAATATAGGGTGGTCCATCTCAGCTCCCGTCTTCTGTAGCTCACTTATCATTTGACTCATGAATTTGAAATTTTGCACAGCTCATATGTATATTAGGGCGCACTTTCTAAAAATATTTTTGATTATACAGGGTAACCCAAAAAAGTGTGACGTCACAATGACATATTTTTTTAAATTAGATGACCTATATTTTCTTGCATATTTAGATGGCTTCCATAGTTGTTTAGATTATCCTAAAATTTTATTGGATTCGATCGGTAAATAACGGCTTAAAAAAATTATATGTGAAAAAAAGTGAATTTACACCACTGGTTAAAAAAAATTATAAAAATTCAAATATTTCCTCGACATAAGAATCAAACTGGGAGTTCATTAAATAAGATTTGACAATCTCGCTGACCAAATTTAAACGATCTAAATTATGTCTACAAAATTAGGTGTCAAAATTACCAAACTTCAAAGTGCATTTTCTTTCTTATTTTAAACGACAAAATTTTATTGGTTCGTAATTAAAAAATTAATATTTCATTAAAATTTCTAACGCATTAAAAGATATTCGCCAAAAACTGGTAAAGTGTCCTATTTTAGCAACCATTTTAATGAAAAGAAATCCAAGGTGGCTTAGATTATTAAAATGAATGACGTAGAATTCAATCAATATGACAAGAGACAATTTTAACATATCGCAAATTTTTATTTTTAAATTATTTTTTTTTTATTTATATTAAATTTTATTATAATTTATCATTTATCTTGACATTAAAATTAAAAATTTACTATTTAAATATCACATTTGAGACTTACACTATACTAAATTCAACTATATTTAATCTAATTTTTTCACTAGAACTTATGTTCAATGTGTCTTTCGTTTTCTTCCAAACACAAACGAAGATGAAAAGATGCTGCCACTCTCCTTAAAATATCGGGTGTTACCTGTCGAAATACGTCTTGAATTCGCAGCTTCATGTTCTCAGGTGTTGTTGGGGGCTCCTGGTTAAACGATTTCTTTAATATAGCCCTATAAGAAGAAATCAAGCTTAGTGAGGTCGGGTGAACGGGGTAGCCATTTAATTGGCCCTCCTCTACCGATCCACTGATCCGGAAAGGCTACCCCAAGATGGTGGCTGACCGGTAAAGAATAATGTGCTGGAGCGCCGTCGTGTTGTAGCCATATGCCCTCCTTTACGGGTCTGGGTAGATGTTGACATAAACGGAGCAACTCATGTTGTAAGAAATTTAAATACATGTCCCCATGTAAATGCCCATGGAGAAAATAAGGACCGATAATAAAATCTCCTATGATTCCCCCCACACATTAATAGACCATCTGTGCTGTCGATCGATCTGCCGAAAATGTCTTGGATTATGGTCGGAGTAGTAAAGAAAATTGTGGCGATTCACAAATCCATTTTTATGGAAGGTAGCCTCGCCTGAGAAGAGTACTTTATCGAAGAATTCAAAATTTGCTCTGATTTTGGATTGTGCCCAGTTACTAAACGCTATCCGATGCTCATAATCTTCTTCATAAAGCTCTTAATGAAGTTGAATATGGTAGGTATGAAAATTATTTTTTTTTAAAACACGTTGAATGGCGGTTTTGTTAACATTCGTTATATCGGCGACTACCATTTGGCTAATTGAAGGGGTTTCTGTGATATGAAGTAGCTCATCCAGTTCCTTTTCATCAGTTTGAACTGGCCTATTTATACTAGGTTTTGAGTATTCGACATCTTCCGTCTGAATAAATCTTTCTAATAAGTTTTGCAGGCTTCTCTTATGGGGATGTCTTCGTTATGGATATCTCTCCGCGTATATCCGACTAGCCAAAAAACTATTTTTTTGAGATTTTCCCAACACAAAAATCATATCTACTAGCTCTTCTTTGGTATAATTCATTGTAAAAATACTTATGCAAAACGTGAACAACTTAACAAACTACTTACAAAAATAACTTCTTGAAATAAACTGCAAACAACTATAACCACAATAAACAAACTATACTACTGGAACAAAATAACGCAATACTTTGTAACAATTATGATCAAGAACAATACTAACCCGTTTGTAAACCAAATAATTTTTTAAATTTGTCAAAAAGACTCTCCTGTCATTTTGATTGAATTACGTCATTCATTTTAATAATCTAAGCCACCTTGGATTACTTTTAATTAAAATGGCTGCTAAAATAGGACGCTTTACCAGTTTTTGGCGAAATTCTTTTAATACGTTAGAAATTTTAATAAAGATGTATTTACGAAAAAGTTTTATTTTTCAATTACGCATCGATTGCAATGAAAAAAGTATAGGGTTGACATTTAAAATAAGAAAGAAAATGCACTTTGAAGTTTGGTAATTTTGACACTTAATTTTGTAGACCCTATACAATTTAGATCGTTTAAATTTGGCCAGCGAGATCGCCAAACCTTATTTAATGAACTCCCAGTTTGATTCTTATGTCGAGGCAATATTTGAATTTTTATAATTTTTTTTAACCAGTGGTGTAAATTCACTTTTTTTTATATTTAATTTTTTTAAGCGGTTATTTACCGATCGAATCCAATAAAAGTTTAGAACTATGGAAGCCATCTAATATAAAAAATATGTCATTGTGACGTAACACTTTTTTGGGTCACCCTGTATAATCAAATAAATTTTTAGAAAATGCGCTCTAATATACATATGAGTTGTTCAAAATTTAAAATTCATGAGTCAAATGATAAGTGAGCTACAGAAGAAGGAAGCTGGGATGGAACACCCTGTATGTTAAAATGGCCAGTTTACATAAGAAGTTAAATGAATATTTCAGCGCTTTTTTTAATATTTCAGATGATATATACGAGCAGTTCAAAGAGAACATTTCGACTACAATAACAACGTAATGTTGTGTCAAATTAAAAAAATTAAAAAGTTTAACAGTAACAGAATATTAATAAAATATAAGGATTAAATGATTGTTTGATAGAATGATGTTTCTGTTTTTCAGCCATTTTTATTTTATAAGCAAAAAAATAAAAAAACGCTATTTCTTGCTCTTAAATATTAAGATAATAAATAATTGTTACGAGTAGGAAACACATCATCATGTACCAACAGACAGTCATATTCTGCTCTATTCATTGGTCTAATTTTATTTAGAAAAAATCATTGCGATCATTTTTGTTTGGTTTCACTTTTTACATTTACATATTGTCCTATCTACAAAATTTTGGCAGATATTGAAAGAAACTTTAAGACTTGAGCTCTCAAAAAGCTACAATTAAAAAAATTTGGCCTGCTTCTAACTTCCTTGAGATTCCAGTTAAAGAAATACAATTCTAATAAGCATAGCTGCTAATTATTAGTTACTGGATTTTTGTTTTAATAGATTGAATTATGTAAAAAAAACAAAATAATTTTAATGGGGAGGAGGTACAGATCCCATAGCCCCCCCTCTGTCTTGTGCCACACAGTTTTGAGACATCTTGTGTACATGAATAATAATTTTCTATAAACTACGTAATAAATCCTGCAACTTTTATATTCAAAATTTCTTCTGCCCCTTAAAATTATTTGGGGTGGCGATTTATGAGGAGAGGCCCCGTATATACTTTTTGATTCAAAACTGCGTCATTCGTAGAAGCCATTAACAAACTAATAAACATTAAAAATCCAATTGTGGCTAATTTCGATAGCCGGACAAAATAAATCACCCCGAAACAATATTACTTCTGTCCCCATCCCAAAAACCGATTTAAATAATTTATATTGTATCCGCTTGATTGAATAAAATTCATCATTACATCAATGTTTCAAAATATTCCGGGCCCGTTTAAAATTATTGCGCTGTTTAATCCGCTAATAATAATTAGATACTCAGCAAATTGTGCTGGAATAACAATATTTCATATCGCAGTTAGGGATTGTTTGGAAAATTACCAGCCGTCCGCTAACGAATATTTAAAGTCTGTTATGCGACCGAACGTCACAATATTCAAAGTTTAGTGGACATTATATTAATAACAAAGTGATTAATTTGATTTTGTTAAAATATTGATAAAATTTTTCCTACAACTATGCGCGATTCACCATTTTCCCGCACACGTTCAGTTCCTTGAGAGATCCACAGTCGCGCACCCGTTTCCAAAGTGTAAAGTACACTTTTACGCACTGGACTTACATACAGGGTGGTGCAAAAGTGCGTTCAAGTCCTAAAGTTATTTCGATTATAAAGAGTTGAGGATAAGTTTGCCAAAAAAACAAACAACTTACATTTCGTTTTTTTAAATAGAAGACCCTGTATATTGTTTTATTTTCAGATTCCTCCCTTTCTGACTATTTACCCAATATACAATTTCACTGTAGTTGTGGGAGATCTGAATGCAAAACTCGGGAAGAAACAAGATGAGACTGAATTCTCCCTTGGACAATACGGAATAGGAGAAAGAAACGACAGAGGAAACCTTCTACTATAATTCCTCCTGCAACATAACCTGTATGCTATGAATACTTTCTTCAAAAAGGCAGAACACCGAAAATGGACATGGAAAAGCCCCGACGGAAGAACAAAAAACGAAATAGATTTCGTAATCACAGATAGAAAAGAAACCATACAGGATGTAATAGTGCTCAATCGCCTCTCAGTAGGAAGTGATCACAGAATGGTAAGAGCAAAAGTAATACTTAATATAAAGAAAGAGAGAAGAATGCTCACAAGGACAAAAAATGCAGGATGGACCACGGTGAAAGACAAAGAAGAGTACCAACGAACTATAGTGGAAAATCTGGGGAACACCGCTTCAATGAGCATAAACCAGCTAAATAATACCATACAAAAATCCGTACGGGAGGCCCAGAGAAAACACTGTTCTAAACGAAATGGCAGAGATGAGAGACTTTCCACAGAAACTCGAAATATGATGAATCGTAGGCAAGACATCCTACAGAACAACACAGACGACCAAGTTGAACGTAGACAGCTGGACAAGGAAATTTCAAAAGCCGTTGGGAAGGATACTAGAGAATTCAATACAAAATGGGTAACAAAAGTCATAGAAGAGAATAAAAGTATGAAAGTATTGAAGAATAAGCTCGCAATAGGTAGGACCAAGATAACTAAACTTGAAAACTCAAGTGGGCAAGTAGTCAGGGACAGACAGGAGATTCTAAAGGTCGTAGAAGACTTCTACTCAAAACTATATCATAGCGACGATCAACCAAAACGTAATAAAGATATTCCTCAAATCATAAATCAAGGATCGGAAGAAATGCCAGAGATCACCAGAGAAGAAATTGTTAAGTCCATGGCAGAAATGAAAAACAACAGAGCACCAGGAGGAGATGATCTGGTTATTGAAGCAGTGAAGGAGGGTGGGGAATATCTTCTGGAAGCCATAACGAGGCTATTTAACAAATGTCTTGTAGAATCTGCAACACCCGAGGCATGGAATAATGCAGTTATCGTTATCATGCACAAAAAGGGACACATCGCAGACCTGAAGACCTATAGACCCATTAGCTTACTTCCCCATCTCTACAAACTGTTCACAAAGATTCTCACCAGGCGGCTAACACCAAAGCTAGACCTCTACCAGCCCGTGGAGCAGGCTGGTTTTCGATTCGGGTACGGCACTAACGATCACTTGATGGTTATTAAAACTTTAATTGAGAAATCTGTGGAATACAATAGACCACTCCTGCTTGTTTTCGTCGATTACGAGAAAGCATTCGACTCCATAAAGCACACCGAAATGCTCAAAGCACTTGCCGACTGTCAAATAGACTACAGATATTCCGTCGTAATACAACACATTTACGAGAATGCAACAGTGAGTGTCAGACTGCGTGAAGAAACGGACAAATTTAGAGTAGCACGTGGCCGCGTGGGGCCGGTCAAGGTGATACAATCTCGCCAAAATTATTTACCACTCTAGTAGAATATATGTTCAAGAACATCGAACTGGATGGAACAGGCATTAATATTAACGGGGAATACCTCACCCACCTACGTTTCGCCGACGATATCGTGTTGATCTCGGACAGTGTGTATAAAGCAGAAATACAGCTCAGGGAACTCATAACGGCTTCACACAGGGTTGGCCTCAAAATCGACACTTTCAAAACGCAGTTCATGACAAATCTAGTTGCTAGCCGAAATATCTTTGTAGACAGAAACCAAATTTCCCAAGCCACATCATACAAATATCTGGGGCATGAAATAAGAATCGGCAGAGATAATCAGACCTGAGACATTGAAAGAAGAATTGGATTGGCGTGGGCTGCTTTTGAAAAACTAAAACATGTCTTCAAGTCTGATATCCCTGTATGCTTGAAGCGTAGGGTGTTTGACCAATGCGCCCTACCGGTAATGACGTATAGAGCAGAGACACTGACACTAACGAAAAGGTCAATAAATAAGGTTTGAGTGGCTCAACGAGCCATGGAACGCTCCCTTCTGGGAATCATGTTGAGAGACAGAGTACCAAATGAGCAAATACGCCGAAGAACAAGAGTGACAGACGCAGTTAGGCGAATAACTCATCTTAAGTGGAATTGGGCTGGACACGTAGCCAGAGTGTCTAACGAAAAATAGATAAAGAAAATCATGGAATGACGTCCTAGATAGGACCCGTTCAGAAACAGACGGCGTCCCCCAACCCGTTGGACAGACGACAAAAAGCGCATAACAACAAACTGGCTTCAGAGCGCTTAAGATCGAGATGGATGGATGCTAATGAGAGAGGCCTATGTTCAGCAGTGGACGATACAGGCTGTTTGATGATGATGATGATGACCCAATATAGGATTTGTGGAGTCTATACAGAGTCATTAAAAATGTATGGCCACTTCGAAAATATCAAAGGTATAATATTTGACGCACTGTATCAATAATGGTAAACAGGGTAAATAAAAATCCTGGATGCAAATTTTCTTGATTAATTTAAAGCCAAAGCCCTGTATATTATTATATTTTCAGATTCCTCCCTTTTCGGCCATTCACCCAATAATGTGGGGTCTATATAGAGGCGTTCAAGATTTATGGCGACTTTTCGACATCTCAATTTATTATGGCAAAATATTGCAAAGTGTTCTTCTTTCAACATATTTTTTTTTTCAATTTATTCATACCAGTATGGATGGATCGAAGCTGTAAAATATAAAAAGTATCACTCATACAAAAATATTTAGTCCAAAAATGTTACAAATACAAATGATATTGTGTTACAATGATCTAGTTATAAAAACTGGTGATCGATATGATTTATATGTTGTATAACGAAAAGTATCCTGATAGAAGACAAACACCAGAAGCGCTTTTGAAAAATATTGCAAGGGTTTGATGACAGGGGAAATGTAGTATACACGAAAACTAATCGAACCAAACCTGTTTTAAACTACACTCAGTCCCAAAAAAAGTGACGCACTTGATTTTTGACCCAATTTCAATGTATTATATCTTCTAAACCAGTAGATCGATTTTGAATAATTTTTTTTTCGTAGGTAGGTAATACGTTGGGCTTTCAGCAAAAATTAAACAAATGAAAAGTGTCTCAAAGATTCTTGAATAATAATGAAAAAGCTCGAACCATACTTTTTTACTATTTTTTGACTTGCCCTTTGTGTTAGTTGAGGATTCGTATAGAAACTGTCTACGCCCTAAATGCAAGACTCTTCTTTTCTGAGCATTTTGTTTTTTTATTCATCAACTTATCTCTAAAATTGGCTGAATTACAGCTTTTTTGCTGAAACCTTGCCAAGCTGTAGTTGTTAATGAAAAAACTTAAACAATGCTTTTAATAATGGCTTTTCTATAGCAACTCTGAGAACATTGGTATACCGTCCCATTATTAAGCGCCATTATTAAAAAGCGCCGCAGGCTGTGTTTGTCTTGATGCAGCAAAGTTTAGCCTTAGTGGCATACCCTCATTTCTTCATCACTCTGCCGAACGTATGCTCTTACATCTGCATCTACGAGGCGTATACCAACAATTACAGAAACTAGTTGGTCTTCAACGTCGATGTTAGTAAATGTGATTGTTAAGTTGCGTTCTTCAAAAGAAATCGTTTGACATATATTTTTGCATATCCAATATAAAACGCTGTCGTGAGGCGCTCTGTAAAAAAAGAAATGACATTTTTTTTTAATACCATGTTTGATAAAGCAAATTCTATTACAGAAATAAATCATTACAAAGCTTGCTAAGCTTTCACCTGAAGAAATTAGGGCTAAGTATAGAACCCTTTTTTATGAAATATTGGATCATATTTTAATGGAAATGACACTAAGCTTTCAAGACTCTGAGAAACTTACACTTTTATGTTTGGCAGTTTGTGCCAAATTTTCCGAATATAGTTCAAATTTTCCGACTGGCCGTTTGAAAATTTGTTACAGTTATATGGGAAAATATTTTCAAAAAGTTAACGACTTAAAAATGAGCTTGGTCTTATTTTTGCCAACGACAGTAACTGGAATATATCGCTGCAAGAGCAAGTGAAAAAAATTAATGAAAATAACGACATTTTAACCAAAGCATAGAAAGTGTTTTCCCCTTAATTTTGACAATACCGTCGACAAGTGCTTCAGTGGAAAGAAGTTTTTCTTGCCTCAAAAGTGTAAAAACTATTTAAGAAATACAATATCTCCAAAAAGGCAATATTTCAATTCAAAAGGAATGTCTGGAGGAGATTAGGGTAACTCATCCATTTTATGAAGATGTTATAAATAAATTTGCTTTTATGAAGGATAGAATTTTCTTTTCATTTGTACTTCACACTTTTTCACCCGCGAGCCGCCACTATCGCATTCATATCGGGGCAGGCCCTATAGTGTGGCGATACCCGCAGTTTCGCACTATATGACTGGGCATTATCCTACGTCAGAAATCGAAATATGCAGAACGATATTCAGATATAGCAATAATTTTATACTTTTGCGGCCTTTAAATTCGCTCCTGTTAGGCGTACACAAACCGTCTCCTCACTAACCATAGCATCTCGGACTTGGCGAAGATCTTCTTAAACTTTTACAGGTGTATTAGATCGATTCCGTAAAAATTTGCAAAAAAGACTTGGTAATTCGTAATCAGTGACAAAAACTGAGCTTAAAACCCTTTATGTCTTTATTAATGGAACTAGAAATTATGTATTAGAAATCTTAACTAGCGGATGGACTGTGTCGGATAATAATCGACTTAATTTAATATAGTCCGCCATCTTTGTCAGTTATGTATTTCACTAACTTCACGATTGTCATTTTTTATACGAAAAAAAGGTTTTAGTAATAAATGTTCCAAATTACACCCGAACAAACGGCAAGATTAGTTGCTTTAATGAATGATGGGCATATACATAGATCTAGACATAGATGGGGAGCCCGACAAGGGCAGCACTTAGGCTCACTGGGGCCCATTGTGCTATCCCCCCAAGTAGGCGTGTCAGGCCAAGAGCCCACTCCTTTTTAGAAAGGAAAGGACCCTTTCAGGTCGCGCACGTCCCACAAGCTCGGGTTCCACATAGGTGCCACTCAAGCAAAGCAGTCTGGCGTTGACTAGAGCGTCACATCGACAGACTAGATGCTCGGTAGTTTCATCTACCTCAGCACAAAACCTGCAGTATGGAACGTTGTCGAGTCCAATCTTCTGCAGGTAATATTTTACTAGCCAGTGTCCAGTTAGGACCCTGGTAATAGTTCTAAGTTGACTTCTGTTTGAATGATGGGCATAGTAAACGGTATGCCGCTCGTGTTGTGGCGTCCCTGAAGCAATAGCTCGTCGAGCGATCCTGGAATATGAAAAAACAGGAAGCATTGCTCGGAAGACGTCTAGCCGAAATGCACTTAAAGGCTAGGAAGCCTGCAAAATGTCCTGGAGATACGTACGAAATAATGAAGAATGGACTAATCGTGAATGGTCAAATATCTAGATGAATCAAGGTTTTGCATTAATATGGTGGAAGGGAGAAAAAGAGTAAGAAGATGAACTGGCGAATGATTCAATGAATTTGATAACAGAATGCGATAATTTTAATAGTGGTTCAGTTAGGGTGTGGGGTGGAATTTCCATGAACAGACTTACACCCCTTTATGTTTTTCCCATTAGACAGCCAAGGACAGCCCAAATTTACATCAATGACATTTTAGAGCAGTACCTCTTGCTGATTTAGTTGGTAACAATTTTATTCTAATGCAGCACATACCGCAGCAATAGTGCAGAACTTCCTAGAAACTGCGGGTATCGCCATTTTACAGTGGCATGTGGGAAGCCCCGATATGATAGCAATAGAACATTTGTGGCATGAATTAAAAAGAAGGTTGTATTCACGTGAAAGGCCTTTTGAAATCCTAGCAAAATTGGCAGATGCTTTATCAGAAAAATGAGACCGTATACCAACGGAAAGAATGAGAAACCTAATTTCAAGTATGCCAGGCAGATTATAAGCTCTTAAGAGTTGCTAGAGGAGGTAATGCTCGGTACTAAGCACATTATTCAAGTTCTTTTTTATCCAAATATTGTTATTTTGCTTCAATCAAAAAGTATTATAAAATTAATATTATTCTTATTTTATTAGAATATGATTTCTGAAAAATCAAGTAGGTACCTTAGCAAAATGCAAGGTTCAAAAGGTTAAAATGTACAATTGTACGTACTGCCATCTATGTTTAGGAGGATGAACTACACATACTCAACCTAAAACCTAAAGCCAAACGTTATCTGGCTTGTTCCATGAAATTCTATCGCGCAAAAACACAGATGACGCTATCTGAACATTCTGGAAAGAACTCGAGAAATCACAATCCGTATCTAAGCCGTGTTCGATTGAGTTCAGTCGTTCAGTGTTTAGTCAGTTATGAGTCAGTTGCGATAGACTTTCGAGTTGAGTTGCATACCTCCTATTGTTACAACACTTAACAGTACTTATTATAATTTATTTCGGATACAGTTTTTAACATGTCTCTTTCAAAACTAAGTGGAAGTAAGAGAAAATTTGTAGATGAGCATCGTATCTTCCAAAGAAAAGTGGGAATTAAAGTTTTTTTGCTGTGAAGTGAAAGAAAAAATTATTTGTATGATTTGTAATAGTACAGTCGGTGTTCCAAAATTATATAATATAAAACGTCGCTATGATATTCATAAAACTATGTTTGACAAGTATACAGGAATGGTCAGAAACGAAAAGTTAAATAAGTTAAAATCACGGTTGAAAGATCAGCAGCTTATGTTTACACGTTTAAAGCGAGAAAATGAATCTGTCCTTCAAGCGAGCTACGTACTGTCGGGGTTGATCGCGAAAGATTCAAAGCCATTTTTTTAAGGTGAATTTATAAAAGAGTGCCTTGTAAAGGCCGCGGAAATTGTAAGTCCCGGGAGCGTGAAGGCATTTCAAAATATATCCTTGTCCCGGAATACTGTCGCTGAAAGAGTTACTGAGTTGGCTGATAATATAAGTATCAGATAAAAACAAAATCAGACTCTTTCATTGCCTTTTCTATTGCCTGTGACGAAAGTACGGATGTGTGTGGTGTGGGGCAACTCGCTGTTTTTCTTCGTGCGGTTGATACAGATATCAATGTGTATGAAGAATTACTGGAATTAGTTCCATTGCATGATATAACTGGGAAGGATATTTTTAATGCTGTTTATAGACTTCTGCAAAAGTACAATTTAGATTTGTCAAAACTGTGTTCCGTTATAACAGAGGGAGCTCCTTCAATGACTGGAGTAAAAAAATGGCTTCGTTAAAATAATGGGTGTCCAATTTTGACATTCCGATTTAAACTGGCCGCCATTTCTAAAAATCTTAGTTGACAGTTTTCTTATAGTGACAGATGTAAAGAGAAAACTTTGCGATTCTTTACGATTAGTTGTGTCTTGGTCGACATGGAGCGATTATCCATCGAAGAACGAGTATTTATTGTGAAATGTCATTACCAAAATGGGGAATGTTTTGTTGAAACTGCAAGAAGATGCCGTACGCATTTCGGAAGAAATGCAGCACCATCTGTTAAGGTAATTGAAAATTTTATGAAGAAATTTGAACAGACTGGGTCCGTAACAGCTAATAGACAACATGTTCACAATCGTGGTGTCCGATCAGAAGTAAAAATTGCTGCGGTGAGGGCTAGTGTTGATGAAAGCCCGAAAATGTCAGTTCGTAAACGGTCACAGCAAGTCAACATTAAAAAATCGAGTCTGCATAACATTTTAAAGAAAGATCTGCATTTGAAAGCATATAAAATACAGTTGACTCAAGAAATAAAACCAAACGATCATGTGTCACGTCGTACGTTTGCTAATTGGGCCTTAGAAAGAAAGCAAGAACGGAACGATTTCTTTCACAAAGTAATTTTTAGCGACGAAGCTCACTTCGAAATTGGTGGATACGTAAATAAGCAAAATTGCAGAATATGGGGTGACGAAAATCCAAGAGAAATACTGGAGAAACGACTGCATCCAGAAAAAGTAACTGTGTGGTGTGGTTTTTGGGCGGGAGGTGTGATTGGGCCTTATTTCTTCCAGAATGAAGCCGGTGATGCAGTTACGGAGCCCGATACAGGACAATGCTGACAGATTACTTGTGGGATGAATTGGAAGGTATGGATATCCAGAACATATGGTTTCAAAAGGACGGTGCCACTTGCCATACCGCAGATGAAACACTGAATGTTTTAAGGCAGAGATTTGGCGATAGAATAATTTCTCGAAGAGCTGATGTTAACTGGCCGCCTCGGTCGTGCGACCTCACACCATTAGATTATTTCCTATGGGGCTTTTTGAAGGAAAGAGTTTACGTTAACAATCCTCGAACAACTGAACAGCTTAAAGTTAACATTACTCAAGCAATTGGACAAATTGGACAGAATGTCTGCGAAAATGTTATCGCAAATTTTGAGAAAAGAATATTAGCATGCCAAACAAGTAGAGGGGGTCACTTGCTGGATGTCATTTTTCATTATTAACCGCAATAGTTGTACTTCAAAATAATATAATAATATTATAACATTTAAAGTGTTTTGTGTATTTTATTCCTAAATTAAATCGGAATGTCAAAATTGGACACCCGTTATTACAGACAAAGATCAGAGAAACGGGCAGTGACAAACCAGATTTTCATCATATTCATTTTATCATCCACCAAGTTTTATGTTCAAAAATGATCAAGTTGGAAAGTGTTTTAAAGTCAGTGAAAAAAATTATAAACTTCATAAGGTCACGAGGTCTCAATCAGCGACAGTTTTCTGCATTTTTACGTGATTTAGAAAGTGAGTACACTGGTTTACCATAATGTGCAGAGGTGCGATGGCTTTCGTGTTTTATGGTACTCGACCGGTTTTGGAAACTCAAAGAAGAAATACGCGTTTTCATGGAAACAAAAGGAGAAGATGTGATTATTATGCGATATACCTTTTTTACAAGTTCTTTCATTTATGGTAGATATCACAAAACACTTATCGGACTTAAATACGAAATTGCAAGGACCACGTCAAGTTATTACAGATGTGCATGATCATGTAAAAGCTTTCAAGTGTAAGATGATGTTGTGGGAAAAACAGTTAGCAGAGGATAATCTGTCACATTTTCTGACTTGTAAGACATATCAGGAAAGCACAAGTGTCCCCATCATCAGTATTCAGAGAAAATGGGAAGCCTTCTTTCAGAATTTGAGAAGCGTTTTCCCCCTCACTTGCCAATGGAAGTAATTGAGATTCAATGTCAGACTCATTTAAAACAAATGATGATAGTGTTGGTACATTTGAATTTTATAAGTACTTGCCTGTTCAATACCAAGAAATAAGAAAATTTGCCTCTAACATCCTGTCAATGTTTGGAAGTACCTATAAGTGTGAACAACTAATTTCTTTGATGAAAGGAAACAAATCTCCCGCAATCGCGATTGACGGACGCACACTTGGACGCAGTTTTAAAAGTTATTTCCGCCGATAAATTCGCGACACAAATAGACAACTTAATTAAAGACAAAAGATGTCAAATATCTGGCAAAATAACTTAATGTTTGTAATTTTTTGTAATGTCCTTTTTATTGGAAATTTAATAAACAGACTTATCCTATAATAGTACTTTTTCTCAAGATTTTCAGTAGTTTGTCTTCTTTAAGATAAGGTTTTGCGGCCCACCTAGTCGATGGTCTTCATGCTTTTGGCACACCAGTGACTTGAGTTTGACATGGCTGATCTAGAGTGTAAGAATTTTTTATACAAATGCTCGAATAATATACCGAATGAGTAAAAAAACGGGAAAAAGCAATGTTTAAGTTCTTCCATTAACACTCATGTAGCTTGACAAAGTTTCAGCAAAAAATCTGTAATTCGGGCAATTTTAGAGGTAAGTCGATGAATAAAAAAAACAAAATGCTCACAAAAAAAAGTTTTTCATATAGAGTGTAAAAAATTTCTATACGAATCCTCAACTAATACACAAGGAAAGTCAAAAAATAGCAAAAAAGCATGGTTCGAACTTTTTCATTATTATCCAAGAATCTTTGAGAACATTTTCAGTTGTGTCATTTCTGCTGGAAGACAAAGGTATTGACTACCTACAAAAAAATTCTTCAAAATCGGTCCATGGGTTTAAAAGATATAAGACATTAAACTTAAGCCAAAAACCAAGTGCGTCACTTTTTTTGGAACTGAGTGAACTTAACAACTAGTTTAAACCAGTTAAGTTGTCCACCCTAGAGTAATTATAATGTAAAGATAAAAAAATCATATAAAAGAGCAAAAACTACTTCCATACAAATATTTAAACGATTTTCAAAAGGTGCAATAACATCTCTTAATATATTAAACTTAATATTGTTAAATACACTTTGGATTTTTTTTTATATTTTCTTTTACAGTCGGAGGTGTTTGATAGACTAAATGTTTAACAAAGCCCAAAAGAAAAAGTCAAATTTTGTAAAGTCAGGGGATCTAGGCGGCCACGAAATCGGTAGCCGTATAGTAAACTTCAATTTATTTATTTCTGATGATTATGCAATGTTTCCCATGACCTTTAAGACTTCAACATTCAATACTAGCTTTAAAGTGATTAATATAATAGCTCTTAATGTTGGATTCGATCTCAGCAAAGTACGCCAGTAAAACGTTTTGGTAATATGACTTACTTTCTTTTCATCGTACCAATTTTTTGAAACCATTTTCTCAAGTTCGATGGGCAAAAGCTGAAAAAATAGGGTAAAAAGGCGTTTCGCAGTCGGTAGGATTCGAACCTACGCTCCCAGAGGGAATCTGATTTCTAGTCAGACGCCTTAACCGCTCGGCCACGACTGCTTATGTTAAAGGTTTGTGTACATGTGGATATCTAAATAAGTCTATGCATTTTAATTAATCCCCAAAAAAATAGGACTAAATCCAGTGCCATAACTGAAAAACGCTAATTTATTATTCAAATATTTTATGAAAGTACGTAATCATAATGTAACAGGAGTGTGTATTTACCTATATTTTTGCTTCAGTCAGTCAGTTTACTACAATTACTACTCAACGAGGGTTACCAAGCGTCCCGCTTTTAGCCGAATGCCCTCTTGAGTGACTGTTTGCCCCGAGTCCCGCTGGTACTTGCGAGGACGGAATATGTCCCTTTTTTTAAAGTAAAATAGTAAATACAGGTATTTGTAACAACTTTACATTAAATTTCAAATGAATAATTATGTGAAAGGGAGCTAAAAAGCATTACAAAAAAAAGACCTTTATATTATTACTATTATATGTATTGTTTAATGTTTAATTTGCTTATATTAAATATTTTTGTTATTATGAAAGTAACAAATATAACGTAACAAAAAACAAAATAAGGCATAAAAGCACGGCCCTAAACAAGCTATCTAAGTTTTAGCAAACATGAAAGCAATGTTGCCAACGTCATCAAACCAGATATTATTCTATTTTATTTTTTTTATGTTTAAACAGGGGACAATACGAGATTGAATTTGAGGGTAACGGGGCAATACGGGACGTCACGTAGAAATATCATTAACTATGGGATTGTCTTAGGGAATATGGAACAGTTGGTAACCACCTTATCTATGCCCTCCACCGAAGAGGGAATACCCAAGTAGCACATATCATCATATATGGGCTAAAATGCTGTCATATTGACTAATTTCCCTGGCTAAATAGCTAAAATTGCTAGCCAAACTAACAGTTCTATTACAGAATAAAGACGGAAATATGGCTAAGTGGGGAATAATTTGGCCATAATGGGGTAAAACTGGCCAGTTGGCATTTTATGGTTGGGTTTATTAGCTACTTTTTAACTTTTTTAGCTGAATTCTGATTTGTTTCTTAGCCGAAATTTGAGAGAAATTTTTTTCCCAAATTTAGTTAAATAATTCCTCACTTTTTGTCTTTTCTTCATTTATATGATAAATGATAAATTGTTTCAAATTATGTAGAAATAGTATTAACAGAGCCAATTAGTATAAGAATTTATGAGCCAAGAGGAAATACAAAAATAACAAATCGTGGTTGCCTAGAAATACACTATACCTTATTGTGTAAAATATTTGAAGTTTGATGGTTGGTAGAGCAAGAAACACTTGCGCAGGAACTTTTACCGTAAAAAGAATCTAAGATAGGCATGTAAACCGCCCCTTCTTGAAACTAAAAATTTCGTTTTCTACAAATATTTTTTTTAGTTTGGAAATGTATTTTACTAAGAAAATTGATTAAAGAATTCATAACGTAAAAACATACATGAAAATAGGTTTTTATAGATAGAAAGAATATGTTTTTTTTAAGTGGTCAAGTAATGGCTGCTACGAAATTAGTTTCATTTTAATTTCAATCATGGTGTGTCAGGAAATATTAAATGTAAATCGTGCAACATTGTAAGGTGTACAGGCTCGCATATAAATAGACGCCATCTTTTATAATAAAGCAGTTGCCAACTAGACTCGTCGTTTGTCGTTTCATTTCATTGTCCTCATCCCAGACCCGCTCCCAGCAGTAACACATGGTGGATCATAAAAAATTTTGGGCTATTTTTTAAGAAAATATTCCTTGAAATTGGCCACCTGGCAAGCAAATATTTATCAAATGGCAACAATTTTCAGATGTAGCTAAAAGGCAGCAACATTTGCTAAAATTTTGCCAATAAAAATGCTTACTTGGTTTGCCTTTAGTACTCGCTAAAAAAAGGCTAATTTAAGACCCAGGAGCCAGCGTAACCAAATTTAAGGACGATTACCCCAAGTCGTTTTCTTTTTCAATAATATGTGGTGGAATATTTAAACTTTTTATTAGACATTTTTTATGGTAAATAATTTATATTTCGTTTTTCTAAGTAAATCTTCAGTTTGGTTTAAGTATAGTTTTATAGGTTATAAACATAAATTTGAAAAAGTGGCACTTTTTGGCATTATTATAGCAAAAATAAGCGAAATAAAGCTACCCAATTTTAATTAATTTTGAAACAAAAATATGATAATAAAAGCCATATTTTTTCCTGTCTAAGCTATTATTACTATAATTAAACTTAAATACTTGCTAAAATATGTTTAGTTGGCATTTGGGAAAAAATTCTACTTATTGATCATATTCTGACCTCGATTTCTCTGATTAAAAATGCCATATTTAAAACACATAACAAAAACCCAACTGTGAACTAAAAAAAAGGTCCTCACCTCACCTATGTGTAAGAAAAGTCTGGATCTACGGCTTTAAGGCTTTGAAGAAAATTGAAAAAATTAAATAATTCCAACAAAACATAAGATTTTGCCCTCAGAATAAAATATTGGGGGACGCTCCCCCTATCGCCCCTATATGCCCGTCCTTGTCTGTAAACCGATAAACGCTGAGGTTTAATGGGTGTTTTCTGTTTGTTTATAAATAAATATATACCTAGCCAAAGATATTAATTTTTTGGATATACATACAGTGTGTATCAGCCAAATGGAATAAATTCGATAATAAATAAATGGGGGCGTGTTCGGAAAAACGCTTGGACCCGTCGATTGGTATTTTTAGTTGCTCATTTCCTCCAATAAAAACTTTTTATACAGGGTGTGTCCTGTAATTTTTGGATTCTTTAGGAGATTCTAAACATATTTTAAGTTCAATGTCCTATACCTATCTTCAACTATTTCAGCAATATTAAGTGTTTTCAAATTTATTTTTATTTTATTTATTTCGAATTTATTATTATTCATGAAAATGGCTCTGGTTACTGAACTATTTATTTGATTACAAAAATTCGCTACAACACACTCAATACTTATTTACCATTTAGGTCTTCATATTAAGAATGTAAGCAAAAACCATTTTAGCGTTCCTTTTTATTGATATGGAACAAAAAGAGCCAGTTTTGTTTACTTTTAAGTTTTGTTTACTTTTGTGTAAAATGCCTGGCCTTTCTCTTTGCAAGACAGTAGTTGTCAGTGTCATAGTCTTTTGAATTTCGTTAACTGCATAATACCTAATATCAGAAAAATGGTTCATTTAACAGAAATGCATAAAATAACAATTCTATAAATGATTGGTTATCGAGATAACACACGAACACAAGTGGAAGTTGCTCGCTTATTTCATGAAAAATTTCCAAATTTGCCGCATATATCCCAAGGGACAATTAGTAAAATAGAAAAGCAGTTTCGCGAGCTTGGACATGTGAGGCAGATAAAAAAAGCAGCTGCCAATTCAATAAATGATGATACTAAATTGGATATTATGCTTGAGTTTGAGGAAAACCCACATATTTCTAGTCGACAAGCCGCCGCAATGTTCGATATTAGCCATTCGTCGATTATTCGAATATTAAAAGAAAATAAAATGCATCCCTATAAAGTGATACCAACTCAGGAGCTCATGGAAGACGATTATGATAGGAGAACTTATTTTTGCGAACAAATGATGGCTATGTTAGATAACAATGTTATTCAATTAGAACATGTTTTGTTTTCGGATGAGTGCACCTTTACACTTCACGGTCATGTAAATCGTCAAAATTGCCGCTATTGGTCTAGGGAAAATCCTCACTGGATCAGGGAAGAACATACTCAATATCCTGAAAAGGTTAATGTTTGGGCAGGAATTGTTAGGGATCATATCATAGGCCTCTTTTTCATTGACGGCAATTTGAATGGCGATAATTATTTAGCACTGCTTCAAAATAATGTCGTGCCAACTTTGACAAATTTGTATCCGGATCCAGCAAACCCACAAGTTCCAGCGAATATGATATGGTTTCAGCAAGATGGAGCACCGCCCCATTACCAAATTAATGTCCGGCAGTACCTCAACGGAATATTTCCAAATCGGTGGATAGGGAGACGAGGATCGATAGAATGGCCAGCGCGATCCCCTGATCTGACGCCATTAGACTTTTTCTTATGGGGACATATTAAAAATGTTGTATACAAAACTAAACCCCTCGACTTAGCTGACTTAAGAAGACGAATAACGCTTGCGATTAGATCGGTCACGCCTGAGATGCTAAATAACGTTAGAAGAAATTTCTATTTAAGATTGGGAATTTGCCAAGACGTTCGCGGCGAGCATATTCAACAGTTCCTAAATTAACTTTTTACTTTTGTTTATACATTATGAAGAAATAAATAATTTTATTTTTTTAATCTTAATTTTTGCAATAAATTTGAAAACACTTAATATTGCCGAAATAGTTGAAGATAGGTATAGGACATTGAACATAAAATATGTTTAGAATCTCCTAAAGAATCCAAAAATTAAATAATATCCGGGGTGTTGCATTTGAAATAAGAAAGTTGGCATTGACCACTGTTACAGGACACACCCTGTATAAAAAGTTTTTATTGGAGAAAATGAGCAACTAAAAATACCAATCGACGGGTCCAAGCGTTTTTCCGAACACGCCCCCATTTATTTATTATCGAATTTATTATTTATTTATTATTAGGTACCTTTTGTAATTTGCAGTTACCTACCTCTGAAGCTTCTTTTATACGGCACCTATGTTAAATTTGTATTATTTAATGTTTTCAAAAAAATCCAATTAGGATAATACCTACCTTATATCCGTAGTTCAAATACGACCTAAAAAAATATTAAGAGAAAATAACGGTGAAGACGGCAAAAAAGTTTTTTTTTAGACTTCTGCACCCCCAAATTTTTCTGGCTACGTTAGTGAACCCTGTACCCAATGGCGCAGCCAGAAATTACGCTTGGGAGAGGGGGGACTCACCAGAACGAAACTACATTTGTAGTATAAATACTATAAAGCCATACTTCTTAATATGGTTTGGGAGGCCTTCTTAATACCTCTGTGCTTCTGTGACTGCATATGAACAACATATATCTTATTTATACTATTACATACACATACATACGTAAATGTTGTTTTTTAGATTATGATGATCATGATTATTAAATGTAATTATTCAATCATATTCTTTTGTTAAAATTTTGATCAGTGATGAATGTGCCGATAATACAAGTGTAATCCATAACAATATTATCTCCGGTATGGTCTAGTGGCTAGGATACCTGGCTTTCACCCAGGAGGCTCGGGTTCGATTCCCGGTACCGGAAAACTTTTTTTTCCGGATTAGGTGTGTGTATATTTAAATAATTTTGATCTTAATCGTTGCTATTATAATAAATATTTTCCATATATTATTGAAACCAAAGTTGCAACTCAAAATATTTTTATATCTTTAATAAGTCTTTGAATGCACGATCATTGGAATTACAAAAGCGATTTGTTTCTACAGTATCCGATATGGTCTAGTGGCTAGGATACCTGGCTCTCACCCAGGAGGCTCGGGTTCGATTCCCGGTATCGGAAAAGTTTTTTTTAAGTAAGAATTTTGTAAAATTTCAAATTTAACTTCAGAACATCTTAAATTTTAAGTTAATCAGAATTAAATGTTTTAAAATTCAATTGCAGTTTAGATAATTTTGCTAAACAACAATCAATATATAGGTCTTTCCTTCGAAGCATTAAAGCCACCCTTGTACATATTATATTACTAATGTGGGAGAGCTGAAAACGTACATTTTTTTAAACAGCGTAATTACTCTCTTTTCACTTTGATCTAAAAATTTTTTTATTAAAAAATAAACTCCGACCCAAAATGCACTAAAAAGTGAAATATTTTATTCTAGAATCTAGAAATCTAGAAAATTTTAATTTGTAAAGTTGGTTTTTTTATAAAAATTTTTATTTCATATTTTTTCGTTCTATTTATATGAGTTTTATTGTAAAAGTCAGGTTAAACAACTAGAGACTGGTTCCACCGCATACGTAAAACCATTTTATAATAAGATGTCTTATTATACAATGTAATAACACGTATTGTTCAATATAGCATCGCGTAAACAATTCAAAATGGCACCATCCTCCACTGAAAATTTCTTTCAAGTTACGCAAGCCATCGTGGAGTAATCGGCGTACATATTTTAGGACTCCGGTCCGGAGTAGTGGTATCTTTCAATACCCGGGGGATTCAACAGCAGTCTTAATTTAATTTTTGACATTATGTATATATAAAGTCGCCAATTTTTGATTTTTCTATAGCTGTTTCGGGTTATTATGCTTATACTAACTGATAATCATCATCAGTGACCAAATTTGAGACATACATATTTGAGGTATTTGTTTTGACATGAGAAAATGAGACTGGGTTCGGAAAATGTGAGGGCGATTCAAAGGCAAAGGCGCCGATTTTCGAACAAACTGTACCGTATAAGGAAGAGGGAGGGGAGGGGGATTTTGTCGACAAGGAAAACGTCATTAAAGAAAATTAGTATTTATTATTTTTCCAATGTCAAAAAATCGCAAAATGAAATAGTCTAAAATATTATGAAAAGGTAATAACAACAAATCTAAAACTGGCATATCTAAATAGACATTACTATTTTTATGAACAATTAAACGATTCAGGCTCACATTTTAACTTAAAAATCAAACTAAAGGAACTGTATTCTTTGGGACGTTGATCCGATACATCTTGCAGTTTAGGACTGCACGATTATTTCATTATCACAAGTACTTACAACGAAACTAAAACTAGAATATCCAGAGAAACAGGATTTTTATGAAAAACAACAATTTAGCCCTGTGTTTTACCTTAAAAACCGAGTTAAAATTAAAAATGTAAAGGAACTGTATTCTTTGGCACATTGATCCAATACAACTTGCAGTTTGAGACTAAGTAGTCAAAAAATGGTTTCAGTATCCAAAAGTAATTACAACAAAACATGAAAAGAAAAACAAACAGTATTTTCATGAAAAACAATGATTCCGCGTCACATTTCAACTTAGAAACAAAACTAAGGAACAAAAAACAAAGTGTATTATCTGTCATTTTAATCCACTAAAACCCTTGCAGATTAGACACAACCAACAGAGCAGACAAATTTTTACTTGTCGCAAAATCGCTTGATATCGTCATTGCTGAGTGACATCAATATATCCCTTTCTAGAGCCATCAACATAAATGCTTCGACATTCTCCTGAGACAAATTATTTCGTAGACGATTGAGAATGTACTTCAATTTTGAAAATGACCTTTCACATGTCACCTGGCTTATAGAGAGAATAAGCATATATTTATAAACTTTGAAAAGTTGGACATAGGCATTTGCATATAAGTTATATTTAAATAGAATATTAAAACAACATAATATGCAGTTTTTGCAAAATTTTTGTGAAATCACAATCTTGATCTTTATCGCAAAAATGACCAGGTAAAGATTCACAAAATTCTTCTATGAGAGATTTTGATATATGTGGCCATTTGCCAGCAAAATCTTCTCTTGTCTTAGTTCAGCTTGGTTAATGTCTGAAAAAAAAGGCTTAATTTTTGTACATATAACTCTCAATGCAGAATCTGGTAAGTTTTTTACGTTTGAGAACTCCGCTGGATGGAAACATTGAAAATCCATAAATAGTTGCTTATGATTTGCGAATCTAGATTTAAGACATTCGATCGCTGTATGGTACGTGATATTATATACTTCAATACGATATTTTTCTTGTGGTGTGAAAGTTACGCCACTTGTAGATTCATCTGCATTTTTTTTTGTTTCCGTTGCCTTATAGGTGAAAACGTTTCTTCTAATTGGAGGTCTAGGTTTTTTTCTGCGAAGCACTCGTTTGTCCTTGTAACGTATTTTTGTGTCTCTCCCAATAAATTATTAAATTCTCTAGACCTAGCTTCTAGTTCTAAAATTGTATGTTCAACCTTCCAGTAGCTTTGCAATAAGTCCATCCCTTTTGTTTGTAGATACGAGGACAGAGGGCTAGTATAGCGGAATATATTCAAAAATAAGATAGCGGTTAATATAGTTTCGAATTTAAGAAAATTCTCTAAATAACTGTTTGCTGTGAATCGTGTTTCTGCGTTGAAATTTTCATCGGTGGAAATGCAGTACAATGCTTCGCAAAGACTAACGTAGATGCCAGTTTCAGTATTGAAAATTCTTACCAAAGCTTTGTCTTTTGCCCAACATCTGGTATCTCCAATTAGGTTAACAAACTTATTGTCCCCTGATATCTTTTTCCAGACGACCCTTCTTTTATACGAGTCTCTTACAAAAACTGCACATTTATTTATAAGACCAAATAAATTAATCGCTGGTAGGGTTTTGGTGCTATGCTCTAACATAATTAAACTTAACACGTGAGCGTAGCACCATACATGTATTTGTTCTGGAGAGGCATCTTTTAAATATTTGTCGAAACCTTTATACTGACCTTGCATGTTTGATGCTCCATCAGTAGAATTACCTACCCATTTTTTTATGTCTATATTCAGAGTTTTTAACACATTTTCTACAATTCTAAATAAATTTTCACCCTTCCGAGACTCAGAATTGATGACAGCAGTTACTCTTTCGTATACTTTGTTTTGATAAACGTACCTTGCGACAACTGAACATTGATCTACTACATTGATGTCTGAGGTGGTATCAATCTGAATTGAAAATATTTCCGATTTTTGAATTTCCTCGCTTAGCTTTTTTTAATTAATTTTGTTATAGCCTGAATTATTTTATTTGCAGTCGATTTTGATAAGAAAGTTGTGATGTTTCCTCTTCCCGATGAACCCTTGATACGATCCTTATGCATTTGCTTACTTAGTTTAATGGCGTGTTCAATGTGTGACTGTAAAAGAGGATCAAATTTAGAAATTAACAATAATAATTCAAGAAAATTTCCATGGTCAATAGTTTCATCTTCTAGGGTAAAAGCCGATTCACTATTTTTTGTTCCTCTTAAGCTGATACCTCTTTTTCCAATAGTTTTTATAACTTCAATAATTCTACTAACGACTTGACGGTTTCTTTCTATTTTTTGTATTTCCTTTTGCCTAACTTCAGAAAACAAAATACCGATTACATCTTTACCAGATGTATGCAAGGGATATTTTTCAAAATTGGCTACGTGCTCTTTACTTTATTCATGTTTTTCTACCCTACTGTAAATATGTTTAACATCCCACATGGCCCCCTGAAAAAGGTGATTCTTCTTTTACGAAAGCTAGACAAATCCAACAAAACAATAAACTATTTTTCTCATTCAGCAGACCTTAAATTATGACAAAATACAAAATCTAACTAAAATAAAGTTAAAATGTTTTTACCTTTGTGGTGAAGGACAGATTTTGATACACTCAACTCCTTGAGTGTATCAAAATATCGCAAAACCGCTAACCGCGACAACACTATCACCAAAAGCTTGTTAATTATAAGTGTCTATCAACAAAACGCTTCCAAGTGTAGTCAAAAATATTGCAGACGAAATAATAACGAGTTTTGATTTGTCAAATACTATTTACTAGTTAGTTTATATCTGTCTCATTTAAACCATGAATAAAACAAAACAAAAGTCATTCAAACTATAATGAAGAAAAAAATCTAAGCCAAGGCGAACAATCGGCTGTAACTAATTTGATTGGTTAATACTTCGCGTGTTTAATTTTTATTGGTTGATACATCTGGCGTGCCTTCGGTAGATGGTACCAACTAATAATTTATAATTCATTGCTATTGCGGGCGGTACCAAAAATGGTTTGTTATTAATTATATATCTATTTTTCTTTTTTTTATTTTTCACTTGTAAAGGTGAGGGGCGCCTTGGTTACTCTAAGGCAAATAGCGCAGCGGGCTGCGCCCGCTAGCCCGCCGGGCCAGTCCGTCCCTGGTAGTCATTAACGTAAGTATTGGATCTTTTTTCGTTTACCTATATCTTAAAAACACATAACACATACTTCAAATTTATTTTAATTTTTGAACATAAAATATTTTTTCCATTATACAAGATGACTCTAAAAGTTATCAGGCAGCCCCCTGAAAACTGATTATTAAAATATTAAAAAAAAAAGATTTTCGGTTTTAGGTCGTTGTATGTTTTCAAAGGCACTTGTGTATATATATATATATATATATATATATATATATATATATATATATATATATATAAATTAATGTCAACATTGTTTGAAGTGTTTGGGGGGAAAAGACTACTTTAATTTTATTATGTATCATATATTGAAGCACGATTTTAGTTTAGTTTTCGACACAAGGTTCCTTGTCGTTTGAAATAGCCTTGAAAAAAACCAAATATAAGGTCGAAAAATCCGCAACATTATAGTTAAAGGAGCTTTTATTTATTGTTCTAAACCCGAAAATCAAATTTTAAAGTATCGAAATAAGGACGCTATACTTTTACTATTAAAAAAAGAAGTATATAGTAAAACCTTCCTTAACGGACACCTCCGAACAATGGATACCTCTGCTGAACGGACAATTTTGAAGTCAGCGACTGTCAGCATATGTATTCCTGTGTATTAAACCCTCTTGACAACGGACACGGACAATAAAATTTGGAACATTTTTAATAAAAACAGTAAAATTTATCTCCTCAGAACGGACAGATGTTCAGATAATTTTTGAAAAACCCACATTAAATGCCGGTATTTTTATTGCACATTGTGGGCAATATTTAGATCTATGCTAATAAGCGGCGCGGCGCCTACCTATTGTTAATAGCACTAGTTTAACAATATGCTGGCTTGTAGGTAAATTGCGGTGAATTGCATAATAAATAGATCACCTTATTTTTATAAAATGTAGTCTTCATCAATAGAATATCTTAGTTTTGATGTTACTCTGGTGCGATCAATATATCTTCAAGCAATAGAAAGTTTTTCAGTCTTTAAGTTGAAATAATCCAGTCCGCGGAAAATAAACAAACTTAGTGTTAGAGTATTAGCCGAAAAATTCTGTATAGGAAAATCTCGAATTAGTGATATTTTGAGAAACAAGAGCGGTCTTAACAAACGAATCGCCGAGACCGGGAACATGAAGGAGAAAAAGAAATTTGCGAAAACTAAGGGTGCTGCCATAGACCAAAAAACATTCCAATATCCGGCACAATAATAAAAGAAAAAGCACAAGAAATTGCAAAAAATCTAGAAGTTGATGGTTTTAAAGAATCAAATGGATGGTTGATTCAGGTAACTGATTGGCGGACGAAATTATGTGCTATTATCAAAAACTACCCGCCGAGAAACATTTATAACGCCGATGAAACGGGACGCCTTGCCAAATAAAACGTTCTCTTTAAAAGGTAAAACATGTGCTGGAGGGAAAGCGTCCAGGAGAGACTCACTATTTTACTTTGCTCTGCTATGAATGGAGAAAAAGAAAATGCACTGGTGATTGGAAAAAGTAAAAAACCCCGTTGTTTTAAAGGATCAAGCGTGGAAAAATTGCCACTTGAATGGTACTATAAGAAAGAAAGCATGGATGACAAGGGATATAATATCGGATTGGTTGATGAAATTTGACCGAAAAATGTACTTTTATTTTTGGATAATGCTGCATCTCACCCAAAACTGGAGTTAAAAAATGTTATTTTTTACCGCCAAATACGACATCACATTGCCAGCCATTGGACCAGGGCGTGATTCAAAAGTATGAAGTATTCTGAATCTACCGAACAATTGGAGAAATCCATAAATGTTGTAAGTGCCTTGATTTGGATTGTTGCTGCATCAATGTATTAGGGGAGAGTGGGGGAATATCGACCGTCGGGAAAAATCGACCACTTTCAAATCTTCTAAACTTGGCGTCATATGGGCTTAATACATCAACTGACCAATAGATGGCTTCGTATGTGCCTGATTTATGCGATTAATTTGAAGCCATAACGTTTCCGTGTATCCATGTTGATAGTTGTACTCGTGTTTAATTTTTATTAAAACTGTGCTGCTATTATTAAGGTAGGGAAATCCTTATACATTCTAAATGTTCTGCATTTTATCTTAATAGGATACTGCGGATATTCTTCCGTAATTTAGGTCCAATTTGGTGAACTTTTAATACATATTTTTAGTAAAAACAAATTTAGGGTTAAGTTTACCGGTTCGGGTAAAATCGATCATGCTGGTCGATATTACCCTGCAGTGATCGATATTACCCTACTTAATATTTGTGGTCTAATCATTATCTATTCTAAAGAAAGTGCGCAATAAATGCAAGCATAAGGTACATGTCAGCATTTCATTTCAGATGCCGCGAACATATGTTCGAAAAACTGGACGTTCTTCGTGGACGGAGGAGTCTATGAAAAGAGCAATAAAGGCCGTGGGAGAAAAGACATTATCCATTAGGGGCGCCGCACAAATGTTTAATATCCCATATGGTACTCTTCAAGATAGACTAAAAGGTAGATTTCAACCAAAAAAACTTACGTTGGGAAGAAAACCTGTCTTTTCCGAAAATCAGGAAAAAGAAATTGTTGAAACCATTTTAAAATTGTCCAAATTATTTTATGGATTGACAGCTCAAAGCATAAGAACATTGGTTTTTAAATATGCAGAGACAAATAAAATTACACATCCTTTTAATAAGGAGAGCGGGATGTGTGGCAAGGATTGGATCTACTCATTTATGCGACGTTATCCGCAGCTTAGTTTTCGTAAACCGGAAGCTACTAGCCTAAGCAGAGTTACCGCATTTAACAAAGGCGAAATGGAATTTTTTTTTAATAATCTTGAAATGCTTTTTGAAAAATACCATTTTGAAGTTCATCGCATTTATAACGTTGACGAAACGGGTATTTCCAATGTCCACAATCCGAGTCGTATATTGGCAAGAAAGGGAGAGAAACAAGTCGGCGTGATAACAAGCGGAGAAAGGGGTCAAAACACTACAATTGTATGCTGTTTTAGTGCGTCTGGGCAATATATCCCGCCCATGTTTATTTTTAAGAGAATGAGAATGAAAGATGGTTTGGAAAAAAATGGACCGGCAGGCGCGATATACAAATGTTCAAAATCTGGATGGATTACCGAAGAATTGTTTACCGAATGGTTGCAACATTTTGCGAAATTTGCTAATGCTTCTCCAGAGCAACCTATTCTTCTAGTACTGGATAACCATTCAACTCATTCTTCTTTGGCTTCCTACACTTTTTGTAGAAATTCTGGCATTCATTTACTATCACTTCCCCCCCACACATCTCACAGGACACAGCCTCTGGACGTTACTTTCTTTAAGTCCTTGAAAACTGCTTACCACCAAGAATGTGATAAGTACATAAAAAGTAGAAATTATGAAAAAATCAAAGAGACTGATATTGCCGAACTTTTTGGGAATGCTTACAATAGGACGACCACAATAGAGAAGGCAATTAACGGATTTAAGACCACAGGAATATTTCCCATCAATCGTGATGTGTTCTGTGAAGAAGACTTTGTACCTATTCATAAAGATAATACAGATCTGCCAAATACAACGGCTCTAGCAGATTTATCATTGCAGGGAAATACATCTCAGAATATCTTAGAACTTGTTGAACCCAGACAAAAGACTCCTTCTCCAGAACCAGGGCCAAGTGGATTGAGTGGAACTGTTCCAGGAAGACTCAAGAGCTTACGTAATACCAGATTGTCATCAAATTCGTCTGATTCTGAATTCAGTTTGGAAGAAGTTGTGGAAGATAGCCTAAGTGATGATGATGATAAAACCTTAAAAATTAAAGAAAAAACAGAAAATACTTCTTTCCAAGACCTATGTCCACTTCCAATATTTCAACCAAGAACTTCACCGCGAAAAAGGCAACATTCTCAAATATTAACATCTACCTCATTAAAAGAAGAGCTCGAAAATAAGACATTGAAAAAACAAAAAAAGGAAGAAAATGAAAAATTAAAAAAGATTACAAGAAAAATTGCAGAGAAAAGGGAAATGAAAAGATTAAGAAGGTCACAAAAAAAATTATGGGTAAAGTGGAAACTCAGGTTGAACAGGAAAGAGAAATTGATGAAATCTGTCCTATTTGTGAACAATTTGGATACAATGAGGTTTGGTGGCGGTGCCGTTCTTGTGCAACCTGGGCTCATGCTGACTGTACTAGTGCAGAAAAAGCTTCAGTATATATTTGTGGCTTTTGCTCAATGTAATATTAGTGTTAAAATGTTGAAATAAAATAAATTCCAAAATATTACTACTCGGTCGATTTTACCCTACCTTGTGGTCGATATTATCCCATCGGTCGAAATTACCTGATTTTTTTACCTGTTTACAAAAATGCATTTTAAGGAAAAAAAACATTTTTTTATTTGCAAAACCAATAGAAAAATTTTAGCAAATGAAGTAACGAAGCCATTTTACGGTTTTAGATACATTTGTACTAATACTTTTATTTAAAAAACTTAGTTGCGCTTAAGTAGTCGATATTCCCCCACTCTCCCCTATCTTCCGATTTAACTTCATATTCAGAAATTGATGAAAATCCTAACATAAGTTTACGTGAGTGGATCAGTGAAATTTAAAATAGTGAGAAAGATCAGATTTCATTTGACAGTGATGATGAAGAAATTATTTCTTCCAATATTAAGAACATTAAGGAAGCATATAAAATGTTAAGGGATATTGAAAGCTTTTATATGTTATCTGAAGATTTTGTTTTAGGGGAAAAAATGTAAGAAATTATTAAAAATAAATTAACTGGTTTAAGATAAACAACACCTGATAATTTTTTAAATAGAAACTTTTTATAACGTAGAACTGTATCAAACTGTATATGTAGGTAGTATAATATTGTGTATTACGTAGTACATTTTTATTGTATGCATATATGTATGCAAAAGATGTTGGTGTATACGTAGTAACAATTGTATTAATAATTTGTATTAAACATATTATTTTTTTACTCAAAAATAAAATATTTTTTTTAAATAAAATTACATTGGTATTTAATTTGTTCACTCCCCACAACGGTAGACGGTAGCTCCTTCAAAGGCGTTTATGACGTTAAACAAATGAGGAAACACGTTCAATTTCTTCCATTTTTGTGTCTATAATAGTTTTCTCCATTATACAGTGGTCTCCCGAGAGATATGAAGCATCCCCAAAAAACCAAATATTTTTTATTGTAAAGCGGTTAGTTGAAAAAAACAAACATTGAAAAATGTTAAATTTCTTATATCTCTTTCTACATTAAATATTCTCTACGTTATACAAGGTTGTCCTTGGGAATACAAGAATCTCCAAACATACAAATGTATATCTTATTATAGTCATAACGCTTAGCTCTTTTAAAAACGACAAAACAAGAGAACTTATTTTCTTTTTTTTTGTATTCAAAGGCAATTTTTTATATTAGAGTCATCATTCTAAGGAGGTGGATCCGTTCCCTAAAAACAAAATTGAAATTTTGGGTTTTTCTTTTAAGAGGTGGAAAACGCCAAATCTGTTTTATATTTTATAAATAACATTTTTTCGATTAAGCATGGTTACTCTAGGGGATAAAACAGCTTTTTAGAAGTGAAAATTTTATTTCAGAAAATATTAATATTTTTAAAAAATAATAAAACACATATTTTATTGTTATATAATAATAATAATAATAAATGCCTTTTATTTCAACAATATAAGTAAATAGAAATGAAGCAAATGATGTCAAACTCTGGCGCAGTCTAGCTTCAGTAGCTACTCAACTGAACCAAACTGTGACAGGGATAGAATATATTTATTATGTAACATTGATATAGGGCCCAAAATAAGTAGTAAATTAAGTTATATTAATTTGATTGAGATTAGAACATAGTAAATTGATAATTCCTCACTAATATGGGGACACAAAAAACAAGAAATAAACAATATTTTACTGTTGACTTAGAAGATGTTTCTTAAATGTATATTTAAAATTGCTTAAACTTAGATTGCTCATTTCGGTCGGTATAGATTTAAAATGTCGGACAGCATTAAATGAAAAACTACGTCGAAAAATGGCGCTCTGATGATGAGGCATAGTTAATTTATTTCCATCACGAATATTAAGGCAATGAATATCTCTACGAAAAATTAGACGCTCTTGAATAGAATGGGGATTATTAGGGTTGCTAATAATATTAATCAAAAAACTACATAACATACTTCAGTGTGGTTCATAAGTGGGAAATGTGGTGAAATTTCCTTACGCCATATACAGAACGTACGCAGGCATTCTGCACCCTCTGGATGCGAGATCTACTTTCCTGATCCAAACAAAAACCATACACGAAATCACAATAATTAAAATGCGATAATACAAGACAGTTGTTTTCTTAATTTCGTGTTTAAAATATGTCTATTGCAATATACCATTTTAAGAGAAATTTGAAAAATTTTCTTGAAGTGATCCTTAAATCTCAGCCTACCAATCAATTATTAGGCCCAAGTTTTTTGCACTATGAACAAAATTTAATTTTGAACCATTCAAAGACATATTAAGAGACCCTCTAAGAAAATCAACCTTATTTTTGTTTCCAAAGACCAATAGACATGATTTGGAAGGATTTAGTTGTAGATTGTGGTTTAGAGAAAGTTCGCTTAATGCTTTTAAATCCTGATTAATATTTGATTCAGCCACTGCGTAATCTTCGGTCTCAAAGCAAAAGTACATTTGAGTATCGTCTGCAAATGCCTGTATTCGACAGTATTTTAATGCTTTTAAAATGTCGGATGTGTAGATAAAGAATAATAGAGGGATAAGTACGACTTAAGGAGATGGAACGAGTCATCAGAAAAGCCATAGTACCTCAATTTAGCAGCAAGTAGGGTGTGATTGATGGTGTCGAATGCTTTCGAAAAATTTAACAGTATTAATCGATCGATAACATTGGCTAGTGCTATTGAAGTACCAAAGTTCCTTCTAAAGCTACATTGAGTTTGAGGTATTTTTTCATTTTCAATAAAATAAGTTTACATTTGATTATACAGAACTTTTTCAAAAATCTTAGATAAAGCTGGAAGGATGCTTATTGTACGAAGGTCATTGAAACCTGATGGTGCATTAATTTTTGGCGACAATTTTCCAATAGATACTTCAACTGATTTGGAAAATATATTATTTCTAAACAACAGTTAATTATATGTGTTATATACTTATCGATGAACGGGCTACAATATTTAAGCATCAATGGTGAAATTTCATCTGCCCCTATTGCGTTAGACTTTATACTATTCAAAATCCTATTCACTTCTATAATGTCCGTTAATTTAAATGAGAACTTTAAGTTTTCATTAAATTTGTGGTTTTCATAAAAATTAATCTTTTGTGTACAATTTGATGTATTCTGAAGGAATACACTAAAAAAATTATTAATATCATTTGGATCTGCAAGAAAATTAGGAATTTAGGTATTTTTGCCGTGAGTTATATTTAAATGCCCGACACCAGCCCAAAGTTTTCGTGTATTGCTCCAGAGCACAAAGAATCTAAATATTTTTTTCTCTCTCCGAAGTGAAGCTAATGTAAAATTTCTTTAAAATTTTTATAGGTAACCCAATCTTGATGAAGTTTTGTTTTTCTATATTTTTGTAAGGCGCTATCTCGTTGTTTCATAAACACTTTTATGTTGACTGTTAACCAAGGCGCCCTCGGTTTTGATATTTTTGCTTCACGAAATGTGGCATGAGTGTCAAATAACGTGGAAATGAGATTATTTAAAATTTGTATTTTATTGTCAAGAAGATTTTCATATATTATATTATTCCAAGGTAAGCGGTACATGTCGTTAAAGAAATTGTTTATGTTGAAATGTTTAAAAGAACGGTATTTTATTATTATATGTATAACTGGAGTTTTTGCCTAGTTCGACTCACAGTAAGCCGTTAAATGATCTAAAATATGGTCGGCAGGAATGACACCACTACTTTTTACCAAAGACCGATCTGTTACAAACACCACATCAATCAGCGTGTTTACGGTGGCAGATATGCGTGTAGGCTCCTCTATAATCTTTTGTCTTTCTTCATATCAATTTGGGATTTCGTTATTACGCAAATATGTTTTTAGATTAAGAATTGACAGTTGCCAAAAAACATAATATGGGTCTGAAGCCTTACTTTCAACAAATAGCGTAACGCTTCGTAGCGTGGCGTGGCGGATTTCGCATTTTTGCAACCATCGCATACATTGGAAATTATAATAATAAGATAACGTAATATATAAACCCTATGAAACATTTAAAAGTGACAGTACCCAATGGGTTTTTAGATGTAATATTAAGTCAGCTGGATAAAAACCTTAATACAACTCATGAATTCACAAAACATATTTTCGAAAAAATTGAATTATTGATAAATAGTATACCAGAACTGTGTTCTGGATTTCAATTATTTCTTGTCCTTTCTGTAACCTCAGCTCAATTGGAAATATTATTTTCAAAGTTGAAATTATTTAAAAAGGTTCTTAGGTCGACCATGACTCAAAGTCGTCTTAGTTCTCTAGCTCTTATCTGAATAGACCACGAAAGGGCTAGAGAAATAAATATCGACGAACTAGTTAATAGTCGATACAAAAACCATAAAGTCAATAAAAGTCTACCGCCAAAGAAAACGATTCTTGTGTTCTTTGTTTTTTATTATTAATTATTATTTTTTAATGTTCAGTTAATTTTGGTTTTGTGTTTATTAGTTTACCTATACTTTTTAATCCCAATTAATAAATTTATGACATTTTTTGTTTACTTGTTTTTTTGGAGAAATTATGCAGGGCCCCCCAAGAAAAGTCGGCACTCCACTGCTTCGTAGGAATAGCGTTAACAGTTCATGTTATATTCGGATCCACGACGTCTTAATTTATATAAAATAATTCATTACGGAATGTTTCAATTAAGAATAGCAATCATCTTAAATTACGTCATTTCATGTTTTGTGTACAGCTTTAACGATGCCGTCTCCGGCGCCTAACCTGGTGCTAACATGCTATAGCAAATTTCACGAAAAATGCTTCTGACCGAATGACTGCAATAAAACCTTCTAGTTAATTAAATCTAAAAATATTCATTAGGTTACCTTAAAAATCGTAAAAATTTAATTCCTGGCCCAATTTATTCCCCTCATTTGAATCGTCACAAAAAAACACGGGACAAAACGACAAAGAAAAGAAGTCAAGTGGATCTCTTTGGCACGTCGAGCCTACAAACGGCGAAATTTAACTACACTAACCAAATAAAGACTCCCCAAATTAATGCAGACGAAACAATAAACCCCCCAGATGAAAGCGGCCCAATTTCCATATTAAGTGACGGCAGGATAGCGAGGTAGGTGGATATCTGAGCGTTCGAGAATACCGGTGACATCCTTTCCTGTTTCACTGTTTGAAAAAGCTGAATACGCAACTCTTTTATCCTAATTTACAGGACCGAATTTAAAGGGTGTAGGGGCCTAGAAGCAATAAGTATTATTTTGTATGTAATTCAAAACGGAGTAGATGGTAAAGAGTCATTAACTAAGATTTGATTTGATCAATTAAGAAATCATGGTTCTTGGGATTAGATCGTGTCAAATTGGAATTACTATCCGACGTCTCACCTTCAATTGCACGAGGTATCTTGAGGGATCTTTACTCCACAAGATGAAAGAGCTCGGAGAGATTCAAGCCGGTTTTTATACCTGACTTGTATTAGCCGAGCCGCGAGCCTGTCTTTAGATCGGTTTTCAAGTGTGATGTACTGATTATGGTCTACATCATACGTGGAAATCCATTTTAAGACAGGGCCTCGATTCGGCGAGCACAAGTCGGGTATAAAAGCCCGTCTGAATCTCTCCGAGTTCATTCAGTGTTCAGATCTCGTGGGGTAAAAAACTTCCTGAAGATGCCTCGTGCAATCGAAGGCAAAACGTCGGGTAGTAATTCCAGTTCGACACGGTCTAATACCAAAATCCATGATTTCTTAATTGACCAAAGCCGTGAAAGCTTTCATTCTATGTTAGCTAACCTCTTTGAAAAGGAAGGAGCCAGAATTTTTGGTGATCTCGAGAACAGCAAGCAGTTACTATGCCTTTCTCCTTAAATATCGAGATGAGGATGTAATACCTAAATCACTACAGGTGAGACATCACGTTACTTCTGGAACCGCTAAGAATATTTAAAAACGTGCCAGCAATGCATTAGTTAGAGAAAGGCAGGGGCGTGCGGTAAAATTTTAAGAAAGGGAAGCAATTTTTAGAAACTTACCTATTTGTAATGTAATTCGATTCTTCGATCATTTTTTGCAAATTCGTCAATGACGTCATCATAAAAACGATGATCCTCCGACATATTTTCGAGAAGTTTATTTTCAATGGACAACAGCGATGTATGCGAACGTCTCTCCTGCCCCGTTGAATTTCTAACGAAATTTTTTATACGTTTAAGTGTTGAAAAATTGCGTTCTACTGATGAACTTGTGGTAGGTATTGTCAATACTAATTCACACAATTTCGACACTTCGGTGTAGGCATCTGCCAGCTCTTTGTCTTTTGAAAATTGCATTAGTTCCTTAGCGTTATTTTTTGCGCTAATGTCATCAGTTTCGTAAATCACTTTTAGTTCAGGTCGCAGTAACACTCGGTCGAAGAACTGGTCATAATGAAGAAGAAGAGATTTAAACGCATCTTCTGGAAAAGTTTTTCCTTTAAATGCATCAAAATTGCAGAGCTCCAGGAATTTGAAATCATTTAAACCGTTAAATCTATAGTTTATTTGTTGCTGAATTTGATCGATTATTTCATAAAAGAGGCAGTCTGTATGATGTTTTAACATCTCCGACAGACAAGCTGTTCGAAGACGCTTGGCTTGTGTGCCATGTTAAGCCAAAAAAGAGAGTCATCTCTTTTTTGGACTTAAAATCATCCACTTTTTTTAGGCAAAAAGCAATATCATTTATTTTACTTTGTAATATATTAAAAACATTATCTGAGAATGTAAATATTTCTGAAAATATGTTCAACAAATAATTAAAATTAAAATCTCGTTTCAAACAATCCAAAAACCCCCTCGAACTATTTATTGCTTCTGAGTCCCACGTTCCGTTATTTTCTATTATATTCTCAAATAGTTCAATCAGTGATTCACTTAGTAGGAGCTACTTTGGGCAATCGTTTGTGGACAATGGAGTTCAAAGCTTGTGTACATTTTGTTGACTTGGAAAAAAAAAGCAGCCATGCCACTTAAAGTAACGAAAAATACTTAACATTCTTTAATGTGATTGATGGACTGGGATAAAACTAAATTCAAATTATGAGCAAAACAATGGACAAACACAGCACTTGGGAAAGTTTCTCGAACTTTAGCTTGCAGACCCCCTCATTGTCCTGCCATCACTGCAGCTCCATCATAGCTTTGAGCAACTAAATTTTTCTCTCCATTAGTTTCTTTAGTAACGTTATAAACTACGGTATATAATTACACGTTCTTAAAACCTAAAAATCGCTCTTGAATACTTCCGTCTGTTTTAACGTATCGTATTACTATAGATAATTGGCTAAAATTAGTGATGGTCGCAAGAGCGGAAATTAAATCATTCTGGATTCGATTCGACGTTCCGCTAGACTGCTCTAAATGATTTTTTAAGCAAACATCATATTTAGCCATTAAACTAAGTAAATCTTGAAAATTTCCCCTATTTGAAGAAACCCTTGTTTCGTCAGGACCTCTAAATCCCAATTCGTGCTGTCCGAGACATCGGATAAGTCTTCTTAATATTTGCCTATGTTTATCGACTAGTTCATTGTGTTGGCGGTGACTAATTTTCAACTGTTTATTAAGAGCGTGTTCTTTTATGACGGCCTGCAAATGCTCTTTGGACATAATGTGTCTTTTTACAGCTTTATGGAAATTGGTTAAATCGGAAAAACCAGTCCTGTTAGCCATTTAAATAGTTCGTATTGTTTTTCCGGATAAAAATGTCTAATACGGTTTTTCATTTTTGTCGTTAAATTTTTCATAGGCGATTTTGCCCTTCCTTTGGAAATTATTTGAAGCTTATCAGCGAAGTTTAATGTTGAAAATCCCTTTATTATTAAGACACACACCACACATTCACACATACTCTTCTTACTAAATTCAACATTTTCAACGTTGTTACCTACAGCCGAAGTTGACAGTATTTGCATATCCACGTCCGTATTATTGCCTTCCATATCGCACCATACACGACGCGACGTCCGTATCACACAACACACGGATAGCCGTTCAAACAAAGAACCTACTCCAACGATAGCTTCCGCCCCCACTTAAAGCACGCGACTGAAATGCAAAAATTGCAAACAACCGATATAAAGTTCAATAAACCTCTGGCTCGATTCACAGGAAATCAAGCATACAGGACTTGGCTGCAGAGAAGCTAGCGGCCCGAATAGGTTCTATTCGATATTCTATTGTGGCTCGGTCGGAGTCAAGGCCGCATTTATTATGGGTTGATAATTAAGATAATATTTTAGCATTTTATAATATAAACTCAATTAATGGTTTCCTATTTCAAAAATTACATTTTAGAAGATGTTTTGTTTTTTTTTTGGAGAAGCACTGCTTCCCTTGCTTCCATGGACTGCACGCCCGTGGAGAAAGGATTAAAGCAACACGTCGTGATTTAGATACAAATACCCGTGAACTACTAGAAATGCACCTAAAATTAGCTTTTAAACTTGAAGGAACAGTATTTTCAACTCTGGATCCATCAAGAAGTTACATTTAAGCAACAAAAGAAGTTTGAAGCACCCCTAATAAAAAAAAATCCAGTGGAACTTCCGCAGAATGCAGTTATCAACCTACCGTCGAAGCCATTAACCGAAACAGAACATTCAGTCCTTTCCAAGGGCGGCAATTTCGCTATAGCACCGATTAGCATTCCCGTAGAAGACATAGTAACCCGTAGTAAGCCGATGAATTCTGATATGAGATAGTGAAGATCATTAAGAATTCAAAACCACCGAAGTCGAATCTCTCGGCAGCCGAAAAAACAGCGATAAAGATCTTAAACGAAAACACAGATATTCTGGTCCATTCAGCAGATAAACAGACAACGCCACATTCATCATGGTCAGAACGAAATACGTGGAAAAGGTAACTGATCTGTTGGACAACATCACCTATTATACTATGCAGGTAGACCCTACCAATCTGATTAACGCATCAAGTCTACCTCCAGTGGAGAACAAATCATTAAAGCCAAGCAGCTCCAGGATCCCCAGAAGATAAGAAAAATGTACCACTTCGACCGATCTTCAGTGCAAGAGACTCACCCACATACAAACTAGGTAAATATCTTGAAAATTGTATTAATTAATTTACTGGAAAAAAGATTCTATTATAAAAAACTATGCACATTTTGTGGAAAAATTTAAGACAATCCAGTAAGAATATACTTTGGTCAGTTTCGCTAAACATTTAACACAGAGTCGAATATTGATTCTTGGACATTTTGCTCTCTAAATACACGTAAATTTAAATCACTTCAATAATGTGAATTATGTCGATTAAAAGCACCACTTTTTGTAAATTTATCTTCGTCTGTCCAAATGATGTTGTCTAAGAAGAAATTATTTCCTTGCCTTCAAGTTACATAATGCGACTCTTCTTAGGAAATCAGTTCTATCGGGATATCAATAATACCAAAGATCAAACCAATATTGAGAAGATGCTGCGGAGCAAAGCTAGGACAGAGGACCCGTCTCAGTACAGGCCCATCACCTGTTTGCCCACTATGTAGAAGGTCCTAACAGGCTGCATTGCAAATCGTATCTATCACCATATTGAAAGGCATAACTTATTAGCCAAGGAACAGGGATCGCATCAAGCATGAAAAGAATAACTTATCATGGACTATGTGATCTTAAGCAAGCACAGGAAAAACAACGCAACATACACACTGCTTTTAGAGGCTATAAAAAGGCGCTTGACCTAGCACAATACTGGCTCATAGACGTACTACGAATATACAAAATTCACTCTATGATCATCAATTTCCTGGCAATTATCAAACAGCAGTGTAGAATGAACCTGATGATCTATAAATGCAACCAATCTCTTACCACCGATGAGATACACTTTAATAGGAGAATTTACCAAAGAGACTCGTTAAGTTCACTTTGGTTCTGCTTAGCGATGAACGCCCTCTTCAAGTTGCTCAACAATACAGGACATGGCTTCAACATCAAAGCCAATAGAGACAACTCGCGCCCCATATCCCACCTTCTGTATATGGATGATATTACACTCTATGGTGGAAACTATAACCAACTAAAGGAGTTTATTGACGTGATATACATCATCTCGAAAGATCAATATGAAATTTGGACTGAAAAAATGTAAAGCTTTAAACATCGTAAAAGGCAAATTCATTAATGGTTTAGTAGCTCACTCCTTTTGAGGGAATACGAGAGGGGCTTGAAACCCAACATTTGTTAAGAAATTGATTGCCAATTTCGATAATACTAATAATAATACGATCCTACGCAAATCATGAGTACGTGGAAAACTAAAATCAACCTGAAAACACAGAAACAACACACCGAAACAGAAGACATCTAAATCAGACAAGTTATATTCCAGGAAAATTTACTCAGCGTTTTGTGGTTCTGCCTCTGTCTCAATCCACTCTCAAACACACTGAATAACACAAATTTCGGATTCCACATTAAAAATCAAAAAAATAACCTGCACAAGAAATCCATTTATTGTACAGGGTGATCATTTATAATGTCCCCCCCTCTAACTTTTTTATTTGACGTTTGGTAGAAAAACGTCAAATATAAAAGTTTCACAAAAAACAATAAGCTATTTGCAGCATACATTTTTATATATACAGGGTGTTGCCGAAATCACCCACAGATAAAAGTTATATTTTTTAAATAGAACACCCTGTATATTATACGCTAAATTAAATCCTATGAAAATTCTGCATATTTATTGTATAACATGCCCTATACCCAAATACAATAGTTTTCGAAATATCTGCGATTTATTCTAAAGCTTATAATTTAGCTTAGGTGGCTGTGAAGTAGATCGATACCAACAAACAAAATATTTGTTTATAAGTGACAGTGACAGTTACACATTTAGCAACATTATACGTTCTTTTTATTGTAAAATGCCTTATTCGGAAAGAGAAAAACAATTAATTTTGGAAATTTTTATTACAACAAACATCCAGACTAGCGAGAAAAAAGAAAACATTGGAAATTGATGAAGGCAGTGATTTAAACATTTTACTAAAAGTGGAAGAAAAGCCCAATATTTCCATAAGAAAAATATCGGGAAGTCTGAAAGCTTCAAAAACAAAAAAAACTTCTAAAACTTAATTAATAATTTAAATAATAATATAATACATTTATTCTTACAAATGGAATTGTTCAACTGGTCCCCCGTTTTCTTCAATACATTTGATGTATGTTCTTCGTAATCGATCCAAAGCGGCAGTGATAGACTGGGAATATTCTTGATTTAGAATTTGAATTTCCGTTCTAATCAAGACTTTTAGGTGTTCTCTATTTTCGATGTTATTTGCGTTCACACGATCTTTTAGAGTTCCCCATAAAAATGCATCCATCTTGTTGGAAGACGAGGTTTCTCAGATGCTCCAATGGGAGCTCATCCATGTAATTTTCTAATTCGTTCCGGAGAAAATTCATATAACCATTACCGTTTAAAGTATCTTCGAAAAAATGAGGGCCTATTATTTTATTGTTTAAAATAGCACACCACACATTAACAGTTTGACGTCCTTGAAATTGAAATTCCCTGTAGCAATGGGGATTTACTGTGGCCCGCTGTCTGCTATTTTTTCGATTTATCATTCCACTAGTAGAAAACGATGACTCGTCGGTCCAAAAAACATTTTTTAAATAATCTTCATTTTCATTAACTTTTTCCAACATTGCATGGCAAAATTCAACCCTTTTTTCTCGATGCCTGGGCGTTAATTTTGTGGTAGGCCTAATTTTGAATGCCTTGTATCCTGCATTTTTGAGAGTGGTTTGAATCCTCCCATAAGATGTATTTTTTGGATCAATAAGCTCTTCTCTCAGGCTTCCCGATGTTTTTCTTATGGAAATATTGGGATTTTCTTCCACTTTTAGTAAAATGTTTAAATCACTACCTTCATCAATTTCCATTGTTCTCTTCTTTCTCGTTAGGCTGGATGTTTGTTGAAATTTTTCATAAATTCGATGAAAGGTTTTTTTGTCCGGGGGTTAATTACACGTAATTCTCTTTGAGCCAATTTAGCACTCTTATTTGCTTTGATAAAAGTTTCCAAAATTAATCGTTTTTCTCTTTCCGAATAGGGCATTTTACAATAAAAAGAACGTATAATGTTGCTAAATGTGTAACTGTCACTGTCAGTTATAAACAAACATTTTGTTTGTTGGTATCGATCTACTTCACAGCCACCTAAGCTAAATTATAAGCTTTAGAATAAGTCGCAGATATTTCGAAAACTATTGTATTTGGGTATAGGACATGTTATACAAAAAATATGCAGAATTTTCATAGCATTTAATTTAGCGTATAATATACAGGATGTTCCATTTAAAAAAATATAACTTTAATCTGTGGGTGATTTCGGCAACACCCTGTATATATAAAAATGTATGCTGCAAATAGCTTATTGTTTTTTGTGAAACTTTTATATTTGACGTTTTTCTACCAAACGTGAAATAAAAAAGTTAGAGGGGGGGGATATTATAAATGATCACCGCGTACATGGAGGACATAAAATTATACGCAAGCACAAATACACAGCTTAAGGAGCTACTTAAAATCATAGAAACGTTTACCCTGGACAACAACATGGAATTTGGTACAAGTAAACGCAAGCACTTCATATCAACAAGGGACAGTAGAAAGATCACCCTACGATTGAAACAATCAACAATGAAACCATAGATAACATGCTCAAAGAAGAAACATACAGATATCTAGGCTTCCATCAAATCATTAAAGTTAACCACACTCATATCAAATCAGAGCCCAAGACGGAATCTAAAACCAGACTCATAAAACTACTAAAACCAAAACTGAATTCCAAAAATCTAACGAAAGCTATTAACACCTTCGCCATACCTATTCTTACGTATTCATTTGGTAACATTAAGTGGTCAAACACAGACATAGAAAATATTCACATTCTCATACGCTCTGAACTCACTAAAAACAGGAAGTTACCTCCTAACGCTTGCAAGGAAAGAGTCACCATCGAGAGAAAAGAAGGAGGGAGGGGAATTACAGATATACAGAACAAACAAACTAGCCTCCACAAGGCAAAAGAGAAAGCAGACAAGAATTATTCACCGCTCGACCTATCTCAAACGAGGCACGCAGCAGACGCACACAGTCACATCCAATCACGACTAGAAAAAATGAACACCTGGTCTGAAAAAACACTCCACGAAAGACACAGATATCACATAAAGCAAGACCACATACATAAGAAGCTTTCATATACTTGGTTACAAGAAGGGAAACAGGACGCTTCCTGCTTGACATCCAGGACAAAGTCATAGCAACCAGAAACTACCAAAACCACATCATCAAGGACACAAACATTGAAGATGATCGGTGCAGGAGATGTCACCAGCAGAAAGAAACTATCGATCACATAAAGAGTGGATGTAGAATAATGCCCGGAACTGAATACACCGCGGGACACAACTCAGCAGCTAAGGTCGTTCATCAAGCATTTGCCACAACATACAAAATAACGGAGAACACAAACCCTTATTACCATTATACACCAACATCCATACTTGAACACGACAAGACTACAACCTCTACTGGGACATTGACATCCACACAGATAAAACAATTCCCGCAAACAGACCCGATATCACCTTTCAATCCAAAAAAGAGAAGATCACTTATTTAATTGACATGGCGGTCCTCAACGACGAGAACATCCAAGTGAAATACAGTGAGAAGATCGCCAAATACACCGACTTGGCAATGGAAGTAAAAAGGCTGTGGAAACAGGAAAGAGACATCATTGTTCCTCTCGTCATATCGGTAACAGGTCTCACCCAAACAACATTTACTTCGCATTTAACTCAATTAGGACTTAATACAGATATTCACATCAGGAACATCCAGAAATCGGTCATTTTGAAAACATGTAACATCGTTAGATTATTTCTTAATACACAATAGTCGTTTTTTTTCCATTTCCTTTTTTTCGTTTTTTTTTTAAATTTTTTTTTGTGCTGACTTGGTATAATTCTGTCAGTATAAAATACAACCACAGTAATACTGTGATGCAACAAGTCGAGATAATAATAACAATAATAATAATATACAAACAAATATTACAAGGAAAATTATAGGTAAAAGCAAATTTTGTCCTCTGGTTAGCTCAACCTCAAAACACACAGCTAAACTACTGACATTTATAAACAGTTTTTGTTCACCAGAACGGACAAAACCCAATCCGGAACAGTGGATTTCGGTTTTCACGGATCCAGAGTAAATATATATCCAGATCGCAAACACTCGGGGGTTATATTATAATGGGGAATTTAAATAATGAAATATGTATAGTTCGTGAGTAAACTGCGGGAAAACTACTGCCTTCAGGCCAAGAACTAACACATTAAAGTTAAGTGACACTTCGTATCGCTTCGAAGTTCGTTAGTATTCATAATAGTAGGCTGTGTTTTGAGACAACTGTTTCGAAATTTATGTTTTGTTTTGCGTTACATATTGCCGACGCCGCAGTTTGCCGGATTTTATTAATTAAGTCGCACTTGAACAGTGGCGTGCGTAACATAGGTAAAAAAGCATTGACTATCTTATAAAAATAATTTCTTTCTCAAAGTTTTAATAACTATATTTTTTTACTTGGCTCGTAAAGGAAAGTACTATAATCGTGAAAAAATCACCCTCCGAATCGTTTCCTTAGATGACGAAAAACATGTTTCCTCAATTCCATCGGTCTGTCTGTTTGTAGCATAGCTGGAAAACTACACTTACAGATTCATAAAATTTTTAAAATTACAGTATTAAAAATCTTTTTATCCAGTTGAGCTGATTTTGTGAAGAACCATTAATTGTGAAACAGGATGAACTAGTAACTTCTGTCCATCATATATGGCAAAACAAAATGGTGGCTTAATTTAATATTTTTTTTATTTCAGATTTTGCACAAAACTCAAGTATGGCATAGGGAACTGGTAAAATTTTGATGACGAACCATGGTGGCCTTATTAATGATTAAAATAGCAGGATCAAAAAACTACTTATCCAATTAAATTAAAAATTTACAACAAAATCAAGCATGAAATAGGGATGAACTGATAACCTATCGTAAATGATTTAAGAAACAAAACTCCTTTATCCAACACTATCCTTACCTCTCCTGAGGACCTAAACAATTATTTTGTTAATGTAGCCAAAGATTTGACTAAATCCGTATCTCAATCTAATGACCCAATTTCATATCTCTCTAATCATAGGGTAAACCTGCACAGTTTCTTTTTTTCACCAGTAGTTTTATCAGAACTTCGTAGTACAATTAATGATATCAAAAATAAATTTTCCTCGGGAACTGATGGGCTTACTTTAAAAATGTATTCAAGTCTGCCGGAGTGCACACTAGAGCATCTGACTGCTTTGATAAATATGTCTTTCCAAAATGGTACTTTTCCAAGCTGCCTTAAAACTACAATAATCATACCTCTTCACAAAGGAGGTGTTTCAGAAGAAGCTTCGAACTATCGCCCAATTGCACTTCTCCCTACGCTATCTAAGATCATCGAAAGATGTCTAGATATGAAATATTTACAAAACATCAATTTGGATTTTTAAGTAACAAATGCACAAGCGATGCCATGTTTTCCCTTCTTAATAGAGTTTACTCCACCCTAAACAACCATCACGCTACGGCAACAATTTTCTGTGATTTTTCCAAAGCTTTCGATTATGTGAATCATAATATATTATACAAGTTGTGAAAGTTGACAACAGGATGTCTTCTTGTAGGTCAATGGAATATGGAGTGCCTCAAGGCTCGGTACTAGGCCCTATCTTGTTTCTTCTGTTCATAAACGACATGGCTAATTTAAACATTAGTGGAAAAATATGTCTCTTTGCGGACGATACCAGCTTTACGTGGAGCCACCCAGATGTCACGGACCTACATAGGATTGTATCTAATGACCTAATCACCATTAAATCCTGGTGCGATTCTAATCTCCTATGTTTGAACATCTCTAAAACGAAAGTCTTGTCTTATAAAAACACGCTGCAACCTTTTGACCTTAATGGCACCACTATTGATGTCATAAACTCTGTAAAATTTCTAGGGCTTCTTGTAGATGATTCTTTAAAATGGGATCCACATATCGACGCTTTATCAAGGAAGTTGGGTTCTGCTTGCTTTGCGTTAAGATCTGTTTCCGAGGAGCTTAGCTTTTCTACCTCTAGAACTGTTTATTTTGCTCTTGTTGAGTCGCACCTCAGATATGCTATTCCATTCTGGGGTATATGTTGTGCGACTCAATTTGATCAAATTTTTATACTACAAAAAAGAGCTGTTCGTTACCTACTGAGACTTAACAGTAGAACTCACTTCCGAGATTTCTTTAAAAGATATAAAATACTAACCCTTCCTTGCTTATTCATTTTGGAATCGGTTTGCTTAATTCGTAAGCATGCACCTGCTCTATTAGAGAGACCTTCTCACAACTACCCTCTCAGAAATACTGAGCACGATCTCTATCTTCCAACCCCACACTCAGAGTTAATTAAAAGATCAGTAATCTACAATGCAAAAAAAATGCATAATCACCTGCCATTTAACATCAAATCCATAATATCTCTGACTTCATTTCGCAAGGCTTTGAAATCATTCTTACTGGAAAGTGCCTTCTACACCGTGAACGAGTTTTACAACACATAAATTTATCCTTATGAACCCCTAGTGTGATAGTTGCCATTACCAACCATTTTTACCGAATTTTGTATATGTATTTTTTTAATTGTTTCGTACTTTTTTATTTTTTACTTTGCTTTTTTATTTTTTTTTACATTATATTTATGAAAATGTTTATAACATAGTACGACTGACAAAGTACATTTCTAATGTACTTCTTTTAGGATTCTATAATATTAATATTCTAAATTCTTGATTTAAATATTATTTTTCTATAATATTTATCATGTGTTTTTGTTTTGTTTTGTTTGCTAATTTTGATGTTTGTAAACTATTTTTTTTACAACAGCTTTGTCCACAAAATTGTAAAATTTTTTTTTGACAATAAAGCATTTATTTATTTATAACATTTTGTTAAATATTGCTATACCAAATGGCCTAACCTAATTAAATGCCGGTAAAATTCCGTTTCCTAGAATAAAGATCTCTTTTTTATGAATGAAAATAATAAATTTCAATAATTTTATTTTATAATCTATAATTTTTTTTATAGATTATGAAAATATATTTACAAAAAAATAAAAGTTAATGTAAATATTGAAATAGAAATAAACTAATAACAAATAAAAACAAAATTTAAAAAATGGTATACTAAAGTAGAGGTTTTATTTAAATACATGTATGTTAAGTGAATGAAATACCAAAAGTGAGGTTGTGGATCATGCAAGAATCTCCCACATTGTGGAAAGAGAGATCCCTTTACCTACCTACAGAGTAGCGCGACCCTCAGGCAGACTAAGATAGCATAAGGGTTATAGTATCTCAATTCCTGAAAGAGAGGACTGGGAGAGAAACAGGCTGGAAATCTCCAGAGAGGCAATTGTTTGCTATACGGATGGTTCACGTATGACACAGTTGCAATCCTCTGGTGCTGGAGTTGAGGCTACACAAACCGGGTCCAGCTTCCCTTTGGGGAAGTTTTCAACGGTGTTTCAGGCTGAGGTGATGAAGGAAGTCATAGAGGGGGCAGAGGGAGATATTGTCATATGCTCAGACAGTCATGCAGCACTTAAGGCACTCGACTCACCCATGGCGGGATCAGTTCTGGTTCAGGAATGCGGTGACAGGCTAGAGCAGTTGACGCGACTTAAAAGAGTGAAGTTGGTTTGGGTGCCAGGACACTGTGGGATTGAGGGCAACGAGAGAGCAGATGAGTTTGCTATACTCGGCGCCACTAGCCCGTATGTAGGACCAGAACCAGCTTTAGGCGTCACTAGGCAGCAGATAAGGACAGCATTCGACGAATGGGCACAATATGAATTTCAACGTGAATGGGGCCAGTCCGGGGTCGGGAGGCAAGCTAAAGACTTCATTGTGAAGCCCGATAAGGGCCGAACAGAGTGGTTACTAGCCCGAGACAGGAAAGCTCTAAATTCCATCGTAGGAATAGTAACGGGGCACTGTCGATTGAGGAGACACCTCTTTATGCTAGGCATTGAGGAAGATTCTATCTGCACGGAGTGTCAGGAAGAGGAGGAAACTCCGCTTCACTTCCTGTGCAGATGTGAAGCGCGAGCGAGACTGCGACGAGATATTTTCTGCACTACGGTCTTGCATAGGGACGAAGTTAAGGATCTTGCATGGAAGGATATGCAGACTTACATAGTAAGGACAGGCAGATTCAAGGATGTACACCTGGTGGCGGGTGGTGGTTGAGGGAGGAGCTGGGGAAGACTGAAAGGGCCTTATAGGCCTACCAGTCAGGCCTCTAGACCTCCCCCTAACTACTACTACTACTACTACTAACTGAATGAATATTTTGTATGTATATATCAGACCTACACCGTAGATGCACGGAGAAGAAAAACCTATATTTCTTTCCACCTGAATGATTGTTAGATATTGGCAGAAAACATATTTTTGCGATTTGTTTGCCATCTTATTTGCACTCCTGTGCTTGTTCATTGGAATTTGAGTTCACCGTCCAACAGACAATAATACTGTAAGTATGTGAATAGATCAATATAGCTATGCAGTAGATCGAACAAGATGGGGCAACGTTCAGGACCCCCTAAATTCCGAGAAAGTAAAGCGGAATGTTGCTAAGAGCTAAGCACACTTTTGCCAAAAATAATTTGCAGTTATTCCCAGGTGTATATATTTTTTATGGCGGCCATATTAACCTTTATTAACCCATATTAACCTCTGGAAATAGCAACGATTCGTTCCAAAAAAAAAGATTTTAGTTACTCGTTACAAAAATAACTATTTTGCCATTTTTCTGTTTCCGCCAAATGTTGTTGCTTATGAAAAACCCGCTTGTCTCATTTACGACGTGTTTAGTAAGAAGACATTTAGCTTCTTTTTGATTACCTAACTTAAGAAAGTGACAATTATTTTCTGACTTGTTTCCAAAATGTACAGGTGAGTCATTATATTTTGAGAAAAAGTGTAAATATAGAAGATTTGGTTTTTTTTTAAATCGCCAGAATCCGTTATGAAAAAACAACTGACCATCGCATGCCTATCTAAATGTCCTAAGAAATATAACGAAATACGTTTTTTTAAATGGAACACCGTGTATTTTTATAATTCTTATGAATGTTCTTTTTTTCTTGATTTCAAAAATATATAAGTTGGCTACTTTGGCGCAAGCCCTTTTTCAATTAATTTGGTTTACCTGTAGCAGGTTTTTCGTATTACCTTACACGTTTTGCATTACATTTTTTGCTATATTTTAACCCTGTAGGTGGGTGTCATAATGTAATAGCTCACCCCGTACATACAACTGCCTCCAAAAGCAAAAAATGTTCCTCTTCCTGTATAAGTTAATAGGTTTAAAACTGCTTTTTGATTAAAATAATATTTAGCGTAGTTTCTTTGATTTAGTTATTCACGTTTTTGTAGGAATAAGTTTGTTATCTATTAAAACGTATGCTTACTTCTAGAAACTTTATTTCAAGTTAACCTATATCAAAAACTCCAAAGATTAACAGTCAAATTCAATGTTCCTCTTTTAACTAAAAGATCTCTTCTAATATCACTGATTGACAAGATTTTTCTAACACGGGCTAGCTCATTATTTTCACAATAGAAATATCCTCCCAATAATAAGTTAGAACCTTTTATATTGGCAGGTAAACAATGTTATTGTGGGGCGGCTAAAATGGGTCCATTTTACAACGGAAAAATTACCTAGACTGGGTTGTTTACATTAGACATAAAATAAACGTTAAACATCACTCTTCTGTTGAGTTTCGAATTGAGTGGTTCTCTGTGTATCGATAAGCAAGTGTATGTGAAGACGAGAATATCGAGTCAAACGCGTTGTAAAATTTCTCCTGACAAATTTTGTTATATTTGTGGAGAATTTCTGGTGAAATCACAAGCCAGGATATTTTTCGAAAATGTGAAAAAGCCTACTTTAAATATTTTGGTGTGTTAATTGGGGATCAAGATAAGCGGTGGGCTCCCCATGTGTGCTGTTGTAGTTGTAGTGTATTATTGGTGCAGTGGATAAAGGGAAAGAGAAAATGCCTTTTGCAGTCTAATGGTATGGCGAGAATCCGCCAATCATTCTGACGATTGTTATTTTTGCCTGACAAAAACTGAAGGTTATTCCAAAAAGGGAAAGCCTTTAAATTGGCAAGCTATTGATTTGGGAGATAATGGAGATAACGCATCATCAGGCAGCTCAGAAGAACAGTGCATCGATCCCACTTTAACACACACAATTAAATGATTTAGTACGTGATTTGGGGTTATCCAAGCAACAGTCAGAACTTCTGGATTCTCGTCTTAAGGAATGGAATCTATTGGCCAAAGAAACAAAAATTACGTATACAGTATGGAAAATTCGTTGTGCGCGTGTACTGATATAGACAGGTTAATGCAGGAACTTGATATTGAATATTCTCCCCGTGAGTGGCGCTTATTCATAGACTCATCTAAATATAGCTTAAAACCTGTGTTATTGCATAATGGAAATGTAAAACCCTCTGTACCAGTTGCCCATTTAGTTGCAATGAAAGAAAATTGTGAAAATATGGGCAGGATTTTGGATAAAATAAACTACAATAGGTATAAATGGCAGATATGTGGGGACTAAATCAGCATTATGTAACAAAAATTTGGCCAGAAAAAAGCGAATTTCAACCGGGATCTCAAAATGTTAAATTTATACCTCTTGTTGATCCGAAAAATGTCCTTTTGCCTCCTCTTCACATTAAACTTGGGCTGATGAAAAACTTTGTGAAGACTTTAAATAAAGATGGTATTGGATTTAAATACCTAAGACAAGTCATTTTTATTGGGCCACAAATCAGAAAATTGCTGGACGATGTCAATTTTACGGAAAAGCTTACCAGGCAAGAACTCAAAGCATGGAATTCATTTGTTAATGTAGTAAGAGGCAACAATATGGATGAAAATTATGAACAATTAGTTAATGAACTCTTTGATGCCTATAAAGCGCTTGGTGCCAGAATGTCATTAAAAATTCACTTCCTACATTCCCATCTGTCATTTTTTCCTAAAAATTTGGGAGCTGTTAGTGACTAGCAGGGTGAAAGGTTTCACCAAGATATCAGAACAATGGAAATTCGGTACCATGGACGATGGGATCCAGCCGTGATGGGTGACTATTGTTGGTTTTTGAAGAGAGAAGGTAGGTCACCTCATAAACGGGAAAAATAAAGTTTAATTAGTGTTTTAAGTTAATATTTTTCTCGTTTGCTTTTCTCTTAGATGTATGGTATGTTTAATAGGCGAAAACTGTAAACGTAGTCAATAAACAAGGTTAAGAATTTTTTGAAATCATTTATTTCTATAGATATTAAGTATCGTAACATTCAATATGGTTCTACAACTTGGAAATTTGGAAACACCGCGTCTCGTTCCCGTCGCGAGGCGAGGGTTACCGCACGAAATAATATAGTTTCGGAGAGCATTGATGTTCCCGGACCGATTCCATGCGTCCTATTTAAATGAGTTATCTATTGCGTAAGCTATATATGTCATATTCCCTAGATTCACACTACGTCCTAGCCCTCAGACAAAAACTAGAAAAAAAACCTCCCAAAAGGATATTCTTCTAAATAGCCGCTTTAACTTCTAACAAAAGTGCAGCTTCCTAAAACCGCTGCGTCTTGTTGCCTTCCCGAACTATTCGGCATGAGTCTCACGTCCGTCGGTCCAGACCGTTTACGCCAACAGCACGTTATTACACCCCCAGAAGACCAGGCAGGCTGCGGCTGCTGCTGCTCCTCGCTTTCACCCTCCAGAGGGGGCGAGTTACTTTTTATCAAAATCTTCTGGCTAACGAGCGCTGTATATATATTTCTTTTCTGGATTTCTTGCGTCGAGAGTTTTATAGCAGCGGGAATATTCGCGCGAAGAAGGCCGTCGAGGATGGTAATGAATTATTGATTTCCTGCAGACATGTCAACGGAAACAATGTACTTTAATTAAAATTTCCCCCTTGCAAAACATTATTCTTTCGAATTTTTTTTAATGGCTATTTTCAAACACTACTAAACGACATACTTAGGTAATCCCGTTGCCTGTGACCTAGGCGAATGCATTTTTTTTTTCACATCTGCTGTTTGTGGCGTTTATGTTAGGCAACACAGATGGCACAGTTCTGTCTTCGTCTTTTATTTTCTTTGTTATTGCACTCACTCCTATGGACGTTAAACTCAAATTTTTATTTAAGTAAGCTTCCATAATGAAGAGGACAAGAAATTGGCCACAAAAGAAAGAGAAAAGACCTCATAAATTTATTGAAAGACGGTAACGGATTAATATTAACATTAACAGCTATTTATTCAACGTAATGTTAAAAGTGCATTGATTACAATTCGAAACATTTTAAACAGCGTATGACATCAATCTCTTTGGTTATAAAATTTAAGTTGGCAAAAGCGTATACTTTTTTCAGCTATTTGGATTATATTTTGCACCGAATCTTCAATGTGACGTTTTGCTACAGTCGACGAACGCCAACCTCCATGGCGCTTTATACTCAGTAAGCCCCCTCCAGTGTGGGCTAACAGAGTTATGGAGGAATGCCGAAGACAATGTCCGGTATAGCGCTCTAGGTTGGGCAACTTTAAATACTTTCCAACTACACTAAGTAGAAGCCAAGTAATTTTTTTTCCAACAGGTTAAACATTTACCTTTCGTATATAACAGAAAAAAACGTTGGTTACCAGCAGTTATTGGTCGAAAACCATAAATTTTCTTATTAGCGTCAAGAATGTAAGAGTTTCTTTTTCATATGCTAAAGAAAAGATTATTGGAATTTTAGTTTTTGTTTAGGGTAGTTTTACCAAAGTACAGGGTTGTCCAACGAAGGGTAAACACCTTTATAATTTCTTTATTTTACAAGATATTGAAAAATGGTAAAAACAAAAGTTGTAGGGATTTTAGAGAGGAATAAGGATAATTTATGATAAAAACAATTGAACATCAAATAAAAAAATTACGCGAAAAAATTATAATTATTTTGCTTATTTTAAATGGAACACCCTGTATATTATTGCATTTTTGGATTCTCCCGAAAATTCTAAACACTTTTTATATAAGATATTACACCTTTAAACCTAATAGTTTCGGAGCTATGAACAGTTGAAAATCAGTATTTTGGCTAATTTGCATTATTGTAAAACCTATCTAATGAAAGAGGTACCATGAGTATACGAAAGTTGGTACTTCAGCTTGTACCATAGTAAGCACCACTATTAATTAAAGTGGCCAAGAGGCCGATTTTTACTTGTTTTTAGCTTAAAAACATATGAACTTAGGAATAACGAAGTGGCAACATATCTGCAATAAGTAAACAAGTAGATATTAAATAACGACGGAACAATTTTTATTATAAACAAAATATATGTTTCAAAAAAAAACTCGTGGCTGATTTTCTCATTAAAAAAAGGCTTGTTAACAACTCTCTTCTTATAATCCGCATTCCCGGGATCACTGCAGAATCTAACTCCTAATTTCTTTAACGTGTTTAAACTTGGTTATCGTCTGTCGAGATACCTGTGCAAATACTGTCGTTTGGTTGCCGGGCAACAAGTTAATCAAAGATTTGTCAAACTTTCGGTAGTTTACTTTTTAAAGAATATTATTTTAGTGAAGTTGTTAGTTGTTAAAGATGAACAGAAACGTCACACGTTATTCCAAAGCCGAAATGATAGATTTGTTAAATATATTGGCGAGGAATGGTTATCAGTTAAAACCGTCCAAACGAGAGTATCTGGACAGATATCCCGATAGACGACAACCAAGTTTAGGAACATTAAAAAAATTAGGAGTTAGATTCCGCGAGACCGGAAACGTGGATTATAAGAAGAGAGTCGTTGTTAACAAGCCTGTTCTCAATGAGGAAAATCAGCTAAGAGTTCTGCTTTCCATTTATGAAAATCCAATTCAAAGTACTAATTCTCGGAGCGAAGCACTTGGTATGTCTTACACATCTGTGAGGAGAATTTTACAAAATCACAAAGTCCATCCCTATCGTATTTCATATCACCAAAAGTTACTACCTGGAGATATAGAAAAAAGAGTAGATTTTTGTTCTTGGGCTATAGAGAAAACTTACCAAAACCCTGACTTTTTTAGAAATGTGTTATTCACAGATGAGTCTACGTTTAGGAGTGACCGTATTATGAACAGACATAATATAAGGTACTACAGTCAACAAAATCCTAATTGGAGAGGGGAAATTATGAAACAAGGAAGATGGTCCGTGAACGTGTGGGGTGGCATTGTAAACGATTATGTTATTGGACCATATTTTTTTCAGGGTAATTTAACTGGTAACATATATTTAAACTTTTTAAGGGAGTCACTGCCGATTTTATAAGAAAATGTGAACATTCAAGTTAGAAACAATATGTGGTTTCAACATGATGGGGCCCCACCGCATGGCACACGTGATGTCACATACTTTTTAACTGAACATCATGGATCGAATTGGATAGGTAATAGGGGGAATCCATGGTACGTAAATAATGAAGCCGAAGGACCGATTCTATGGCCCCCTAGGTCTCCGGACCTCAGTCCTTTGGATTACTTTTTATGGGGATTCGTCGACAATTTTGTAAATGCTACGCCTTGTGAAGGTCCAAACGAAATGAAGGAGAGAATACAAGAGGCCTTTAGAGCCGTTAACAACGAAATGTTACGTAACACTCAAGAAAACTTTATAGAACGCATGCAAATGTGCTTAGCCGCTGAAGGAGGCATTTTTGAAAACTAGATTTTTTTCTCATAAGTTTTTCTTCCTTGTTCTTTGATACCTATTTGTTTAGTTATTATAGATTTTGTTTATAATACATATTGTTCCGTCGTTATTTAATACATATTCGTTAAGTTATTATAGATTTGGTTTATAATAAATATTGTTCCGTCGTTATTTAATATCTACTCGTTTAGTAATTGCAGATATGTTGCCACTTCGTTATTCCTAAATTCATATTTTTTTAGGTTAAAACAAGTAAAAATCGGCCTCTTGGCCACTTTAATTAATAGTGGTGCTTACTATGGTACAAGCTGAAGTACCAACTTTCGTATACTCATGGTACCTCTTTCATTAGATAGGTTTTACAATAATGCAAATTAGCCAAAATACTGATTTTCAACTGTTCATAGCTCCGAAACTATTAGGTTTAAAGGTGTAATATCTTATATAAAAAGTGTTTAGAATTTTCGGGAGAATCCAAAAATGCAATAATATACAGGGTGTTCCATTTAAAATAAGCAAAATAACCATAATTTTTTCGCGTAATTTTTTTATTTGATGTTCAATTGTTTTTATCATAAATTATCCTTATTCCTCTCTAAAATCCCTACAACTTTTGTTTTTACCATTTTTCAATATCTTGTAAAATAAAGAAATTATAAAGGTGTTTACCCTTCGTTGGACAACCCTGTACATTACTATAAATGGGTAAGATCACTTACTTTAAAATTAGTCAGCTCATTCCTTCTATAGGCCCCTAGGATTCCGAAGCTAGGGATAACCTTATGCAGTAAATACGTTTCATCTGGTATACTTCCGAAACATTTGTGGGGTCTTGTAAACAATTAAACCCACGGAATTTGATAATTTTTGAATATGAAATAGAAAGTTTACCTTCATTTAACTGTTTTAAGAAAATAAAAGAAATGATGAACCACTTTTTCTAATAAAAAAACCAAAAAGAAATTTTTCCAGAAATCCTTAATAATTTTTTCGAGAACTTATGTCAATAATTTTATGCAAAACCCTGTGCCGATATAGATGTTAGACCACAGCGCCAGTGATGCACTTCGCTGTCGTCCGCCTTTTATATTAAGGCTTTGACTGCTTTCAGGCAACAGCTGCATGCATACCTTGCCCGCTGCTTCTTCATTTTGTTTTTTTTTATAATTTATATTCCTGGATTTGCGTTACAAATAATAATTTTTGTGTTATAGAGCATTATAATATAATCAATCTTTTAGGTAGTTCTTATTTTTAAATTCATTCTTTCAAATGTATATTTTAAACAACTGAATGAATTTTCGTGGCCAAATCCGTTACTGTCGAGAGACAAACATGAAAAACTTAAGCTGCATACAATAATGTAGTTTGGCAACAATGTAAGATAACCTTTCTTCAAATTGTCATATTAAGGAATATGGCGCATTGGAATGCAGTGGAAATATCGAATTTCTTGTGTTGGTTTTTTTATTAGAAAAAGTTCATCCATTTCTTTTATTTTCTTAAAACAGTTAAATGAAGGTAAACTTTCTATTTCATATTCAAAAATTATCAAATTCCGTGGGTTTAATTGTTTACAAGACCCCATTTGTGAATTTCTTCCCTTGTAAATGTTGATCGTTTTAGAAATGAGATAATTTTGAAATGATAGACCACAGCGTTGAATTTTATTCCTGGATTTGCGCTTATTTTTAAATTCATTCACAACTGAATGAATTTTCGACAACAACACATATAATTCTTTCCTTGACAACGTCAAAATTGTTTTATTATTTAACTCAAGTTTGACATCGACATAAGCAAAGAAATCCGATATACAGTGCCAACAGAAATATGGAAAAAGTAACTGCAACATGTTCTATTTATTTCTTTCGCTCATACAAAAAATTTTGCTCCTCTGGCAGGACATCTAGCTAGGTCGTCGCTGTTTTTGCCGATGGATTGTCTTTTCGGACAACCTGTTCTCAAATATTCAAAAATACTTAACGTATTTAATCTAATTAGATGCGCGGCGCATTACATCAAGTAACTATTTAAAATCAATTTAAATAACAATTTAACCTCGCCGGAATTACACTGTTTACTTCAAAAACTATTAAACCTTACTTCTATAGTCTCATATCATTCAAGTTTTTTTTAATGCATCAAATCTATTTTCGTCTGCCAAATAAATCCTCTGAGTAAAACTGTTTAATTTTACTTTAACGAAATTCAGCCGAAAATCAGCGCAAAGCAATTCCACGGAAAATATCTAAAACACATAAAACATAATTCTTCTCCTTGTTACTCTTTTCTATTCATAAGTTGTTTATAATAGTTGGAATACAATTTTTAAGATATGTTTAACGACTTTTCATTTATATAGGTGAAATTTAAACTCTATTCATATCTTTTTGTTTGTGTCTCGTAAAATAACCCAAGAAGGCACGGCGGATAACCTCCCTGTCTTACAAGTTGAACAGTGCAGTTATTAGTTTAGTTTGAGTTACTGGACTCGTCGTTCGGCTAGTTGTGCCTCCGCTTATTTGTAAATACGAAATCGCTTATTAATGTAATTAATTAATAGAATATTTCAGTCTTAGGCATTGAACTCGTATCCCATGACGGGATCGTTAGTTAATTAACAAAGTGCCCAGTTTTACCTCGCCGTTTGTGGTCAATACCTTTGACACCAGAGACGAATTTCTATTTGTTTTATCTGGGTTCTAACCTTTTACATTTTAACTGGTACAATATATCTTTAGTTTTTTTGGTAATTCTAAATATTACTGATAATATAAATATTTAAGTAGTTACAAAATAGGCTAATTATACAGAATCTGTACCTATGGTAAAACCAACCTACGAGTTGTTTTGTTTAATAATTAATCTAAATAAATAAAAAGATTGGATTAAACATGGTCCTACGAAATTAGAAAATAGATTATGAAGAATTTCTTTTCACTCTTATTGGTCGTATCTAAAATTAAATGACCATTTACGCCCCAGTTGGTTTTTAGTTAAAAAACTTTAACAATTAAGACCACAGATAATAGTCGTATGCAAGAATTATGTAAAAGTTACTACAAAACCCCATACACTAATAAATTCTCGAAAAAAATAGCTAATATAATTAGTTCATAAAATATTCAAATAACATTTAGCAATGTAATTACCATACAGAATTTTTTTTTCCAAACAAGAGAAAAAACAACTTTGGAATTGGAATCGGTAAGAGTTAATAAAATTATCTACAAGGATTGTTCTATGTTGGACAGACAGGCCGATATTTTGGAGTTGCAGAACATAAAAGAGACAGCCAAAAGAGTAATGTAGCCCAGCCTAATGTTCTCTTTAAACATGTAAGGGAGTTTGGCCACCAGGGGCGTGCAGTGAAATTTTAAGAAAGGGAAGCAAGTTTTAAAAACTTACCTATTTGTAATGTAATGTAATTCGATTCTTCGATCACTTTTTACAAATTTGTCAAGGACGTCATCATAAAAACATCGCTACTTCGACATATTTTGAAGAAGTTTATATTCAATGGACAACAGCGATGTATGCGAAAGTCTCTCCTGCCCCGTTGAATTTCTCACGAAATTTTTTATTCCCTTAAGTGTTGAAAAATTGCGTTATACTGATGAACTTGTGGCAGTTATTGTCAATACTAATTCACACAACTTCGACACTTCGGTGTAGGCATCTTCCAGTTCCTTGTTTTTTAAAAATTGCATTAGTTCCTTAGCGTTATTTTTTGCGCTGATGTCATCAGTTTCGTAAATCACTTTTAGTTCAGATCGCAGTAACACTCGGTCGACGAACTGGTCATATTGAAGAAGAAGAGATTTAAACCCATCTTTTGGAAAAGTTTTTCTTTTAAATGCGTCAAAATTGCAGAACTCGAGGAATTTAAAATCATTTAAACCGTTAAATCTATAGTTTATTTGTTAATGAATATGATCGATTATTTCATAAAAGAGGCGTCTGTATGATCTTTGACATCTCCGACCTTGTCTGTTCGAAGACGCTTAGCTTGTGGCTCTACATTTAACGTCATCGTTTTCTCCCAAAATAGGTCAAAGTCATCTCTTTTTTGGCTTAACATGGACTATGTTCAACAAACAATTAAAATTAAAATCTCGTTTCAAACAGTCCAAAAACCCCCTCGAACTATTTATTGCTTCTGAGTCCCACGTTTCATTATTTTCTATTATATTCTCAAATTGTTCAATCAGTGATTCACGATTTTCAGATACTGTTAACACAAGTCTTCCATTATAGTTCCACCTAGTAGGAGCTACTTTGGGCAATCGTTTGTGGACAATGGAGTCCAAAGCTTGTGTACGTTTTGTTGACTTGAAAAAAAAAAGCAGCCATGCCACTTAAAGTAACGAAAAATACTTTACAATCTTTAATGTGATTGATGGACTGGGATAAAACTAAATTTAATTTATGAGCAAAACAATGGACAAACACAGCACTTGGGAAAATTTCTCGAACTTTAGGTTGCAGACCCCCTAATTGTCCTGCCATCACTGCAACTCCATTATAGCTTTGAGCAACAAATTTTTTCTCTCCATTAATTTCTTTAGTAACGTTATAAACTACGGTATATAATGCATCTGCTGTACGATTTTGGGACACATTCTTAAAACTTAAAAACTCCTCTTGAATACTTCCGGCTGTTTTAACGTAGCGTATTACTTTAGATCAATTAACAGAACAATAGCAATGAACCGCATTTCGCCAATCTCCTGCTTATAATGGTTGCAACAGCGGAAATTAAATCATTCTGGATTCGATTCGATGTTCCGCGAAAAACGCTAGACTGCTCTAAATGATTTTTTAAGCAATCATCATATTTAGCCATTAAACTAAGTAAATCTTGAAAACTTTGCTCTATTTGAAGAAACCCTTGTTTCGTCATGACCTCTAAATCCCAATTCGTGCTGTCCGAGAAAACAAACAACATCGATAAGTCTTCTTAATATTTGTCTATTTTTATCGACTAGTTCATTGTGTTGGCGGTGACTAATTTCCAACTGTTTATTAAGGGCGTGTTCAATTCTGGTTTTGCCGAAGACTTTTTCTTTTATGACGGCCTGCAAATGCGCTTTGGACATAATGTGTCTTTTTACAGCTTTATGGAAATTGTTTAAATCGGAAAAACCAGTTTTATTCCAGAGAACATTTTCATTTTCAAAAAGTAAACATGTCCAACAAAATAATTTACTTATATTTTTACACCCTGTTAGCCATTTAAATTGTTCGTATTGTTTTTCCGGATAAAAATGTCTAATACAGTTTTTTTGTTTTTGTGGTTAAATTTTTCATAGGCGGTTTTGCCCTTCCTTTGGAAATTATTTGAAGCTTATCAGCGAAGTTTATTGTTGAAAAACCCTTTATTATTAAGACACACACTACACATTCACACACACTCTTCTTACTAAATTCTCCAACATTTTCAACGTTATTAACGACAGCCGAAGTTGATGGTATTTGCATATCCACGTCCGTATTATTGTCTTCCATATCGCACCATGCATGACGCGACGTACGTGTCACACAACACATGGACAGCCGTTCAAACAGAGAACCTACTCTAACGATAGCTTCCGCCCCCACTTAAAGCACGCGACTGAAATGCAAAAATTGCAACCAGCCGGTGGAAAGTTCAATAACCTCTGGCTCGATTCACAGGAAATCAAGCATACAGGACTTGGCTGCAGAGAAGCTGGCGGCCCGCATAGGTTCTATTCGATTTTCTATTGTGGAGCGGTCGGAGTCAAGGTCGCATTTATTATGGGCTTGATAATTAAGATAATATTTTAGCATTTTTAATATAAACTAAATTAATGGTTTCCTATTTCAAAAATTACATTTTAGAAGATATTTTGTAATTTTTTTTTGGAGAAGCACTGCTTCCCTTGCTTCCATGGACTGCACGCCCCTGTTGGTCACAGCTTTGAATTTGAAGCTGTTGCTATCCTAGATAAACAACAGTTTTTAACTTGATTAGCGTTGTTTTTTCCTTGAATGCTTTCTGTGTGTAGTCTAAGCGTATGTGTTACTATTTTAAACAATAGGTATCTATGTTCCCTTCATGTATTCTAAATCGTCTTCAAGAAACAAACAAGTCGGTAAGTTGGATTTTGACTGCCAATTATCTTGTCTTCTGTCTCAAATTTTATTTTGTAAATGATGCTGTTTGTGTCTTTCAGTTTCCTATATCTTTATTTACAATTCTTTTCGCCATTTGAATGATTTTCAAACCAACTATAAATCTGTTATAAGGACCATAGTATTTATGTTGTTTTTCGTAAATATTAGAATTTTTATATATATATATATATATATATATATTATTTGTTTTTCCTTTTTTTCCTCTTAAATTTTTAAATAGCTTTAGGTATTATTTGCAGCTATCGGATCTACACATCTCTGAAGGTGGTTACAATATAATCGAAAGGTCGACTCAAAATAAAATTGTTTCTTTTGAGAACTAGTCCATAAACCCACCATACCTAGGTCTTAGCAGCTTTTGTTTTCATATCACAAATATTGTAGCCAGAGAGCTGTAGATTAAGCAACATATTTATTAAAAAAACTGTTTTCTAAAATGCTGTTTTGCTTCCCGCAACCGAAGCAAACTAATTTTGTTTAGCTAATATTTGATTAGCTAAGTTTTAACTCAGACACATTAATTTCAATCAGCGGAATACGACGAAGTCGACACCCATAAAAACTTACCCTTACAGTCGTATGTCAAGCCGAAATTGGGATCCGTAGTTTTAATTTTTCGCGATAACATCGGCATGTTTTTAATTAAAATCTCCGATCCGACCCGAGTATATGATTCCGTCTCTGCTTTTCGTTCGTTCGAGGCTCCCACTAATTCCAGATACACCTCGCATTATCTCCAAGTCCATAATTCAGCTGCGGTTACTTTGATTCCGGTCCGATCAGTTCAGATAGGTGGCGCTGACCGTTTCCTCCGGATGTTGGCCGGTTAAAAGCCTTTAAGGGGCTCTTTCGAAGATAAAATTCAATTGTATTTATAATTTGATGTTGAATATTAGATTATAAGATTTATAGATATAGTTTAAATGCGTGCCTTACACAGAAAAAAAGTTATCTCCATTAAAAGCCGTCTTGATAAATAATAACTAGGAACAAGATAATTTTTCTTCCCGCAAGAATATTTCTTTTGGTACAAATATTTTGGTTTTGCTACAAAAACACTGATGCTCTCGATCTAATTGCCACTTTCTTTTAAATAAATATTTCTTGTTATTTTTTTTTCTGTGAGTTGACCGCGAAGGCCGAAGATCTACTAGGTACCGTGGTTGCTTTAAGTCAAGGGTCCGCCTCCTAATTTCTTGCAGCTCCCAGAGGCTAAAGAAAACATTGTATCGCCCTGCGCCCGCGAATGACACTCCGAGGACACTAGCGACACCCAGTTAGAAGATCCACTCTGTAAACTCGCGATCACGACTACCCACAAGGCCACTAGATGGCGTTACATTGAATCGTTCTAATGAGTCTAGAAATTATCGAGAGTTTCTTTATTGTGTCAAGAATCCCTTTCAGCCTTGAAAAATACAACTTAAAAAGACATTACGATACAGAGTATGCCACAAAGTTTGAGACATTGAAAGGACAATTACAGCAAGATAAAGTGAAAGCTCTAAAAAGTCAGCTTCAAGGACAGCAAGATAGTTTTCAAAAGCATTGAAAATGTGGTTAGCTACATTATATCCGAAAAAATAGCTTTGAAATCAATAAAAGACACCGCTGGGGAAGAACCCTGCAGGTCCATGAAGAATTACTTCCTAATTTAGACTTAAGTATCGGGATTATTCGGGAGCAAGGGTAGGATAAATGGATCCAACATGCGCGGGAAAAATATTAGTCTACAAAAATGCGTTTTAGATATTAATGCTTCAAGTGGCGAAATTTCTGTTTTTTTTTTTGATATTATTAAAGAAATTTATAATTTGTTTTCTGCTTCAAACCGGAGATAGAATGTTTCACTTTAAAGCTTTTTTGTGATACTGGTTTGGAGAGCGGAATAAATGCTTTAATCCCTTTAAAAAAATCTTAATTCTGTGCCTCATAATTTTTCTGAGCTTTATAGAGATACTAAATCACAAAAAACTAGAAATATGGCGAATTACTTAGCAAACAAAATTAATTTAAAAGTTTATATCTTCTGTTGTAATTTGGCATGATATTTAGGAATAAGTAGCTTGATTCTTATCCTGTGCACCACGTATACAATGCCGTTGAGCAGCTGTATCTCGCCCTAAAACCATTAGACTGTTTTTTTTTGGAAGAATATTATGATTTGAAAGGGTTGGAAGTATTCTTGTATTAGATAATGGAATAACGTTGACAAGTTACCAACATTTTGGAAAGTATGGTTCTTTAATACAGGAACTTATTAAATGCACTAAAAACGGTATTATGAATGGACAACACAGAACGATTAATGCAGTGGCGGCTCGTGGTGTCTAAAACTGGTGAGGCGAGAAAAGATTTGTTACTTATAATAGGTAGATGGCGCCTCAGACGGAAAATTTTTGGGCTGCCACGCCCAAATTGACTCATTTTTATGATTGCCAATGCCCAATTTTTCATTAAGTAATTTTTAAAATAAAAATTTTTACATAGATATAAAAATAAAATAATAATCTTTAAGATATTCACTCAAATTTCATGTAGTTCGTTTTATCCTCAAATATATGTACATATATACTCTTCTCAAAGATATATAAAACACACATTTTTCATCATTGGATTTTTTTATAAAAAATATTTAAAATACTTAATCAAAATAGTCAGAATCGAGTTTAAAGTGTAATCAACCAGTAATAATATAATATGGTGTGGACAGTAATTTTTTTATAAAAAACCAAAACTGTTTAGGCAAATAGGTATGTGGATGGTGTAGTTAAGTCACTTTTTGTAAATTAAATTAATGCGCCTGTCTTTTAAAGAAGCAAATTTCTCAATGATTTTGTCATAAAAGTCATCATTACATTCAGAAAGTTTAACTAATAACTCTTTTTCTATTGCCATAATCGACAGGGCTGAGAGCCTATCTTGAGATATACTATTTCGAAATTAATTCTAAAGTATTAATTTGTTTAAGGAGTAAATTATGCTTAGCTCATTTTTGAGGCGGTCTTTGTCAAACATTTTTGGATACGTTTTTTCTAACGAATTTAATAGACTAATAGGGAATTCTGTGGCAAAGTCTTTGTATTTTGATGTATTAAGAAGTTTCACAAATTCCAATTTGTGTAAATTTTCAAACCTGATGTTAATTTGAAAAATACAGTCTAAAATTTCATAAAACAGATTTTTCTATTTTTCCATTAAATCTGATTCGCTCATGCTACGGGTTTGTCTACTACATGGCAATCCGGTAAGTGATTTTGCTTTTTCAAAAATAGATTTAAGAAAATTTTCAGCGCGCAGCTCATTTAATCGTTTGACGGCAATGTTCAATTGTGAAATGCAGAAATGCAATTTCTAGGTTACTTAACTGAAAAACTTGAAACAGGATATCAGTAACAACAAAAATTTTATAAATGCAAAAGTTAAAAAAGCAAATTCAAAATCGGAAAGGTCTTTTAGATACCCCTTGGCCATGTATATAGTGTCTGAGTCTAATTCTGGATTTTCAATCATGTCCTGAAAAACTAAGGTTAGTCCTTCCCAATTATTTGCAACAAAAATTAGAATTTTTGATCGAGAATAACACCTTGTATCACTTGCTTGCGGAACTCGTATTTTTATTATTTTGTCCAATATAAATGTGCGTTTGTACGATTTATGGAAAAAAGTAGGCAAACTTTTCAAAGTTGCGAAAAAGATTCTGCTTTCCTTAATATAATTTGAACCCTGTTGTAAAATTAAATTGAGACGATGAGCAGCACAATGAGTGTACATTGCTTGTGGGGCATCTGATCTTATTCGTGTTTGTAGACCGCTCAATTCTCCGGCCATAACCGCAGCTCCATCATAACATTGTGCTACTAATTTCCGTTTAAAATTTAAAGGTTCCAAGATTCTTACAATTAAGTTATAGAGTGCAATAGTTCTAGAATCCTCACTTGTATTAAAAAAAGCCTAAAAAACGTTATTTTATTTCGGCTAATTTATTTACATACTTAACAGTTATACAACATTGGGCTTTTGCAACTATATCCGTCGTATCATCTACAATTAATGAGAAAAATGTAGCCTCCGATATTTCTTGTTTAATAAAGTCTCTCATATGTTCGTCAATACAAAATATTAATTCATTTTGAATAGTTTTCGATTGTCCCGTAAATACCCTTTTCCCTTCTAAATGCTTTACAAGTTCGGTATTATGTTTAATTAAAGAATTAAAAACTTCCTTAAAATTCCCTATGTTAAAAGAAGATTCGGATTCGTCATGCCCCCTAAAAGCCAGTTCTTGTTTTCCCAGTAATATAGTCGTATCTAAAGGTATGTCAAAAGCAAGCGGTTTTTCCTAACATCTTCATTGTACAATAATTTAGATAAACGAGCATTTTCGATTAGTGCATCTTTAATTGTAGTCATATTTTGAGACAAACGTACAAAACCTAAGGTATTTTGAATATGATCTTTAGACCCTTCGTGCATTTTAACCGCTCTAGAAAAATTTTTAAAATCAACGTATCCATCAGAAGTCCATACTGTTTTTGTTTTTCGCAGTATTAAGCAAGGCCAACAATATAAACGTTGCTTAAAAACACTTCCACAAATCCAAGTGTGTGTTTGATACCATGACATTTGAATGATCGTTTGTATTGTCGACCGTCTTTTTTTTCACTACTTAAGGTACTTATCTTCGGCATGGGTCTATCTCCGCGAAAAATTTCTTTTTTCTCATCCTCGGGACGCCTGGAAAATGCCGTTGTCAATAGTGACATAACGATATCGTGGACTGGATTCATAGTTCACACGTTTCGTTTATTTTAAATTTTAATCACTAATTCATATAAACTACTCTATCAGTCTATCTACTCAATAATTAAACTAACGCAACGTCAAAAATACTTTAGATAGAGTAACACTCGACACAGACTAAACGCGCGACCATTCACGAAATAATACTATAAAACAAACACCAAATTATTGCTGAATAATCTCAATATCCACCCACCCCCGCTCAATCTCAAACCGTTACCGATAACAGTCAAATACGAATACCCCACACGCCCACGCAAATATCAACAAAAACAAAAACGGCTTGAATTTGGCAGCCGGATGCGCGATTGTCATTTACCGATAAATAATAATTATTTCCATTTATATTCAATCTGTGCTAACATTAAATGGCAACGTCTCATTCATTAATCGAAGTTTTCATCGCCTCAAATGCAATAAAAAGAGATGGAATGAATCTACATATGCAACACGACCCTTTTCCCTCTTTCTCAGACTTATTAAAAATCCAAATACCATTCAAGTGTCCGAGGCGCAATTCGCATCGCCGCGTATAGGTAAAGTCGAATAAAAAAGAAATGATATTGCAGTTATTGGACATTGTGCTGTTGGTTAGTAAAGTAAAGTGTTTATTTATGATTTACGCATATTTGATGAAATTTTCATAGTGTTTGAGACAATTTTCAAAGAATAATGTATCAACTTGGAAAGAATTAATTTTGAAAATAAAAATGTATATTTATAGGAAAGCGAGTGAGGCGGCACCTCAGTTGCCTCATCTGACGAGCCGCCGCTGGATTAATGTAATATTTAGGTTATCCACCCCAAATGACATTGATTTAACATTTAAAATAATCTTAGATACATTATCATTGGAAAAAGTAGTAAATGTAAATCTGTGGCTTGAAAGACAATTATTTTCATAAAAATCTAGTAATTTGCTATTTGAGTGAAATAATTGTTCATTTGATTTACATCTTTTAAGTGGTCTGGAATAATATTTTTGTTCTTTTTATTTAATATATATAACTTCTTTAACTCCTTCAATTGTTCTTTAGAGCTACAGTTTTTATGTTCAGATCTTGTTGTAGATGTAGTAAGATTTCTAATCTATATGTAATAATTTCAATAACCAGGGAGCTTTGTACACCGAAACTGGTTTAATGCCTCATCCTAAGTTTTTTTATCTATTTTATTTTTTGTTATCCAAGGACTATATGGCCTTACTCTGTTTTTGCTCACTCTAACTTGGGCGTGCCTATAGAAAATACAAGGGTTTGTTGTGTCTCTGTGGAAACTGAAAACTCCAATCCTATGTAAACAATTAGTTATGACACACAATTTGAAATCAGTTCATTAAGTAGTTTTTTCATTCGCCATCTTGGATTCGTATCAAAATTTTACAGGGTTCAGTTCTACATAATACTCGATTTTTGTGCAAAATTTGAGATTAGTTGGATAAGTAGTTCTAAGCAACAATTTTTTTAACATTTCACTAAACCGATATTTTGTTTTACAGTCCATCGGGTAAGTAGTTTTTTTAGTTATGCTGTGCACAGACCGACGGAATCGAGAAAACATATTTTTCGCCATCTAGGAACCCCTATGAAGTAAGAATCGAAAATTAAATTCTAACTTGACCACCTTATATCTTTCTTAATATAAACTTTTGGACTAAGTCAAGTAAGGCTGAATTGCATTATTTTAATCGAGTCTACATACTTCTAAATTATTGGTAGGACCTTTTGGGACATCCTGTATAAATGCTCCATTTAAAAAATAAAATCTCTTAAACTAAACTTGATATAAGAAAAATTTATTTATGCACAGTTTAAATTTTAAAGTTGCTCACTTAAACATTCGATCTATTTTTACAGGTTTTTTGGAATTTAAAATTGCAATTGAAGATTTCAATTTTGATTTAATATTTCTTACAGAGACATGGCTATCTGATGGTGACGACGTTTCTCTGTTTGCTATTACGGGCTATCGGCTATTTCATAAGGATAGATTGGGTAGAGGCGGAGGTGTTGCAGCTTTTGTTAAAAATAATTTAACGCCAGAGTTACTGTTTTTTGAATTTAATGTAGCACACTTTCTTGAATTCTTAATTTTTAAAATCAAATTAAAAAATAAATATTACGCTTTTTGTGTTTTTTATCGTCCTCCAAATACTACCTTTAACTCCATTGCAAATGATTTTGACAACATTTTTTCCAGTATCTACCCTACTGTAGAACATATAATATGTTTAGGAGATTTTAATATTAATTTATTAAACTTAGATAATCCCTTAGTTCCTCTCTTTGAAAATTACAACTTGATACAAATATTAAATGAACCAACAAGAATATCGAGAACTGCCGTGACACTTTTAGATCCTATATTTGTAACTGATGAATCATTAATTAAAGAATTCGGCACTATTCCTATGGATAATATTTCAGATCATTGTTTAGTATACTCCTATTTAACAATAGAAAAACCTTCTGTTCAGCCGATGATTATTACTTATCGTAATTTTAACAATTTTGACGTAAACTCATTTCTTCATGATCTTCATTTGCTTCAGTGGAACGATATATTTTACGAAAACAATATAAATAATAAAATAAACCTTTTGAATAAACTTTTTTTCCCACTTTTTGACAAACATGCTCCATTCAAAACGGCCAGAATTACAAAGTCTAACGCGCCTTGGCTAACACCAAATCTTAAAATTTTTATGAAGCAAAGAGATCAGGCTTTACGGGAATTTAGGACTGCTGTTGCCTGGGAAAATTATAAACGCTTAAGAAATTTTACTGTTTCGTTAGTAAGGCGGGAAAAGAGGAAATATTTAAATCAAGTTTGCGCGGAAGAAAATTTAAGAAAAACCTGGAGATCTTTGAAGTCATTGAAGTTATGCTCTGGTAAAGATTTTAGTATTCCAGATAATCTGGCCGATCCAAATAAGATTAGTGATTATTTTGGTGAATTTCTTCAAAATATTTCTGATTGCAGTTTGAAGATTAATTTTTATTGGAATAATATTTTTAATGATCAATTGAATTTTTCTTTTAATATGACTACTATTGCAGAGGTTCACAGAATAATTCACGAAATACGTACTGAAGCTGCTGGTGTTGATGGCATGAGCGTTAAAATGTTAAAAATTTGCAGTCCTTTCATTGACAAATACATTACCTATATTATTAATTGTTGCATAGAGACTAATTATTTTCCGGATCAGTGGAAAATTTCTATTGGAAAACCTTTATCTAAAACCAAAAATCCAACCAAACTTAACGATCTCAGGATAATCAGCATTTTACCACTTCTTTCTAAAATTTTTGAAAAAACTTTATATAATCAATTATTCAATTGCTGTATTGTTAATAATATAATTCCGGAAACTCAATGTGGCTTCAGAAAAGACTTTAGTACATCCGTTGCATTGGTTGGTTTAACCGATGATATTATGACTGCTATTGATAAGAAATTAAATACTGCGCTAGTCCTCCTTGATTTTTCCAAAGCTTTTGATACTATTAATCACGAACTTCTGCTATCAAAACTAAAATATTATGGACTTGAGGAACCCTCAGTTAATCTTATAAGGTCATATTTTTCTAATCGTTATCAAAAATTTTTTTGTAATGACATATTTTCAGATGAGGTTCAGATCTTATCAGGTGTGCCTCAGGGTTCGATCCTTGGACCACTTCTTTTTATTATTTACACTTCAGATATTTTGAAATCTTTAAAACAATGTAAAATTCAAGCGTACGCAGATGACACTCAAATTTACTATCATTTTAGTCATGAAGACCACTTAAATGCATCAAATATAATAAATGAAGATTTAAATATATTACAAAAACTTTCTTTTGAACACAACTTAAAATTAAACCCTTCAAAATCAATTTTGATGCTTTTTGGCCCAAAGAACCACAGAGATTTTTTGTGCCAAAATCTTAATATTAATATTGACAGTATCAGACTTCCTGTGGTTGCGTCTGCTCGTAACTTGGGAATTCTGTTGGATTCCGAGTTACGGTTTAGGAAATACGTTAAAATATTGATTCAAAAATCGTATCTGTCTCTAAAGGTATTGTATAACAGCCGTCAAGTCCTTAGTTTTTCCTTGCGTAAAATGCTTTGCGAATCCCTAGTTTTATCAAATTTTAATTATTGCGATTTTGTCTATGGTTCTTGTCTGGACATGGCAGACAAGAATCGGATTCAAAAAGTTCAAAATACATGTTCGCGTCTTATTTTGGGACTAAGAAAATTTGACCATATTTCACACACTTTCAAAGAACTAGGTTGGCTTAAAATGGATAATCGTAGAACGATACATCTAGGCAGCTTTTTAATAAAAATTTTAAAAAACCCTGTGCTACTTCATCTCTTAAAAATAAGTTTATGTTACGTTTAAATATCCACTCACGTAACATTAGATTTTGCAATAAATTAACGATGCCTTATCATCAGACCGCCATGTTTCAGAGATCTTTTACTTATAATGCCATAATACTGTATAACTCATTACCCTCTGAGCTAACATTGTTAAATGATATCAAATTTAAAACTTTATTTAAAAAACATCTGTTTAATATTCAAAACTCTATTTAAAATTAAATTAAAATGTTTAAATTACTATTATTTTTATTTACAATTCTGCTTATGTCTTGTTTCTCCAATATGGCAGGTATGAACATGACTCCTAACACTCGTAACTTTTTTTTTATGTATTTTAATATAATTATTTGCTTTGCATGTTAAATTTAGATTAATATTTTAACTGTATATCCAGCAAAATAGGGTTCAGTAGAGTAGCCTATTTGGCTAGACTGCGCCCTGTTTTTTTCTGGATTTTTTTTTTTATAATTTTAAGCAAACAACACAGTAACAAGTAAGAAAATAAAAGTCATTTATTATTATTATTATTATTATTAAACCAATACTGGGAGAATTATGATGAAACGGTACGGAGTGGATACTCATAGAACGTAGAGTTTCTCTTCACGTAAAGATCGGAATGCTTCGCAATATTTATTTATTTAAAATTTTACTAATACGAGTTTGTTTGATGCAGTTGTTTCGCTTGCGGCCATACTTATCGCGAAACATATTGCAAAACCCAAGGATATTCTACCGTGTCAGGATATAAATTATCCCGGCCTTCGTGGCGCACACACACGCACGTACAAACGGCAAAACTAGCTATGATCCATTTCAAAACTCTTAACCGCGGGCAACACGGGCCCTAATGAATTACATCAACCCTTCGGGGGTAGTTTTCCAAATGAAACCGACACAACGGTGTCAAGTGGCGAGCACGTATATTGTAGGGCCGTCCCTTTTCGTTTGTCACCTCCGCCGTCACGCTTTGCGAAATTAGAGGTGAGACTTTGTTTAATTCACCTCCCCCGGGTGGGTTTGATTTCAGTCCGACTCTATTAGTCCAGGAAACAGAGCTATTTTCTAGCTCGAACCTCACGAAGCACAGAGAAAGATGGTTATGACTGAATAACTGCAATAAAACTACCTGGGTCAATACCATTGCGCGGACAATGTAGTAAGGAATAGAAACTTTAGATATTTATGAATTTAATAGAATTAATATATTAATTTATCAAATAAGAAACCTAAATAATACAACATTTTAGATAGTACCTATAGAGGGTATTCATAAATGTCGAGTAAATAATAAAAAGAGTGATTCTTTGTTTTATTTAAAAAAAAGATTTATAAAAATATGTCTTTGCAAATTTTTGAAATACAGGGTGTCAAAGTTTTAAAAGATATTATATTTTGAGCTTTGAGCAATCCTAACTTCAACTAAAAGTGGATCAGAGGTGTCAGAGGGGTATATCAAAATAGAATTTGTTTTATTGAACAAAACTAACCGTTTCTTGTTGGAAATCCATTTTAACTAAGTAAACGAAAAGACTTGTTTACAATTTCCACTTAATTTTATTTTAGGAAAGAATACAATACGTGACAATTGTTTCGCCAACACTGTGGCTTCATCAGATGTTAAATATTATATAAAAGTGTAACATAAGCTGTAGGTATTAAATATCTGAACACTGTATAATATCCGCAATTACTGAGGTAAAATATTCTAGGTTTTCCTTATAGCCTAATAAAGATTTAACAATGGGAAACTGTTTAGGTCCAATTGATCGTTTAAGAATGTTTATTTCCATACTAGTAAATTATTTTTATTACTTTTTCGTTCTACATACAAAATTTCAAAGTTCTCATCGAAAATATGGTTTTCTTGCATTAAATGTGTAGAGTAATTGGAATCATCTTTATGCCGTTTGTAACTAAATTTATACTCATTAATTCTTTTTTTGAACGTTCTGTCTGTTTGTACAATATAAAATTTTGATCAGGTTCCACAATTTACCCTGTAAACACCGGATTTATTCTGTTTTTTGGTTTTCGTCTTATTGTTTTTATTATATCTACCAAGACTGTTGTTGGACCTAAAAGCATCTGTTACACCTTTATTTTTAAAAAACTTTTATTTGATTTTTCCTGTATAAGTAAAAGTATGAAATGAAAAAGAAGAATCTAATTTTTTAAAGGTTTAAATCCTAAGCTTTTTATTTCCAACAGGTAAGTACGTAATTATAGGAAATTTACAAAAATTCTTATGAAATGTATAGTATATTAGAAACATTAACTAAACTAAACTATATAATATGTTATAAACAAAAACAATATAAAAAATAAAATTATATAAAGAGATAGATAGATATTACCAAAAGTACAGATAGTACATAGGGTCGTCAAAACTTAAGTTACTAATACTATAATTTTGAAACTAAATTTTAATACTAAATCAAGAATAGTAAGTGTTAAAACTAAACAGTATAGAATAGTAAAACAAATAAACTAAAATATAAATTGAATATAAGAACATAAATAAAATAAGAATATAAAGTAAAATATAAACCAAATAAAATAGTCGTGGGACTACAAGGAAATATATAATACATTCTGTAAAGCAATATCTAAATGCTACAGTCAATATTTGTAGTATCACAGAAATTATTTTCCCAAATAAAGTAGCAGGTTCTGATATAGAAAATACATAAAACAAGACAGGTAAAACGTAAAATGTAATGGAATAGTAGACAAAAAAAAACCAAAAAGTATAATAAACAAAACACCTTGTAGACTAACTGAACCAACAAAAACACATTCAAACATTTAAAGTCAATTTGTCCGTTCTAGATGTTCTCTTGTTGAATAGAAAGCTGTTTCTGTAAAAAATACTTGGGCTCGTTTATTAAATTAAATGCCATTTAATTCTCGTATTTCGAGGGGTAAAGAATTGAAAAAAGTTACACAACTGTACATTGGTGAACTCTTATGCATGGTTGTCTTGTGTCTAGGCACTTGCAATAAAAAAATTCCCCTGGTTCTATAAGTACCCAAACCTAACCCTCTAAACAGAGCTTTATTGCTATTCACATATACGACACATTTGTACGAATAAAGGGAAGGGAAAGTTTTGTGTATGTAAGTTAAAAATTAACCATATAATTTTCTTTTAACCCAAAAAAACACGCTCGCTAGTATTTCCCGCTCCCCAAGAACTAACATTGTTGGACACTAAACTATATGCTAAGGAATAATAAATTGTTAATAGACTGTCTTGATCAAGAACGGACTCTAATTTTAAAATAGCGAAAAACGCAGAATTTAACTTAGAGCAAACATGGTCTACGTGATGCGAAAATGACAAAGAAGAATACAACGTAGTCCCTAAAAACTAGTATTTTTTGCAAATTGTAACAAGCATTTTTGACATGCTCGTTACAATTAGTTAAACTTAATCAAATTCTCTATTATATTTTATAAAAGTCGACATTCGAAAAGGTTTTTTTATATAATATAAAATTTTAATTTTGTTCATACATAAAACATTATATTGCATTCAACATGGAAACAAATTTAGGCCTACCCTGGCGAGAGCAGTCTGATTTCTAGATGCGACGAATTTCGGCAACCCGGAATGCGTGTGTATCTGGTTGGTCGAGTCCTATAATTGAGATTTTAGCCTGTTTGTGAGGTCACAGTTTTTTATGAATCTATGTTAATAAAACCAGTTGAAGTGAGAAAGGCGTCCTCTTTTCTTAACTTGAATCTGTAGAGGTCAGGTCAGATCTTGTGTTCCTGAAATGAGCTGTCGTAAGACAAACGTTTGGGAACAATGTGATTTTTTTGCATACAGCATGTGCTAGATTTAAATTTCAAAGTTTGTACACCTTAAATGGGATTTAAGCAGCAAGGGACCGACCGATAAGAAAACCAGACCATCAGGTAAATAAAAAACTGATAGACTATTCCCGAAATTTTTAGGTTTTGCACGTGGCACCATTACAGGATATTTTTTCTTTTTCAGGCTTTCATTCTTTTCTTTCATTTTCTTTAATTCTTTCTCTACTTTTCACCCCTTCTTGGATTTTTATGATGACCATCTTTTGAACAACCTATAAAATGTGAAATTTGGATTCAGAGAAAAGCAGAACTAAGGTAGTTTTTTTTGGTGGAGACTCCTGTCCATTCCTGAAATCTGTAATCCATTTCGCGGTATAGGATTCTGCCTGCATATATAAGTGTCGGATTGGGAATTTTAGTTGGGAACACTCCATGGTAAGTGACCACTTCGATGTGAAGCGCTTTGGAGGATCTGACTGCGGACTCTGTGGAATATCCACTTTTAATTGCAAGCTAAGTACCTTTTGTAATATATTTTTGCCTTTTGTTGTGTATAAATTTATTATACCTTTATTACCTCTTCTATATTTTAAGTACCCTGTATAATATTTTTCTAAAGCACATTACTTCTTAAGAGTTAATATTGGTCTCTTTTAAAATTTAATTAGGTACATAATTATTAATTATAAAGTCCTTTGAAAATTAAAATATTTATCTTCCAAATTAAATTTAAATTTGTTATTTTGGTAAAAATAGTTTAACATTAAGTATAAAAAAATACACTCTTGATTGAGTGATAATTTTTAGGCCTACCAAGCACAATTTTGAGAATTTGTTTAAAATCAGTAAAAAGTCAATTATTGATTTTATATTTGTTAGTTATAATTTTCTCTTTAGCTAGCTAAACATTTGAAATTTATGCTTAAACTTTGATACAAGGTCATAGACATCTTATTTTTATCTTGCCGTCGAAAAACGGGCTTGATTATTGTACTGATTGCCAAAAAGGTGAATGTCTTATAATTCAGTTTATGTTATTTAGTAGTCCATAGTAAGATATTTTTGTGTAATTAATTATCTTCATTTCTCGAATACCTTTATTAAATTTACCTACCTATTTACCTAAAAATCCAGTACTTACCTTTATACATTTAATTTTTTAAATACAAGTTAAAATTAAATATAAATATAAATAAAGTTTCTCTAAAGTGCATTGATTTTCTGATTACTGTTGCTTATTGACTAATAGAAATTAGGGTTCTTATATTAATATTTTTATCTAGTTAATTTTATTTGTTCAGTTAATCGATATCATTTGCACAGCATTGTTTGATCTAAAATTCAATAAAACAAATTTAATTATTTTATAAATATACTTTGTATACATTTTCTTCTCCATCACAAATTTAATACAGATTCTCTAGAATGCCTTGATGTGACGGTAACTGGGCTTACCGACTAATAGAAACTGGTGTTATTATGTAATTATTTCTATATTTCAAGTTGATTGTATTTGCGGGCTTATAGTTACTTTATTGTCAATTGCAAGATATTTCAAAATTTAAATATATATTAATTCTTAATTTATTTTCAATAATGATTAATTTGCCTTAATAATTTTATCTCTCGTATCTATCATAATACTAAAATTAATTTTCAGTAATAAAATTTCTTGATCTTAATAAAATAATTAACATAAATTTTAATTACAATTCCTTACATTTTGTTTAAGGCAAATACAAATCATTTTAAAACACCTACATTTATTTTCTTATTATATGGCTTTCAGACATATGTAAGGGTAACTGCTGTTCTTATATCGTGCCTTACTTTGTTCAGGGCTTATCATTTTTAGTTACATTTGTTTGATTGTTGCTGTTTATTGATTATAAGGTATATTTGATTAATGTAACTACTAATGTAGATCATTACTGGTAATATTATTTTTCGTATATCTTTTAATTAAACTTTTCTAAATTTCATTTTTGAGCATCACATGGACTACTAAGTTTTCTAATTTTACTTTATGACTTACCTTCTAGTGCATCTGCAAAGGTAAAGCAGATTTTATTTATGCTTGTCTATTTCTGTAAAAATAAAGCAGATTGGTTGTGCCAATATGGGGCAGATTGTATTTTTTAGATATCTTCTAAAAAGGAAGAATTTAACATATTTCTAGTATTTTCCTTATTAGATGGATTAGGTATATATAGGATATCTTTTTATATACCTCTTATCTTCTATCTTTTGGTCATATAGACCTGGCACCCATTTTAAAATCTTTATCTAAAATATCGAACTCACACCCCTTGTGCCTCCGCATTAGCATTATGCTGAGCAGCTAGAGGCAAACTAAAGAAACAAAATATTTATAAAACTTAAGAACTTTTAATTAATAATGACAAAATAAAACACAAATAAAAACAATTAAACTTTTGTTTCAAAATGTCAATTCGCTTTGAAGCGCAAAGTATACAGGTAGCGGTTTTCTATTATAGAAATTCGTACACACTGTTTTTTGCTCATTTAGTATTAAATCATTTGCTCTACACCACTTCTCCATATCGCTCCTGACTGCACGTTTTATTTTCACTCAACTCGCACATATTATCAGCACTTACAACAACTGTGGTATCATCGGCATACATAGCTATGTGACCGCCTCTCACACGCTCTGACAAGTCGTTTGTATACAAAATAAACAATAACGGTCCGAGAAGAGAGCCCTGCGGGACACCCATACTAACTGTCCTCGGTTCAGAAAAATAACCTCCGTATTTTATCACCAAATCCCTCTCAGTCAGTAGGAATCAATCCAATTCAATAATAAACCCCTAATGCCCATGTTATAAAGCTTGGAAGGTAGAAATCGCCTATTCACTGTGTCAAACGCGATTGATAAATCGAAAAACACAGACACCACATACTTGCTTCGATCAATAGTGTTGAAACTATAATTAAGAAAACTGAAAATTGCCGTCTCTACTGATCTACCTGGGTAAAATCCGTGTTGGCATGCATTAAGTACTTTTAGCGAACCTGCGAAATCAGTGGCGGCTCGTGGTGTCTAAAACTGGTGAGGCGAGAAAAGGTTTGTTACTTATAATAGGTAGATGGCGCCGCAGACGAAACATTTTTGGGCTGCCACGACCAAATTGACTCATTTTTATGATTTGTTTTTGACTTTTACATACCAATACCAAGATATATGCCCAATTTTTCATTGAGTAATTTTTAAAATAAAAATTATTACATAGATATAAAAGTAAAATAATAATCTTTAAGATATTCACTCAATTTTCACGTAGTTCGTTTTATCCTCAGATATATGTACATATATACTCTTCTCAAAGGTATATAATATATACATTTTTCATCATTGGATTTTTTTATAAAAAATATTTAAAATACTCAATCAAAATAGTCAGAATCGAGTTTAAAGTGTAAAAAACCTGTAATAATCTAATATGGTGTGGACAGTAATTTTTTTATAAAAAACCAAAACTGTTTAGGCAAATAGGTATGTGGATGGTGCAATTAAGTCACTTTTTGTAAATTAAATTAATGCGCCTGTCTTTTAAAGAAGCAAATTTCTCAATGATTTTGTCATAAAAGTCACCATTACATTCAGAAAGTTTAACTAATAACTCTTTTTCTATTGCCATGATCGACAGGGCTGAGAGCCTATCTTGAGATATACTATTTCGTAAGTAGGTCTTTATTCGCTTTAAGCACGAAAAATCTCTTTCGGCCTGTACACTTGTTAAGGGGATTGTCAAAAAAATGTCGCAAGTCGATATACTTCACAAAATACTGAAATTAATTCTAAACTATTAATTTGTTTAAGGAGTTCTTGAATATTGACTTTATAAAATTGTTCATCTTGGTAAATTATGCTTAGCTCATTTTTGAGGCGGTCTTTGTTAAACATTTTTGGATACGTTTTTTCTAACGAATTTAATAGACTAATAGGGAATTCTGTGGCAAAGTCTTTGTATTTTGATGTATTAAGAAGTTTCACAAATTCCAATTTGTGTAAATCTTCAAACCTGATGTTAATTTGAAAAATTATACAGTGTAAAATTTCATAAAACAGATTTTTATATTTTTCTATTAAATCTGATTCGCTCATGCTACGGGTTTGTCTACTACATGGCAATCCGGTAAGTGATTTTGCTTTTTCAAAAATGGATTTAAGGAAATTTTCAGCGCGCAGCTCATTTAATCGTTTGACGGCAATGTTCAATTGTGAAATACAGAAATCAATTTCTAGGTTACTTAACTGAAAAACTTGAAACAGGATATCAGTAACAAAAAAATTTTCTTTAAATGCAAAAGTTAAAAAAGCAAATTCAAAATCGGAAAGGTCTTTTAGATACCCCTTGGCCATGTGTATAGTATCTGAGTCTAATTCTGGATTTTGAATCATGTCCTGGAAAACTAAGGTTAGTCCGTCCCAATTATTTGCAACAAAAATTAGAATTTTTGATCGAGAATATCACCTTGTATCACTTGCTTGCGGAACTCGTTTTTTTATTATTTTGTCCAATATAGATGTGATTAAAGGTTTCAAGATTCTTAAAATTAAGTTATAGAGTGCATTAGCTCTAGAATCCTCACTTATATCAAAAAAGCCTAAAAAACGTTCCTTTATTTCGACTAATTTATTTACATACCTAACAGTTACACAACATTGGGCTTTTGCAACTATATCCGTCGTATCATCTACAATCAATGATAAAGATGTAGCCTTCGATATTTCTTGTTTAATAAAGTCTCTCATATGTTCGTCAATACAAAATATTAATTCATTTTGAATAGTTTTCGATTGTCCCGTAAATACACTTGTCTCTTCTAAATGCTTTAGAAGTTCGGTGTTATGTTTAATTAAACAATTAAAAATTTCCTTAAAATTCCCTCTGTTAAGAAAAGATTCGGATTCGTCATGCCCCCTAAAAACCAGTTCTTGTTTTCCCAGTAATATAGTCGTATCTATAAGGTATGTCAAAAGCAAGCGGTTTTTCCTAACATCTTCATTGTACAATAATTTAGATAAACGAGCATTTTCGATTAGTGCATCTTTAATTGTAGTCATATTTTGAGACAAACGTACAAAACCTAAGGTTTTTTGAATATGGTCTTTAGACCCTTCATGCATTTTAACCGCTCTAGAAAAATTTTTAAAATCAACGTATCCATCAGAAGTCCATACTGTTTTTGTTTTTCCCAGTATTAAGCAAGGCCAACAATATAAACGCTGCTTAAAAACACTTCCAGAAATCCAAGTGTGTGTTTGATACCATGACGTTTGAAATGATCGTTTATATTGTCGACCGTCTTTTTTATCACTACTTAAGGTACTTATCTTCGGCATGGGTCTATCTCGCGAAGAATGTCTTTTCTCTTATCCTCGGGACGCCTGGAAAATGCCGTTGTCAATAGTGACATAACGATATCGTGGACTGGATTCATAGTTCACACGTTTCGTTTATTTTAAATTTTAATCACGAATTCATATAAACTACTCTATCAGTCTATCTACTCAATAATTAAACTAACGCAACGTCAAAAATATTTTAGATAGAGTAACACTCGACACAGACTAAAAGCGCCACATTCACGAAAATAATGCTATAAACCAAACAGTCAAATACGAATACCCCACACGCCCGCGCAAATATCAACAAAAACAAAAACGGCTTTACCGATAAATAATAATTATTTCCATTTATATTCAATTTGTGCTAACATTAAATGGCAACGTCTCAATCATTAAGCGAAGTTTTCATCTCCTCAAATGCAATAAAAAGAGATGGAATGAATCTACATATGCAACACGACCCTTTTCCCTCTTTCTCAGACTTATTAAAAATCCAAATACCATTCAAGTGTCCGAGGCGCAATTCGCATCGCGGCGTATAGGTAAAGTCGAATAAAAAAGAAATGATATTGCAGTTATTGGACATTGTACTGTTGGTTAGTAAAGTAAAGTGTTTATTTATGATTGACGCATATTTGATAAAATTTTCATAGTGTTTGAGACAATTTTCAGAGAATAATGTATCAACTTGGAAAAAATTAATTTTGAAAATAAAAATGTATATTTATAGGAAAGCGAGTGAGGCGGCGCCTCAGTTGCCTCATCTGACGAGCCGCCGCTGTGCGAAATCAATCAATTTATTACAAACAACCATTTCTAACACCTTTAAACACACACTCAATAGCAATATCTGCCTATAGTTTTCGATGCCAAAGGATCAGCTTCGCTATTCAAAGAGGTAATGCGGCTTTTTTGTTAGGGACTATCGAGTATGGAACAGGTTTGGATAAAATTCTTAATTTTTTTAAATTTAATTTTATTTTTAGTATATATTGTGTATATATTACTTATTAAAAAACTTAATATATTATATTTTTTCTTTTCCTGAGGATTGAACCTTTAGTGGCTGGACTATGTTTATTTATGTTTATAAAGCGAGAAATTCTTGTTTTTTCGTTTTCATATAGTCACAGTCGCGACTCATATATGTGTAGTGCACTATGTGGAACGTATTGAATTTCGTCATAATTTGATTATGTAAACTCTAAAATGGGTTGAATAATACGTTAACAGCAGCATCCTATCAAATTCAAAGGCCTAGGCCCTAATCACATTTTTTATTCAACAAACAATACACTTCCTGGGAATTATTTGTTTTTTTTTGCATCACTTCAAATGCGATTGCGACTGAAATTGTTTTGTGTACTAGCCTGTCACGGGCGCAGCTGAGTTTTTTTTTTGTTGATTGTTATGTGGTATAACTTTGCATATCAGGGTCAGTTTATCTCCATATAAAGTACAAAAAAATCAAAAGCCACGTTTTTACACAATGAACCAAAAAGGAAAAAGAAATTTCTGCAAAAAGAGTTCTTTTTATATATATAACAAAATATATATATATATATTTATATATATATATATATATATATATATATCCCAGGGTGTCCCACGACGAACTGCGGCGATCGATGTCTCAGAAAGCAGGGCTTGAAAAAATTTGAAATTTTGGCAGCTAACTAAAGTCGATGGAAGCAATTCGCGAAAAATATTTTCAAGATGGCGGCACTTCCGGTTATACCGGAAGTAGACGTCAACTTTCTTTTTTGAATAGAACACCCTATATATTATGAAATTTTTGGATTCCTCGAAAAATTCTAGGTATATTTCATGTATAATATCCTATACCTAAGTTCAGCTGTTTTTGAGATATTTTGAATTTTATGTAAAAAAATGACGTTTGCAGGTCTAGACATAACTATAAATATCTGCTTATCGAAGACTCTATTATTTATTTGCGGGTGACTTCCTTGTCCAAAAGAATCCACTTTAGTGGCCTGTGCTGATATTTTTATAATAAATATAGGGTGATTAAAAACTGACATTATAAATATACTTTAAAAAATCGTTAAAAGTTACTTTTTTCAAATGGAAACCCTCCATTTTTATAATTTTATCTTATTTAACACTTAACATAAAGGTGACTTTGTATAAAGTTGTCTATTCTAAAAAATGTGTAGTTTTTGAGTTATTGACGATTTAACATTTTAGTATGATAGGGAGGCCTAGAGAGAACAAAACCGATTGGTTACTCTGGAAACGTTTGACAATTACCTACTAAAATATTATTTATTTATTATAGTAATGATAATAATTATTAAACTAATAATCATGCCGGGGCGATTAAATTACACACACGAGGATTATTTGAATTTATTTATTATCTATGGGGAATCTAAAAGAGTTTTAACAAGAACATGCCAGATATTTGCTGATAGATATCCAGATAAACAGAAACCGTCACCGAACAGCGTTAAACAAATGTTGGAAAACTATAAAAAATTTGGAAACGTCAAGGCAAAAATTAGTAAGAGGAAGCCTATTGTTGATAGTGAAAATGTAGAGATTGCAATTCTGGGCTATTTTGCAGCATATCCAATGCCATCCTTAAGAAACGTGGCAAGACAATCAGGAATCTCGAGGTACTCAGTGCATAGGATTCTGTTAAAACTTCCAACCTTATTTAACATCATTGGTTCAACATCTGAAAGACACTGATTTGCCAAAAAGAGTACAGTTTTGCGAGTTTATTTTAACAATGGTACAAGATAACCCTAGATTTTTGGACAATATAATTTGGACCGATGAAGCAAAATTTACTAAAAATGGCCTTTTCAATAGATACAATTCCCATTTTTGGAGTGATTCGAATCCTCATGCAGTAAAATCGCGGAACTTTCAAGAATCCTGGCAATTTAGTGTATTTTGTGCAGTAAGGAATGATGGAATAATAAAACTGAATTTTTACGAAGAAAATTTGAGTGGTAAGTTATACATTGCCTAAACACAAGGACTTTTTTAATGAAAAATAATCCATTTAGGTAATATTACAATAATTTTTTAATCAATTTAGCGTCATTCCAATATTAAATAAATCATTTAGTAAATATTATTACATAAATAAATAAAATTAAAATATGTATACAGGTCACACTACACTACTTTATACAAATACTGGTCCACATACCGTAACCCATCATATCTAAAAAAATATATCGTCCCAAGTTTTATAGGAAAGTTATCTTTAGTTAAATATTTACAAGCTATTTATACAGGGTACTTTAAAAAGTCATAAAATACTAAATCTTTTTTTTTTATTGAGCATTAATTAATTGAATTATGATGTATTTTTTTTCTTCTTAAATCAATAAATCGATGAATATTATTAAAGCATTTCTTTCCGTAAAATTATGTCTTTAAACTTTTATAGGAGAAAGATATCTGAACATTGTTGAACAGTTGGACAACGAATATTTAAGTAATTTACCTTTGGGAGAACATAGTCAAGTTTTCTACCAACACGATGGCGCCCCACCACATAGAACCGTTGCAGTTACTAACTTTTTACGGGCTACGTTTTACGATAAGTGGATTGCCAACAATGGACCTTTCCTGTGACCTCCTCGTTCTTCCGATCTGACAGTCTTAGACTATTTTATATGGGGAACGATAAAAGGAATCGTTTATTTCCAGTAACAACGAAAGAGGACTGTATGGTAGGGGTAAGGGACGCGTTCGAGGGATTTATTCGGAGATGCGAAAAATGTTTGGAAGTACAAGGTGGACATTTTCAAAATTTATTGAAAAAATAAGTTGTGCTCTTGTGTAGACTAGACTATAATGGGAATAGGCTTTCTTTAATTAATTTTTGTCTTTCAACATTTTTATAGTTTTCTGACTTTTGTTTAACGCTGTTCGTTGACGGTTTCTGTTTATCTGGATATCTATCAGCAAATATCTGGCATGTTCTTGTTAAAACTCTGTTAGATTTCCCATAGATAATAAACAAATTCAAATAATCCTCGTGTGTGTAATTTAATCGCCCCGGCACGATTATTAGTTTAATAATTATTATAATTACTATAATAAATAAATAATATTTTAGTAGGTAATTGTCAAACAACGACAAATATTACGTTGCTATAGTAACCAATTGGTTTTGTTCTCGCCAGGCCTCCCCGTCATGGCCAACTAACAAGAAAACTTAGAAGCCGCCTGGTATTGTTAGAATAAAAAATGTTAAATCGCAAATAACTCAAAAACTACAAATTTTTGGAATAGACAACTTTATACAAAGTCACCCTTGTTTTAAGTGTTAAATAAGATATAATTATAAAAATTGGGGGTTTTCATTTGGAAAAAGTAACTTTTAACGATTTTTTAAAGTATATTTATATTGTCAGTTTTTGATCACCCTATATTTATTTATTATAAAAATATCAGCACAGGCCAGTAAAGTGTACCCTTTTGAACAAGGAAGCCAACCGCAAATAAATAATAGACACTTCGATAAGCAGATATTTATAGTTATGTCTAGACCTGCAAACGTCATTTTTTACATAAAATTCAAAATATCTCAAAAACAGTTGAACCTAGGTATAGGATGATGAGATATACCTAGAATTTTTCGATGAATCCAAAAATTCTATTATATACAGGGTGTTCCATTTAAAATAAGTTGACGTCTACTTCCGCTATAACCGGAAGTGCCGTCATCTCGAAAATATTTTGCGCGAATTGCCCCCATCGACTTTAGTTAGCTGCCAAAATCTCAAATTTTTCTAAAGTCTACTTTCTGAGAAATCGATCGCCGCAGTTCGTCGTTGAACGGGAGATATTCAATTTTAGAGTATTTTATTATACATAAGTTACATATCTTTTATATTAAAATTGCAATTATAAAATGTGCACTGCATGAATGACATATTCCTTGAACTATTCGGTACAACAGTCGAATTTTCTTGTGTTGAAATTAATTTTTTTTTCTGCCATGGACACAACTTCCGTTGATGTACCTGGTCGCAAATCGGATATTATTTCAGCACTGCCACACGTTCTAAACACTTTAGCTATTTCTGTGTGCTACCGATTCATTATCATATCTTTCAGCGACCGTTAATGACTTGCAAGCGCCATGTTTCTTTAGTGTCATCATGTCTCCCCCAGATTCAACTAAAAGTGTAGCAGAAGATCTTGAGATGAATGACCTGCATATGATTGAGCACTTTCAAGTTGAAGAAAATTAGCTACTGTTTCAGGTACTTTATAAAACTGATTTTTACCCAGAATCTGGTTGATATATTATCCATTGCGACATGCGTAAAACAGGCCGCGATACTTTGCTGTTGCTGGACGAAGGACTATGTACAGGGTGTCCAATTTTGGTTGTAAATGCAAGGTATCTCCGTTATTTGCAAGTATTTAGGGTTGAGGTTTTCGCGACACCGTGCCACTTTTTTGTCAAACTCAAGCTGCCGTAATCAGATTTTCCATAGCCCGCCTCGTTTCGGAGATACAGGGCCCAATTGAAAAAATTGCATTTTGGGACACCCCGAAAAGGTAAAAACTGACTCTTATAGAGTTTTTTACGTAGAATCCAGTGGCGTGGACAGATTTTTACTCGGGGCCGTCGTTTTTGATACATGACCCAAAGTTACGTTTTTTTTTAAACGGGACACCCTGTATATTTTTACGTAGTCCTATTCGTCTTATTATGAGCTTTTCAAAAAATATAGTTATCTATACTTATTTTAAAAATAAGGCTACAGTTTAAGTTTTTAAGAATACATTAATTATAATAATTAAATAATTAATAATTTTTCGTAATTAGCCATGTTCAAAAGAACTGCTCAAACTGATTTCCATTTTCTCTTAGACATCTCTCACGCACTCTTGCAATTTTACCCAGTGCATTTGAAATGACTACATTGCGTGCTTGTATTTGCAAAAATGCCGGCTCAGTGGTGTTACGCAGGTCTTGAACTGTGTTATGTCGGATACGAAAAATTAAATTTTTTAGGTGACCCCATAAAAAGAAGTCCAATATGGACAGGTCAGGCGACCTAGGAGGCCATCGGACAGGTCCATGCGTTCCAATCCAGCGTTCGGGGAAGTTCTATTCTAAATACCGCCTCACAATTTGGGAGTTATGTGCTGGAGCTCCATGTTGTTGGAAATATATTTGATTCACATGTGCTAAAGGGACATCTATGATTTCTGACAATATATTTTGCAATACTTCAAGGTAGCGATTAGCAGTGAGATCTCCTTCAAAAATATGAAATTTTATTTTGGTTCCTAGTACGAAACAAGCGGCATTAAAGCCAAATCTTCCTTGTTGTTTCTACAGGACGTTACAGGCGTTACATTTACACTTGCTAAGACGTTAATTTGATCAGCCTCACGATTCTCTTTGTTATATTTCTTTGATCTGGGCTTTTTGAAAGCGCCAAAATTTATTAAATTCGATTTCAGCCTATAGAATATTAATTTATTTGGCTGCTTCCTTTCCGGATATCTATATAATAAAAGTTTAAGTTTTAAAATAGATTGCAATAATAATTATGAAAATAAAACATTACCTAATGAAATAAAGCTCAGAAGCAGCGTTTATATTTTCATGACTCGCTATGAAACAGGTCAGCATATCATATTGCTCAAAGTTTTTAAATAATTGATTTGCAGCCATTTGTTAAAAATTAATAATCAGAGCGACTAATTTAACACGTCTATTAGTATTAACATCAAAACTTTATTTACTTTATGACAAAGCAGTGACAAAACCATTTTTGACAATCAGTCCATAGCTTACTATGAAAAATACAGATAGATATTATTACAAACCTAAATTAGAGCCATATTTTTTAAAATAAGTGTATATAACCATATATTTTTGAAAAGCTCATAATAAGACGAATAGGACTCCGTAAAAATATACAGGGTGTCCAATTTAAAAAAACGTGACTTTGGGTCATGTATCAAAAGCGACGGCCCCGAGTAAAAATCTTGGATTGGATTCTACATAAAAAACTCTATAAGAGCCAGTTTTTACCTTATCGATACGTTAAAAGATAACCGAGATACGAGGGGTGTCCCAAAATGCAACTTTTTCAATTTGGCCCTGTATCTCCGAAACGAGGCGGGCTATAGAAAATCTGATTACGGCATCTTGAGTTTGAGGTTTGAAAAAAGTGGCACGGTGCGCGTTGTCGCGAAAACCTCAACCCTAAATATTTGCAAATAACGGAGATACCTTGCATTTACAACCAAAATTGGACACCCTGTACATTCGGTTAAATTTAATATATTCTTCAGTACCTACAAATCTCCTGTTTACATCATTCTTTGTTTGCTTAGATTTCACAATTAATAACGTTCCCGAATCTTCAATATCATCTCATGTTACCTGGCTGATTTCACAAATTCGACAAGCTCCTGCTATCCCAAATACAACAACAACGTGGGCCATTAAATAAACTTCACCGGGAGCATTATTTCAAAAATCACTAATTTGTTTACTTGTAAAAATCGCAGCTTTCTTGGGCGTGTAACCTTTCTCATTTTGTTTCAGAAAGGTAATTAGTTTGAAATATTTTGAAATGTCTACATTGTTATTGTATGGATTGTAACATACTTTTAATCATTGATTAATTCGACCACACTGTTGATGGCTTTTGTTGTTGTGCCAGTTCCGAAAAATAAGCCAATAACACCGTCTCTAAGAAAGAACTGCATGTCTTCTTCTTCCATTCCATAAGTCTTGACTACGCGGTTTGGTAAATTTTCTGCGATTTCGCTAGTAATAATTTTAGTGGCGCTACTTTCGCTACTTCTACTAACTCAGGGGGAGTCAGAGAAAACTCGGAATCAGACATTTTTTTATTTTATATTATTTTATATTAATCGCAATAACTACTTAACCACCACTAAGTTCGCAATCCTTAAATGAAATCACATAAATAAATTGAGAGATATTTGATTAGCTTTAAGGTTTTCTTAGCAACGCAGGTTTTATTGTCGTACAAGAGCCTACCAGTTTAAAGCTTCAAATTTACCATCGATAATTTCCTGACGTCATTCAACTATTTTCAATACTAAATCGTCGTTTTTCCTGTCAGGGAAAAAATAGTGTATTATATACGGGAAAAATATTAGATTTTACCTCTCGGTTTTTTGTCTCCCTCCGCAGACAACACAACCTCTAGCTAAAATCTATATTTTCATGAAAAATTTTATTTTAATTTGTTTAGTTCCATGTACTTAAAGTTTTAAATTGTAAAGCTTAAAATCGGGTTAAAATTTTGGAGAACTCTAATAAAAAAATGAGTATTTACTGGGTCCATGGCATACGAAATTTTGCCAAAATCACAGTATTAATGTTAAAAAAACTGCCAAAATTTTGAAACAAGAGTAAAGTTGAACTTTATACCATCAAAAACCGTAAAAATCATATAATACACGACATTAACATGTCTAGTTTTTTTTTTCATGATGATATGGTGAACGCAATACATTATATTGGCTCATTTTTTAAATATGCTTGCTGTGGGACCACTCTGGCAATATTCTAAATAATTCCTGAGAATTTCATAAAAAACCGCATAGTTTAAATCGTTAACCCCCTCCTTTTTTGAAGACCGTTGAAAATTTACTCTTTCTCCTCCTCTTTACTTCAGGAACAACGTGAATGATAAAAAAATTGATAATCGCAAAATGTATGGCCATTTTTCTTCATTAAAGGAAGTAATGCGGTATTTCTAACGCATTAAGTTGTTTGATTTCGCATAGAGGGATGTACAGTCGGGGTGTTAATCCTACTTCCGGTCAAAGGGGGGTGATTTATTCCGACAGGGGGGGATTAAAAGAGTTATGGGTGGGGGCGTTGTAATCTGTTGCCGGAAATGGACTACATGCGGGTTTCGACTGCTGTTGCGGATTGTTTCCTAACAAGAATAGAGCCATTAAGCCGAATGGGATATTAAGTTGGGTACAAAAAGATGAACACGGCTTTACTAAATTATTTGATATGCATATTTTTCTACAAGTTGTACAAGAGCGGTAATTTAACCTTGTGAAAGCCTGCGATATGTAGAAATGAAATGTCTATAGCCCGTAAAAACATTAAATTATAATTATATAATATAGCTTACGATAAGATATACCTACAGGGTCATCATTTACAGTTCGCCACCCATTTTCAGGGTTTATTTTCGTAGATAGAAAAAAATATGAAATACAAAAGTTGGATAGATTTCAGGGAACTTCCTACAAAAAATAACTTTGAATATACAGAGTGAATCAGAAACTAGTAGCGTACCAAATTTTGGTTTTTTTAAATGAAATGCCCTGTATATTTTTGATTATTCTTCTCCCTATTATTCCCTTTTCAACAATGTGTGGTATGTCTATATTTGGATCGGTAGTTTTTGAGATATATCACACGTTTTTGAAAAGAAAATAATAAGGAGAATTTAAAAAATCAAAAATATACAGGGCATATCATTTAAAAAAAAATTTGGTATGGTACTAGCTTCTTACTCACCTTGTATATTCAAAATTATTTTTTTCTATAAAGTTCCTTGAAACCCATAGAACTTTTGTATTTATTATTTTTTGCTATCTACAAAAATAAATCCTGAAAATGTGGGGCGAAATATAAATAATGACCTTGTATAGTCCGACGGGGTATACGGTTCAGAATTGTACAGTCAAAAGCAGTATTATCGTGCGGGTCATACGATTTATCAACGACAAACTTTAAGTGTGTTTTCTTTTATTACGTGTAATCATATCCTCCGCATAAAATCCGGAAGATGAATTAGATAGACCTATGATATTTTCATATGAAAAAAGAGGATAAACATATAAATACCAGCAGTTGCAAAAATCTTTAAGTGATGTCACTTCAAAGTCAGATTGACAAGTCAGTGACAAAATGAGTAATAGAAAACGATTTTCGGGTGTTTTGCATCTACAAGCGAAACAAATGGTGTTAAATCTAATAAAATATTACGGAAATGAAAATTCACCGGCCAATATCCAGGAGACAGTAGCAAAAGCTCTGGGAATCGGTATAAGGACTGTGTAGAAAATTGTGCATGAAAAAAAGCGTAATTTACTACCGAAGAAAATTAAGAAATGTACACGAAAAAAGCCAAAGACAGAAGACTTAAGTGATATTGTAAAAATGGATGTTCGTAATGCAATTTACGATTTATACACATCAAAAATTAATATAACCCTTCAAGTTTAAAAAAAAAGCTTTAAAAAATCGAGGTATATTGGAAATTGGACTAAAATCGTGGTCAAAATTAATAAAAATGTTGGGTTTTCGACATAAAAAGGACTGTAATCGAAGATTTTTATGCGAGTTGCCACATATAGCAATTCAGCGTATCCAGTTTTTAAACAAATACAAGGAAAATGTTAATTCAAAATTTAAAAAAGTGGTATTTTTAGACGAGACTTGGATATTTTCTAATGGAAGTGGTTCGAAATCTTGGCAGGACAAGTCTGTAAAAAGTGTCAAGTGAAAAAAGGGATGTGGGACGGGAAAACGGTTCATTATTTTGCATGCAGGTTCTTCAACACGATTTCTCCCAGGTGCAAGTTTATCGTTTTCTTCAACATCCAAAAGTATGGACTACCATGATAACATGAACTGTGAACTGTTTGAAAAGTGGTTAAAAGAACAACTGATTCCAAATTTAGATGCTCCATCTTTAATCATTCTGGACATTGTATCTTATCATTCAAGAATCTTAAATAAACAACCTACTTCATCTTTGAAGAAAAGTGATATTTATGACTGGCTAATAAAACAAAAACAAAATCCTTTACTCAATATGCTAAAAGTAGAACTTTTTTTAATAGCAAAATCTATTAAAAAACCAACAATATATGCAGTAGATGAAATATTACGGGAAAATGGACATGAGGTTTTACGACTGCCGCCATATCATTGCCAGTTTAACGCAATAGAGTTAATATGGGCTGGGGCAAAATCATATTACGAAAAACACGTGAACGATGGTCTTACATCAGATGAAGTGCAAATTGTTTGGCAAGATTCATTAAATTATATTACGCCGGAGTACTGGAAGAAATCTGTGGAACATACGGAGAAATTAATATGGGATTGGTGGAATCGAGAACGAGTTCTAGATGTCCAAATAGCACCAATTATCAATGCGCCATTTGAGGACGACTCAGAAGATGAGGACTTTTTAAGTGATGATGATATTTTTTAGTCTATAATATTAAAAAGTTTCTGAAGGACTATATTAGTCTTTGACGTGTATAAATCATAGATTGCATTATGAATATCCATTTTTGCATTGTAACAAGTCTTTTGCCTTTGGATTTTTTCGTGTACATTTATCAATCTTCTTCGGTAGTAAATTATGTTTTTTTTTCATGCACAAGTTTCTGTACATTCCTTATACCGATTCTCAGAGCTTTTGCCACTGGCTCCTGGGTATTAGCAAGTGAATTTTAATTTAAAATTTTTTACTTGTTCCTATTTTAAAGAGTGTTTAAAATAGGTAAATTTTTTTTTATAATTATAAGACAAAATTTGATATATAAAAATCGGTAAAATTGCTTTACCAAAAACTCGAGGCTAACGAAAAATACAGGCTATATATATATATATATATATATATATATATATATATATATATATATATATATATATATATATATATATATATATATATATATATATATATATATATATATATATATATATATATATATATATATATATATATTATATATATAGCATATAGCATACATGGCCCATAATTTTAGACTGAAATTTGAAGAAATCGGATAAGTAGTTTTTTAGCTATGCCGCGACTGACGGACAGACATACCTACAGACAGACGGAATTGAGAAAACATGTTTTCCGGCATCTAACGACCCTAAAACGTAACGATCTGAAAAATTCAAAAAAAGATCAAGCGGAGCTCATCATTTTTGGTGGTTGATAAAAAAATCTTACTTTCATTAAGTCGCTGTATAAACAGGACATATTCTGATTGTTCTACTGATTTGAACCACCTTCCGACTTTATTAAGCTCTTGCCATTTTGTGTATTTTGGTTTTTGCCAACCAAAAAGTTTTAACCTAATACATATTTAACGAATTTTCTTATTTAGTCCCTCGGCATTTAATATATAAAATAATATTAAGTGGCTATGTTAATAATATTGCGTAATAAAATAAAAAAACTATTTTCTATCTCCCTGTATATTTGTAAATAGCCCATCGAGATTTAATAGCTCGATAAAAGAATGACACAAGATTTTGGTATTCACTGTGTTTTTTGATTTGATTCATAATGTTGGTGACCTTTGGACGCGCATGATAAGACCGCATTTAACTATAGTACCAAGATAGAATAGAATAGAATAGAATAGGATATACTAGCAGAAAATCATACATTTCGTACATAGGATCGTCAAGAAATTTACAATAAAATAAATTATAGTCAATGAATAAATACAATAAATAAAAACCAAACTAATTAATATCAAAATAAATAGAATTTAAATAGTATATAAACAAATAAATAAATAGACATAAATAAAACAAAAAACAATAAATAATAAACATTCTACCAGGCCTGACAATCATCAGGGACAATCGCCAAAAAACAATAAAAATCTTAATAAAATAAATATGAATTTGCCGTTTTCACTCCTTGTAATTTATAAACTCCGCTGTAGAATAAAAAGCCTTGTCCAGGAGAAATTCTTTTACAACATTTTTAAAAATTTTACCTCGATTCCGTTTGAATCTTTGTGACAATTTATTGTATAAATACACCCAGTTGTATAAAGGGGATCCTCTGAAAAAAGTTTTTTTATGTTTAGGCATTTTAAGTATCTCAGTATTTCTAGTAATATGCGAATTAGCTTCGCCTAGCCTATCATATTCAGAAGCATTATCTTGAACACACAACAGGCATCTCAGTATATATAAACACGGGATAGTTAATATTTTCTTTTCTCTGAACAGTGTTCTACAGCTCTCCAGCGGTTTAAGATTAAATATTAATCTTAATATCCTCTTTTGATGATTGAAACAATGTTTATATATGTACGTAAAAAAATGTATTGCGTATTGCTGATTTTGATATAAATAAAGTAATAAGCCGTATTTTCTTCAAAAGAAAGGTCATGTTGGCTAAGGAACTCCTGCAGCACCTCTTTTTTGCTGCTTATGGTTGGTACTTTTTCAGCTAGGGTGCTATGATAACTAGCATTATCATAAACGACTACACTACCTGGCGGGATATTCGGAAGAAGAGAGTTTTTCATCCAATTTTCAAAAAGCTCACTTGTCATGTCCTGATAGTAGTCTAACAAAAGTGCTCAATGTTTTTTACTGAAAGTAGTAAAACATTCGGCATCCAGCCATCTCTCGAGCCACAGTGTAAAACGGATATTCTCTTTCCTCGAGAAGCAGGTACATCTAAAATGCATTTTGATGAAGAATCTTGCCAACCTTTAATTGTAGTGTCATGGGTGTCGAACCAAGTCTCATCTAAATACTAAAAATTTCGGTTTTCTGCGCGGAAATGATGAATTTGGATTAAATATGTTTGTTTCCATTCCACTAGCCATTGAGTCTCTTTAATGTAAATTCGCTTGTCAATTTTTTAAATCGAAATCCAATTTTATGCATTTACGTTATAAATCTGCATTGTAATTCCCAGTAACTTTTCATATATACGAGGAACGACAAAAAGTAAAATTTTCTTTAATGAAATGCCCTGTAAATTTTTGCCTGAAATGAAAGATATTTTTTTTCTGATCCCAAATATATAATACAAGTTGACATTTGATTTAGCCGTTTTCGAGTTATTTAAGTTTAAAAATCAATTTTCATTATAGACTGTAAAATTACTGGCTATAAAATATCAGCTTTTTGAGCAGTTGGCTATGGAAATAAACAATATTAACAAATGTTTCTGAAATTACTTTAACATTTAAATTACTGTTAATAGAACTAAATCAATTTTTTTTTGATATATTTTTTTTTAAATGGTTTATTCTGCGGCAGGAAAACGATAAATTGTTTGTTTGTATGCTGAAAATAATTATAATGCTTCTGCAACGCGACGTGCTTACATGGCAAATCATCCCGATGGTCCAATTCCCTCAAGATCGACAATTCAGAATATTTTCACCAAATTTAGAACAACGTCAGATTTGCAAAGAAAGAAGAGGGAACTAAACAATAATACGGAAAATCACGATTTAAATATTGCTTTGCATCACGTAGAAAATCCGAGTCAGTCACTGCGAACTACTTCCAAGGAAATGTGGGCCCGTTACTGAGTAAAAAGAACTTCCCGTGAATATATTAGGAAGGTTTTAAAGAAATATGGATTTAGGCCCTATAAATATAATACTGTTCAAAAATTAACTCAAAGGCATAAGAATCAACGACTCAATTTCTGCAACTTTATGTTAAATAGAATAAATAACGAAATAAAAATATATTATGGACCGATGAGTCAAGCTTTTCAACTAGTGGATTACCAAATCGACAAAATTTTCGTCACTGGGCACAAGAAAATTCCCAATTCACAAGGGAAGTTCAATTTCAAGGTAGGAGAACAGTTAATGTGTGGTGCGGCCTGCTGAAGAATAGGGTAATAGGGCCCCATTTTTTCGAAGGAACATTAACTGGACCAATATATCAAGAGTTTCTGGAAACTCATCTACAGGAAATGCTAGAAAACTTACCGTTAAGGCAGTATATGAACATAATTGTTCAACATGACGGTGCCCCACCACATGTGGTACGTGACGTGAAGACTTTTTTGGATGAGAATTACAACGAGTGGATTGGAAGAAATGGAATTATTTCGTGGCCTTCAAATAGTCCAGATCTAACTCCCATAGATAATTTTTTGTGGAGGTATATTAAAAACAAAATATATAAACGTGATCTGGACAACGTTGAAGATATAAAATATTTTATAACACAGGCAGTAAGACATTTAAATGAAAGAAATGGTCATTTTATAGAGAACGCAGTTGAGCACTTGCGAAACGTTTATCACGAATGTGTAGATAATCAGGGAGGGAATATTCATGCTGATTAATTTGTTTTGTGTTATTTGGTTCGTCTGTGTATTTTGCAGTAAAATATATTGTTAATAAATTGTTGTTTATATTCAATTTTTACTTCGCTGTTTTATTATAATGCCTAGGTATGCAGTAATTTGACATTTGACAGAACATTTGTTTATATTGTTTATTTCCATAGCCAACTGCTCAAAAAGCTGATATTTTATAGCCAGTAATTTTACAGTCTATAATGAGAATTGATTTTTAAACTTAAATAATTCGAAAACGCCCAAACCAAATGACAACTTGTATTATATATTTGGAATCAGAAAAAAAAGATCTTTCATTTTAGGCAAAAATTTACAGGGCATTCCATTAAAAAAAATTGTACTTTTTGTCGTCCCTCGTATATATGAAAAGTTACTGGGAATTACAATGCAGATGCAAGAGTACCACAATTTTACTAGTTTATCTCCATACCATAATGAGTTATGACACACAATTTGAAATCAATTCATTAGGCAGTTTTTCAGACTAAGTTTCCAAATAATTTATTAAGCCGCCATTTTTTTCCGCCATCTTGTATTCATACCAAAATTTGACCAGTTCATTCATTCATAATACTTGAATTTTATACAAAATTTGAGAAAAATTGGATAAACAGTTTTGTTTTGGCATATAGTTGCAAAATATTACCAAGTCATCCCCATATGACCCAATTTTTACCAACATTTGAAGAAGAAGTAATGATCTGAAAAAATCTCGCAGGGTAAATTTTTCACCATTGCAATACTTTCTTTTTACGAGGCTAGTAAAAATGTAAAAATATTTGGGGTGTTTCAGACCTTTGTCTACAATTTTTTTTTATAAAACCAACATTTCAAATGTTAAGGGGGCCTCAATTCAAAATCAATCACCCTGAACTGAAAACTAGATATAGATAAAATATGCCCTTTCTCCCATGATACAAACAGCAATGTTCATTTTATTGTCGCGTGTATGTACAAAAATACCTGAAGTTTTATGTATTGTGTTACATCCCAGAGCAGAGTAGATTTTTAGATAACTTTATTAACAATAAATCAATTTCCTAATTTACCCAAAATGTTATGTTTCTAAGCCGTTCATCGGATTTTAGAAAACTTTGACAGACAAATCCCTATTCGGGACAGTAAAGTACATTTCCAAGTTTTCTAACGTTAAAATATTAAGAAAGGCCCTCTCCTGAAAAGCGAATCATGTCTAGAATTTGAGCGAACCCGGGGTTATTTCCCGAAAAGGGTAATTTATGGTCGTCACGTTTCCAGGACAGCGGCAACTCCGAAAGGATTTTCGGTTTCTTTGATTTCCTCCCCCCGCCCCCCACCCACGCCCTGTTTGTTTCTTGTTTTCAATGGCGCTAATTGAATTTTTTCGTTTCGGGGGTAGAACTTCTGGACGCGCCGGCTTTCTTTTCGGTTTTAATTGATGATTTGTCGCGCGTTTTCAGGATTCTCCTAATTGGATGTGAGAAAAACAAAGTTTCGTGTCGACCTGGCCAAATGCTGAAAGAAAATTACGAACTTAGTTTCCCTTTCTTTTTTTCAGACTAACTTTTCCTCTCTAAATAACTGTAGAAAACATTTTTTTTTTCTGAAAAACCCCTCAAAATTCTATACTTAAACCTTGTGGGCTTTCATAATTCACTAATAATCATGGTTCAACCTTTATTAATTTATGCTTTTATCTAAGCTGAGCAATTTTTTTCTAAATGAACAACCAATAATTGACGAAAACTATCTGTATATTTTTGCTGCTACCAATCCTTTTTGTAACTTAGTTAAAAAATCTTATTCGGCTTACTAAACTTGACACAATTTTTATGTATGTATATTATTTATTAAAATTTAGTGACACACTTTCGATAAAGTCTAGTTGCGATTTAGAGATTTGAACCTTGCCAACTTTATCAAACAACCTACTAACTTCCCACGGATCGTCACACATAGCCTGAATCAATTGCATCTCTTTCTCACCACCTATCACCTAGAGCCTTATCAACCTCCCATTTCCGCTTCTCTGGGTTTCTCCACGGTCTAATTTCTGTTTCCTGTCCTACATAACAGGAAGTTTTGGAACTCATGCTACCTCGTAATATTTGGCACTATAATGCCACAGATTGGGCTGGATTGCGGGATTTCTGCTCCTCCTTTGCTTGGAATGATGTTTATTTCTCTAACACAAAAGCAGTATTATCGTGCGGGTCATACGATTTATCAACGACAAATTTTTAAATGTGTTTTTCTTTTATTACGTGTAATCATATCCTCTGCATAAAATCCGGAAGTTGAATTAGATAGACCTATGATATTTTCATATGATAAAAGAGGATAAACATATAAATACCAGCAGTTGCAAAAATCTTTGAGCGATGTCACTTCAAAGTCAGATCGACAAGTCAGTGACAAAATATTACTCATTTTCGGGTTTTTTGCATCCACAAGCGAAAAAAATGGCAATAAATCTAATAAAATGTTACGTAAATGAAAATTCACCGCCCAATATCCAGGAGAGAGTAGCAAAAGCTCTGGGAATCGGTATAAGGACTGTGCAGAAAATTGTGTTCAAGTTTTAACAGAAACTTTAAAAAATCTAGGCATATTGGAAATTGGGCTAAAATCGTTGTACAAATTGATAAAAATGTTGGGTTTTCGATATAAAAAGGACTGTAATCAAAGATTTTTATGCGAGTTGCCACCTATAGCAAGTCAGCGTATCCATCAATCCCAAAATGGAAATGAGGTTTTATGACTGCCGCGGCCGCCATACCATTGCCAGTTTAACGCAATAGAATTAATATGAGCTGGGGCAAAATCATATTACGAAAAACACGTGAACGATGGTCTTACATCAGATGAAGTGCAAATTGTTTGGCAAGATTCATTCAGAAGATGAAGACTTTTTAAGTGATAATGATATTTTTAAGTCTATAATATTAAAATTTTCCGTAGGATTATATTACTCTTTGACGTGTATAAATCATAAATTGCATTATGAATATCCATTTTTGCATTGTAACTTAAGTCTTTTGCCTTTGGATTTTTTCGTGTACATTTCTTAATCTTCTTCCGAAGTAAATTATGTTTTTTTTTCTCATGCACAAGTTTCTGTACATTCATTATACCGTTTCTTAGAGTTTGTGCCACTGGCTCCTGGATATTAACGAGTGAATTTTAATTTAAAAATTTTTTTATTAGACTTGACCCCATTTTATGCTTACTTTTTTAGTACATTTGTAATTTTGTAGGCAATAAATAAATAATTATAGAATACTTGTTCCAATTTTAAAGCGTGTTTAAAATGAGTAAATTTTTGTATTAATTATAAGACAAAATTTGATATAAATCGGTAAAATCGCTTTACCAGAAACTCGGGGCTTACGAAATACAGGCCAGATATATATATATATATATATATATATATATATATATATATATATATATATATATATATATATATATATATATATATATATATATATATATATATATATATATATATATATATATATATATATATATATATATATATATATATATATATATATATATATATATATATATATATATATATATATATATATACGTAAAGATCTAAAAAAATCTCACGAGGGAAGTAATAACTAATTATCTTGTGTTTTTAACAAAAGTGTATAATATTTTTGCAAAATAAATTTTTTTTGTTATCACAATACAAAAAAAAACAAGTTTTCTTTTACATATTTTTTGGTGATTGATGAAAAAATCTCACTTTCATTAAGCGGCTGAAAAACAGAACATATCCTGATTGTTCCACTGATTCGAACCGCCGACTGTATTAAGGCACTTGCCATTTTGTGTATTTTTGTTTTTGCCAACCAAAAAATTTTAACCAAATACATTTAGCGAATTTTCTTATTTAGTCCCTCCACATTTAACATATAAAATAATATTAAGTTGCTATCTTAATAATATTGCGTAATATAATGAAAAAAACTATTTCTTTCTCCCTGTATATTTGTAAATAGTCTATCGAGATTTAATAGCTCGATAAAAGAATCACACAACATTTTGGTATTCACTGCGTTTTCTGATTTGATTCATATTGTTGGAGACCTTTGAACCCGCACGATAAGACCGCATTCGACTATGTTACATTCTATTAACATTTCAAAACCTCCCAAATAAAAACTTTTTTTCCAAAATCCTGTAGTAATGCCAGACTAGAGAAAATTCGTTCTCATAACAATTTCCTTAAGAACTCTACTAAAATCTGCAGGTTAAAAACGAGGCACGAAATCATTACAATTGCATATTGTGAAAGTCAAAAAATGCCTTTAGTACACGCATAAAAGGCAAAGTTCTTTCTTGTTAAAATGGGAGAAAATCCTTTTGGTTGCTTCCCAAAAAAATTAGTAAAAACTTCTGCAAGAGCACCTTTCCACCACTAACTTCTGACGATGAAATCTTCTCTACGTCTAAAGGAAAAGCTGAGTGTTTAACGAACAATTTAAATATATTTTTTCTTTAAAAATTGCGTATTTTTCACGCCCCCTCGTATCTCAACTATCAGAAGACTTATCGAAAATGTGAAAACTGCATCTTATATAACTTTTCCCGTAGAACTCCATTCCGCCTTCGGAATTAGTATACAGGGTCAGGTCATAAAGTTATCGGACCCTACTTTATTTTTTTAAAGGGAACACCTTTTATATTTATAGACTATAAAATCTGTCTATTTTTTACCTTTTCAAAAATATATAATAGTATGCATTTTTTCTCAGAAACACGCAAATAAATGACAATTTTCTGAAATTAAATGTCAAATAATTGTCTTATCTCATCGGTTTTTGGATCGACTTTTGGTTTATAAAACAGTTTATAAACGTTCTTTTGTTATTTTTATTTAATTGATATTATATCAATTTCTCCGAATAATGTCTGCGTATGAAAATTATGTTAAATATGATATGCTGGTATGTTTTATACAGAGTAAAGAAAATTCTGAAGAAGCCTCGGAGTTATATTTCCAAAGGTAAGTAAAGTATTATGGCTATGAAAATCTGTATTATTATTATTAAGTTTTTGCTATTTATTATCACCTTTAAAAATTTCTTTTTTGTGTTTGTTATATGTTACTTTATGCTACAAAACTGTTGTTACAAACTTACTGTTATTAAAAAACTTTATAGGTATTTTTATATAAGAAGTTATCTATATGCAAGGTATCCAATTCTTTCAATTGTTTATTATTGATATTCACGGCCTACTATTAAATTATGCATTTAATTTCAGAAAATTCTCATTCATTTGCGTGTTTTTGAGAAAAAGTAGATACTATTATATATGTTTGAAAAGGAAAAAAAAACAAATTTTATAGTCTATAAATATGCAGTGTATTCCATTTTGAAAAAATAAGGTAGGGTCCGATAACTTTTTGACCTTGAGAAAAGTTATATAAGAAACAGTTTTCAAATTTTCGATAAGTTATCTGATAGTCGAGATACAAGAGGGTGCCTGAAAATGCAACTTTTTCAATTTAGCCCTGTATCTTAAAAAATAAAAGGGCTATGATAATTTTGTTAACGGTTTTACGAAAAAGTAGCACGCTGTCACAAAAAGCGCAACTTTTTATCTATAAAAATAACACACTCGAATTGGCCACATGTAACAACAATTCTAACATTTCTACCTTTAAAGGATGCCCAATTGAAATGTTATGGTTTACCAATACGATGGAAGGCGGTAAATAAGAACGATATGTTAGTCACCAGACGCAATACACTCACCTAATATCGACCCAATAATATCTCTTAATAATGACTATTGCTAGCTCTAGTCGGGTAAGTTTGGATTCTTCTTTCTCGTTACTCTACCTATACTTCCATATCACAATCTCTTACTTTAGATGTAATATTTAAGTTGAGCGCCACCAGGTTTTAATTTAAGTTAAATAAAACTTGGAAAAAAAAGGGTAGTTGCATTGAATCTAACCACTATCAATAGGTAAAGACTTATCTTGATCAATTGAAAACCAACACGTTGGAAACAAATGACTTTTATTGTTTAATTCACAATATATTCAGTGACTTATCCCAAAGAAAAAAAAATGTACTGAACAAAAAAAAATATTGATTCCAATTCCATCCACCAGGGAGCTTAATAGCATCCCAACAAGAAGTGAATGAATTAAGTTTTCCCTAACAAAAGGTTACATTTATTGTAAGGTTACACTAACTGAAATCCCAACTAAATTATTTGATTTAGGGTAAGTAAATACAAAACCCAGAAGCTTATTCTTTATCTATACCACTCCAGATTAATAACATTTGGATTACACAATATAAACAAGAATTAGATGAAATAATCAGTTTAGAATCCCAATAAGTTTCTTTCCCCCCTTAAATGATTGAAGTTTAATTCTAGTTAAAACAAATAATTATGTTACAAACGATAATGGTTAAAGTATTAAAAAAGATAAATTTTGATTAGCCACACTCTGAGTGGCAGCACAATAAATATTTATAAAATGTCTATTACATAGATTTGAATGTCTTAGATATTACCAATAAAACAGCAGTAATTAGGTAGCGCTACGAAGCCGGCTGCGTTTCACCTTACAGAAATTCTGCACAGTATGCTATATACTAGACAAGGTGACACCAGTAATTAAATTAATATGCATAACAGTTTGATTAACAGAAATAGTGCTATATGTTAAGTTTCCAAATATTATACTACTACTTAGCTGAATACTCTAGTCACTAGTGTAGACTGTAAATGGTGGTAAGGCTCGTAACATCCAAGTGTTCCTCAGTGATCACTATGTCCTACAGCTCCGCTACGTAGACCATATCCAAGACATCATGTCTATTCCATCAAAAGAAAAGTTCCAAATTCCATAAATAACTAGCAGTTAGGAAACCATACCAAAACCTTGCTAATGGTTTTTCTTTAAAGTTCCAAAATAATCGCAAATGAACTTCAAAGGTTCAACCTTATACAAAAACCCTGAAACAAGAATTGCCCCATGTAGAAAAATCTCTACAACAAAATTTGGAATATAATTCCAGATAGGCAAAACAGCACACAATATATACGAGAATATAATACAAAATTCTTACCTCATTGTAGCTACGAGGGTACCAAAAAAAATTGCTTGATGAGCACCAATATTAAGATGACCGATGTTAGTGGCACGTGGAAGTAATTAAGACAAAATCGCCATGTAGGCCGTAAAGTTGAAACCCAAAATTTACTAAATCATAATATTCAACTTCACCTCGTCAAATCGAATTCTTCTAATCTCCCATTTGGGATGGAATTTAGTTAACAATAAAAAAAAATAATTCAGAACATCCAACACTTCCGTCGTGTATGAGACTTGGTGCTAAAAAGAAAGATCTTTTTCTTAGCCCTTCTCACGTACACAAAATGGTTTCCAACACACAATATTACCAAACACGGTAAATCTACATATCCTTTTCTACATTCAAAAACAATATTTGAAAAAAACAACTTTTCTCGGTATCAACAAAATAATGTTGGTACAATAAATCCACTAAACTAAATATTAACTTCCAAATTCCAGTTCGGTTTATAACAAAAATAGCCTTTATATCCATGAGTATTGGAAAGAGATGAAAATATATTATTACTCCTCAACTAATCCAAGCTACCCTGTATTTTGTCCAACCAAAGAATAACCACCTAAATTAGTAATATTAGCTAGCCGATACGTCAAATCAATAGGACTTATAGTAAGAAAGAAAAAGAGAGAGATAATACTTCCACTTCTATGCTTATTTCGACTGCGTTATTCTATCGATTGAAAGCATGTGGTTTTGAACTGACCTATCATAACCCCGTATAAAAATCTGACAACTGATAAACAATAACAAAGCAAATCTTTGTAGATTTCGAAATATATAATAATGAACAAATTTACCTTACTAATTAATGCAAAATAGTGAACCAAGTTTTTAAAGAACATTTGTGTTTAAATTTATGTGCTTGTGAAATTCCAAACAAAATGTGATATGCTATTTAACATGTAAACAACAAAATTCTTCTGAACAAACTGATATAAACAAATGGAATCTTAGAATATTACCGCAAGAAAACTATATACAGGTAGATTTTTCAATGTTCTATTAGACTATTTTATCAGAAACATATGTCACTTAGATTTTACTTTCATTTGTTTGTCTTATATGATTGTTGACCTAGTCTTCGAGTCACAGCATATTAAAAATGTTAATTCCTATTAATTGGAATATCTTAAAGTTAATTTTATATATTTAACAGTAATTATATGATAATACAGTACAATATGAAAGTATATTACATTGGCTCTATCAAAAATAAAGCAAATTCACATAAAGTTCTAATTTTGTACTTTTGCTTCCGGCTATTTGTGACAAGAAATTTCTGAAACTAGCTTTATTTCTGTAACTCAGGTATCAATGGTAAATGTAAGCCTGAATATAGTATAAAAGAGTGTTTTTAATTATAAATTAGATTAAAATGACTTAGATATCACAAATGATATAATACTGAAAAAAATTGAAAAGTGTCAAGCGAAGATTTATTTTACTGCCCTATGTACTGACAGACATATATGACAAATCTAACTGTAACACAATCTTCATTTAATAGTAAAAAAAATAAATGTCTTAGTTATATTTTGTAAAATACCTACATTATATTAATGTTTAATATGCATACTAGTAAATTAAATAAACACATTTTTGATATGCCTTTGTTATACTATTTTCGATAGTGCGAACTGAGTAATGAGATTTCAAAATAGGACAATTTTTCTCTCGGCGCGAAACAATTGTTGATCACTTAATTATATTATTTGCTATTATTTACTTCCTGTTATTTTTTATAAAAATTTAATTACGATCAAAAAAACCTCCTTAAATTCATTACTTCTTAGAAACCTCACAAATTTCGGTTATCTCTATTCTGCGGGTTATAATGAGACCTCTCAATCACAATCACGACGGATAACGTCTTCTAATAAAACGGGCTCCCCCCTTTCCAAAGAAATACGTTTCTGGCATAACCACGGCGAAACCATCGTTGTCATGCACGACTACTTAATACCATTTGCATAAACAAGTAGGCAGTATTTTTGGGTAAATATAAATGGAATTTTGCATCCTGCGATTTCCTGTCGATTTCCTGTTGGGGGAATTCTGGCGTTGCTGGGAAATTGAAGAGGCCGGTTGGGACTTGAGATGTATTGGAGATATCAGACAAGTAGCATGTAAGTTGTAGCATTTTGTGCTAAATAAATATTTAACTAGCTAAACAATGTCAATAAAACACTTTAAACTGTTTTAGATTTTTACTTTTATTCACAACTTGTGACATATGTTTCGCTAACACTACACGCACATTAAAATTGCATTGCAAACCGATAATAATCTAAGTAAATATATAAAAAATAATAAAGAAGAAACAAATAAAAGTAAAAAATCCGGAGTTTATTATATATTATATTACCGGTTATTATCTAATTTGTGATTGCCCCTACCCTACCCTAAACTATCTAAAAAATGATAAATATTGTTGTAGGAAAGACCAAGTTTGTATCCACCTATTCTGTTAAAAATTCTATTGATTTAATTAATAAAATTAAAAATATTAGATTGCCAAATAATTCAATTTTTATATCATTTGATGTAAACAACCTTTTCCCAAGCATACCACCGTTAGAGATAATTGAAATTATAAAAAATAATTTTATTCTAAACAAAACCAATCCTATCCTGCAAACAGAAATTATAAATGTCTTAAAAGTATGCATGAACCAAAATTACTTCCAGTTTAATGAGAAGTTATTTTCAGTCAAGGAAGGGCTTATTATGGGGAACCCTTTAAGTCAACTCTTAGCTGAAATATTTATGCATAATTTGGAAAAAAAAATTACAATAAACCTTTTGTTTCAAAAATGTCTCTATTGGTATAGATACGTCGACGATACATTGGTCTGTTTTACTAGTACGGTGAGACAGCTTAACATATTTTTAAAAGATTTAAATACCATTTTCAAAAATTTACAATTTACTGTCGAAATAGATCTCTATAAACTTTTTAGATTTGAACATAACAAAGGTACCAAATAAACACGAATTTTCAATTTTTTACAATCGTATACATACCGACACAACCAACAATAACACTGGCTGACAATTTTTTTGTTGTAACTCAAATCGGAATAACACAATCTAATAGAATGGACCTATCCAAATACGAAAATGACAAATAGAAAGTTGTAGAACGTAGGGCTTTCTTGTTAGAGTTGTAGAACCATATCGAATGTTACGATACTTAATATCTATAGAAAAAATTATTTCAGAAAATTCTTAAACCTATTTTTTGTCTATGTTTACAGTTTTTGCCTATTAAACACACCATACATCTAAGAGAAAAGCAAACGAGAAAAATATTAACTTAAAACACTAATTAAACTTTATTTTTTCCGTTTATGGGGTGTCCTATCTTCTCTCTTCAAAAACCAACAGTAGTCACCCATCATGGCTGGATCCCACCGTCCTTGGAACCCAATTTCCATTGTTCTGATGTCTTGGCGAAACCTTTCACCCCACTCGTCACTAACAGCTTCCAAATGTTTAGGAAAAAATGACACATGGGAATGGAGGAAGTGAATTTTTAATAACATTCTGGCACCAAGCGCTTCATAGGCATCTAAGAGTTCATTAACTAATTGTTCATAATTTTCATCCATATTGTTGCCTAAAAATCCTCTTGCTACATTAACAAATGAATTCCATGCTCTAAGTTCCTGCATGATAAGCTTTTCCGTGAAATTGACATCGTCCAGCAATTTTCTGATTTGTAGCCCAATAAAAATGCCTTCTTTTAATTTGGCATCACTTAACTGCGGAAAGACTTGTCTTAGGTATTTAAATCCATCACCATCTTTATTCAAAGCCTTCGCAAAGTTTTTCATCAGCCCAAGTTTAATGTGAAGAGGAGGCAAAAGGACATTTTTGGCATCAACAAGAGGTATAAATTTAACATTTTGAGATCCCGGTTGAAACTCTCTTCTTTCTGGCCAAACTTTTGTTACATAATGCTGATTTATTGCACGACTGTTCCATAAACAAAGAAAACAGCAATATTTTGTAAATCCCCCCTGAAGTCCCACTAAAATCGCTATAACTTTTAAGTCCCCACATATCTGCCATTTATACCTATTGTAGTTTATTTTATCCAAAATCATACGCATATTTTCATAATTTTCTTTCATTGCAACTGAATGGGCAACTGGTATAGAGGGTTTAAAATTTCCATTATGCAATGACACAGTTTTTAAGCTATATTTAAATGAGTCTATGAACAAGCGCCACTCACGGGGATAATGTCAATATCAAGTTCCTGCATTAAACTGTCTATATCAGTACACGCGCACAACGAATTTATCATACTGAAGAATTCAAAAAACATAGCATTTCTTTTTCTGAAATTCGTAATTTTTGGTTCTTTGGCCAATAGGTTCCATTCCTTGAGACGGGAACCCGGAAGTTCTGACTGTTGCTTGGATAACCCTAAATCACGTACTAAATCATTTAATTCACTTTGAACAATCAAATGTGGCTCGCCGGAGCTGGGACCTGTGGTAAAAGTGGGATCGGTGCACTGTTCTTCTGAGCTACCTGATGATGCGTTATCTCCATTATCTCCCAAATCAATAGCTTGCCAATTTAAAAGCACAATCGGCACTGGCAAATTTGCATTATGAGGAACAGGTGGTATGGCAGATTGCGAATTTGGATTTTCTATATTGTGCTTTCCCTTTTTGGAATAAAATTCAGTCTTTGTCAGGCAAAAATAACAATCGTCAGAATGATTGGTGAGTTCTCGCCACACCATTGTACTGCAAAAGGCATACTTTTTCTCTTTCCCTTCATCCGCTGCACCAATGATACACTACAACTAACCCAGCACGCATGGGGAGCCCAAAGCTTATCTTGATCCCCAGTTAACACACCAAAATATTTAAAGTAGGCTTTTTTTACATTTTCGGAAAATGGCCTGGCTTGTGATGTCACCAGAAATTCTCCACAAGAGATTCCTGGCTCTCGTCCGGAATCTAATGATGAGGTTACTGGGCAGGCTCTCCAAGTAGGGGCAGGCTCGGTTGACTGGAAAACGGCCGCTAAGGTCGTTACAGTAGACATTATTAAGTGGGCAATATCTTCGTTTTGCCCATTTAAGAGTGCGGGACCAGATGGAATATTCCCAGCGCTTCTTCAGAAGGGTCAGGAACTACTGATCCCACATCTTTTGCGCCTTTTTCGGGCCTGCCTGGCTTTGGGATATATTCCCGAACGCTGGCGCATGGTTCGGGTAGCGTTTATTCCTAAACCGGGTCGTAATTGCTACGAAACTGCTAAGGACTTTAGGCCCATCAGTCTATCCTCTTTTCTTTTGAAAACCATGGAGAAGATCGTGGATGCTTATATAAGAAACGGCGCACTAGGTAGAAATCCCATGCACCCATTCCAGCACGCTTACAGGACAGCCATGTCGACGGAGACGGCGCTTCATAGTCTAGTCAGTAGACTGGAGGTGGGGGTCTACTCCAAGGAGATGGCTCTGGGTGTGTTCTTGGATATCGAGGGGGCGTTTAACAACACCACCTTTGACTCCATTAGTGAGGCTGCTGAGAGTTTTGGCGTGGATAGGGCTGTAATTAGGTGGGTTCGCGTCATGCTTGAAAGCAGAATCATAACATCTTCTCTTGGGAGCGTGACAGTATGCTCGTCCGTGGTCAAAGGATGTCCGCAGGGCGTAGTTCTTTCTCCGCTCTTGTGGTGTCTGGTTGTGGATGGGCTGCTTTATACTCTCAACGAGAGCGGAGTTTATGCTCAAAGCTACGCTGATGATCTTGCCATTATAGTAATAGGCAAGTTCCCTAACACCATTATAAGGCTCATGCAGAGGGCCTTGGCCATGGTGGAAAAGTGGTGCCAAAAACACGGTCTGTCTGTTAATCCGGATAAGACCGAAATGGTACCATTTACCCATAAGAGAAAAGTGGACCTTGAGAGGCTCACCCTCTTTGGGAAAAAGCTGAGACCTTCCGGGTCGGTAAAATATCTGGGCGTCTTAATAGACTCCCGACTGACCTGGAGGGATCATATTGAAAGGATCACAAAAAGGGCCACAGCGTGTCTATGGGCGTGCAGACGGTCCTTCGGATCAACTTGGGGTTTAAAACCTCGTATTGTGCATTGGCTTTACACGTCAGTGATAAGGCCAATAATCACTTATGGCGCTCTTATGTGGTGGCCCGCCACTCGCAAGACCACATACAGAAGGATGCTTGACAAGCTCCAGAGACTGGCATGTCTGGGCATAACTGGAGCCATAAGAACCACACCGACCCGATCTATGGAGGCTATTCTGGGACTAAGTCCTCTGCACTTGCTTGTAGAGGAGGAGGCTCGGAAAGCTTCTGTTCGTTTAAACGACTGGGGTCGTTGGATACACAGAGACTGGAATTTTGGGCATACGAGAGTTTGGACTGAACTGATCAGATCAGACCCTCTCCTAGCAAGGAGAAATGCCATTATTCCAGTCTCAATTGCCTCTAAAAGGTTTTGTGTAATTGTTCCCGAGAGAGAACAATGGAGGGATTCCTGGTCTGGTTTACAGATGGCTCTGTAATGAAGGAGGGTTCTGGGGCGGGAATTTATGGGGAGAGTCCCAGGGCAAGAATTAGTCTTGCTCTTGGACGGTATGCGACTGTATATCAGGCTGAGATTACAGCAATCTTGGACTGCGTACAGGAAAACCTCTCCAGAGGATACCACAACAAGCATATCTATATATGTTGTGATAGTCAAGCCGCGATTAAAGCTCTGTCCTCGAACAGAGTCAATTCGCTGCTAACGCTTGAATGCAGGAGAGCCCTAGAGAGGCTGTGTGAGTCCAATAGGGTTAGCCTCATTTGGGTACCTGGCCATCAGGGCATTGGGGGTAATGAAGGGGCGGATCAGCTGGCTCGGAAAGGTAGCAACACTGCTTTCACTGGGCCGGAACCTGCTCTTGGAATTGCTCCTTCAGTTGTCAAGGCTAGGATTAAGAATCGCACTGTCGAGGAATTCCGTGCTGAATGGCACGAGCTAGCAGGACTCAGACAGTCTAAGGTCTTCATATCAGGCCCTTATAGCCGTTCTGAGTCTAATAGACTTCTAAACCTAAACAGAAGTCAACTTAGAACTATTACCGGGGTCCTAACTGGACACTGGCTAGTGAAATATTACCTGCATAAGATTGGACTCGACAACGATCCATACTGCAGGTTTTGTGCTGAGGTAGATGAAACTACCGAGCATCTAGTCTGTCGATGTGACGCTTTAGTCAACGCCAGACTGCTTTGCTTGGGTGACACCTATGTGGAACCCGAGCTTGTGGGATGTGCGCGACCTGAAAGGGTCCTTTCTTTCTAAAAAGGAGTGGGCTCTTGGCCTGACACGCCTACTTGGGGGGATAGCACAATGGGCCCCAGTGAGCCTAAGTGCTGCCCTTGTCGAGCTCCCCATTTATGTCTATGTCTCCACAAGAGAAATTTTGCAACTTCGGCGCGTTTTACTGGTCTTCACATAAACTTGCTTATCGATACACAGAGAACCACTCAATACGAAACTCAACAAAAGAGTGATGTTTAACGTCTATTTTATGTCTAATGTTGTAAACAACCCAGTCTAGGTAATTTTGCCGTTGTAAAATGGACCCATTTTAGCCGCCCCACAATAAAATTGTTTACCTGCCAATGTAAAAGGTTCTATTTAGGCTATTAAAAAAGGGTACGTATTAGGGCTTTCCCAATATTGTTTTTATTATTGGGAGGGTATTTCCATTGTGAAAATAATGAGCTGGCCTGTGTTAGAAAAATCTTGTCGGCCAGTGTAATAAGTCAATTCACCCATTAGCACAAAAACTAGCAGGATTTCATAGAATGATACACAGATTAATTAATATACAATTATATATATTAATTAATATACAAAAAGAATTAAAACTAATTAAACAAATAGCAGTTGACAATGGATATGATGCCAAAATAATTGAAAATATTTTAAATTAAAAAACTATTAAAAAACGCTTTCAGAAATTTACCCTGTGCCACTCAAAGAAGGAAATAAATTTAAGATACTTACTTATATCGGTAAACCTACAGAAAAGATGGCTTCTATACTGCGTAAAAACAACATTAAAATTGCATTTATAAAAAAAAACAAAGAAAAAACAAATAACAATAATAAATCCGGAGTTTATAATTTAAACTGTGTATCATGCCCAAAAGTTTATATAGGCCAGACTGGGAGAACTTTTAAACAGAGATTAGCAGAGCATAAAAGAAGCTTTAATAAAAATAAAAGAAATTCAACATACGTCGAACATTTGTTAAATAATAACCATGAAAATTTTGAAATATTACATACAATAAACAAAAGTAAAAGAGAGTCTATCGAAATTAATAAATGTAAAAACACCCAGTATCTCTTAAACGACCATTTAGATATGAATAATTCACCTCTTTTAAACCTAAAGGCCATAAAAGTCTACCTAGAAATATGTTTTATAAAAATCAAGCTCATTTAGCAAAGTGTTAGTTTAAATACCCTTTGTATGACGAAGCTACAGAAACATATGTCACAAGTTGTCAATCAAAGTGAAAATCTAAAACAGTTTAGTTTAGTTTTTTAGTTAGTGTCAATCAAGCTACCTAACTAACTAAAATAAAAGAAGGAATACGAGTTACAGTTCGTAAAAACAAATTTTTTATTTAAAACAAGCCATCTGCATTTTAATTAGATAGATCGTATATTTTTATACTCTAGACAAACTTTAATAATAATGCAATAAAAAAACTAGAGGATAATGCTATACATTAGAGAAAGAAGAAAAACAAACGAAACAAAAGAGCCATTTTCTTAGTGTTGTTCTTTTTATCGACGCAGCAAGCGTCTTGAGAATTCAAAAAAGCACAAGAATAATTCGTATTAATGTGTTTTATATTCGCTCTAGCGTCGAAAGTGTAGAAAAAATTTGCATAAAAGCATTCTTGGCACAAATTCGATAATTTATTATCTAGTTAATGTCTCCCGGCGCTTATATATAAAGTTGTTTCGCATTACAAGTTAGACAAAATGTGATACTCAGTCCGGCCTCTTTTATAGCCGTGTTTAAGGATGTTGTGAAATGTAAGGAAATAAATTTTAACCGTGTGGGATTGATTTGTTTTATTTTTCCTTATAAGAAATTAACCCGTGGCACTAAACAAATGTAAGGGGGTTCTAAAAGAGTGTTTAAGGTTTTTAACCAAAAATTTTGTATAGTCAAAAGCAGTGTTATCGTGCGGGTCATACGATTTATCAACGACAAACTTGTTAAGTTTGTTTTTCTTTTATTACGTGTAATCATATCCTCCGCATAAAATCCAGAAGATGAATTAGATAGATCTATGATATTTTCATATGAAAAAAGAGGATAAACATATAAATACCAGCAGTTGCAAAAATCTTTGAGCGATGTCACTTCAAAGTCAGATTGACAAGTCAGTGACAAAATGAGTAATAGAAAACAATTTTCGGGTTTTTTGCATCCACAAGCGAAAAAAATTATATTAAATCTAATAAAATATTACGAAAATGAAAATTGACCGGCCAATATCCAGGAGACAGTAACCAAAGCTCTGGGAATCAGTATAAGGACTGTGCAGAAAATTGTGCATAAAAAAAAAGCATAATTTACTACCGAAGAAAAATGTACACGAAAAAAGCCAAAGACAGAGAACTTAAGTGACAATGTAAAAATAGATGTTCGTAATGCAATTTACGATTTATACACATCAAAAACTAATATAACCCTTCAAGTTTTAAAAGAAGCATTAAAAATCGAGGTATATTAGAAATTGGACTAAAATCGTTATCAAAATTAATAAAAATGTTGGGTTTTCGATATAAAAAGGACTGAGATAAAAGATTTTTATGCGAGTTGCTACATATGGCAAGTCAGCGAATCCAGTCTTTAAAGAAAAACACGGAAGATGTTAATTCAAAATTTAGAAAAGTGCTATTTTTAGACGAGACTTGGACATTTTCTAATGGAAGTGGTTCGAAGTCTTGGCAGGACGAGTCTGTAAAAAGTGTCAAGAGAAAAAAGGGATGTGGGACGGGAAAACGGTTCATCATTTTGCATGCAGGTTATTTAATAGGATTTCTCCCAGGTGCAAGTTTACTGTTTTCTTCAACATCCAAAAGTATGGACTACCATGATAATATGAACTGTGAACTGTTTGAAAAGTGGTTAAAAGAACAACCGATTCCAAATTTAGATGCTCCATTTTGGACAATGCATCTTATCATTCAAGAATCTTAAATAAACAAGCTACTTCATCCTGGAAGAAGAGTGATATTTGTGACTGGCTAATAAAACAAAAACAAAATCCTTTACCCAATATGCTGAAACTAGAACTTCTTTTAATACCAAATCTATTAAAAAACCAACAATATATGCCGTAGATGAAATATTACGGGAAAATGGAGAAGAGGTTTTACGACTGCCGCCATACCATTGCCAATTTAACGCAATAGAATTAATATGGGCTGAGGCAAAATCATATTACGAAAAACACGTGAATGATGGTCTTACATCAGATGAAGTGCAAATTGTTTGGCAAGATTTATTAAATTATATTACGCTGGAGTACTGGAAGAAATCTGTGGAACATACGGAGAAATTAATATGGGATTGGTGGAATCAAGAACGAGTTCTAGATGTCGAAATAGCACAACTGATCATTGCGCCATTTGAGGACGACTCAGAAGATGAGGACTTTTTAAGTGATGATACGTTTTAGTCTATAATATTAAAAAGTGTCTGAAGGACTATATTAGTCTTTGACGTGTATAAAGCATAAATTGCATTATGAATATCCATTTTTGAATTGTAACTTAAGTCTTTTGCCTTTGGATTTTTTCGTGTACATTTCTTAATCTTCTTCGGAAGTAAATTATGTTTTTTTTTTCATACACAAGTTTCTGTACATTCCTTATACCGATTCTCAGAGCTTTTGCCACTGGCTCCTGGATATTAGCCAGTGAATTTTAATTTAAAAATTTTTTTTGTTAGATTTGACAGCATTTTTTTGCTTACTTTTTTAGTACATTTGTAATTTTGTAGGTAATAAATAAATAATTATAGAATACTTGTTCCAATTTAACAGCGTGTTTAAAATAAGTAAATTTTTTTTTATTATATATATATATATATATATATATATATATATATATATATATATATATATTTATATATATATAGCCTGTCTTTTTCGCATGCATGGCCCTTAATTTTAGACTGAAGTTTGAAGAAATCGGATACGTGGTTTTTTAGCTATGCCCCGAACAGACAGACTGACGGACAGCCATACCTACAGACAGACGGCATTGAGAAAACATGTTTTCCGGCATCTAGGGGCCCTTAAACGTAAAGAGCTGAAAAAATTTCACGAGGGAAGTAATAACTAATTATCTTGTGTTTTTAACAAAAGTGTATAATATTTTTGCAAAATAAATGTTTTTTATTATCACAATAGTTTTCATTGCCCAGGTGTGGCCCGAATTTAAATAAGTGACACTGTATAAGTGGTTAGATTTTTAGGTCAAGCGAGGCTCATAATTTTTGGTGATTGATAAAAAATGTCACTTTCAATAAGTGGCTGTATAAACAGAACATATCGTGATTGTTCCACTGATTCGAACCGTCTTCCGAATTTATTAAGGCGCTTGCCATTTTGTGTATTCTTCTTTTTGCCAACCAAAAAATTTTAACCAAACACATATTTAGCGAATTTTCTTATTTAGTCCCTCCGCATTTAATATACAAAATAATATTAAGTGGCTATCTTAATAATATTGCGTAATATAATAATAAAAAAAAAACTATTTTCTTTCTCCCTGTATATTTGTAAATAGCCCATCGAGATTAAATAGCTCGATAAAAGAATCACACAACATTTTGGTATTCACTGTGTTTTCCGATTTGATTCATAATGTTGGTGACCTTTAGACCCACACGATAAGACCGCATTCGACTATAACTGAATATAACAGCTCCCATAAACATGTCTTCGGAAATTCTTCGTTCTAGCAGTTTTCAAAAGTTTGCCTATAACAATATGTACAAGGGGGGCAAATAAGCGAGGTAAGCGGCTGTATCTCGGAAACCACTCATTTCATTGTAGAAAGTTGCGGGAAAAAAGTGTATCAGCGTAGTACGAGAAAATTCTGGAAATTATTTTTTGGTTTCTAAAATGACCGCTAGAGGGAGTAATTACTATCCTTAATTAAAAAAAGCGTGTGTCGAAATTTCGCCCTATTAAGATAACACAAAAATATGTGCATTTTAAAACTGAGATAAAACCGAGTCTTCTTGTTATTAACTTTTTCTTCTATCTCTGAAAATAAAGTGGTGGGGTATGTTTAAAAATGTTTTTAACAATTTACTAGTACAGTTCAAACATTGACTAAATCAGTTACGAAAATGAGTATTTCAAAAGCCGATAACTTCTTCTGAAGAACCTATTCAAATTTACACCAATTAATCAGATAAAAACGGTTCAAAACACAATAAATTATCATCATATTGTTTAAATACAACGCCGTTATCTAATATATGTAAAATATGATACCTACTAGGATATTACTAATTGCAAAACTTCGAATTCATTAATAGGTAAACAAACACTTACATTATAAAACGGAGATGGTGGTTAATTCACAGAATCTGCCTGGGCTGATGCCTTGAACCACGTTTATATTTTCTTCGATTTTTCAATAACTCAGGCAATTCTCGTTGAAAAACATAGTTTTCTTCTCACAAGAGAGTTCTTGGAATAAAATGAAAATACACATACACTTAAACTCGAAAGTTTAAAATACAAATCGTGAAAAATACTCTTTAACGCGTAAATGCACAAACATAAATCGAAGCGATAAAAAATATCAAAGAAATCATCATCAATATAGTGTATAATCTATCTTTCAAAACCTTAATAATTTAAGGTATCATACTATAAAAAAAAATCAAAAAACGACTAAAACCACAAAAAATATTGCAAAATAAAGTAATTAACTGTATTTACATACTTAATCCGGTGGTAACATTTGATTGGAAAGAAAGAAATTTAAAAAAAACAAAAATTGTTTGACTTCTTTTACATGAAGTTAAATTCAATGCGATTAAGCCAAAAATAATGTTTGATTTATTTAATAATAATAATAATAATTTTAATTCCATCTATCATCACAATACAATACATTAATATTAATACATTACCAAGCCATTGTTATTTGTTACTATAATTACAAGTAATTAATTAACATTCTATTGTCAACATTTATGTTTCTGCAAAACTTACTGGGTTACATGACAGTCTTGTAAGTGGTTATGAAGAATTATTAGAAAAGTTACTGAAATACGTATATAACTGTGACAATACTCTAAAAAGTAAAAAAAGGGAAGACAATATGAGAAAAGTGTTGCTTTTAAATAATTTGAATTAATAACATGAAAGTGGAATAAAAATATGTTAGGGCGACGAAACAAAATATGATATACATTATTTATAAGTAAGCATCATCTGCATTCTTTTATCCGTTTTTTACATTTTTCTTTATAAATTGTTTAATAGCTCTATCTTGGGATAAAGTTACAGGAATTTTAATAGAATTAAATTTTTTAGGACCCTGATAATAAAGGGAAGAAACCCCTTACATTTTCATACATTCGCAAGTTTAGTAAGGCTATATATTTAAAAACAACATTACAGCAGTACAGTCTATGTAGAGCTAAGTTTAACAATTGCAGGCGTTCGAACAGAGGTTTCGATGGGTGCATTCTTTTGGCTTTTAGAATCGCGCGTACAATACATTTTTGCATCATGTTTTATATTAATTTTGTAGATGCCGCCCCAAACTCTTGCATAAGTTATTACAGACTGTACTATTGCCAGATATAAGTAAAGTAAAGAAAAGAAAATTGCAAATTCGCAGGTGCGAAAGCAAAATGCTTTAATTAATGTCTCGTACCGAAAAGTTTCACTAAGAAAAAAACACAATTTCTAAAAAAATGTCCAACTACTGACCCTGTATAAAGTAATATAAACTTTACTGCTTTTCCGAACAGTATAGTAGTGAACTTCTTTACATTTCCTGGGCTGAACATATACCAGCATAAAAAAATTAAAAACTCTATGTACGTATCCTAAAAAACCTCACAAAATATATAAACAAACCGGAATATATGCTAAAAAATGCATCTCTCCCGTATTCAGTTAGATGCAACGACATGGAAATAACATAGACGTGGTTTACATTTTGGAGCAATCCAACATTAATCCTGGTTTGCCAAACCGTTACTGTGGCCAGATTATAACGGATATCATCCTTTATACTATTACCTAAATAAATAAGGAATTCCAGAAATTCCAGTATAAATTTCCTTATAGAATATTTTAAAACTGATAATAATAGCTTATTATAAATAACCCAAACCGAATCTGTTTTAAATGTAATTTAAATCTTCTGTAATATTATTCCTTATTTCAAGAAATAAAGCCCAGAATAATCGGCAACGTCGGAATTCTACCTTTTTCGAGTATACTACAGATTTCTTTCGGGATCATTCGGAAAACGCCGAAGACGGTCGTAGTCATTCATGATTTCGACCTATTTGATGCACGGCGTTGTAATTGTTCTAGTTGGTGAAATAAGTGTTTTTCAGAAATCCAAGTGTTTTGTGTGGCTATTTTCAAGAGTTTGTTTAAAAAACTTTAAGAAAATGGTGCGAACTTGCTTTAATTGCAGAAAAAGAAACGATTTAAACCCAGAAGTTGGTTTTCGAAGATAAGTAAGGTTATGTCATACCAGTGCTGTAGTTGAAGGGTAAAATCACTGTCTAATAGCGTTCTTATATTTTCAAATGAAGTATTGTTTTTGTATTGCACATTTCCGTTAAGCTTAAATTAATTTTTTATAACTTCAACTTATCTATAAAGTCGAAGACACTGATGATAAACGGAGTACAGCGTTTTGCTAATTTATATATTTGTGAAAAGTCTCAAATATTCCTCTAAAGTGTATCAAACCACCTTTTTTGAGGGGTTAATAAACAACATAAATATACTATTTGGTAAAGCATAAGTACTAAATTTTAATTGAGTAAGCTGTAAGACCCACTATTTCATGTTGTCATTAATTACTCCAGCATGGTTTGCATTTTGGATGAAATTTTCAAGGAATATTTAGAGTAGTGTCGGAGTTCTCATATAGCAAGCATATACAAAAAATGAAAATAGCGCAACAAATTTTCTTTAATGAATCTGAAAATCTGAAATGCTTTAATTTATTGACTAAAAATTTGGTTTTTAAAAATAAGTAATCAAAAAAGTAAATAAATACCATCCTGAGGTACATTATGGGGTGAAATCAAAATGTTTTGAAAAACAAACCCGACTTCAAAAAATAGGTTGCATTAAAAAGTGATAAATTATATTTTATTACATATTTCCTATGAAGTCGGTGATAAGCCGATAAAGAAAGGTACTAAATAAGCATTATATTCTTGGTATAGACATCAAAACACAAAGTGGGTCCATGTAACAAAATTTAGTTTTATCTTCATCTTTAGTAACAATAGTAATAAGAACTCATCCTGTTATTGGTCGTATTTTGTCATGGAAATGCTTGTTCTTTAATGACTAAGCTTATTACTAATAATAAATATTGCCACATGAACCATTACATAAATATGTCTTTTGCAGCCACGTAGCCAGGATTTGAGTTCTAGAGGGATCCAACCCTGTCAAAACCAAATTATTAAGAAAAATGCTTTTTTTTCACTTGTTGCTAGTTCCCCTGCAAGTGCAACAAAATATGAAAAATAGTTGCAAAAAACTAGTTATTTGCCAATATCTATTAAAAAATTGCAGGTAGACCAATTATGAAAATGTAAAAAATTATAGGTATATCTTGAGCAAATAGGACGTTGGCGACTTTTGCTTAATATTTTTAGGTTTTATATATTTAATAGTATTTTAATAAATAAGTGCTTAGTCACTTTGTTAATATCGAGGTTAATGTGGTGTTATCTTCCATAGAGAATCTGGAACCATATTGCTACATTAAAAATCTGGATTTCTTTAATCATAAATGTATTCATCTTTCTTTTTAGTACTTTCTCGAAATTCTAAAACTACTTTTAATGAGCGTTTGCTTAAAAGTTTTTCTTTTTTTGAGAATTCTAAATATTCCTCACTGTCAAAATCGAATATTTTTTGGAGGTATTTTTTTTCAATCCTCAAAGCTAAATTCAATAATTTTCTTATTCCTTGAATCGTGTTTTGTATACGTAAAGATAAGAACTTCAAAATTGTGTGAAAATGGATCACGAAGAGAAATTTTCAGCAGCTACCATATATTCTAAGTTTAATAATAATAATTTTTGTTGGAGTTATCATAAATTTGGTCTCGGCATGCATTCGCAATTTTGCTTATGACAGAAGATTTTTGTGGAAGAAAAATGAAATTTATTTTCCTATCAATTTATGTTAGAAAATGTCGTACTTACGAAAAAATCATTAGGTGCGTCTTTGTTTAGGGTAGCCTTTCTTAATTTTTTACATTTACATATTTGCGAAACTTCTTTGCAATCGCAGAATGTCTAACAGTGTAAACTTGGGCTTGTTAAAAAACCCGCCAAAAAGTTAGAATTTCAAAAAATAGCCTGCTCCCTAATTTTCCTGAGGTTCGAGTTAAAAAATAGCTGTAGCAAGCAGAGCCAATACGGAACTGCTAATCAGCAGTTATTGGAATTCTACTTTCGTAGGTTAAATTATGTAAGAACTCCTAAATATTTTTAGGGTCTCGCGCGGTGGACTACGTGCCTGGTCTTTTGTCACAGATAATTATTGATACAATTATATTAAATCAACTTCTTGCTAACCTAAAGTTTTATATATATATACATATATATATATATATATATATATATATATATATATATATATATATATATATATATATATATATATATATATATATATATATATATATATATATATATAAAGCTATATAAAATTTCTGATTTTGAAAATTGTCACTGAATCATTAAATATATAATAGACGAGTTTAATTATTATATAAATAATGAAATTATTAAAAATTTAATATGCTGTTACTTTTGTTTTGTCGATAATAATAGTTGTTTGTCATTATATCAAACCGTTTATAAATAAATTATACCAAACTTTTAAACTTTGTTTTATATTTATAAACCACGTGTCCGGGTGAAAATTTATAAAGTGCAGCACCACTTTCAACCTTGTTATTTAAATTTTTATAAAAAAAAATTGAGTTTCAAATATAGTGTAAAATATTATACAGGATGCTTCCGAATCACCAAAAACTTTCGATGATTTTATTTTTAAACATCTTGCATTTTAATGCATTTATTTACTTTTTTTATTATTGATTTCTAGATAAAAGTTGGTGGTTCAAAAAAAATATTTTTGATAGTAATAAACTTTAGATCAGGATGTTCAAAATAATGGAATTCACTAACAATTTCAAAAAATTAAAATTTTTCTGACGGTAGTTTTAAGGGCCATAAAAAATCGTAAATATAAACTGAGTACAATTTTTTATATTATAGTTATGGAGATATTTAAGGTCAAACAGCAAAAAAACATTTTTCTATTTAAATCTTTCCTTAGCTATTTCTAATATGACATAACTAATACTAAACCTTTATTTACGATTTTTTACGGCCGCGGTAGTCACAAAAATTTTAATTTTTGAAATACACTTTTTCGTATTTTTTGAATGCCTTTTATATCTGACTTAAAGTTGAATATTGTGAAAACTATTTTTTCGACAAACACACAAGTTTTATCAAGAAAAAATTTTTTCGAGAAATTGATAATAAAAAAGTTTCCCATTGAATGCAGATTTTCCCACGACATAATATCTAAATTAATTATTTTCAAGTTATTATTAAAACTCTCACTTTTGCAATGTGAAGTCGTTCCTACATACAGCAAATAATACATTATCTCAAAAATAGCTACGCCACTGGTAAGCCTCACGAAGATACCTGACAGCGTTGCAATTTTCACCGCAAACTATTCTTTATGCGATCAGTCCGTCTTTTTTCCACTCATACACAACAACAAATTGATTGATTCTATTTATTTCATTTTTATGAATGAAATGCGGGTCTATTTCTGTTTGACGTCATTGATTAGATGCCAGTATTTTGCTGGTCTAACTGATCCTAAAACGATAATCGAATAGCACGTTTATTAAACGAATATCGATGTAATGCATGCAATCGAGAATGACAGCTAATTTTCTTAGAGATTTTTTATAAAATTTATGCTGCCAATTTTAAAAATGCCCAAGAAATCCTTTTTGAGTCTCTAAAATTAAATAATTTTTACTTAAATATTTATTCAATTACACTTCTGATAGCGACGAAAGTCAAGGATGAATGGATGTTTTGAAATTTTTGATCATCACAGAGAAACCTAGAAATCGTGTTCAAAAGCGTGCACTTTTTCCTTTAAATCGAATTTTCACCTATTTCCCCAGTAGCTAGAAGAAAATGTTAGAGATTTTTGTAGCCAAATAAACGCTCTATTCTTCTGTCAGAAAATAATTCCGATTACTGTTTACAGTGAGCCCCACAGTGAGGCTAAATTTGGACTTTAAAATTTCAACTTTAAAAAAAAAAAAATTTGAAATTTGGTCACAGTCTACCTACGACTATCTAGATTCATAAAAAAAAATACGCCACGCCCTAGATGTATTAGCTTTCTTATAACACAGGGTAATGTGGAAAAATGTACCCATTTTTGGGAAAATACAAATTTCATCTAGTAATTGCACCCCCTGTACATACTCAGAATCCTTCACCTTCCACACACATTTTGTACATATTTTTGAGGACTTTTCGATGCTGTAATCCCTTTTCCGATAGGATGCCTGCCTTTTTTTATAAAAAACAAAATGTATCAAAAAAAGTGTGACAGCCATAGTAAGAAACGGGCTTCGCGTCCGTTTGCTAACAACCAGAATCAAACACTTCGGTTTCTTTAAATTTTGGCTACAAGCTGTGAAGAGGAGGGTTTATAGTCAATACTTGTTGATAAAAATAAAACTACACTAGCCCAAAATAAACATGTGGAAAACATTATATGAAATCAGAAACAACTCTAGCAGTAATTGAAATATTCTATGATAAAACATGAGATTTATCACCTAGGCTAGTGCATTTACACAAACGAAGTAGCCTAAATTTTTCAGGCTGACAATGGACAGACCCTAAAAAAACAGGAAACTAGGGGTATATATTTATAAATAAAAATCAAATCTTCATCACCATAATCAAGCATACCAAATACGTTTAATGTTTACCTCTACCAGAGAAATTCGACGAGTGGTAGGTCTGGAGATCTGGCTGGATAATTAGCTGGATTACGTGTTTTATTCAATTATTGCTAAATATATTTGGGGGATAGTGTTCCTTTATTTATCGGTAACAAACTCTAAAAGGAGATTAATTAATCATTAAAAATATTAATATTTAACATTTTTCTGTAAAATTTCCTAGTACCTGGCATTGGATCGTTTTTCATCATAAATGTTATTTTTAAGATGCGATAGCTGTGCCGAAATCAACCGTTTTAAAGGTTTAAAATTCTTAGCCCATTTGCTTTCTTTTATAGCTCATTTTAAATTTCGTTTAACCACAACGAATTTCTATCAAAACAGCTCAATTTAAGAGCCACAATGCCACTGAACAACTCACCGAATCCCCAACCTCTTAAATAACTCTAATAATAGCCGGAACCTTTCAGTAAAATACATAATAGGCCTATTTAGGGCCCTGAAGTGGTTTCTGCCAAACTTATATACCGCAAAACTCTTTACAATGGAATCATATATGGATTCTTACCTTTTCCTTCTAGAAAAGCCGTTTGTATTACATGAATATATACAGAGTGCGTCTTTTATAATACCAGTATGGGGATTCGAATACTCGTTGACGTGGACCAATGAATTCCCTCTGTTAAGACTGTTAAATCGTACATAGAAAAAATGACAGTTTTAATAATATAATAACGTACTTACTAGGCAACAATCTCAAAAATCGTTCAATTTTATAATATCTATTTTGCTTCGCACACGAAAAAAAAAATGAAATTTTCTGCAAAAAGAGCTAACCAGTAATGATATTAAAAATACGGAAACGTAAGATGTGACTTTTGGTAAAGTATGGTTGCAACTGGTTATACCGAGTAGCAAAGAATGTTGCTACCCTTCCAATTTTTTTGTAAATTTTAAAGTAAGCTTTTGAAAATTTTAAGATGTAATACAAATTCACTTTATTTCCGGTTTAACCGAAAGTTCCATTTACTATTAATACTACGATTTCTGAGTTCTACATGAAATTTGCTTTAATTATGAGAGTATTTTCATTTTTGTTACATAATACATAGTAAATAATACACACAGTTTTTAAATCCTTGGTATTATCTAGAGAATATATATAGAGAATATATCAGAACTAAGCGTGTTGCGTATACTTTACCGACTCTTATTTACTTGAAAATCGAAGTCGTTCTTTGTCGAACGCCTCTGAGACATCAAAAAAAACTCTAATTTTATCACCTGGTTTGATGCAGGATTAATATCTAAATAAGATAGACTTTTTTAACTAGAAATTCGCAAAAATCTCCTCAAATGCTTTTTGAGAACGGTAAAAATGGTATAGAAAATAGAATAAAATTCACGGATCCTGTCCAAAATTTCTATCATATAGTGCACGCTGAATTTTGAGTTATACAATAAAAATTCTATTGAAATTTAAATCTACTTTATGATTTCAAATTGTGTGCCATAACTAATTGGGGTATAGGACTCAATTAGTAAAACTAGTTACTAATTCAAGATGGCGGAAAATTGCGACCAAATAAAAAATTTTGTAATCGTGAAAAATTCACCCTCTAGGTTTTACATATATTCACGTTTTAGCGTCCCTAGATGCCAAAAAATATGTTTTATCAATTTCGTCTCTCGGCCTGTCTATCACTTCGCGACATATCTTAAATACTATTTACTTCAAATTTTAATCAAAAATTAAGGGTCATATGAGGATGACCTGGCAATATTTTGTAAAAAATCCAATATGGCTGAACAATGTTAAAAAATTTTTGTTAGAGTGGTGTATATTTTTTTTAATCGTCGACGTTTCGGAACTTAATTTGTGTATCCTCAGGGCACATATACAGGGTGGTCCTTTTAAAATTTTACAAAGCGATATTGAGAAAACGGCTGATTGAAAATAAATGAAATTTCTAGGAATGCAATGGGTCGTTGGGGGACATTTTTTAACGGAGTAAGTAATGTTTTAACCCTTTCCACTGTTTAGGGGTGGGAGGTAACTTTTAAATGTTAAATGGAAAGGTGCAGTTTTTTTTTCCAGATTCGTAATCTCCAGAAAAACTACGTTATAATCAATGAATAATTTAATGTCAATGTCAATGTCACTACGCTAAATTCAACAAAATTAAAAAGAAAATCAACAGGAGAAAAAACTGATATTAGGTACATGATTTTCTTTTATCAGATGTTCAAAATGACGGCCATTTTGTTCTAAACTTTATCAACTCTCTTTCGAAAAGAATTCCGCACTATGAATAACATATCTGGGGTAATTTCACGAACTGCACGCGTAATCCTTTCTCTCATGTCTCCGGCTGTAGTTGGAGCAATCACCACTTTTTAGGGGTGAGGGGTAACTTTTAAATGGTAAATGGAAAGGTGCAGTTTTCTTTCCAAATTCGTATTCCAGAAAAAAACTACGTTATAATCAATGAATAATTTAATGTCAAAAATTAAAAAGAAATTCAACAGAAGAAAAAACTGATATTAAGTACACGATTTTATTATAATAGGTGTTCGAAATGAGAACCATTTTGTTCAGAAGCATTGTCGTCGTTTTTTCTACATCCTCCGAGAATTACCATGTCAACTGGGTAAAAAAATACGGTATTTTGGTTAGATTATGTAGTTAATTATTTTCTTTCCTGTTTTTTTTTGGGAACTCTGCGGCACTGCAGCGATGATTCACCAGTCGCCACTATTGCAGTTATCATGACAACAAACGACTTGACATGTTATGATATTACCAGTAATTCTCTTAAATTATCTTCGAGTTAAAATAAGTGTTCATTGTGTTCGTTTATTGTTTTTTTTTAAGTTCTGTTCGTTTATTATTTAGCTGTGTTGTTTCTGTTCGTATTTAGTAATCTTAGTTGAGATTTTAACTAACTATCCTTAAAATGAATAAATTCGACTGTCAAGTTGAATGTAGAAAAAACTATCGCAATGCTTCTGAACTTTAGGCGGTAAGATATCCCCATTTGCCACCAAAATCTCACATGGCGTTCAAACGATTAGAGACTAGGAGTCGCCAAACCGGCCAACTCTCATCCAGAAAACGCAGCAGGAGGAAAACCAAAACGAACGACGACATGGCGGTAAGAGTTTTGGCAACAGTAGCTCTCAACACTAATATTGGTTCCCGAGAACTATCCAAAGACGCCGGGATGTGTAAAACATCCGTTCTCAGGATTTTGCACAATTTTAAATTTCATCCTTACCATATTACCTTACATCAATAATTGTATGGACAGGACTTCGAGAGACGGATGCAATTTTGTCAATGGTTTCGGTATGGATCAATGGAAAAAACTCACTGGAAAACATAATATTTTCTGACGAAGCAACATTCACTAACCAAGGTTAAGTCAATCGTCACAATATGCATTATTGGGCTGAAGAAAATCCACACTGGATGCAAACAGTCGCTAATCAACATCCTTAGTCGATAAATACTTGGTGTAAATAAATATTTGGCGATGTTGTTATTGGACCTCATTTTTTGGATGGTAATCTTAATGGAAAGCGATACTGCGATTTTCTTCGAAATCACTTGCAAAGATTGATGCCAAATATTCCAGAGCAACAACGTGAAGCAATTTGGTTCCGACAAGACCACCACATTACTGTCGAGAAGCACGTGCTATATTGAATGACACCCTAACAGACGGATTGAACATGGGGGACCAGTAAATTGGCCTGCAAGATCACCAGATTTAACCCCCCTTGATTTTTTCTTGTGGGGTTTTGTCAAAGAAAAAGTTATGGTGACTGCTCCAACTACAGCCGAAGACACGAGAGAAAGGATTACGTGTGCAGTTCGTGAAATCACCCCAGATATGTTATTCAGAGTGCGGAATTCTTTTCGAAAGAGAGTTGATAAATGTTTAGAACAAAATGGCCGTCATTTTGAACATCTGATAAAATAAAATCATGTACCTACTATCAGTTTTTTCTTCTGTTGATTTTCTTTTTAATTTTGTTCAATTTAGCGTAGTGACGTTGACATTGACATTAAATTATTCGTTGATTATAACGTAGTTTTTCTGGAGATTACGAATCTGGAAAAAAACTGCGCCTTTCCATTTAACATTTAAAAGTTACCCCCCACCCCTAAACAGTGGAAAGGGTTAAAACTTTACGTACTCCGTTGCTCCCCAGATATTTCCTAGATATTAAGTTTCTTAATGATCACTGATGACGCACAGTTCAGGCGTGATGGTATAAATAATCTTCACAATGAACACCGGTGGTCCTATGAAAATCCTCACGCTACGGTAGAACATTTTAGAAAATCTAGCATTAATGTGTGATGTGGAATATTAAACGGTCATTTAATTGGTGCATTTATAATCGACGGTAGTCTTACAAGAGAAAAATATTTAGACTCTCTTGAAAGTCACTTGGGAAATCTATTATATTTGCTAATTCTATAAGACTATTTTGTTCCTTTTTAGGTTTCTCACACTCATATTATTGGTTACTATACGATAAGTTTGTTCAAATGAGTAGGAGTTTATAATCAAAGTGTTTGCAAAGCGCAAAACTTACTTCAGGCGCTTTGCGTTTAAATTAAAATGTTTTTCAAAACAACAACACAACTTACAATTAAATGTTTTACAAAACATTTTGTTCTAAAAGTTTTAAAATTTTAACAAGTGTTCAAATGGATCTTTTTGATTTTTTTTAAAATTTTTTGTTATTTTTGGTTGGAACTATATTTCCTCTTTTCGTCAAACATTATAAAATCCATTCTGGAGCATATCCAGTAATTCTTTTGATGACAACAGTCAGTGGCTAACCTAACCTAACCTAAATTTTCATAATTGATTTTGACTCAGAACGGATCTAGCTAAACCATATCAGGAATTCCATAAAATCAATGAAGGATTGTGAAAGTTATTGTGAGTTAAAACAATTTTACATACACTGTATAGTATTATCTCTTCTGACAAATTGCCTAAGTCGAACATCAGATCAAAAAACAATCATCGATGCTTAAAATTAATCAAAATGCTTTTCTGCTTCAAAGCTTCAATAAAATAGACACTGTGTATATGTATACCTATTTTCTCAATTCGGGCAAAAAGTTCCCCTCCGAGCCATTGTCTGAGTCTAACAGCACCTGAACTCGCAGCCAATAATGGCACTCCATTAATCTTTGCTTATAAGGGCACTTCTGTGATCAACACAAACACGACGAAGGGCGCAAGGGGAAGGGCATTAGTGTTTTAACTAACTCCGTGTCTACTCTATCGAATAAACACAAGAGCTGTCTCGAAAGAACGTATTATTGTTGGAAAGACGCAAGTTTGGGTTCTTCTTTGAAATATTTAGGTCTTGTCTATTGAAAAATAATTATTAAAAATTCGATGTTTAGACTAGTACATATTTCAAAAAGGCTGTTTATCTTATTTTGTAAGTATGCCCTGAAACATATTATATTTACAAAGATTACATGTATTAACATGTTAACTAACGATATTTTTCGATAAATCATGTAAAATACAATAAATTTTTTTCATAACGTCACCTTTCTGGATTACTTGATTCAGTCTGTTGGGCATTGAGTTAATTATATTTACCACAATACGGGGATCAAGTTCTTCCCAGTACTGATGAATTGTTTCCCACAGTTCATCGGAATTTTTAGATCTAAAGTTAGGTCTATATATTTTTTTCACTATCAATCCCCGGATGTCCTCTATCGGATTCATATCCGGACTCTAAGAAGGCCAAGGCAATACTTCCGCATTAGTATTTCGAAACCACTGTCTTATATTATTGGCAACATGGACAGAGCAATTATCATGTTGGTGGATAAATGAGTTATTTAGATATAATTAGGCGACGGATGGAAGCATTATGTGTTCCAAAATATGTTCATAATATTCTGCATTAAACATGCCTTCTGTGTAATAACATACGCCTAATCCATGGACACTCATCCAATCCGTCCAGTTTTGAAAGCTAAGTCGCTCGGAAAATTAGAGAATTTATTGAAATTTATAAACTTATATCCTAATAATTTTAATAGATATACGGGCTACGGTCCACATCATACGTGGATCTAGTGAAGTAAAAACCTCTGAAGATGCATCGTGCAATAGAAGGCGAAACGTCGGAAATTGATTCCATTTTGACACGGTCTAATCCCAAAAAAACATGATTTATTAACTGTTTTTATAGTGTTATAGTTTACTAGTGTTGCGCCAGCCTAGGAACTTGAAAATAATTTCCAGCAACTTCTCTTGGCCGCTTTTACTACATTTTTTTCCTGAAGTATAATTTAAAAGTAGGCCATGAATAACAATAATAAACAATTGAAAGTCATATTACTAACGAAGAATTGGATACATATAGGTATCTTCATATATAAAAATAGCTTTAATAACAGTAAGTTTGTAACAACAGTTTTATAGCACAAAGTAACAATATAACATTCACCAAAAAATAAATAAATAAGAAAAATCAAATTTTTAAAGGTGATGTTTAAAGTGACCACCATTTTCTCTAATGCGAAATTGGCACATTTTTGTAGTTCTTTGAATAGCGTTAAAAAGATCTATTGGTCTCATTCGCAGATTTCGAAAGGCTAAATGAATTGCATCTCGAAATTCTGCTATGCCGACATGCCGTTTTATATACTTCATTTTATATATAGCCCCATAAACAAAAATATAAAATAATAGGTCCGTTGGTATCTAATCTATCTTTGAGGAAAGTTACTATCAAGAAATTCCCTTAAGAGTCTAGAGTTGTGACCAGGGACGTGCGGTGAAATTTTAAGAAAGGGAAGCAATTTTTAGAAACTTACCTATTTGTAATGTAAATCGATTCTTCGATCATTTTTTGCAAATTCGTCAATGACGTCATCATAAAAACGTCGATGCTCCGAAATATTTTGGAGAAGTTTATTTTCAATAGACAACAGCGATGTATGCGAAAGTCTCTCCTGCCCCGTTGAATTTCTCACGAAATTTTGGATACGTTTAAGTGTTGAAAAATTGCGTTCTACTGATGGACTTGTGGCAGGTATTGTCAATACTAATTCACACAATTTCGACACTTCGGTGTAGGCATCTTCCAGCTCCTTGTCTTTTAAAAATTACATTAGTTCCTTAGCGTTATTTTTTGCGCTAATGTGATCAGTTTCTTAAATCACTTTCAGTTCAGATCGCAGTAACACTCAGTCGAAGAACTGGCCATAATGAAGAAGAAGAGATTTAAACGCATCTTCTGGAAAAATTTTTCTTTTAAATGCATCAAAATTGCAGAGCTCAAGGAATTTAAAATCATTTCCTTTAAATCTATAGTTTATTTTTTGCTGAATTTGATCGATTACTTCATAAAAGAGGCGTCTGTATGATGTTTGAACATCTCCGACCTTAGTTGTTCGAAGACCCTTGGCTTGTGGCGCCACATTTAACGTCATCGTTTTCTCCCAAAATAGGTCAAAGTCATCTCTCTTTTGGCTTAACATGGACTTAAAATCATCCACTTTTTTTAGGCAAAAAGCGATATCATTTGTTTTAGTTTGTAATATATTAAAAACACTGTCCGAGAATGGAAATATTTCTGAAAATGTCTTCAACAAATAATTAAAATTAAAACCTCGTTTCAAACAGTCCAAAAACCCCCTCGAACTATTTATTGAGTCCCACGTTCCATTATTTTCTATTATATTCTCAGATAGTTCAATCAGTGATTCACGATTTTCAGATACTGTTAACACAAGTCTTCCATTATAGTTCCACCTAGTAGGAGCTACTTTGGGCAATCGTTTGTGGACAATGGAGTCCAAAGCTTGTGTACGTTTTGTTGACTTGGAAAAAAAAGCAGCCATGCCACTTAAAGTAACGGAAAATGCTTTACACTCTTTAATGTGATTGATGGACTGGGATAAAACTAAATTCAATTTGTGAGCAAAACAATGGACAAACACAGCACTTGGGAAAGTTTCTCGAACTTTAGCTCGCAGACCACCTAATTGTTCTGCCATCACTGCAGCTCCATCATAGCTTTGAGCAACTTATTTTTTCTCTCCATTAATTTCTTTAGTAACGGTATAAACTACGGTATATAATGCATCTGCTGTACGATTTTCGGATACATTCTTAAAACCTAAAAATCGCTCTTGATTACTTATTAGCCATTAAACTAAGTAAATGTTGAAAATTTCCTCTATTTGGAGAAACCCTTAGTTCGTCATGACCTCTAAATCCCAATTCGTAATGGTTGCAACAGCGGAAATTAAAACAAACAACATCGATAAGTCTTCATAATATTTTCCTATTTGTATCGACTAGTTCATTGTGTTGGCGGTGACTAATTTCCAACTGTTTATTAAGGGCGTGTTCAATTTTGGTTTTGCCGAAGATTTTTTCTTTTATGACAGCCTGCAAATGCGCTTTGATCATAATGTGTCTTTTTACAGCTTTATGGAAATGGTTTAAATCGGAAAAACCAGTTTTATTCCAGAGACCTTTTTTATTTTCAAAAATAAACATGGCCAACAAAATAATTTACTTATATTTTCACACTCTGTTAGCCATTTAAATTGTTCATATTGTTTTTCCAGATAAAAATGTCTAATACAGTTTTTCATTTTTGTGGTTAAATTTTTCATAGGCGGTTTTTCACTTCCTTTGGAAATTATTTGAAGCTTGAAAATTTGAAAATCCCTTTATTATTAAGACACACACCACACATTCACACACATACTCTTCTTACTAAATTCTCCAAAATTTTCAACGTTATTACCGAGCCAGTACCGACGCACGTCGTTATGGACGTACGTATCACACAACACACGGGTAGCCGTTCAAACAAAGAACCTACTCCAACGATAGCTTCCGCCCCCACTTAAAGCACGCGACTGAAATGCAAAAATTGCAAACAGCCGGTGGAAAGCTCAATAACCTCTGGCTCGATTCACAGGAAATCAAACATACAGGGCATGGTTGCAGAGAAGCTAGCGGCCCGCATAGGTTCTATTCGATTTTTATTGTAGCTCGGTCGGAGTCAAGGCCGCATTTATTATGGGCTTGATAATTAAGATAATATTTTAGCATTTTTAATATAAACTAAATTAATTTCAAAAATTGCATTTTAGAAGATGTTTTGTAGTTTTTTTTTTAGGGAAGCACTGCTTCCCTTGCTTCCATGGACTGCACGCCCCTGGTTGTGACTTGATGCACCATCTTGCTGTAGGTAAACAGCATTATATTGGGCTAATTGAATATTTTCGAGCAGTTTTGGTATAACTTACTCAAGGATTTCTAGGTATCTACGTGCTGTAAGACCTCCTTCAAAAATCCTATAAACTATATATCTGCCCAAAATAAAACATGACACCCCAACTCTAAAGCGTCCTTGTTGTGCCCTTTCAAGCATTAAATGCTGATTTTCACTATGCCAGTTCCTGGTATTGTGACAATTAAAAATTCCCGCACTTGAAAAAAAGAATTCATTTGACCAGCCAAATAAATCGTTAGCACTGATTTATTGGAAATACCACTAGCAAAACAGTGCCCGGCGCTAGGCATCGCCAGGATGCAAATGTTACGTCACTTTTTGGCACACCAATTTCCTTCTCAATTTTTCTACATGAGGACGAAGGTCTATATATCCCAAAACATCTCTTTTCTTTGCCTGTTCTCTTCGTTGTTTGTTTTAGGACGCGTGAACTAAGTTTCCTTTTAAACGAGCAAATATCTCAAAAAACGGTTGCCTTCTTTCTGGAAATCTAACAAGCAAAAACTTATAATGATAATACATATTTTCATATCCATAATAGCTTACTTACCTTTGGAAATATAATTCCGAGGCTTCTTCAGAATTTTCATTACTCTGTATAAAACATACCAGCATATCATATTTTACATAATTTTCATACGCTACCATTATTCAAAGATATTGATGAACATCAATTAAATAAAAATACCAAAAAAACCTTTATAAACCAAAAATGGATCCGATAACCGATGAGATAGACAAACATTTCACATTTATTTTTGTTTGTTGTCATAAACAATAGCCATAATCTACTATTAAATTATGCATTTAATTTCAGAAAATTGTCATTTATTTGCGTGTTTCTGAAAAAAGTGCATATTATTATACATTTTTGAGAAGGTAAAAAAAAGAAAAGAATTTTATAGTCTATAAATATACAGGATGTTCCATTTAAAAAAATAATGTAGGGTCCGATAACTTTTTGACTTGACCCTGTATACTAATTCCGAAGGCGGAATGGTGTTTTACGGGAAAAATTATATAAAAACAGTTTTCACATTTTCGATAAGTTATCTGATAGTCGAGATACGAGGGGTGCCTGAAAATGCAACAGTTTCAATTTAGCCCTGTATGTTAGAAACTAAAAGTGCCCAAAATGGCACACCCTGTACTTAGCTTTAGAATAGCTAATGCAGAGTTAACCATTTTTAAACTACATTGTCACGCTTAAATTTATTAATTAAAGTTTCAGAAAAGTGTAAATTGTAGCTTATTCCACATCAAATACGTTTCGAAAATCACAGAAAACTTCTCATTTCATCGTTTATTACCAAACAGACCGCAAAAAAATCAAAGCCGTTTTCTCGAAAACGGAAATAACCGTCAACCGCAGCGAGAACGAAATCCGGATTCTGGCAAACGAGGGCGCACAGATATACAAAAAAAGGGCCAGAAAAGGGTCGAAAAAAGTTTAAACGTGTTAAGCTGTCACCCACGTGTGTACTGGTTATGTAATATGGGGGCCTCTTAATGGGTTTGGGTATTTAAAGCCACTTGTTTCGAAGAGAAAAAATTTAATAGTGTGAGAAATATTTCCTGATGTTTAGGATAAAATCACTTAACATTTAAGCGTATTTTGTATAGATCCAAAGCATTTGGTTGCTGGATTTTCCCTTGCCATGAAGAGTTATCACAGTCGAGCATAGAAAGAAGACCCCTATTATTTGCGAAACATCTTTGAAAAATGTTTGTTAGCAATTTTTAATTGCTTTGCCACTTTTTAATATTTCCTCTTTTAAGTTTTGAAACGCATCTTGGCTTCTACTAGATGTCTCTTGAGAGTACTACTGGTCTCACGAGATGACCTTTTCTTTCAAGCTATCCCCTTACCCTTTCCACTCCCGCAACATGGCGGCCATTACGCTAATACTCTATCAGTGGCGTGCCGTGGGTCGAGGGGGGGCAAGCGAAATTAAGGGCGGCATTGACCCGGATTAATCAGCTATATATTCCATCCCTCAAACAACTAAACTTTTGAGATAATTTTATAAAATCTTCAAAACGACGGTCCAATGTCTGAATAAAAACGTCTAAAGTTGTGTAAAATGCTGACACTTTAAATTTGTCATCAGGACTTTCATGTACATAATCGGGTTGAACCTCATCAAAAACCTTTTTGGACCTTCTAAAACGTTTATTAGCAAATGTGGTTGATGTACCACATTTCTCTGCAAGAGTAGTTGCATCTTTTTGAAATCTTGTAAAATTCTCATTATTTCTAACACTTATTAGATCATTTTTTGATGATGATTGCGTATAATTTGATAATATATTAACTTTCTGTAAAAGAGTTTTCCAAAAGACAACAGAAATTTAAATTCGAAAGTTTCTATAATATTTCTTCAATGATATGAATATTAACATAGAATGAATTAACTGCTCTAGAATGACTTGCCCACCTAGTGGTTGAAAGTTTTTTCAAAGATAATTTTGCCTTCAAAGTGTCTGAGTGATGTCCTTGGGATTTTCTGAAAAGATTTATTCGAGGAAAACTTTCTATAAAAAAAACTTAAACTTTTTCTAATATTCTGAAGAACAACTTAACCTCAGTATTAGAACTTACTGCATCTATGAGAACGAGATTAAGGCTATGCGCGCAACAGTGTATATAGACAGCTTCTTAATTCTAGACTGAAGCCCATTTAAATGTCCAGACATTACACTAGCTCCGTCATATCCCTGACCACGAGAAAGTTTTATGTCAATATTAAGGTTCTTCAGTCACTGTAAGGAAACAAGTTTCAGCAGATCTATCAGGAATATCAATAAATTTAAAAATATTTTCTTTCTTCCGGTATACCAAATTTATTGACAAATCGGCAGGATAAAGATAACTGTTCCTTTTTATTATAGTCAAGCGTTGAATCTACGATAATAGAAAAATATTTTGCCTGTTTAATATCATTTGTAATGTCAATTAGAATCCCAAGAGTCAGATGATCCAATAGCTCATTTTGTATTCGATTACTGGTATATTTCGAGACTTTGGATGCATTTTCTAAGTGACTTGGGGGCATAACATCATATTTTTTCAAAAAATCGACGAGTTCCAAGAAATTCCCCTTATTTTTACTTGTATCTGACTCATGGTGGCCTCGTAAGTGTAAAAATTGCTTCGCAAAATACAATATTGTTTTAAAGTTTCTCTATTCTTCAGAATTTCACTTTTTTCTAATTTCAATTGCTCCTGAATTATGGTAGAGTTTTGAAGTAAACGCAGTTTCATCACAAAAAACTTGTTAGTAAGGGATCTATGTAACTCGACTTCTTCGTGTTGCTTTATCTTTCCGGTCCTTTTTTGAAATTTTTAAATCCTTGAAGTGCATCTGCCTAGACCGATTTATTAGAACCACTTAAAAGCCAGCAGTAATGACAAAAGAGACAATTTGCTCTAGGAGAATAAATAAGCCATGGTCGAATGTTTCCATACAATTTATACCAACTAATTTGAAATCGGCGATTGTCAGTTGTCGGAAACAATGTAAACCCATCGTTAAGACCTGGTTGACAGGGGCCTATAGACACCAGTTTTCGAATTAACTCAGTACTCAAAACCACATCTTTAAACAAGTATGGATCACTCTGATACTTATATTGTGACTCCAAAGATTTATTTTCTTTTGCATTTAAAGGCGAAACGGGATCTAAAATTTTAGGGTGTCTTTAAAAAATCTGTAGAAAATGTTAGCAAAAATTCCCTCAATTTAAAAATCGACAATTTCTTAAATACCAAAGATCCCCATATTTTAAACTCGAGAATTTATGCTAAGTAGTGTTTTGTACAAACTCCTATGAATTTCGAAAAATAAGTAGGTATCACATAATGTCAAACTACTCGAAAACCAAAATTATTCTACATAATAAAATATTCTACTATTTCAATATACACAATATACCCTCACCAGGATCGGCACTACTGCTATTACTACTTGTACTGGTGTTATCATCACTAGCAATTTCCTCCATCTCTATTTCTACATCACCACTAACGCTATCCGCTACCTACCACTTTATTACTACTGTTTCCTATTTCCATATTTACAATTAAATCAGTATTCGAAGATCAACTTGAATCTTGCTCTCGATTTGTGGGTGTGGGTGTGGGTCTAGACAAAACCAAAACATTTAAATAAAATGTTTCACGTTATTGCATTCAAATAAAAGATTAAAAAAGAAAAACAAAATAGGTACGTTTTCAATTTATTATAACATATCAAAATCACTAACAACAATCATAAGGTAGGTACTTACTCCAATTTTTCTTGTAACAAAAATTTTTGTAGAATATTTTTATCATTTCTTTGTGCTAAACCAGCAGCAAGGAGCAACCTTTGTCGTTTCTCTCTGCGATACGCAGCTCCTGACTTTTTCATTTTAGTTTTATTTAAATTGCTCATTTTAAGTAAGCGAAACTGTTCACTGTTAATATTTTAAAAACAAAAATCCACCAAAAATAAACGGGTTTATAATAAGGAAACCTAGAGCATACACTATACAGCAAATTTCGGTTATGCGGACTGAACTATCTGGATTCCAGCCACAGTTGAGCAATGTTGCCGCGTGTTTTTTATTTTATAGATGAAGGACGCCCCGGTCGTCTAGGGGCGGAGGGGGCATTCGCCCCTTCTGGCCCCCTACACGGCACGCCACTGTATTCTATGTACAACTACGGCATACGAAAGGAATAGAATGCAGGAACTTGCCTCACTCTCGTTACAATACTTAATGTCAACGAAACCACCGGACGATCAATAAATCAGTCTTTCGTTTGACATTTGTTTACAACGTTGCCAATTCTCCCGCTTATATTGTGAGTTCATGATTTTTATAGATTGTTATTAATGACTTCTTTAATTTGCAGATTTTTTATTTAATATGGCTTTTCCCTAATTCAATCAGCTTTTAGATTAATCGATAAAAGAAAGGTCTGATACCATTACCATACTATCATACCATACCATTATGAGGTTATATTCTGGAGAATTTTCTGATCTCTTTAAGCTGAGGTAAGCGATCTTTTAAGACCTTATTCTTTATTGTAAAGATTCTTTACAGGTTCCTCCCTTCGGCTACATAGAGGAAAACTCCTTCGCATTTTTTATTTTGAAGAAAAAATGTAACATAATCTGTTTTTATGGAAATTTTTTATTCGGTCCACATATCTGATTGAACACGTGCCAATGCCTAGTTGTCCTGGGTTAAGCTAATCCTCTAGAGTTTCAATGCAGCTTTTTAGATTAAAGGTCAGTTTTTTCCATTTCTTTGTCTTCTATTATCGTAGCTTGTAAAGTATAATTTTTAATTAAATTTTTATTTGACACTTATTGCCAAGATAGAATTTAAATATCATAAAGATAACATCACAAATCATTAAAACAGAAAAGTAAAGTAAACAGATTGGTACTTAAGAAATCATGATTCTTGGAATTAGACCGTGTCAAAATGGAATCACTTTCCGACGTTTCGCCTTGCACGTCGACGTGATTTGGATATAAACGCTCGTAAGTTATTAAATATTCATTTAAAATTAGCTTTTATACTTGAATATCAAACATTTAGAACTCTCGATAACATTACCAATACTCAAGCAGAAAGGATACATCAAGCAGTTACAATTAAGCAACACAAAAAGTTAGAAGGACTGCTAGACAGCCGGAGACCAATAAAACCGCCAAAGGACACCGTTATAAATTTATCTTCCAAAATCCTTACTGAAGCAGAACAATCCGTCCTATCTAAAGGTCAAAACTTCGCCATTACATCAAAAGACATACCCGTAGAAGATATAGTATCATCCGTTGAAGCGACAATTAGAAGACTTCCAGCAGAAGAAGCTGACGCAATAAGGTATGAAACAGCGAAGACCATCAAAAATTCTAACCCGCTTAAGTCGAATCTATCAGCTGCAGAAAGAACGGCAATAAAAATATTAAACAACAATACAGACATTTTGGTCCTTCCAGCGGACAAGGGAAATGCCACTGTCGTCATGAACAAAACAGATTACGTGAATAAAATACAACTACTTTTGGACGACAACTTCTACAGAGTGATCCAAGCAGACCCGACCAACAAAATTGAAAGACGGATAACCAACCTTATAAATACATCCAACTTACCAACAGAGGAGATGAAGATGTTAAGGCCAAGCAACTCAAGAATCCCGCGGTTCTACGAACTACCTAAAATACATAAGATTAATGTACCACTTCGACCTACCGTCAGTGCAATAGGATCCTACTTACAAAATTGGTAAATATCTTTCAAATATTCTTAATAATTTTACAGGAAAAATACATTCATATATTAGAAACTCTACGCATTTTGTAGAAAAACTTAAATCAATCCAATTAGATCCCAAAGATATCTTAGTCAGTTTCGATGTAGAATCACTGTATACGAATGTGCCTATAAATGATTCAATTTCCATAATATCAGACTTATTTTACCATAATAGTATTGACAACTCACTTTTAGATCTAATAGAAGCGTGTCTTATATCAAACGTATTTTATCTTTCGAGGAACTTTCTATGAGCAAACCTCAGGAGCAATATCTTCATGGAAGCTTTTGAGGAGGAAGCTTTAGAGTCGTCTCCACTAAAACTAAAATCATGGTTCAGATATGTATACGACACTTTTGTAATATGGCCACATGGTCCAGAAAACCGCCCTGGGTTTCTTGATCATATGGAATTACCGATGGGAAATGTAGTTCTTCCATTTATACACGGAACCACAGACAAGATTGCAAGGTTACTTCGCCGGTTCAACATACGTACAATCTTCAACACACACAAGAAAATTGGACAATGTTTGAGATCGCCAAAGGACATTATTCCTTTTCAAACGAAAGGAGTATATGCAATTCCTTGTTCCTGTGGTGATTTTTATATTGGAGAAACTGGACGATCCATATCGACTAGGCTTAAGGAACATGAACGATGTATCAGAAAGAAACAAATTGGACAATCTGTTGTATTTGAACATCAACATTCTACTGGGCATGTCATAAATGTAAAAGAAACCAAAGTTCTTGCATCGGTTTCGGGACTCTATAAACGCAAAATTAGAGAATCTGTTGAAATTTGTAAGCATCCTAACAATTTTAATAGAGATACGGGCTTCAGTCTACATCATACGTGGAAACCGATCGTTACACCGAGTAAGTGAAGATCACTGAAGATACCTCGTGCAATCGAAGGCGAAACGTCGGAAAGTGGTTCCATTTTGACATGGTCTAATCTCAAGAGCCATGATTTCTTAATTGACCATAGCCGTGAAAGTTTCCTTTCTGTGTTAGATTGGTACTTATTTTAAGTGTTTTTTATCAGTTATTTTTAGTGCTGAATTTTTCAGTTAAGGGGCTCTAAAGATATTGTGATAAATTGAGTGGCGCTCAAAATAAAGTGTAAGTATTCCTTGCTCACATCCCATTACTGCCACCTAACGAAGAGCTGCCGTTCACTTAACACCAGCTATTTAAAACAAAATTAGTTTTTCCTTCTAATCTAACTATTATCAAAGTTTGTATTCAATCCTTATTCTTCGAAATGTGCGGAATTGTGAATCGGGGCGCCCGCCATCTACCTGAATATGGAACTTGCATATGTATTCAAGCGGTAAATCATTTATAGCCTTACACTTGCCTGCAGACCCCTCAAATAAAAGAAATCAAGCCCTTAGTTTATAACAGATACGAAGACATGTGAACAGATACCAGCAAAACTGACGTCTAGAATTTTTACCTAATGGATCCAGATATTAATTTAATTTTAATTCGAAGTTGGTCAGAGTGTGCAGGCGTCCTGGAAATGTACACCTCGCCCTGTCCATGAAGTATACATCACCAGGGTGCGTAATACGGTATCGTTTGGTACCAGTATAGGACTAGTCGCGTTTTTTAGAAGCTCATATCGAAAATTCTATTATTTTACCCATAATACTCGGCAAATACAGAGTCCAATTATCTGTTAAAGTACGCTAGTTCCTAGAAGAACAGAATGTCGGCGTTTTACTATGACCTGTGTGATATATTTCTTTTTGGTTTGAATTAATTAGGGATACTTATTTACCAAGGGCTAAGGTAAGTCTCCAGACCTTAATTCCAGCAGGAAAACCATTATAATCAGTTCATATAAAGCAAAATTTGTTATTAAAACATTTTTAGAAATATAATAAAATATATATAAATGAACACTTACAAAAAAGAGACGGATCAATATTACGAGAATCCTGAAAATAATAGAGAGGAGAAAAAGAGAAACAGCAAGATCGCCATATATATCATACAGGCTAGAAATGGAAAATAAGGCTTATTTAAAACAGTCCATTAAAAATGTTGAAAAGACAATGCAAACACATCAATATCTTTGTTACCATTGAGGCATCTCATAGCTCTCACCATGAACGTATGTGCGCTATAGTTGATGCTGTGAAATTGCGTATAGAAAAGATCATTATTCTACTAGGAGCAATAAATTTACAAAGTTACAAACCATTACAAATTACACAAATCAAATAATAGTCTTCTTTTTGAAAGCACAGCCATAGTAAATTTTAATACCACTAGCAAACATCAGAAACTTGGACTTATTGATAAAATCATATTTGTCATTTACGAACAAGTTAAAAAAAAACAGGAGCCCAGTATACCCACTGGGGAATCCCTGAAACAACTTTAACTTCCCTCGAAACAACTTTTAATTTAAGTAGTCCTTCCTCCAGGTAACTTTTTAACCATCTCAGCTTTTAGCTTTTAGAGAAATAGACTATGGTCAACCCGGTCGAACGCCCTAGAGAGATCAGTGTAAATGGAGTTCACCTGACAGTCCTGACATCTATTTTCCAAGGCGCCCAGCAGATCTGATTTGTAGATTAAAAGATTGCTGACAGTAGATCTGGAAAAGCCATTCTGCTATTAATTTATTTTTTTTATACAAGAAAGAAAGTTGTTAATAATAAGGGCAACTAAAAAGTTTGGAAGACTCGACTGGTTTTATATACGCTTCTATAATTTTCAATATCTTGAACATCATCAGACTTATATCTATTGCATACGTCTAAGCAATGAGAGGAACAATCCAAACTTAATTAATTTCTAACTATGGGCAAGTTATGGGACATATTTCATCGAAAATGATTCTGGACGAGATGGTGAATGCACCAGTCCGCCATTAGCGGTACTGGCGTGTAGCTATTCCTGATTTCATACTATATACGTGCGTGCGGTTGGTTATTTTATTCTACTTATAATATCACGTGTTAATTTGATTCTTGAATCTCCGAATTTAGGATCTGTTGTTGACAGTGATACTTATTTTTGGTATTATCCAAGCATGTGATCGAGTAGAATTATGTAATTTAAAGGAAGATAATCTCCAAAATATTGGATAAATCTTGGTTCTGACTGACAAAAACCAAAAAAAAAAAAAAATATTTACGGTGACTTCAGCATATATATGCACTTGCATGAAAGCATATACAAATGCATATTTTGGCAATTTTTGTATTTAAATGCATATTTTGCAGTTATTACAGGGAAAATGCATATATTCTATTTTTTTTTTAATGAATTTTTATTTCCCAAGACAAATTTGATGTATTTCAAATATAATCTATAATAATAAAAAATGTCTAGTTGCTGGCATGCCAAGGGTTTTACCCATCTTTTCTTAAAATTGTTATAGGTACCCAATAAAACATCTGTGCTTTAAAAACTATGGATTTACCACGGATTTACAATCATAAATACGCACGTTTTAAGAATGTTAGAAATCATTTTTCAATTCAGTTTAGTTTACACATTGTGGCGTGAACATTGTCCAAAATGCCGAAAGAAAAGCGTTCATTAAGTGCGGTATTAAATCAATTCGTGAAAGATTTTTCTGATTTTACGACTGACGGTTTTGAGATATTTTGCAAATATTGTGATGTTCCTGTTACTGCGAACAAGAAATTCCAAGTGACACAACACATAGGAACTACAAAGCATCAGATCCAAAAAAGTAAAAAGTGTGCTCAGAAACAAGTTTTAATCACCATTGCATTTTCACTAGGACCGGGGCCCAAACAATGAAAGTTTAATGAGGATTTGTGCAAGGCGTTTATTAGTGCGTATATTCCACTGAATAAATTAAGTAATCCTGCCCTGGAGTAATTTTTAGAGCAATACACAAAGACATCAATTATTCCACATAAATCCACGTTAAGGAAAAACTATGTTCCAGATTTGTACAATAAGACAGTACAAGACCGAATTGCGGGAAAAAGTAAAAGATAAAAGTATGTGGGTGTCACTAGATGAAATAGCAGATGTGGAACAAAGATGTGTTGCTAATTTTGTTTTTGGTGTGTTGATGTAGAAGCAGAAAGCGATAAATCATGTTTACTTACAATGAAGACCTTAGACAAAGTAAATCATTCAACTGTTGTTGGATTTTTCAATGACTGGCAATTACAGATGCTGCTCCATACATGTGTAAAGCAATGAGTGATCTACAAATATTGTACCCTAAAATGATACATGCCACATGTCTTGCCCATGGACTTCATCGAGTTGCATAACAACTTTGTGCTTTTTATATACGAAAGAACGATCTGATTTCCTCGGTGAAGAAAGTATTCCTAAAAGCTCCGACTCGGGTAGAAAAATTTAGGGAAACTGCAGGAAACATCCCTCTGGCTCCATCACCAATTGTAACTAGATGGGGAACTTTGATAAACGCTGCCATTTATTACACAGAACATTTCGAGGCAATAAAAAACATAGTCAACCAATATAATGCGGAATAATCACATTGTATACAAGAAGCACAAAACGTTTTGCGCAAAGAAGATGTACGTGAGAATTTAATTTACATTAAAAACAATTTTTCTTGCTTGTCTGATACTATATAAAAATTGGAGATGAAAGAACTTTGTTTGTCAAAAAGCGTAGAAATGATAGAGAAAGTGAGTGAAACTATAACTAACACTAAAACTAAACTAATTTCTCAAAAATTAGTTTTACAAAAAAATATTGATTACAAATATTTTAGTGCAGTTTTGGACAATAAAGAGACATTGAATCCAGATAATGAACAATTTTTTATAAACAGTGATTTGAATTGTTTGAATATGTTCCAATTGTATGTTGTGATGTTGAACGAGTATTTTCGGAGTATAAAGTACTATTGTCAGATAATAAAAGAAAATTTTAATTTGATAATTTGCTACATCATATAGTTATAAAATGTAACCGCAACTTGTTGAATAGCGTATGCAATAAATTTTAAACAGGTTTATTCTTTAGTTATATTAATGTAATAATTACTGGTAAAAATATCGTCTTAAGCATACTTTGAAGTGTAAATAATATAATATTTTAATTGCTATACTTTTGCTTTATTTCTGTTTTTTTAATCCGATAATAAATGCTTTTTTAAGTGCATATTTTCCCTTGTTTTGTAGCATATTTTTAGATTTTTAAATGCATAATTATCCTAAGCTTATATGAGTTATATCAAAGGTATGTTCGTTTAAGGCCACAACGTACCTTGCTACTAATGAGAATCAATATTTTCGAAAATGTCAAAAAATAGCAGGGTATTTGCATCTTCCCCATGTTACCAGTTATATTGGACACTTGCGAAGAACATCAGCAACATTTCAGGTCAACCGAGGACAGTGGCGTATTTAGAGCTAATAACCCAAAAGAAAATTATTTTATAACAAATTGAAGATCTTTTTTTTTCCGTCGCTGAATTTCATACATGTTAAACTTATGCAGTGTTAACAAAAAGAAACATCTTTTTTTTCATGGTAGCCAAATTTTTGCACCCTTCCCGGGAAGGCGTTCTAAATTCGCCATTGAATTGCCGTTTAGATGCTAGAAAGAAATGGAGGTTGGCAGTATATCAGCGTAGCAGAAAAATATGAGGAGGAAGATATCAAGAACAATGTTAATGTCAAAAAATATATTCCATCAAGTGTTGGAGACACAAACAGAAAGCAAGAATCACGTCCAACCTGAGATAGGGCCCATAATTCCAACCTCAACTGCTACAGTTCGTCTTCTTGAGTACATTCAGTATCATTATCAAAGACTAACATGGATTCTGTAAACATAGATCCACTGAAACAACAATTTTTTAATTCCCCAAGTTGGTTCACAGGAAGCTGGGATCGAGATCGTTTTGTCATGTGTCTATTCTTTGATTTTTCTGGATTGAATTTTATAAAGCAAAATCTGCATAGGTTAGGAATAAGAGAGAATGATCTATTACTAATAATGTTCTTTTTTTTAACAACAGAAAACTATAGGTGAAAGTCGATGAGTCGGTCTTGAACCAGTATGTTATTGATATAGGTGCATCTGTGTTAACACAGGGGTATATGTTAGCAGTGTTGATTTCTATTCTGTTTATGACTGAAATAACTCTTCCAGGAACAGCAATGAAGTTTGCAGATGATACATCAGTAGCAATATCAACCAATCCTAACATAGCCTAACTTTGTAGCAAATAATTTTAATGATATAGAAACAAAAACTCGAAAAAATAGATAAAGTTTTGACCATAAAAGTTATTTTTTATTTTTTTTTCAGTTTTTCTATAATTGTAGGCTTAGTTTAAATAACAGAAGAAACATTTTCACTTTCTCCTTGTCACTATTTCAACACAAAGTAATTTAAAAACTGTTTTAAAAATCCAGAGCAATTTTCTTTTAACATATACACAGAAACACAGTAATGATTTAATTATTACGTGGTCCTTTCGACGACGACAAAAGAAAAGTCTAATTATTCTCAATAGGGCAGCAGCACAATATCCTTTTGATTTAATACTTCTCTAGTCGACTCGCTGCCTTATTCCGCGAAGATTGGAGGACTTACTTCCTTTGCGGGGCTAACAAAGAACGTCTTGAGACTTATTTATGGAGTGAAAAATTGCATGAATGCTTGCAAGAACCATTGTAGTATTAAAGAATAATGGCGTAGCAGCTACTGCAACTGGAATAGAATAACCAATGAGGTGTTTTCCCTCTAAATGACTGCGGCATTTCGGAAGAGTAAATAATATGTCATTATTTTGCATAAGAATAAGGAGGGACGATAGCATTTGAGGAAATAAAGCTTGATACACATTTCGTAAGTTTCGAGACTCGTATTCTTATTTTTCTTATCTATACAGGGTGTTTCATTTTGGTTGCAGTTGCCAGGTAGCTCGCTTATTTTTAAAGATAGAACCTTTAGAAAGATGCTGCAAACGAAATAGTCATAGCCATCTTAGTTTCTGAGCTACAAAGCGATATTGAAATTATTGCATTTTCAGGTACCCCTTGTATCTCAGTTGCCTGGCAACTTGTCAAAAAGATAAAAGCAAATCTTTTTAGAACTTTTTTCGTAGAATCGAGTGACGTAATCAGTTTCTTTTTAAATAAATTTTTTTTTGAAATATTGACCAAATTAACAATACCAGTTTCTTTTTGTCTAATTTTTCCGGGAGATTATCACGCATAAAAACACCTCTAAAGTAAGGTATCTCTAAAATGTTTGCATATTTTATTATATCAATATTTGTTAAAGCTCTTTGCGGAAACTTTATTTGAGCTTTTTTTAATGTTTTTTTTAAGGAGCCCCCTTTATAGGGCTTAATGAACAATCCTTTTCCTTTTCTATATGGCTTTACAAATAGACCTTTTCCGGCTGCAACGTTTTCCATAGCTTTGTTATGACGTTGAGTTTCTGCGAGCAATTGTCTTGATGCTTTTACATCATTAACAGCTTTAGCAATTCCGGCTGCACCACCTCCCAATGCACCGAGGGCACCCAAAATTGGAAGCAAAAGAGGTAAAAATCCACCAATTTTTTTTTGGAGTTTTTATAACGCGTTTTTTTATCCTGAGTTTTCGTTTGGATGTCTTAACACCCATACTAACGCTTAGTTTTTTTTTTAAATCGGGCACCCTGTATATTTGTCCAGAAATTAATTTGTCTTTTTTGTCATAATTTTACATAACAGTATAGGTCTATTTTAAAAACAACAACCAAAATCTTTATTTTGCAAATCATAATAATGCAAAACAATGCTGCTTTTTATTGTTTACTTGGAAGCAAGTGACAGTTCCCAGATTTTGTTCGATGCCGTGTCATTAGTTCTCTTATTTATAAAAAGTTGGTGTTTAATTTAGAAATGGTACTAGTTTTTTGTTTTTATTTATCGTGTAGAAGTATATTTGTGATTATAGCAGAAAACGAAACTTTCGGACATTTTGAGAAATACGATACGAAAGAGATCCTGGGGTGATATTTCTCACGAGGGAAATAAAAGGATACTTTTCTTTAACAAAATGCAAATAGAATAACTCCTCCCTGAATCTACGAAAGTTGTAAAGTATAAAATAAAATCTTTTATTACGGAACATCGAAATTCATTTACCATTTACCCATCTCATCTAGAGCATTATATAAAAGTCAAACGTTCCCTAATTTCATCTCCCGCTGAAGGAAGTGTAATAGCTTTCACAATAACAACTAAAACCGTTCTAATTCCTTAAACTCCTTAAAAGACACGAGATGCCACAAAAGAAACCCCACGACATTAACTGTTACTTAGTCAGAACGACGTTTTCGAGAGACAAAGCGTAATTTTACCCTCTAAAAATGACAAATCCATTAGATAGGAATTTTAAATTCTCGTACAAAAACGGAACGCCGCGCGCGTTTTAGACAATATTTCAACACGGATTTCTACTTATTCGAATGTTCATGTATCTCGGTTTGAAACAATGCCTGCCACTTTTGACAGCGAAATGTGAATTTAGAAATATTCTTATCGAGGCAATTTTCTGTACCATAATAATAGAGTAAAATAAAAATACGACGATATCCAACAGACGAATGTAAAATTATACATATTTATTTCTATATTTTTTTTATCTATAATTAATACAAAAATATTTAAAAAAATTATTGTAACAATTGCCCCAATGTGTGTGCAGTGAAACTTCTCAACGACGCACTATGGTCTGAATGACTAGAATTTGCGCCGAAAGTCTCAATTTTCAATGTATTAAATAAGCCATTTTAAGACACGTATGATATCACCTGATAACCCCTTCATTGCACCGAGAGATAATGAATCAACTAAAAATTAAGTAGGCTTTGCTTTTTAAATAGTTGAAAGTTGGCGTCTGTCAACAACGTTTTTATTTGTGTACGTTTAAGACATTCTTTCTCTAGTTTGGCGGAGTTTTTATAAGAAACAGTTAAAGAAAATAATTTATTCTATAATGGATGTTAACTTAGGAGGTAAGTGTAATAATTTTGTTAGAAAGAAAATGCTTGTTTAGCACGCTTGATTTCCATAGACATATAAATACCAGAGAGGGTGCTTTTTGCTATTATTTTTATTGTTGTTTAATGTTTCTTAGAGCTACCAAAATTCTGTAAACAGGTGTTACAAAGTTTTTCCTGGTGTTATATTGTTTGAAGTGTCTAGTTTATAGTAGCACCTAAGATTTTTGCATATAGTTGCATACTTGGCAAATTTTTGTATTTTTTGTAGGCGAGTACCGCTTCTCAAATCAGCAACTTTTTAATGTTTGGCAAAAAGAAACCAACGCAAAGTTCAAAATTTCCAGTTTAACCAAATTTGTATTAGAGAACATTAAAAACCTTAAAGTCACAGAAGAAAATAGTAAATTTATGGAAGAACAAGTTAAATTTTTGTCTTCGAACATAGCCAAAAGATGGAAAAAAGTGAACAGGATTAAAAATCATTTTGAAAAAAAATACAAAGATTGGCTTTTAATGGCTTCAGTTTTCAAGACACAACAAAACAATACAAATACTCTGGTTAAAACCAAAGCAGAAAATGTATCTATGGGTCGCCCGCGCTTGACGTTTGAAAATAAGTCGTTAAGGTCACAGCAAAGAGACGCCTTTGAACTTTCTAAGAAGCATCAACATAACCCGAATTTAATGGTTAAAGCTGCCAGCATTGCAGCTCGACATAGCGGTCAAAAAGATCTTTCTGTGGTACTCAGGGAAGCTGCAGTAAGCCCTAGCAGACCGGCAAAAATGAAACGCTTTCTTTCGCCAGAAAAATTTAAAGAGCCAGTGCTTTATACTCCACAGGAAGCGTTAGCCTATTTGTTAGAAAATAATTTTACAAAAAGTCAGTACATAAACACCAGAATTGGAGCTGAGGAGAGAAACTGCGATATTTACCCAAGTTATGAAAACATTTTGCAGGCAAAAAAAGAATGTCGACCAAATGGAATTCAAATTTCGGAGACAACTGCATCGGTTCCACTGGCAGATTTGCTAAATCACACAATTTCAAGAATAAATTAATATTCTTATAAATTTATTAATAATTCTTATAAATTTATTTGAGTTTTTAAAGTGCAGTAATATGAGATCTACCATGATTTGTAGTTATGGGTTTGACGGCAGTTCAGGCCATTCTAATTATAAGCAAAAGTTTAGCAACTCATCCTGTGATGACTCTAGCATATTTGCCACTACAGTAATACCACTTCGGTTGGTGAGTTCCAAAAATGACGTCCTTTGGGATAACCCAACACCACAATCTACTCGATTTTGTAGGCCGCTTAAAATACAGTACACAAAAGAAACAAAAAATCACGTCCTAAAAGAAAAGGCAGATTTGGGCGAACAGATTAAGAATTTACGTCCACTGGAATGCAATGTTGGAAGCCATTCTCTAGAAATTACTTGCAAATTGTGCTTAACAGTAATCGATGGCAAAATTTTAAGTATCCTAACAAATACCAGATCATCCCAAGCATGCCCCATATGTGGAGCAACGCCTTCAACATTCATGAAGGTTAAAGATTTTAAATCTGCCATTTTTACGCCTAACCAAGACTCGTTACAATTTGGAATTAGTCCATTACACTGTTGGATAAGGTTTTTAGAATGTGTACTCCATATCGGCTACAGAATTGAAATTAAAGTATGGCAAATTAGAGGAGAGCCTAACAAACTTGTTGTCAATGAAAGGAAAAAAATGATACAAAACAAACCTAAACCAAATTATGGTTCTAGCAATGACGGTAATACCGCAAGAAGAGCTTTTGAAACCCCAGGCATTTTTTCAGAAATTACGGGTGTTTCACTTGAGCTGATAACGAAATTTCAAGATCAACAAGATCGTTTACATCATGCTAGGAAAACTAGCAGAGTAAGTAACTTAGAAGACGTATTTTGCCGAGGTCTAGATACCTCAGATCCTCTTATTTCAAGTGCCAGCCTTCGTTCTAGAAAAAGAAATTTTAAAATAAAAAATCTTCCAAGTGCTGTAATTGGGTTACTAAAAGCTCCTGAGTTAGAAACTGCTTTAGATTTAGCTCCTAAAGACACGGAAAATTCTCAAAATGAACCAAATTTTAAAGATAAGATATTTTAGATATTAGAGGTTTAGAAACTTTAGAGTTATCAACTGAAATGAACTTTTAAATCTATATTGTTTTTGTTATTGTTCTTATATCGAATAAATTTAATGTTATTTTTATGATCAGTTAAATAAAAATTAGGAGATAAGTAATTTAGTAGTTGATTAATAATTTAACTAAATGTTGTTAATTATTGAACAAGTTAATTTGAATAAAATTTTGTCTTTAGTATTAGTTAAAATTTATTGTTCCAATTTTTATTGTAAACTATTATAAAACATAAAATAAACTATTATCTTCTTTCGAAAAAAGAACTAAAAATAATGGTTTTTATTATTTTGCGTCGGTATAATTTGTTTTAATCAATTAAGAGATTTTGTAAGAATTTTTCTTGTGACAAAATATTTTTGGCGCAAATTATGATCATTCAGACCATAGTGCGACGGACAGTAGCCGTGCCACAGACACTGTCCATGGTTGTGGGGAGTGAACAAATTAAATACCAATTTATTTTATTTAAAAAAATATTTTATTTTAATTAAAAAAATAATATGTTTAGTACAAATTATTAATACAATTATTACTACGTATTCACCACCCACGTCAAACATGCGGCCCATTGAGCATTTTTCTGCGGCCCAAATCAGTTTTGAAAACAGCCAGATAATGCGGTCCGCGAACAAGGTGAAAACCGTTTTTGTAAGCGCGCGCCGCTGCAAAAACGATTGGTATAATAAAAAGTAAATTGTACATAGTGCCATCTATGTTTAGGAGATGATGAGAACACAGATGACGCTATCTGAATATTCTGGAAAGGACTCGAGAAATCACAATCCGTATATAAGCCGTGTTCGATTGAGTTCGGTCGTTCAGTGTTTAGTCAGTTATGAGTCAGTTGCGATAAAGTTTCGAGTTGCGCACTTATTGTTACAACACTTAACAGTGTTTATTATAATTTATTTCTGATACAGTTTTTAACATGTCTCTTTTAAAACCAAGTGGAAGTATGAGGAAACTTGTAGATAAGCATCGTATCTTTCAAGAAAAGTGGGAATTTTTTTGCTATGAAGTGAAAGAAAAAAATTTTTGTTTGATTTGTAATAGTACAGTCGGTGTCCTAAAATTATATAATATAAAACGTCGCAATGATATTCATAAAACTATGTTTGACAAGTATATAGGCATGGTCAGAAACGAAAAGTTAAATAGGTTAAAATCACGGTTGAAAGATCAGCAGCTTATGTTTACACGTCCAAAGCAAGAAAATGAATCTGTCCTTCAAGCGGGCTACGTACTGTCGGAGTTGATCGCGAAACACTCAAAACCATTTATTGAAGGTGAATTTATAAAAGAATTGTAAATCCCGGGAGTGTGAAGGCATTTCAAAATATATCCTTGTCCCGAAATACTGTCGCTGGAAGAGTTACTGAGTTGGCTGCCAATATAAGTGATCAGATAAAAAACTGAGAAGGATATTTTCAATGATGTTTATAGACTTCTGCAAAAGTACAATTTAGATTTGTCAAAACTGTGTTCCGTTACAAAAGACGGAGCTCCTTCAATGACTGAAGTAAAAAATGGCAGAGAAACGGGCAGTGACAAACCAGATTTTCATCATATTCATTATATAATCCACCAAGAAGTTTTATGCTCAAAAGTGATCAAGTTGGAAAGTGTTTTAAAGTCAATAAAAAAAAATTATAAACCTTATGAGGTCACGAGGCCTTAATCAGCGACAGTTTTCTGCATTTTTACGTGATGTAGAAAGTGAGTATACTGGTGCGATGGCTTTCGTGTTCTATGGTACTCAACCGGTTTTGGAAACTCAAAGAAAAAATACGCGTTTTCATGGAAACAAAACAGTGGCGGCTCGTGGTGTTTAGGCTAGGGTAGGCGACAACCACAATAATTTCAAGAATAATGACGTTATAAGAAAACGTTAAGCCGCGTACACACTTAGCTGACAACTAAGTTTTATAAATTAAATTTATCCGCCTATCTTTTAAAAGGGCGAATTTACTTATTATGACATCCGTAAAGTTATCCTTCTTGTAGGGAGCAGAACAACTCTTTTTCTATTGAAATTAGCGCAAGTGACGATAAACGTTCATTTTTTATTGTATTGCGAGAATACGTTTTTATTCGCTTTAAACAAGAGAAATGTCTTTCCACTGAGGTACTTGTAATAGGTATGGTAGCAATTAACGCAAAAAGTTTGTAACTTTCAGGAAATATTTCTTGAAGTTCATTTTTTACGAAATGTTTTAAAATTGCCTCGACGCTCAGCAATGCAAATTGTTCATCGAGATATATTACACTAAGCTCATTAATTAATTTTTGTTTGTCAAAGAAATTTTTATAAAAGTTGGTCACATTCGTCACAAATTCAAGCGGAAAATTTTTGCTATATTCTTCGAATTTTGAGGAATCCGCTAAAGAAAAATATAATAACTGAGACATATCTGCAAACCTAACTTCTATTTGAGTCACAATATTGTCAATTATCTCATAAAATAAAATGCGTAAAGAACTTTGCTCATCGCCTTTAATGGTGTCCGATAACTTAATTCTTTTTGACAATTGCCCTGAGTCCCTATTATTAAAAATCCTTGTTTGGGCTTGTTCAAATATTGTTTTAAACATTGTCTCATTTCTCAATAACTTGATACGATCTCTTGCCATAAATATTTGCTTTTTACAATAGGTGATGTCCAATGATTTTTTCTGTAGAATGTTGAAAAGGGGGTCAGTTATGTCAAAAATATGTTTATACACAGCGGTAAGAAACGAAAATTCTAAATCGTTCATAAATTTAAGATATCCCTTGGCCCCGTTTATTGACTCAGCCGATGATGATTGGTCGTCAATAATTTTAGAAAAAACTAATTTTAGGCCTTCCCATTCAGAGTGCAAGATTTGAATGATTTTAGAACGGGAAGCCCACCTGGTGTCTGAACTGGAAGAAATCCTCTTTCCTATCGTCGAATCTAAAGTAAATGTCCGTTTTGCAGATTGATGAAAAAATCCGGGAATCGAGGACGCACTTGCGAAAAAAATTCGGCAATTTTTTATATTTTTTGAACCAGTTTGTAAAACCAAATTCAATCTGTGCGCACTACAATGCGTAAACAAAGCAAAAGGAGCATCATCTTTAACTTTTTTTTGCAAACCATTCAATGAACCTGCCATCACACTAGCACCATCGTAGCATTGCCCAACTAATTTTGTTTTATAATCGAAATTGCCTATGACTGTAACAATTAATCCATACATTGCGTCCGCTGTTCTGTCTTCGCTAACGTCATGAAAACCCAAGAAACTTTCTTTAATTTCACCGTATTTATTAACGTACCGAATTGAAATCGCACATTGGGACTTCTCAGAAATATCCGTAGTATCGTCAGCTTGCACTGCAAAAAACAACGACTCTTTTATCTCCCTATGAATTGTATCTGCAAGGTAATCGGAAATACAGGATATCAAATCATTCTGGATAGTTTTTGATAAACCAGAAAAAATATTTCCAATTTTTTTTAAATGTTGTTGTATTTCGTTATCACGTTTAATTAACAGATTAAAAGTTTCCCGAAAATTTCCCGCACTAACGGAATCGCTTTTTTCATTATGGCCTCTGAAAGATAATTCTTGCTTTGCTAGGTGACACGTAACATCGACCAAATAGCTCATTAGAAGTCTGTTTTTTCTCACCTCCTCATTATATAATTTAAGAGACAAAGAAGATTGTAATTGTAGCGCATCCTGTATAGTGCTACTGTTTTTTTCTAATCGCTTTAAACTGAGATAACTGCTTAAATGTTCTTTCGATGATTCGTGTTTTTTATGGCCGCAGATAAATTTTTCAAATCAGAAAATCCCTGACGCACCCAAGTATTGTTTCTGCCTTTTGCCAAAAGTAAACATGGCCAACAAAACAAATTTTGTTTAAAATAGCTACCACATATCCACTGATGACTTTCGTACCATTGAGCTTTAAACGATCGTGAAAAAGTTTGGCCCTGTTTTTTATCAGGCTTTAAAATATTGAGAAGTGGCGTGGGGCGGCCAAAATAAATAACATCTTTTCGATGGTTTTCGTTTAGACGCGAAAATGGTGTCTCGCACAAAGAGCAAACAATATCATGCACCGGATTATTCGCCATGACTTTTTAAAAATCCATTAAAAAAAAACAAAGCAACGTAATGTACCTATATAAAATAGAACAAACCGGAAAAAACGCACTTAACCTACGGTCGACGCGACGGTAAATTCATCGAATATGAACCGTCCAACCCCTAAAACTAGCGAAACTACACTTAAAAGCAAAATATTTAATACCTAAATATGTCTATTAGAAACAAATAAAACAAAAATACTTATCCGTTTATCAGGATTTCTTCGTTTTTCTTCTGGCCAATGCCGATAAACAACCAAAATCACAAATTAAAGCACAGAAAAACTAGACGCGGTCGTAAAATAATAGTCAAAAAAACACACACGTATCACCGTCCAATGTTTTTATTTATTGATCGATATCAGAAAACGAGAGCGGTCAGAATGTAATTGACAAAATTTCAAATCACTTGACCGGAAATCCGAACGAACGATAATATTGCATCATGCATACTATTTACGATTTTTACGAATTATAAATGAGATTAATGAGAATAGTAGCAGGTGGCCAACGTTGCCAAACGCAAAATTTGTAAATACGGTTTCGCAAGCCTGAGAAGAATTTCTTTATTTTTCTTGAGATGTACCTAGATTTTGTTTAAAAAACCCTTTCAAAACCACCCTAACAACATTGAAACTGCTTATTTTATTTTTTTTTATGGTTTGCAATGTTTGCATATGTAAGGCTGCCAACCATCCCGTATTCTGCGGGACAGTCCCGGATTATCTTTTAAGGTCCCGCGTTACAAATAAGGTTAGAAATCGTCCCGCATTCTCTAATTATGTCCCGCAAGTCCCGAATTGCAACAAATCATATTCTAAGTTCCCATGTTTATCGGTTTAATAATACAGAGAAGTACCATTTTAAGAAGATTTGATTAAACTAAATTATGTGTTATAAATAAGCCTTAATTAAAAAAAATACCAAAGTGTAGAAACATGTTTCATTTTATTATTATTAAAAAAACCTCACCTAACCTAACATTTATGTTTAATGTCTTTAATTTTTTTGCTTTAGTATATAACAGAATGTTCGGATAATCAATTTAATTAATTAAAAAATTAATGCTGAAAATAAAGAATTTTAGAATATGGTTAATGCGCCTACAACGCATACTAAAATTTGTTGTGTCCCGCATTCGTAAATGAAAAAGTTGGTAGCCTTATGCATATGCATATTTTCTAAAAACGTAAAGCAGTTCAGGTGAAAATTCGAGAATTTGGCAACACTGCCAGATGAACAATATTGGAATCCAATGCGAAGACGTCAAATATTTGCCGAAGGCGGACGATCGTTTCGCCTACTGTAGTAGTTTATTTCGCGTGATTTTCTCTGTATGTCGGTCGCTGGTCGTCGGCGATGTGCGTTTTCGTGGGCTGGCTGGCTGCCATAGAGAACATCTAAATTTAGGCGGTTGGGATATATCGCCTCTAAACGTACACAGGTTTCGCATGTAATCGATGTTTATTTAAATGTTAGGAATTTCTAAGGGAAACGCACGGGTTTTTTCGAAAGTCTTGTATATTTTGTGATGTTAAACAGTTAAATATTGTTTAATTGATATGAGATATTAGATTTTTTGGGCAGTATTTAGGCACGATTATTCAAGGGTAGGCGGCGCCTACCTTGCCTACCCTGACGAGCCGCCACTGAAACAAAAGGAGAACATGTCAGCTTATTATACGTTGTACCTTTTTTACAAGATCTTTTATTTATGGTAGATATCACAAAACACTTATTGGACTTAAATACGAAATTGCCAAGGACCACGTCAAGTTATTACAGATATGCATGATCATGTGAAAGCTTTCAAGTGTAAGATGATGTGGGAAAAACAGTTAGCAGAGGATAATCTGTCACATTTTCTGACTTGTAAGGCATATCAGGAAAGCACAAGTGTCCCAATATCATACAAAATATATTCAAAGAAAATGAGAAGCCTTCTGGCAGAATTTGAGAAGCGTTTTTAGGACTTTAAGACCCAAGGGAACAATTTTTCTCTATTTATTGGTCTTTTCACTATCGATATTGATAAAGTTACCCCTCACTTGCCAATGGAAGTAATTGAGATTCAATGTCAGACCCATTTAAAACAAAAATTTGATAGTGTTGGTACATTCGAATTTTATAAGTACTTGCCTGTTCAATACCAAGAAATGAGAAAATTTGCTTGTAAAATCCTGTCAATGTTTGGAAGTACCTATAAGTGTGAACAACTATTTTCTTTGATGAAAGGAAACAAATCTCCCGCAAGATCGCGATTGACGGACGCACACTCGGACGCAGTTCTAAAAGTTATTTCCTCCGATAAATTCGCCTCCTAAAAGACAACTTAATTAAAGACAAAAGATGTCAAATATCTGGCACAAAAGATGTCAAAAGTTTTTTGTAATGTCCTTTTTATTGGAAATTATTAAATAGACCTGTCCTATAAAGTACTTTTTCTCAAGATTTTCAGTAGTTTGTCTTCTTTAAGATAGGGTTTGTGGCCCACCTAGTCGATGGTCTTCATGCTTTTGGCCCACCAGTGACTTTGAGTTTGACATGGCTGGTATACACCAACATCTTTTACATATATATATATGCATACAATAAAAATGTACTACCTAATATAAAATATTATACTACCTACATAGACAATTTGATAGAGTTCTACTTTATAAAAAGTTTCTATTTAAAAAAATTATTAAGTGTTGTTTGTCTTAAACTAGTTGGTTTATTTTTAATCATTTAAGATTCCATTTTAGACGCAACTTCAGAAAGTTTTTCCCTAAAACAGAATCTCCAGATAACATTTTTAATATCCCTTAACATTTTGTATGCTATCTTAATGTTCTTAATATTGGAAGAAATAATTTCTTCATCATCACTAAAAATGAGTCTGATGCACTCACGTACATTTGTGTTAGGATTTTCCGAGAATAAACTTTCATCAATTTGAAATGAAATTGAATGAAAAAAGTCGCTTGATTAAAAACTTTCTGTAGTGGTTTTTAAAAGTTTTGAATCACGCCCTGGTCTAATGGCTGGCAATGTGATGTCGTATTTAACATTTTTTAACTCCAGCTTTGGGTTAGGTTAGGTTAGGTTTAACTCCAGCTTTGGGTCAGATGCAGCCTTATCCAAAAATAAAAGTACATTTCGGTTTTGCCTTTGCATTTTTCTGTCGAATTTCATCAACCAATCTGACATTATATCCCTTGTCATCCATGCTTTCTTATTATAGTACCAATCAAGTGGCAATTTTTCCACGCTTGATCCTTTAAAACAACGGGGTTTTTAACTTTTTCCAATCACCAGTGCATTTTCTTTTTCTCCATTCACAGCGGAACAAAGTTAACTCTCCTTGGACGATTTCCGGCCAGCACATGTTTCGCCTTTTAAGGAAAAAGTTTTATTTGGCAAGGCGCGGGAAAAGAGTCTCGTTTCATCGGCGTTATAAATGTCTCTCGGTGCGTAGTTTTTGATAATATCACATAATTTCCACCGATCAGTTGCCTGAATCAAGTCTACAGCCGCTGCTTCGCCACAGATGGATTTGAAAGAGATATTATTACGCTGACAGAACTTCTCCAACCATCCATTTGATCCTCTAAAACCATCAACATCTAGATTCTTCGCAATTTTTTGTGCTTTTTCCTTTATTATTGTACCGGATATTAGAATGTTTTTGGAAGGTACTTTACAAAACCACTTTTCCGGTCAAGACCTTTTGATAAAGATGTGTGAGAGCGCATTTTTATCGATTTTTAGTATCTAAAACCAGTCGTATATAATTTGGTCTATGGCAGCATCCTCGGTTTTCACAAACGTCTTTTTCTCTTTCAAGTTCCCGGTCTCGGCGAATCGCTTGTTAAGATCGCTTTTGTTTCTCAAAATATCACTAATTTGAGATTTTCCGACAAAGAATTTTTCGGCTAATACTCTAACACTAAGATTGTTTTTTTCCGCGTACTGGATTATTTCAACTTTTTCTGGAAGACTCAAAAACTCTCTTTTGTTTGAAGACATATTGATCGCACCAGAGTAACATCAAAACTAAGATATTCTATTGATGAAGACTACATTTTATAAAAATAAGATGATCTATTTATTACCTACAAGCCAGACAGCATAAGCCTGCCTATTGTTAAACTAGTGCTATTAACAATAGGTAGGCGCCGCGCCACTTATTAACATAGATCTAAATATTACCCATAATGTTATACCGGCATTAAATGTAGATTTTTCAAAAATTATCTGAACATCTATCCGTTCTGAGGAGGTAAATTTTTTTGTTTTTATTAAAAATGTTCCAAATTTTACTGTCCGTGACCGTTGTTGACAGTGTCCGTTATCAAGAGGGTTTAATACACAGGAATACACACACTGACGGTCGCTGACTTCAAAATTGTCCGTTCAGCAGAGGTGTCCATTGTTCGGAGGTGTCCGTTAAAGGAGGTTTCACTCTATAAGATTTTTTTATAGTTTGCCACCTCCTGGGAGCATTTCTTTTAAAGCTAAAAAAGTCAATTAGGCAAGTATTCTTGAAGCTATGCCGCGAACTGACAGACCGACGGAATTGATAAAACATATGTGTTTGGCACCTAGGGAGGCTAAAAGATATGTAAAACCTAAGAAGGTGATTTTTTCACGATTACAAACATTTTATTTGACCTCCATTTGTTCGACCATCTTGAATTAGTATCACAATTTTACTAGTTGAACCCTATACCAAAATTTGAACTCAATCAGGTAAGCAGACGGAATTGAGAAATGTTTTTCATTATCTAAGGACTCTGAAACAAAATTAGAATATTTCCCTTTTGACGAGGGAAGTAAAAAATTAGAATCGTATGTTTGTTATTCAAACTTTTTCTCTACACAGTAACCTGAATTCGATTCCACTATTACGGTCAATCTCCAAACAATATGATAAATGTATTAACTAAATATTTAGATTTTTTTTAGCAATCTGTTATCTTCAAATTAGTTTCTTGCGTCCAGTTTTTCACCCCAAGCAAAACACCCAAGGACACTAATTAATCACACTCTTTTACTCCCACGCTTCGTATCCTCTCAGATGTGCTCATTCTATTGTCGGCTGGGCCAAAAATAGAGAACAAGAGCTACAAAAAAGACTGTTAATTTCGCCTCGATTTTTCACTCCGCTAATAGATGACTTGTTTCAGACTAGATTAGGTTAGGTTATTAATTGACGTCATTTGTGGTTACGTAGTTCTAGTCCCCGGTAGAGAGTGACGTTGATGAGTTTATTATGGTTCGGTTCAATTACTTACATTGGTTTTTAGGATTGTCTAAATTAACAGGAAGAAACGCTCGAAGTGGGCATGCCATAACTTTCAGGTAAATTCAGTGGGACAAAATTCTTTTGTCAGATCGTATATTTGGCTCCTAATTACTTTAACGTGAATATATTAACTTACAAAATGTTCCGTAGACAGCGTGTTTTTAAAAGAAAAAGGTGAACATTTGAACCGACCTACAATTGAGTAACGAGCTTTTTCGAAAATTAAATTTTTTTTAGTATACCCGTTAATCACCAGGGTCCGGTTTATCCGTTCGTTGCGCGGCGATTTCAGAATTTGGGCGAATCATCGAAGTAGGCTTGGCGAACCATTCATCCAAATCCAATCTTTTGTTTTTTCAAACACTCAAATGCATAAAATCCATGCGAACGATTTAAATAAAAATCGGTAAATTCTCTTTACCGTTAAACTCGTTATTTTTTTTTTCGTTTCTTAGGAAGTGAAGTGTGGCCTAATTTAATTCTTAATATATATATATATATATATATATATATATATATATATATATATATATATATAGCGAGAGGGTGGGTAGTTGTGACTAACTAGTTAGAACAAAACGTGCTAAATCTAGTGGGGCTGTAGTCAAAGAGAGGGGACCTTAGATTAAAACACTTTGTTGCTTTGCCAAGCTTTCGGCAACTGTTTATTGCCTTCCTCAAGACAGCCTAAAAATTGTTATTATTTTGTATTAACATTTATTTTAAAGAAAAAGTTGTTGTGGACTTACTACTTGGTTTTACTCTTGAAGAAACAACACTGAAAAATTCTCAACATTGCTAAAGACCTATATACATATTATTTACACCTTTTTATCACTAGTTTTGACTTGGATGTTGTTATATTAACACATTTTAAAATTCTTAAAGATTTGGTTTATTCCAACGTGCAGACACTGTCGGCCATTTTACGTATTTTAAAGGCAAATTATTATTGTAAAATGGAGAACGTGTTTTTTTTTTATTTTTGCTCTCCTTCCCTTACTTCACACTAGTTGGTTTAGGCGTTTTTTGTTTTTCAAATAATTGTCGACTGAGCACGAATCGGTAACGACGGTTTCCCAAATGTATAGTTGGAAAAGAAAAATGTAGATGGCGCATTAGTAAACAGTACTCTGCAAAGCTGGTAACCCAAACAGCACAAATCTTACAAGTTCTGTAATTGTTGGTTAAACGATGAAAACATTTTATATTCTGTAGTACACTGTGCAGCTGATAGAGGGACATGTTCCACCATCGTGCTGTGAAAAATTTTTATATTTATTTGCTATGATTAGAAAAAAGGGGAAAAAACAAATTACGTGAACAACACAACACCATGATTGAACTTTTCCTGAAACAAAAATGAAAAGGAAAATGGAAAATCATATATAAATGCAAATAATCAATGCACAGTGCCCTACAGTATGAATATATTAGGACTAAGTTATTCAGAGATTTGGACAGCATTAGAGTCATTAATAGAAACAAAATTGTCCCCACTAATTCTTAACAGATATGAATATATTGTGCTTAGATTATTGATATCAGTTTTCTTATTCATTGTGTTTGTCCCTTGGTTGTGTATATGTATCATTTCAAGGAAATTTCTTTTATAATATCTTTTTTCTTTAGCAAGAATTTTTGCCTCGGTGAATCGAATGCTGTGTCCTGTGTCTATGAAGCGTTCTGATAATGCACAAGATTTTACAAACCTGCGGCAGTCGCTTTTATGTGAAGTAATTCTGCCTGACAAATTTCTAGATGTCTGACCTACATATATTTGATTACAGTTGTTGCAATTTATGGCATATACAACGTTATTATTTTCAAACGTGGAAAGTGGAGTCTTAGTTTTTGCATAAAGTTGTGAAACAGTTTTTATTTGTTTTGCGACTGCCGCAGGCTTGTAAAATCTTATGCATTATCAGAACAGGGAAGGAGAGCAAAAATAAAAAAAAAACACGTTCTCCATTTTACAATAATAATTTGCCTTTAAAATACGTAAAATGGCCGACAGTGTCTGCACGTTGGAATAAACCAAATCTTTAAGAATTTTAAAATGTGTTAATATAACAACATCCAAGTCAAAACTAGTGATAAAAAGGTGTAAATAATATGTATATAGGTCTTTAGCAATGTTGAGAATTTTTCAGTGTTGTTTCTTCAAGAGTAAAACCAAGTAGTAAGTCCACAACAACTTTTTCTTTAAAATAAATGTTAATACAAAATAATAACAATTTTTAGGCTGTCTTGAGGAAGGCAATAAACAGTTGCCGAAAGCTTGGCAAAGCAACAAAGTGTTTTAATCTAAGGTCCCCTCTCTTTGACTACAGCCCCACTAGATTTAGCACGTTAAAGTTATTATATATATATATATATATATATATATATATATATATATATACAGGGTGTTTCTTAATTGAGTGTCAATATTTAAGGAGGTGATTTTTGGGTCCATTTTAGAAGAAAACTTCATATAAACATATGTCCTAAACGGTGTAAATTTTGAGCTACAGGGTGTTAAACTTTCAATAATTTCGTAATTTTTCGATAATATCTCCAATTCCACTCTAGATATTATAATGAAATTTGGTATAGAGGTACTATGCATCTAGTGGAATTTTTTGATGTAGAAAATTTTTTTATTTTCACCAGTGGCGTCCATACGGAATCCGACCTGCATATTTTCCCAGACATTGATGGTACGCCACTGATTTTTTTTAAATAAAAATTATTTTGAAATTCCCATTCATTTTTGAGCAAGTTTGATCTCTTGGTAATTTTGAATTGAACGCACGGTTTTCGTTTTAAAAAATAAAAACCGTTTATCTGCAGAGTTTTAACAATAACACCAATCGCCATGGCATGCAAGGGAATTTTTTTTTTCACTGAAATTCAAGAAATCAAATTTGCTTATGAATAACTAATACCCAAAGATTTCAAAATTATTATTTGAGCTTATAATTTTTTAACACGAAACTATAAAATACTATTAGTTCATCAATAAAAAAAGATTACTAATAATAATTATTATTGTAGTAGGCTTTGGCTGTCAGAATTAATACTTCTCTTGTAACTTAATTTGACAGTTCAGCTTTCAGATTCAGTCGGGTTTAATTAATTTTTTGTTCTAAATATTTGATATCTCTGAGACAAGAAATGGTTGAGTTTACCAATGAAGAGTTGGCAGACATGCATTACATGTGTGGTTTGGCTGATGGCAGTTCACCGGAAGCTAGGCGATTATATCAAGAGCGCTTTCCTGGTAGAGTCATACCAGATAGGCGAATATTTGCAAATGTGCATAGAAGGTTGACTGAAACAAGTACATTCAAGCCAAATAATCAATTAAAAGAGGCCCATCGAACTGTAAGAACTCCAGAAATTGAAAAGGCAGTATTAAATTCCATAGATGAAAATCCTGAACTGAGTACTAGGAAAATTGGAATTAACCTAAATATTTCGCATATTCTAGCTTGGAGAATTCTACATGATTTTTTTTATACACATATCACATTCAACGAGTGCACGCCTTACTTCCCCGAGATCTTCCTTTCCGAGTTAATTTTTGTGAATGGTTTTTGGAAAAAATTGCGCGTAATCCCTTATTTGATGGCGAAATAATGTTCACAAATGAAGCAAACTTCTCCAGGAACTCTATCAGAAACTTCTACAATAATCATATCTGGGCCGACGAGAACCCCCATGCCATTGTAGAACATTATCATCAAGAGCAATTCTCTGTAAATGTTTGGTCTGGCATTATCGAAAATCACCTAATTGGACCTTTTTTCCTCTTTTCGGTTTCTTGAGAACGATTTGCCGATATTGTTAGAAAATATACCAATTCTGATTAGAAACAGAATGTGGTTCATGCACGATGACGCGCCCGCTCGCTTTAGTATTGAAGCCAGAAAATATTTGAACCGCACATTTAACAACAGATGGGTAGGTCGTGGCGGACCCCAACCATGGCCCCCTAGGTCCCCAGACCTAAATAGTTTGGATTTTTTTCTATGGGGACATCTTAAATCTTTAGTTTACCGCGCACCATTAAACCCTGTAGAGGAGCTGAAGGATGGTATAAGAGATTTTTGCGATATTATCAGAAACACCGAGGGTATACTTCAAAGAGTTCGTAACATGAGGAAAGGGGCTGAAGCGTGTATTCTACAAGGTGGTGGACATTTTCAACAACTTATCTAATTTTTTTCTTCTATTTTGTTTCCAAAGTGTGCTGTCAATTTGCTAAAACCTAATTATTTTTGTTGAAATTATTAATTGTGTACCTAGTTGTATTAGTATAGTTTTGTAAATAACTTGTTATTGTTGAAGAATGTCATATTATTTTAATAAAATTTATAAAAAGTATTTATGAAGGAACAGACTTCTGAAAAACATTGACATGGTGGTCCTAGATTGGTGGCTGAAGACTACACACTATTGTCTACAAATATCTCTCACTAAGATAAAGCGATTTCTGATTTTAATAAGAATGTACATAGTAATTACTTTCACGCCACTGATTTTTCTAAAATAAAGCATTATTATTGATTCATTTGTTTGTTTTTGAAAACTTTTAGTATTTATTTTCGACAAGATTTGATTTCTCGAGTTTAATACAATAATATTCCTCTGCATGCATGGTGATATCCGTCTTATGACCAGGATTGTTTGGTTCATGCAGAGAAACGGTTTTTATTTTTTAAAACGAAAACCGTGCGTCCAACACAAAATTACCAAGGGATCAAACTTGCTCTAAAATGAATGGGAATTTAAAAAATAATTTTTATTTAAAAAAAAAATCAGTGGCATACCATCAATGTCTGGGAAAATATGCAGGTCGGATTCCGTACGGACGCCACTGGCGGAAATGAAAAAAAATTTATACATCAAAAAATTCCACTAGATTCATAGTACCTCTATACCAATTAGATATTATCGAAAAATTATGAAATTATTGAAAGCTTAACACCCTGTATCTCAAAATTTACAGTTTAAGACATATGTTTATATGAAGTTTTCTTCTTAAAATGGACCCAAAAATCACCTCCTTAAATATTGACACTCAATTAGGCACCCTGTATATATATATATATATATATATATATATATATATATATATATATATATATATATATATATATATATATATATATATATATATATACATATATATATATATATATATATATATATATATATATATATATGTATGTATGTATATATGTATATTTATTTATTTATTTTTATGTTTGCAAAAAATGTTTACAATCAACATAGCAATATCTTAAACTTAAAAGAGCATTATTTGTATTTCACACATATTTTGCCGAGGCACCTAGATGTCTCGAAAATAGTAACATCTGTATGTGCATGTATCATGTTATCATTACTTAAAATCTAATTCCTTAAAAAATACAGTGTTATCTTATGATATGTACATATATATATATGATTGGCACACACAACCAAAAAAGAAAAATAATTAAGTCATAAGCGAAGAACAAAAAAAACAAGTTTTTGATTTTTACTAACATTAAAATTAGCTATTGGTAATTGCTCTTTGTATCCTACGACGATTTTCAATAATGAAATTTTTTGATTTTTGGTTAAATATTTTGATTTTGTTTATGTTTTTTTATTTCATTTGGTAGAATATTGTAACATTTGGGACCTAAATAATCAATAAATTTAAATTTATGTTATTTCTGTTATTTGGTATTAACAGGTGTTTGTTTAGAGTGTTCCGTGTTTGGTGTTGATGATTTATAAATTTTTTAGTGCTTCCTTTTTGTGAATGTATGAACATATTGAATGCATATACAAGCAGCTAACATCGCAGATGTCTATGTTATACAGTTGAGTAGTCGGGTACAATCTATTTCTTCTAAAAATTATTTTTAAAATGGTATTTTGTATGACAGATAAAGGATGTTCCGTGAGCTACCCTATCTTTAACTTCTTTCCAACTATTTTCACTAAAAACTAGTACTTTATCATACGCATATAATATAAGTTTGCCATTGATGTTTAGGTTTTGTAAAGAGTTTACGTAGGTTATGGAAAGTAGAGGCTCTAAAATTGTTCCTTGTAGCACTCCTATTTTTATTTTCGATGGTTATATCTTATTCCATAATGCGATAAAACTTATACACGGTATCAAAGGCTTTTGCGAGGTCGATAAACACAGCAATGGTTTTTTTACTAGTATTCAGGTTATTTGTGATTACAGAGACAAGCGAATACATGACATCTGCTGTGCTTAACCCCTCTCTGAATCCAAAATCGTTAGTGGATAGAACTTTATGATATTCGAAGAAGTTAATTAATCTGTCTTTCAAACATTTCTCAAAATTTGCAAAATTGTTTATCAAGCTAATTGGACGAAAGTTTTGTATTTTGTTTTTTTCGCTAGCTTTGTGAATTGGTACAATCACCGATTCATTAAAATAACTGGGTATTTTACCTGTTTGAAAAATTAAGTTTATTATGTGTACTAGTGTCTTTGTTATAGCACAGGTCACAAGTTTTATCATTCTGACAGATATTCCATCTTTTCCTGGTGCGCTTTCATTTTTTAGGGCAGAAATTTGTTTTATTATTTCATTTTCTGTGACTGGGTTTAAAAATAATGAGTCTTGTATATATTCAGTTATTTTGTTCTAATTAAGTGGTGGGTTAATATTTTTTTCCATTTTAATACCTGCGTTAATAAAATATTCATGCAATAGTTTGCTATGTAATCCATTCCTTTAATTTTTTCGGTTTTGTTTTTTTTATTAACCGTTTTGAAGTAGCCTGATATATTGATTCCTTGAATGTTTGTGTAAAAAGTATTGTTGCTTGTTCTAGATCGTCCAATTCTAAAACGTTTGTCCAGTTTTGTGAAGCTATATGTTCTTTGAATGTGTTGTAGTCTGTGTGTTCGATATATTTGGGTAAGTTGTTTTGTTTGTTGGCATCTTTGTTTGTAAAATTTATATTCAGCATTATTGGATAATGGTCAGTGACGTCAGTGCCTACAATGAAAGATTTATATTTTATATATGTTATTTTAATTTTTTTGTCTGATAAATAAATGATCAATACATGTAGCTGTTTCTCGAGTGACCCTAGTTGGAGAATTTTTATAGGAAACAAAACCATTTTGTGCCATCATAGAGAGATATTCATTGATAGCAGGGTAATTTTCATTTAGTATATTTAACTTTACGTCTCCAGTAAATATTTCAATATTTTTATCTAAGTGTTCTTCAATAAATTATGTTAAATCAGTAAAGAAGGGGTAGTCTTGTTCTGGGGGAGACTTAAATACCGAGGTTATTCCGAATGATGTGTTATAATGTTCAAAAACAATTCTACTTACAGTTACCTTTGACGAGTTTAGTAGTTTTTATGCTTTATATTTACATTCAAATTATTCTTAATAAAAATTAGCACACCATCATTCTTATTATAGTCACCACAATTGTAGTATGTGATGTATCCAGGTATATATATATATATATATATATATATATATATATATATATATATATATATATATGAACATAACACAATGGTGCTTGATGAATATCTATTCCTTTCTTTTGAAGTTGTTAACTGTTTTGAGAGAAATTTTAGATTTTGAGTGAGTTCGTCAGAACCTTTTAGGTTTAAAAGAATATCAGTCACAAATGAACCATTTTTTTATATTGTCATTGTCAGACTCAACTTTATCTGAATTGATAGTTTCTGTGGGAGTTTTACTAGTACTGGGGAGTTGACTTGATTGGGTATGGAGTAAATCACGAGTTTCACTACGATCAGGAATGTCGCTATCAAGATTTATGGATATCATCATATTGTCATTGTGTCAATTTTAAATTTTAAATTTGTTATTGAAAAACAAACAGATTGACCATATAAAAATGTTTCTTATTTTAAATTGCTACTTATAACAATTGCCCAAGTTAATAGAGGACCAGGAGTATATTCAAGTTTAAATAAAGTTATTTTATCTGGATCCTTTACCGTTTCCTTAAATCAAAATTTAGAAATACTTTTAAAAACTCTTCAAAACTTTAAAAACATGTAGCCTCTCTATGTAAATTAAACTCTTCTTTACTTTACTCTATGGCTTGCAAAAGATGTAGTTCATCAAGATTCTTATTTTTTTCTTCTTTACTTTTGCGGTCAAGAAAGTTTTTTGACAAATAATTGGGGCAATTTGGGAAAACCGTTGGTACAGAGGAATTGCTCGTAGCTATTTTTTTTGCAAATCACTGTCTTCCGGTTTTTGTAATTACTTAAACGGCATGTTTACGTGAATTTAAGCGTATACAAAAACTAATACATATAATTAAATTTTCATCAACAATGGAGAGAAAACTACTCTATTTACTCTAATTCACGAACAACGACATCATGTTTCACACTGTTTTGTTTTCGGTTAGCACGTGCCGGTTGTCGGCCAGTACGACTAATGGCCCGTTATACGACATAAGCATTGGTCTATGCTTTAATGCATTTCTTACGGGAGGCGACTGGCGGCCTAGATGTGGTGACGTAAGGCCTATTTTAATTTCAGCTGGTAGGCCTCGTTGTTTAGTAGGTATTGATATTAGTCCATTCGCCAGATTGCTCTCCGGCTTAGTCAGAGTGGGGGCGACCTGGTTTCCACTAGGTGCCCCTTGAGAGTACTACTTGTATCACGAGATGACCTTTTCTTTCAAGGTATCCCCTCACCCCTCCTACCCCTTCCCCCAAAGCAACGAATATGCTAATATTCTATGTAGAACTGAACAGACAAACAGGATGAAATGCAGGAACAACTAGGCCTCACACGTTCACAGCGTTTGCTCCCCTTTCTAGCTTCCACACTGAGGAGTTGCGTCTCCCGCCTCTCCCCAAAAAAAAGCAGCAAAACCGAACACGTGGAACCAATTGTGTTAAAAATATGAGGCAGTTTGAAAGACTGTATTCTATAGTGGGAAAGGGTCGCTCCCTAGAGTATAAGGTTAGTTTAACTACTAACTATTTAAAGAAAGCAGAAGATCAGAAACTTATTACTCTCATATATTAAGTTGTTTTTTTTTTTAATATTAAATGGTACCTGCCGAGATAACTAAATTGTTGATATTGATACGAAATTATCTTAAACTATATAGAAATTTAGGTCTGAAAATTAAGACAATAAATCACAACTTTAAAACAGTGTATATATTTTTAAAACCAGAATCTTAATTCCCAATCTAAAATATTTATTATAGCTTCTCCGAAAAAAAATTCCAGGCGAATTCAAGTTGTACAATTACGAGATGTCTAATAAATTGGTCGTAAAAAAATCACCCTCTTGAAAATTAAAACGCAAACTGTTAACAACTACCAAAACTACTCTAATCAATTCCCACAAGACCTAACAAGATTTTCTAATGCCTCAGCCGCACACACCGGACCTACGCCTCGTTATTTTTTATTAAGACCCCATAGGAAACGGATCATAAAAAACGCAGATCCTTCATAAATATTTTTCGGTAGAATTACGCAGACGACACGGTTTTCATTAGTGCAGTTCTGGGACGCTGTTTTTCAATGGCCATAATTGTGTGAGGCCACGTGCCTGACGTTCGGGGTGAGTTCGCAACAACCCCGTGGCGAGACTAAGGAATGCAGTTTCCACCACAGGTTTGTTTCAAAGCAACGTTATTTCTTTTATAAACTGGTGCTCATTTGGGAGGAATTATTTAAATTTTGCTTTCATAAACCACTGGACAGACTTACGCAAATTTTCGAACAAAATTGAAGCTTTATTATTTTCGATAGGAGTATCTAGTGTTTGTCATTTTCTAGCATTGTTCATATAAGCCAGGATATTCTGTGTCTAAATACCAAAAAAAAAAATTGTACGTTTTCACAGAATTTTTGTTTAGTTTTTGATACACAGGATCTTTCCAACAAAATGTAATTTTTGTATATGTATTAAAAAATTGTTTCGTACTTTAGTCATGACAAAGTTTTCCAAATAAGACATAAGTTAGGGCACTCTTCTTCAGTCCTTTGATATTTTGATATTCAAAGTACAGTCCTGGATTAAGGACGGGTCTAAGGTGGCCATAGCCACAGGCTCCGTCGTAAATTGAAGCGCCAGAACAGAGCTGGTGCTAAGTTTTAGGGAATGTATCATTGAACTGCTGTAGGGCTCATGCGATGGAGGCCCCGCGATGTGTGGGCAAAAAGAGGAATATTAGCTTATCAGTTTTTGAAGTATTTTTTAGTCTCATCAGTTATTTGCCAAATATGCCTTGCAAAACCTCTCACGGCTTAGAGGCCCCCAATTAGTGAAGAACAAATTTCTAAGGCCCCATCAGCGGAGTACAGTTCAGAGGATCTTTTTTATGTCGTTAGGGGCTCCTAAATACTTTAATCCGGCCCTGCCAAAGTGCGCCGCCAGCACCGTTTGTAGTCATATACCTCAAGTTTTTTAAAAGTTTTAAAGCGTGATAAGTATGCGCAAATATTGTAAATGAAAACGAAAAAAATTTAGGCTCAATGTCAACTCTTTGAAAAAAATATTTATAGTATTTATTTTGTAGTTTGTAGTTTTTTTTTAGTTAGAACATATTATTTGCTAAATTCTTCAAAAATCGTCTAAACATACTTTCTCAAGGTTTTATAAGCAACTGCAAAGATGGATGCGTAAGAACAAAAAACAAACTTAATTCGGTAAAGCCATTTTTTTTTGGGAAACCACTACATTCCATTTAAGCTTCCCGAGGAACAATTTTATTATTGCATAGATTAAATAGGGAAACTACGATATCTTACTTATACATTAAACTCATATTTATCTCAAGGTGTTTGGGAAACCCGCTCCCAAACAATCTAAAATACACTCTAGTATTTAATATAATTATATGTGTACTCGGTACATTTAAATAAATTTAAATAAAATTTCAAAACTCTGCTTAAATGCGAAATTGTCTCAAATATTGACAAGTGATATAGATACCCCGTCTCTATCGGGCAGGATGGAAACAAGAGTCGGTAGAACCAGAATTGTATAGATTTAACAAACAAATTAAACGATTTTGGGGGCTGCTACATATCTTTAGGATTACCCTGTATAACAGGAGAAAATGTATTTAAAATGCAGAAGCTATTGCACGTGCTTCACTGTTTGCTAGAAATTCTAAACGGTCTCGATTTTTTTTTTCGTTTCCAGATGACTAGAATATTGGCGCTACCTTATACAGGGTGTCAATCAAGTACTTGTACAAAGTTTAAGAGGTGATTCTTTGACTAATTTTAAGATTAAAGTTCATAGGAACAGGAGTCTGAAACAGCTTTGTTTCTGAGATACAGGGCGTCCAAAAAAACAATTTTATTTGGTTTTTTTGCTTATATTTTTGTTAAAGAACATGAAAATTGGACAAAATTTGGAATTCTGGGTATATTGATGACGAGAAATTCAAATATTAGTTTAGTTTTTTATTTAATGTTAGAAGGCGCCACATACAGTGTTGTTCCTGAATTTAAGTAACCATAACTTTTTTGTGAAATCTATTATGTCATTTTCGACTACGCAGACCTATTGTCCATTCAATTTTATATAAAAAGTTACTTTTAGTATTTGTCGCTAAAAGCAGCCGTTTTGGGTAAAAAAGGGTTTGAAGTTAAATCTGCGTTGAAATTTTTTAAATTGAATCATTTCCGAGATTTTGAAAAATATGCGAAAAAATACTTTTTCAAAATAATGTGCTATATTACTCTATCACATTAACATCACAATTACCAAATTAGTGAAAATTGGATAAAAATAATAAACTCATAAAAATGTGCTGCACCTTTCCTCTACATCCGCAGTATACAAGAAAATAGTATAGGTGAATCCATAGCAGGCCTTGGTAAACAATTGAGAGGTTTCCATGGTAACAGAATCAGTCATGGCAGTTGATTTAGAATAAAACAAGTAGTTTTTTATCATTTGGCATCATTATAAATAATAATTATATACATACAATATACCAACGCAGAAAGACATTAATTTTACTTATGGAATGGCTCGCGGTAATGCACAAGCAGCAAGAGGAATGTATCAAGCGCGATTTCCTCAACCAGTGGTGCCACACGTCCAAACTTTTAGTAATATTCACGCAAGACTTTGTGAAAATGGCAGCTTTAAAAGTACAACAGATGTTCCAGGAAGACCTGCAACAGTTCGAACAGTTGAGATTGAAGAAGCTGTGTTAAACAGAATTGAAGGTGACCCGCAAACTAGTACACGGAAAATAGCTCTTGAATTGAATATTACACACACACTTGTTTGGCAAATTTTAAGGTCGCAACAACTTTATCCTTATCATATGCAACGTGTGCAGGCCCTATTACCTAGAGATTTTCCCCTCAGACTCGATTTTTGTGTTTGGTTGCGTAATAGATTAGTACAATATCTGGGCTCAGGATAATCCGAATGCTATTAGAGAAAATCATTTTCAGGTGCTATTTTCTCTCAATATTTGGGCAGGAATTATCGGTGATCACCTTATTCGACCTTGCATTCTTCCGCAAAGGCTTAATGGCGAAGAATATCGAAGGTTTTTGGAGCACGAACTTCCCAACCATTTAGAAGAAGTTGATTTAGAAACCAGAAACAGGATGTGGTTAATGCACGACGGAGCTCCGCTACACTTTAGTGTCGTTAAGCGTCAATTTCTGGACGAGAATTACCCTAACCGTTGGATAGGAAGATCTGGACCACAACCTGGCCTCCCAGATCACCAGATTTGAATCCTTTCGATTATTTTCTGTGGGGTCACTTAAAGTCTTTGGTTTATAAGAGTCCAGTCCAAAATGAACAAGATCTAAGAAATAGGATATTTGAATCTTGTGACATTATTAATCAGACGCCAGGTATATTTGAAAGAGTTCGGCAATCAATGTTAAGGCGACTTAGTGCATGCGTTGAAGTAGGCGGTAGTCATTTTCAACAATTATTGTAAAATAATATTATTAACTAGTTTAGTTTTATTCTTGTAAATGATTTAAGTTTCTACCTGATAATACAATCAATAAAGGTATATTTTTTTGCTTATTTTTCGAAATCTCGAAAATGATCCAGTTTAAAAAATTTCAACGCAGATTTAACTTCAAACCCTTTTTTATCCGAAATGGCTCCTTTAGCGACAAATACAAACACCTTTTTTATGTAGAATTAAATGGGGAATAGGTCGGCCTAGTCAAAAATGACATAAAAGGCTTCACAAAAAAGTTATGGTTAATTAAATTTAGGAACAACACTGTATGTGACGCCCTCTACCATTAAATAAGAAACTAAACTAATATTTGAATTTCTCGTCATCAATATACCCAGAATCCCAAATTTTGTCCAATTGTCATGTTCGTTAACAAAAATATAAGCAAAAAACCAAATAAAATTGTTTTTTGGACGCCCTGTATCTCAGAAACAAAGCCGTTTCAGACCCATGTTCATATGAACTTTTCATCCTAAAATTAGTCAAAGATTCACCCCTTAAAGTTTGTATAATTTGTGGTGTTTCCCCGTTTCTTGTCTTTTATAATTTTCCGATATCAGTACATTTACCTGAGTTCTTGCTCTTTTCAACTTAATTGTTATCGATTTGTGAGTTCTCAAAATATGATTTTTTTTACGTTTCTATACCTCTAAAAATATCAAAGATCCGCGGTCATGACACCCAAAATCTAATTCCGCTAGATACTGACCTAGAGTATTTTTGCTGTAAATTTGAAAAGAATCGGTTTGGACGTTCTGAAGTTCTGATGTCGTAGCGACTCTTGTTAACAAGCTAAGACTTGTTAAACATCTAACGTTATTTTTAGTAAATCAACAAAGCAAAGCCGCCAACATTCAAATTCCTAGAATGCTTTTTGCTACTGTTTCTGACAGTAAAGTTCTGTCGTCAAAGAAGTTGATAGTTGATCGACTATACATTTATATTACCTGTAATAAGTATCTTTTACCAATGAAGTGATATTAAAAACAACACGACTACAGTAAGAATATTTAAATTACAATTTAATAAATTAACTTTGTTCATGAACGTACGTACAGGGTGTCCGGATTTGGTTGCAAAAGCAGGGTATCTCGCTTATTTTTAAAGATAGAACCTTGCGGTTTTCACGAACCTAAGCTAATTTTTTGTGAAACTCATGAAGCCGTAAACAAAATTTTCATAGCCTTCTTCGTTTATGAGATACAGGGCGAAATAGAAAATTTTGCATTTTGGATTATCCTTTAACTTAACGCAAAGGGAAAAATTGCTGCTCATGCAGTTTTTTTCGCTGGATCCAGTGGCTTAGTCATATTTTTCATTTGAGTTGTTATTTTTTTGATATGACCCAAAGTTGTGTTTTTTTAAATGGGACACCCTGTATATTTAATTTTTATAATTATCATCCCAAATTTTGCAGTAGGCCATGCAAAACAATGCTGCCTTTTATTTAAAGTCGTTAACAATATCTACATCCTAACAATAAATCAAAATAAATATGTAATTAAATCTATTTATCAAAATATGTATTGATAATTTCGCACCAAAAAAGTACCACCTACCTAGATTTATGTAACGCAAGAACAAAACAGTAATAAATTATTATGTAACAAGCCTCAGCAAAAATCAACTGTCGTATAAGAACTACAGTAACCAAGGAAATCAAAAGAATTGTTCAAACTGATTTCCATTTTGTTCTATGCATGCTTCGCACAATTTTCGTATTCGTTTTAGGAAATTAAGCAAAATAACGGGATGATTTTGTAAATAGCGAAAATTTTCTCTTATTACATTTCCTAAATCTTGGACATTATCATAGTGGTCTTTGTAAATTCTATTTTCCAGATATCCCCATAGAAAGAAATCTGGGGACCTAGGGGGCCATCTTATAGGTCCATTTGTTCCGATTGGTAAAATTATTGTCCAGAAATAATCTCGTCATTCCAGAATTGTGTGCAGGAGCACCGTCCTGTTGAAAATAAATTTCGTTAATTTGCGCTAGAGGAACATCGTCAAGTAATTCAGGTATAGCTGCCTCTAAAATTTCTATATAGCAATTGGCTGTTAGATTTCCTTCAAATATATAAAATTTTATATGTGTTCCTAATATGAAGCAGGACACATTTAGACCAAACCTGCCCTGCTGTCTTCTGGGAAATATTTGGTGTTGATTTTCCTGGGACCAGAATCTACTATTGTGCCTATTGAGTATACCAGAATTACTGAAATGTGCTTCGTCTGACCATATAACCTTCCTTTCAAAATCTCTAACCATATCGCATCTTTCTCGAAACCAATTGCAGAAGACTACCCGACGCTCTGCATCCCCTGGCTGTAAGTGCTGCACGAGCCTGTTTTTTTAGAATTTCTTGAACTCTGGTTTTTGGAATCCCTATGCTTTTTTCACTGGCCCTGCAAGAGTTTGTAGGGTAAGCTTCTGCATTAGCCAAAACCGTAATTTCCTCAGCCTCCCGATTTTCTTTATTATATGTTTTCGTACGAGGTTTGATAAATGATCCGTGATTAAGTAAATTCTTTTTTATCCGATAAAAAGTGGATATATTAGGTTGCCTACTTTCTGGATATCTAAACAAAAATTAAGCAATTTCAACATACCTAAAAATTAACTATTTAACTGTTAAAATACATCTCAGAAGACGCTTTAACATTTTCATTACTTAATATAAAACAAGCTAACATATCGTACTTTTCATGATGTTCGAAAGTTTGGTTTTCCTCCATAATAATACAAATATATTTTTACACAATAAATAAATACAAAAAACTAACGCTATATTTTATATACGCGTACAAAATTGGGAAATGTGATTTCCTTCTAAGAAAACAAAAGAAAACGGCATCGTTTTGCATGGCCTACTGCAAACTTTGGGATGATAATTATAAAAATTAGGATTTTTGTTGTTGTTTATTAAAATAGACCCATTCTATTATATATTTTTGAGAAGCTTTTAAAAGGACAAATCAATTTCTGGACAAATATACAGGGTGTCCCATTTAAAAAACACAACTTTGGGTCATATCTAAAAAATAACAACTCAAATCAAAAATATGACTACTTCACTGGATCCAGCGTAAAAAACTGCATAAGCAGCAATTTTTCTCTTTGCGTTAAGTTAAAGGATAACCGAGATACGAGGGGGGTCCCAAAATGTAAAATTTTCTATTTCGCCCTGTATCTCATAAACGAAGAAGGCTATGAAAATTTTGTTTACGGCTTCATGAGTTTAATAAAAAAATAGCTCAGGTTCGTGAAACCGCAAGGTTCTATCTTTAAAAATAAGCGAGATACCCTGATTTTGCAACCAAATACGGACACCCTGTACAATTGAAGTCAACAAACGGTTGCTATTTTGTTAGAATAAGGAATGAGTGGCGAATAAATGAGTTAAGTGTACACATTTTAGTTTTTTGTTAATTGTTACAAACTTCCCAGAAGTAAATATACCTTACACTGGTTTTGTTTATGAATCAGTTTTATAGAAATAAAAAACAATACAAGTTCACAAGAAAATAAGTACATTAACTTTAACAATCAGTAACCTATGGAAACACAAGGTAATTAATTTTTCTTAATTAACTTTTATTTTTAGTTACGTGGGTGGTCCTTCTTCAAAACAGAAAATAAATTAAAACTAATTTGCTTTTTAACTCTTATAATCCAGTTCCAGTAAATGTGGAAGAGTTCAGCGGCTTGTGGTTTTATTCAACTGGTTTTTATCAAATAAGCTTTAGCCAATATGGATTTATTTTTTTTGCATTGATGCAATTCACAAAACTTCTATGTATATACATACATATATATATATATATATATATATATATATATATATATATATATATACACTGTGTCCCAAATTTGGCTTACATGCATTGCTATCTCGTAAACCGCTATAGCTACAGGGTGGGTTAAATTAGGAAAGTTTTAGAGAATTTTATTACAAATTTGATGACGTTTTGAAGTTTAGGATATCTTTTGTGGTTTTCAAGATAATTGGGAAAAATCAAAATGGTGCATTTTCAACTTTTGCCCGTAGCTTCTAAACGACTCGTATTATGGTTTTATGGTTTATACATTATTAGGGCACTTTTATTAGAGGAACATTATGCAGGTAAAACGAAGTTTCTAGCTTCAATTGTTTTTGAGATATTGGCATCAACTTTTTATTTTCTTACCGACGCCATATTGGATTATTGTATTTTTGGAAAGATCTTTTTAAGAGCTTTCCAATGATGTATAACAAGGTAAGATTATTATTTTTCTTGAGCTCTAAAAACCAAAATAATTGTTTTTTTTAAGTAGGCTTTGATTACGCATGGCGGCCATAATGAAACAAAAGAATGCCGCATGTCAACAATCATTTTGTGTTCCTGAATAGTACTTGTTATCATTTTCTCATTGTGCCGAGTTTTTACAAAGTTTATTTGAGTTTCTTATACTACTTAAAATGGAGGGTAATTATTCCAACGAAGAGAATTTGGATATGATAGAACTTTATTTTAAAGCAAATAGAAATACACAAGCAGCTGCGCGTTCATACGAAGAACAATTTCCAGACCGACATCAACCAAGCCAAAGGCATTTCAGATTTCTAATTGTAAACTTGTTAGCTTATGGGTAAAAATATTAATTCAACCATCGATGTTTCAGATTTTCAACTAAGATATTATACTAACAGTGAATACCTAGTGACTAAAATGTAACTATCACACTATTGAAAATACCTAAACTAAATTTAAATTAACACATAAAAAAAATATAAGTTACACCACATGCCTCCCTCCATTTTCCACACATTTTTCACATTTCTTCAATACCTTCCGTGTAACCCTTCTTAAGGTGTTCCTGTTAATATTAGCAAAAACATCTCGGACTCTGTCTTCTAGCTCTCTGAGACTTTCTGGCGGAGAAAATTCGTAGACCTCATTTTTTGCGTATCCCCATAAATAAAAATCGGGAGGAGTAATATCCGGTGACCTTGCCGGCCAAGCAACAGGGCCATTATTAGCGATAATATTTTCCCCGAAAGTATTTCTGAGGACCGCCATCACCTCTCTGGTACCGTGAGCCGGGCAGCCATCTTGTTGGAACCAAATATTTTGCAGGTCGTTTGGGGGAACAGAATTTATAACTTCTGGAATAATTTGTTCCCGTAATAGTTGCAAATATCTGTTACCCGATAAATTTTCTTGGAAAATGAACGGCCCAATCAAACGGTTATCTAAAATACAAATTGTTATGAGTGATTTAAAGCAGAAGTGCATTGTTTGGAATTACCTATAATGCCACACCACACATTGAACCCAAATTTTGTTTGTAAACGTCTTTCTTCTAAATTATGAGGATTCTCGGTGCCCCAGTAATGAGTATTATGTTTATTGAAAATTCCACAGTTTGTAAATCGTGTTTCATCTGTCCAAAGTACTTTAGAATGAAAGTTGGGTATTTGCTGGCATTTGTTGATGAACCATTCACTAAACGTGATTCTTCTAGCAAAATCATTTACCTGAAGACCCTGTACAATAGTAGGTTTATAGGGATGAAAGTGAAGCTTTTTCAAGACTCGTTGGACGGTTGATTTGGGAATTGCCGTTTGTTCTTCAATCTTTCTTACTGAGGTTGTTGGGTTGTCCCTAACACTTTCTATTATAGCTGCGTTTCTTGCTTCATTATCTATTGAATAGGTCTTTGGTTTCGGTTTCAAAAAAGACCCGTAGGCTAACAGGTTAACAATTAGAAATCTGAAATGCCTTTGGCTTGGTTGATGTCGGTCTGGAAATTGTTCTTCGTATGAACGCGCAGCTGCTTGTGTATTTCTATTTGCTTTAAAATAAAGTTCTATCATATCCAAATTCTCTTCGTTGGAATAATTACCCTCCATTTTAAGTAGTATAAGAAACTCAAATAAACTTTGTAAAAACTCGGCACAATGAGAAAATGATAACAAGTACTATTCAGGAACACAAAATGATTGTTGACATGCGGCATTCTTTTGTTTCATTATGGCCGCCATGCGTAATCAAAGCCTACTTAAAAAAAAACAATTATTTTGGTTTTTAGAGCTCAAGAAAAATAATAATCTTACCTTGTTATACATCATTGGAAAGCTCTTAAAAAGATCTTTCCAAAAATACAATAATCCAATATGGCGTCGGTAAGAAAATAAAAAGTTGATGCCAATATCTCAAAAACAATTGAAGCTAGAAACTTCGTTTTACCTGCATAATGTTCCTCTAATAAAAGTGCCCTAATAATGTATAAACCATAAAACCATAATACGAGTCGTTTAGAAGCTACGGGCAAAAGTTGAAAATGCACCATTTTGATTTTTCCCAATTATCTTGAAAACCACAAAAGATATCCTAAACTTCAAAACGTCATCAAATTTGTAATAAAATTCTCTAAAACTTTCCTAATTTAACCCACCCTGTAGCTATACGGTTTACGAGATAGCAATGCATGTAAGCCAAATTTGGGACACATTGTATATATATACATATATATATATATATATATATATATATATATATACATACTGACTAAGGGTTTCAATTTTGCGATGTCTCCCAAGGAAATCCCTAAAGTCGAAATAATAGCTATCCTTGACTCCTCTGAAGAAATAAAAGCAGAGGAGATTCGACGAGAAGTGGCAAGAATTTTAAGATCATGCAAACCATCAGAACAAAACCTAAATGCCACTAAACAAAGGGCCCTAACAAACCTAAGCCTAAAAAATAAAGATATCACAATTCTTCCAGCAGATAAAGGAAACGCAACTGTGATTGATGAATACCCAAGATTACATACATAGGATATCCTACAAAACAATTGTTATAAGCCTATTCCAAGGGACCTTACTACCTGCCTAGAAAAAAAAACAATTAAACATAAAATAAAATTCAAGAAAAAATCATAAGTCATCATATCATAAGAAAAGTCGAGCAAATGTCCTAAACTCTATAGTTTACCAAAAATACACAAACCAGGGACGCCCATCACGCTTCAAAATGCAAAAATTATGCAACCAGCTGTCGAAAAAACTGATTCAGCCTTTTACTCGAATTATACGAGACATCGTTCTTGAAAAGGATGTTATCGTAGCAAGCCTTGATGTCTAGTAGTAGTATGTCAGTATTCCCATCGACGAAGTATTGGATATGATTGCTATGAACGAGGATTTCAAGGCACATATAATACAACTCTCAGAGCATTGCCTTAAAAATACTCATCTTTCATTCAACGAGCAAATGTATAAACAAATAGATGGTGCTCCAATTGGGTCCTCGTTATCACCAGTAGTTGAGCAACATGGTCATACAGAGCTCGAAAAATTTCTGACTCACGCAAATTCAATCCACCCCAGAATACAATTTATTCAAGAGTTAGAAGAAAACAACAAACTTACATTTTTAGATGTTATGGTCACAAAATTACATAACGGACATTTCGAATACACCGTGTATAGAAAACGAACACATACAGACAGATGTTAAATGCAAGATCACATCACCACCAGGCACAAATTCGAGATGTGGTCAATACCCTAATATCCAGATCCGTGCGATTAACTGAAACACAGACGAGACAAAACGAACTTAATATAATATCTAGTGCCTTAAAGAAAAATGACTACACAAATCGCACCATAGAGAGACAACAAAAACTATGAACAAGGTAAGCAACAAGTAGTCTTACCATATGCCAAAGGCACAACAGACAGAATCAGGAGTATTCTTAGGAAACACAGCATACAAATAATACATAAGCCACAAATAACTATAGGTAAACTATTTGGAAACCCAAAAGGTAAAATCATACTAGAAAACCACGGAGTATATAGCATTCCGTGCCAGGACTGTGAAAAGATGTACGTGGGGAAAACTAACAGGCGAATATCAGCAAGAATGGGAGAGCATAAACTCAGCATCAGAAACAAACAAACAACCTCACCTCTATTCTTATATCATCAGGAAAGCGGCCCCAAATAAATTTCGGAGGGTGTAGGGAGAATGCTAATATAGAACATTATAAGATCAGAATAATCCGACTAGCCATAATAATTGAAAAACAAGGTGATTTGAGTAAAAGAAGGCAATAATCGACAAATCTAAAATCACAAAAAATCAAGCGTAATTACCGCAACAACAGCACCATCCGGAAAACATAAATAACGATCAACGGCCGCTCAGGTATAACTTTTGGCCCCGGGTGAGAGTATAAAAAGAAGCGTCGTAGCCACCAACACTTCAGTCTCTATTCGGACGCGAGAGAGAAAGCTTCGAAAATGCCAAATGTGACTTTGGCGCAACGTCAGCAAAATTGTTCTTTTCAGAACGACAGTACTAAACGGAACTACACCCGGAATATAAACACATTTTATTTATTTATATATATATATATATATATATATATATATATATATATATATATATATGTATATGTATATAAGGGGTCATCCGATAAGAATGTCCTATTTTTAACTGCGTATTGTGGCCAAATTCCTGGCGATAATGTTATCATATTTTGTATGTGTTTACAGTCAGTTCTAACAAATTATCATGGAGAGATACACCATTCCACAGTGCGTGCAAATTGTGAAATTTTTTTACCAAAATGGGTGTTCTATTCGTCAAACGTATCGCGCACTTCGTGAAATTTATGGTCAAGTTAATCGTCCAACAGAGCGCACGATTCGGCGTTTAATAACGAAATTTGAAAATACTGGGTCAGTTAGTGATCAGAGAGTGCCCGTTCGGCGACGTACTCTCCGTTCCATTGAAAACATCGAGGCCGTTCGTCAGAAAGTGCGTAATAATCCATCGCAATCAATTTCTCGCCGAGCACAGGAACTAAACATTTCCTGGGGCACAACATGGCGAATTTTGCACATGGATCTAAAGCTTCATCCATACAAGATTGTCTTGACACAGGAATGAATTAAAGCCAGCCGACCACAGATTGCGCCGTTTATTTGCTAATTGGGCATGGAACAACTTCAAGATGACCCTGACTTTGGTCGCAAAATCATTTTTAGCGACGAGGCCCATTTATGGATGAAGGGTTATGTGAACAAGCAAAACTGCCGTTTTTGGTGTGAGGAGAATCCAAGAGAGCTTTATGAACGTCCTCTCCATCCCACTAAAGTAACAGTATGGTGCGCATTTTGGGTCGGGGGAATTATTGGACCTTACTTTTTTCAAAATGAGGGAGGAGATACCGTAACTGTTAATGGTGAAAGATACTGGGCAATGATAACAGATTATTTCTATCGCAGACTGGATGACATGGATATGAGAAATTTTTGGTTCCAACAAGATGGCGCTACGAGTCATACTGCTCGTAAAACAATCACTTTATTGAGGGAAAGATTTCAAGGTTGCTTAATTTCGCGTGGTGGTGATGTCGGCTGGCCATCCAGGTCCTGCGACTTAACACCCTTGGACTTTTTTTTATGGGGATATTTAAAGGCCCGAGTTTATGCCAATGCACCACGAACAACTGAGGATTTGAAGATGAACATTAGAAGAACTATCAATGAAATTCATCCAGCTTTATGTGAGACTGTTTTCGAAAACTGGACATCACGAATTCGCGCTACTCAACGAAGCCGAGGCGGTCATTTGCTTGACATCTTATTTCATACATAATGGTATATATTGAGCTTCAAAATAAAAAAATAAATATGATGATACCTTTTCTTTATTTAATTTAATTTTAGTCGAAAAGTAGGACACTCCTATTGGATGACTCTTTTTATATATATATATATATATATATATATATATATATATATATATATATATATAAATCAAAGTTACATTGATTTGATTTCTCAGCGTGAGACCTATGGCCCAAATGACCTTCGTCCGTGGCAAAAATGAGAGGGAGACTCGTCCTCTAGTTCGCGCCAGATTACAGAGTACAAAAAGTGGCGACTGATCGCACGGTGCATAAATCCTTACGGGCCTATAAATCAAACGAATCAATGGCTCATTATCGCGGCCCACTGGCCCAGTGACATCGTGTGTGTATGTGTAGGGTGACTCGTTGACATAAAGAACGAGACAGGCACAAGAAATATGACGGTCGTCATTAAATCCTTCTGTCCCCTGCTTTATTTTATTTGGAAAATTTTAAACAAACTGATATAGCATCGGAATAATGTTTCTTGTCTTATGGTACCAGTTAAACGTGTTGTAAGAAGTATCTATCAAATCTACAAGTGCAAAGAATCTCTCTACCTAAAAACTCATTGTAATTGGATAGTGTTGATTTCAACTAACAAACAGGAAACAAACATGAAACTCGAACAAAGTAGAACTAAAAGCTTGTCTTATGTAATCTTAATAGAAATTGAAAGAAAAAAGATCTTGAAATATATTTAAATTAAAACACTTATAATGTTGTCTAAACATGGCTACCCTTGGCTATAATTGATACATTTTGATGTATTTGCTTTAACCATCTCCAATAGCCTTCAAAAAACTACTTTCGCTTGACAACTTAAAAATTGTTGTAGCTCGACCCAACATATAATAAAGCAAGGTCTAGAAAATGTATAAGTTCATAATTGTGAACCTTCCAAACTAGTCTTGGCTTACTTCACAGCATAATAAAGGCTACTGAATTGTCTTTAATTTAATTTTTATGCACACCAGTATCTTCTCTCTCATTTATAGGTATGTCATTTACCTTGTTGCATTACTAAATAAATGTGAATTTCATACTGTTTTCTTTCTTTTTACGGCTTTATCCACGATACTACTTTCTTGAACATTTTAAAATGCACAACTCAGGAATACACTTCTTAGGGTAAATACTTTACATCTAACTGAACGCCTAAACCTGACTGAAAGATATAATATTTTATGCACTAAACATAAACAAGCTATACAATTCCCCTTTACCTAATGCAATAAAATGTTGAGGATTGGTTTTACCCAGGGTTTTACTCAACTGCCCACACAGTTTTTATTGAGGAATTCAAATATTTTATATGTTTATCTAACAAACGACCGGCAAATATTACATTTGATTCAAAATATGTAATTTCAATCAAAAATTTCTACAATATGAAAATATTGTGTAAATATACTAAATATGCATTTATTAGGGGAAGTTGGTAAGGTTGATAGATTCCAAAAAAGATGTTACTTAAAGGAACAGAAAAAATCTATAAAAATTAAAAAAAACAACGATGCTTTTTCAAGTTAAAATGACCACGCTGTATATGCTTTCTTTAAATAAATACGTTTAAAATTCAATGCATTTTCATCGAAACTTTACCTAGAGACATACTTTTAAAACTTTATTTCATTGAAAGTTTGTTTGCCACTGTTGCGTCATGTCTTCAACTTTTCGAAATGGCAGTACAAAAATGCACGTCTGCAATAACACAGATCCACTAAGTGCACCGGATAAACCCATATTTCTCCGGGACTTCGAAGTAAGTGTCTATATTCAGTGCAAAAATTCCATTACCACCCCAGGTACTTGAATGTATAGAGATGGAGTACGCTGAAGCAATATTGACACAAAAATAACATAAACGAATTCTATACCAACTTTGACCTAGTGCCTTTCATTCAAAAAAATCTTCGATACCCTAAATATAAATCGTATATCCATGGTTATCACAAAATTACTGATTGGTGGCCCCAAAATGGTGAACGAATCTCGTCATTTGTGCAGGTATCAGGGGATTTTTAAGAATGTAAATTCTAGTCGATCGTATAATCTTTGATAAATGTGTCGAATCGGCTGCCTTTTATTTGTATATTGTTGGTAGCATCTTGCTGCTGCACGACTGTTAATATTTAGAATATTTTTTTAGAAATATTTAATTAACAGCAAGAGTTATGATACAAGACGGGATCGAACCCGCACCTCTGAACCTGTAGCTCATTGCTTATGGCGCGGCGTTCCCGACTGGACTTTAAATTGCTATTTTGCTATATTTAGACTTTAGTAAAATTGATCTAAAAAGATATTCAGGAAAGATACTATCAACATATTGTTTTACAGAGGGAGAAATCTTTAATAAAATAAAGAACCTTGATGCTTCCAAGAAGGCTGGCCCTGATGGAATTCCTACTGTTTTAATGCAATGATGCTGTGAGTCATTGTCTCAGCCTCTATGTATAATTTTTCAGAGATCCATTAATCTGGGTTTCTTTCCTGAATTTTGGAAGTTTTCTAACCCGTTTGCATGTGAAGAATTACAAAGGTATTTCTTTACTTTCACATATACCAAAGTTCTTTGAGGCAATTATCACCTATCATATATTTGAGTCATTAAAACACTATATTACGAGTTTGCAACGTGGTTTTTATCGTGATTGTTCCACAACTACCAATCTTGCAATATTTCTAACTACTTAGTGACTTTGGTTGAGGCTGGCAAACATATCGATTTTATTTCCACTACCATCTAAGGCTTTTGACAGTGTTTGTCATCAGCTTCTGTTATGGAAATTAGAGCAAATTGGTTTTTATGGAAAATATCTTGAGGGGATCAAATCGCATTTATTAGCAAGTCAACATATGTGGTTCAGTTTCCAGGGAGATTCTTGGTCCAGTTCTCTTTCTGCTCCTTATAATGATATAATATCGTGTTTCGAATTTTCTGAATGTCTTTTATATGCAGACGACTTAAAATTCTTTTCACCAGTCTCCTCAGACTCCAATCCTCTGCAGTCTGATATGGAAAGGCTCGTCAAATGATGCAGAACTAATTATCTCTGTCTTAACATCTCGAAATGTAAAGTGCTCCGTTTTCACAAACGTATTAATTCCATACGCTCCATCTACTTCATAGATAACGTAAACCTTGAAGTTGTTAGTTCTTTCACGGACCTAGGCGTTATTTTTGATGAAAATCTATGTCACATCGACAGAATTGAAAAAGTGCCAAATAGGTTTTCAACATACCTCTTACATAAATTGGATTTCACATATCAAGGTCTGTCATCTAATACTAGAGCTCTTCTTTGCGGCCTTCAAACCCTTGAATTTAGAAGAAAGAAGGCACTTCTGGTCTTTTTGCATAAATTGGTCAATGGGGGGATTGACTGTGAAGTGCTAATGGGATCAGTCCCGTTTTTAGTTCCTATTAGAAGAACAAGACAATCACAGCTGTTCGTTGAAAGGTACCACCGAACAAATTATGGGTTTAGTGCATTTGTTGACCGACTAGTTCACAATTACAATTGTCACTTCTTAGAATATGACATTTTCAGACTAAGCACTTCGCAGCTAAAAAGGCAGTTAACCAGATTGGTTTTGTAATGTTTTTTGGCCTATATTGATGTTCGTTTTTGTTTATGTAGTGTTATTATTCATATATTACTTTACTTCAATTGAAAATCATTCTCGTAGTTGGTAATTTTTGTTTGCTGATCTGACATATTTTTCTTAGAGTTATTGACTTCATTATTTATTTATTTGACGTTATTTAGCATTCTGTAGTGTACGTGTTCTGAAGGGCCACTTGTCCGATGCGTGTATCGGCCACGTCCTTATAAACTAGAAAAAAAATCTGACATCGCTACTAGGTTTCGGTCATATTAGCAAATTTATAAATTTTGATTATAAATATTTTACCAGTCTGTTTTTTTTTAAACCGTAAAGTATTTAATCAACAGCAAAAGTTATGGTACGAGCGGGGATCGAATCAGCGACAGTGGATCTCTAGTTCATAAGGTTAGAATATTTGGCAGGATCAACAATGCTTGTGATACTGGTGGGTTTGAATATGTACAAGTTCTAACGAAATGCTTATCAGTGATATGATAAGACAATTAGTTAGAGCAATGGTCTAGAGATCCAGGGGTGCGAGTTCGATACCCACTCGTACCATAACTTTTGCTGTTAATTAAATATTTCACAGTTTAAAAAAAAACAAACTGATTAAATACTTCAGTTAAAATTTACTTTAGCATAAATACAACCCATTTAACTATTAGAATATTCATTATGCCTAGGCATATTAATAACTGAAAGGTAGTTTTTATAACGGTTTAAATTAACATTGTTGAATGTTATCCTAATGTATGTCAAATACTCATGACTACGTTCATTTCTTAACCATAACCTACTCCCTTCTTAACGAACGGTTTTTGAGTTCGCGATTTGACTTGTAATAAACAAATGACTGCGATCTAAAATATGTTGGGCAAACTAAATGCTGCATAGACATATTCGTTTTAAAGAACACACGGCACATTTAAGATACGGAAGAACAGAAAAGTCAAGCGTTGCCCAACATGCTTTAGAAAACAATCACCAAATAGGAATAAATAATCTTAAGTTGATTAAAAATGTATCTAATAATAGATTACTGGATGCATTTGAGAGTATAGAAATAGTTAAATGTGGTAAGAAAGTACTAAATAAAGACAGAGGGCCTATCCCCTATAGTCTCCTCTATTGTTTACTTGACAACGGTGCAGTCGGGCGCAACCAAGTGTGACCACATTTACCTATAAATAGTCTCGGTTAGGATAAGTTACTTTAGTTTACATCATCTGCTGATGATGCTAATTTGGTTAGCGAAACGCTTGTCCAGAACGTAACAAGTTGTGGTGTAGTGTGGTTAGAACTCTTGTATTTTGATCTATCGTCCACCACAGGTTCCAGTATTACGACTTGTAATAAAATATTAAAATTCAAATATTTCGAAAACGGTTTGTTTATCTTAATTAAATGTAGTATACTTTTTATCTTAGAAATCATCAATCTATCACATTTTTCACTAGCAATCTCTAATATTTGAAATGTTGTCGAAAATTATTTGCGAGTGGAGGAATTTTTTGAAAATTTTCCCGAGTCGAAGACGAGAGAAAATTTTCTTAAAAAATTCGTCATCATTTGTAATAAAACATATGTATCAGTTCTGATAAACCCGTTTATAATCGTATATTATACAACGAGAATGAAATGACCTGCATTTCCTACGAGTATGATGTTTGCATTGCAAATCATACAAGTAGGAAATGGTCACTCCGTTTTTTCTACGACTGATACTTTTACATGTTACTTTGTATTTGTATTGCTTGCTTTACCAGGCGGTTGCTATGGCGTGTTGACACTGCGCCGGTCAACGCCACCTTTGTTAAAACATGCCCGTGCATTATGGAACCTTTGTAGTTGAATCACCATGGTGATTGAAGTACAGGGTGTCCGGATTTGGTTGCAAAAGCAGGGTATCTCGCTTATTTTTGAAGATACAACCTTGTGGTTTTCACGAACCTGAGCTAATTTTTTGTGAAACTCATGAAGCCATAAACGTCTATTTTTCATTTAAGTTGTTATTTTTTAGGTATGACCCAAAATTGTGTTTTTTTAAATGGGTCACCCTGTATATTTGTCCAGAAATTGATTTGTCCTTTTAAAAGCTTCTCAAAAATATATAATAGTATGAGTCTATTTTAATAAACAACAACAAAAATCCTGCCTTTTATTTAAAGTCGTTAACAATATCTACATCTTAACAATAAATCAAAATAAATATGTAATTAAATCTATTTATCAAAATATGTAGTTATAATTTCGCACCAAAAAAGTACCACCTACCTAGATTTATGTAACACAAGAACAAAACAGTAATAAATTATCATGTAACAAGCCTTTCAGCAAAAATCAACTGTCGTATAAGAGCTACAGTAACCAAGGAAATCAAAAGAACTGTTCAAACTGATTTCCATTTGGTTCTATGCGTGCTTCGCACAATTTTCGTATTCGTTTTAGGGAATTAAGCAAAATAACGGGATGTTTTTGTAAATAGCGAAAATTTTCCCTTATGGCATTTCCTAAATCTTGGACATTATCATAGTGGTCTTTGTAAATTCTATTTTCCAGATATCTCCGTGGAAGGAAATCTAAAATCGACAAATCTGGGGACCTAGGCGGCCATCTTATAGGTCCGTTTGTTCTGATCCATTGATTGGTATAATTATTGTCCAGAATTTAATTTGCGCTAGAAGAACATCGTCCAGTAATTCAGGTATAGCTGTCTCTAAAATTTTTATATAGCGATTGGCTGTTAGATTTCCCTCAAATATATTAAATTTTATATGTGTTCCTAATATGAAGCAGGACACATTTAGACCAAACCTGCCCTGCGGTCTTCTGGGAAATATTTGGTGTTGATTTTCCTGGGACCAGAATCTACTATTGTGCCTACTGAGTATACCAGAATTACTGAAATGTGCTTCGTCTGACCATATAACCTTCCTTTCAAAATCTCCAACCATATCGCATCTTTCTCGAAACCAATTGCAGAAGACTACCCGACGCTCTGCATCCCCTGGCTGTAAGTGCTGCACGAGCCTAAATTTGTATGGGTGGTATTTGTGCTTTTTTAGAATTTCTTGAACTCTAGTTTTTGGAATCCCTAAGCTCTTTTCACTGGCCCTACAAGAGTTTGTAGGTAAGCTTCTGCATTCTTTTTTATCCGATAAAAAGTGGATATATTAGATTGCCTCCTTTCTGGATATCTAAATAAAAATTAAGCAATATTATTTCAACATACCTAAAAATTAACTGTTTACCTGTTAAAATACATCTCAGAAGCCGCTTCAACATTTTCATTACTTAATATAAAACAGGCTAACATATCGTACTTTTCATAATGTTCGAAAGTTTGGTTTTCTTCCATAATAATACAAATATATTTTTACACAATAACTAAATAAAAAAAACTAGCGCTATATTTTATATACGCGTACAAAATTGGGAAATGTCATTTGCTTCCAAGAAAACAAAAGAAAACGGCATCGTTTTGCATGGCCTACTGCAAAATTTGGGATGATAATTATAAAAATTAGGATTTTTGTTGTTGTTTATTAAAATAGACCCATACTATTATATATTTTTGAAAAGCTTTTAAAAGGACAAATTAACTTCTGGACAAATATACAGGGTGTCCCATTTAAAAAAAACACAACTTTGGGTCATATCTAAAAAATAACAACTCAAATGAAAGATATGACTACGCCACTGGATCCAGCGTAAAAAACTGCATAAGCAGCAATTTTTCCCTTTGCGTTAAGTTAAAGGATAACTGAGATACGAGGGGGGTCCCAAAATGCAAAATTTTCTATTTCGCCCTGTATCTCATAAACGAAGAAGGCTATGAAAATTTTGTTTACGGCTTCATGAGTTTCACAAAAAAATTAGCTCAGGTTCGTGAAAACCGCAAGGTTCTATCTTTAAAAATAAGCGAGATACCCTGCTTTTGCAACCAAATCCGGACACCCTGTACAATGAAAATGTATATAAAATATTGCGTTTCGTTCAGAAATTACTATTGAACATACAGTAATGGATATTTACGATACAAGTGGGATAAAGGCGTTAATAAAGTTGTGTAACCACAGAAGAATGTTAATAACTAGGCATCACACGTGTTCGGTACAAAAGTTTATTTATGATCATTTAAAATCTTATCCGAGTCATAATATAATTTACATTTTCATGAAAAGGTTACCTGTCAAATATTTAAAAACAAATTACCTCTGTTAACTGTTCTTACTATACCATAGCAACCAAGTTTTTGCTAGAAAACATTAGAAAATAATGCCTTCAAACAATCTGTAATTTGTCACAAAGTTCACAACGAGTTTCATACATTTTCAACATGGACGATTCAGATCTTTCATCCGATATTGAAGAAGTGGCTGTCGGCGTAATTTCCAGTCTTCTGCCCGAAAAATCACGGACAAAATATGAGTTGCCCTACTCAGAAATAGAGTGAAGAAAAGAAAAAAACTATCTGCACTGAGAAGGCATTGTTAGCTTATTTTAATGATCTATCCAAAATTCAAAAACCATCCTCACTATCGGCATACTATTCAATATTGCGGAGTGTAATGTCTATTAAAAAAAATGTGGATATTAATAAACATTCACATTTAAATGCGCTTTTAAAAAGGAAGTCAGAAGGATATAGACCTACAAAATCGAAGATACTAACGAAAAACGATATTGGTGTTTTTCTGAATCAAGCTAATGATAACAAGTTTTTTATGGCGAAAGTAGCATTTATTGCTGGACTAGCAGGAGCTAGTCTAGAAGCGAAAAGCTGACAAACTTACTCTTGGAAAATGTGAAAGGTGAAGGTGTGTGTTTTCGAATTGTGGTTTCTTGGTGTGCTATAAGAACAGTAAATGTACAAATCAGCCAATGGGAATAAACACTTTTGGAGGTATGATTAAGGCTATTGCTTTGTTTTTAAAATTATCCCATCCAGAACAATATACCGGCCACTGCTTAAGAAGGTCTTCTGCAACACTATTAACCAGCATCGGAGTGGATATTTTAACCGTAAAAAGGCACGGGGGATGATGGTCAAATACAGTCGCAGAAGGATACATTGAGGCTTCGGAAGAAAACAAAAGAAGACTGCTTTGAGTATACTCGGAAATATAGAAAATGAAGTAAGTATCCAAAAAATGAACATATTTATGCAAATTCACCGCAAGTTACGTCAAGTTCATCAAGTACATCTGGTATTATTACTTGCAATAGTTGTGTAATTAAACAAAAATAAACGTATTTTCTTTAATTCTGTTTTAATTTTAATATTAGTAGATATCATTACCGCACTAGTACGGTAATATGTAACATTACCTAACTAAAATCAGGACGGTAATGTCTTCTTATCTCACGATCGTAGATGCCAGCCGCCCTGCGTTTTTTAGGTGTGTAATAAATTTATATATGTATCTGTCTCCCAAAATGTATTAACTCAAATTTATATTATATCTTTTAATATACTCTTTTAATAATCATTTGTCAAACACTTCAGGTGAATTTATAACATAATTTATGCAAAATCAATGATAATACTAACCACCCAATATTATAACAACAAATATCCATTAATTTAAATGACACCCTTAACATGCCTTAATGTAATAAACCAATCAACAACTTAATCCTTCTAGAATTACTTTAATTAACTTGGCCTATGTCACAAAAGACACACACACAAAGAGGTTTCTATTATCAAAGACCTTCATAATTATTACCCTTATACACGAAACCACCCCAGTCTCCACATTTAAGCTTATATTACATTTTTTGATGTGTCATATTTCTGCAAATTTGCCCTTGGAAAGCTGTTGAGGGTCATATATTTAACTGGTAAAAGATGACTCCAGTGGTAGCGAAAAAAATAGCTTTTGTCTAGCTGAGGGACGTATAGCTAAAATTTTCTGTAATATATTATCACAAAAAAAAATGTTAAAATTATGTGCGGTAACTTTTCTTAAACCTATTCATAAAAACTTTTACATTTGGCGAGTCTCGGATCTCTGGTGCTAGATTATTGTAAAGTCTTAACCCATTACTAAAAATGCATTTTTGCATATGTGCAAAGTGCGAGTGTCTTTCAGACCTTTGTGTTACAAATTCTTGAAGATATGGATGCAATAATTTATGAATTACTTTATAAATAAAGAGAACATTACACCCTTCAATAATCCGCGAAACAGGCAGCCAACCAAGAGATCCAAGCATCGCACGAATTGGGGTATATCGACCACAAGATAAAATTGTACGCATGGCCTTATTTTGTAACAATTAAAGTCTTTGAATATCACTGTCTCTACAAGATATTAATAATGAATTACAATAACTAAAATGCGGATAAACTATTGTATTAAATACGAGAAGCCTACTCCAGTGGCTGAGATTATGAGAGATTCTTCTAAAAAATTCCAATTTTTGTATTTTCGATTCGATCATTGTCGATACAAATATTATATTTTTTTCTAAAAATTGTTTATAATTTTGTTTAGAACGAAAAACCATATACTTTGTTTTGCTAACATTTAATTTCAATTTGTTAACGCACAACCAGTTATAAAGTAAATTTAGTTCATAGTTCATTTTATCAACGAGTTCATCATAATTCTTACCTGACACAGACAACAAAGTGTCATCCGCAAACAGATTTACAAAAGACTTTTTTAAAACTTTATCAATGTCATTGATGTAGAGTATAAATAACAGCGGCCCGAGTACGCTACCTTGAGGCACACCTATACAACTCTCTACCTTGCTGGACAGTACACCGTTTATTTTAGTCACATGCGATCGATCACTAAGATAGTCTATACACCATTGTAGAACACAATCTCTTATTCCATAAGTCATTAGTTTTTTAATAAGTCGGTCCCTGTCTATTGTCTCAAAAGCTCGCTGCAGATCGATAAACACACTAAGTACAATATTTCCATCGTGTATATCAGAACGCCACTTAGAGCACACATACCTTAAAGCTGTTTCACACGAATGCTTTTCACGAAATCCCGATTGGCCTTTATAAAGTATATTGTTTTTTTCTAAAAACTCTCGTAGCTGGTCACATACAATAGTCTCTAAGATTTTGTCTATTACCGATAACAAATTAATTGGTCTATATTCGGCTGGTTTACTTGGACGTGATACTTTAGGAATGGGCACTATAACACTTGTCTTGACATCTTTGGGGATTTTTCCGGTTGCTAGAGATGTATTAATCAGATGTAACAGAGGGTAACCAATCACACAGAATGCAGACTTCACAAATTTTACGTTACAAACAGTATCAGATTTAGATTTGTTTTTTAGCTTCATAACAATTTGCGTTAGCTCAGCAATATTTAATTTTCGAAAGCTTCCAAATTTTCCAGATCGTGGAAAGTTGGTTTCTGTAAACATTGGTGTTACAATAGGTATATTAGCAGCGATGTCAATGATACTTTTTGAATAAAGTTTATTAAATTTTTCTTCAACTCCACCTATAACATCTACAAATTCAAGATTGTTAAAATCAGCCGATGAGCCCCTATCTTTTTTGCTAATAAGTTGTTTTAATGTTCTCCACATTTTTTTGCTGTCCCCTTTACATCGATCTATATTTTTCTCATGGTGTTTTTTCTTTTCAATTCTAGATACTCTTACCAATTTATTCCTTTTTAATTTATAAGAATCCCAATCTGAATTAAGCTTAGTGATTCTAAATTTTTTATAGGCAATATCCCTATCTTTCTGCGCTTGAAGTACTAATGAATTCATCCATGGTGTATCATAGCATTTTATTTTCTTCAATGGTGTAATATTATCTACTACATCCGTAATGTTACTTATAAGGTCCCTGTACAAAACATCAACATCTGTAGAGTCGTAATTCCAAGATTTACTAAACAATTCAAGTACTATTTTATCCATATTGTCTGAATTCAAATTGCGCTTGCTTATAAACTCATATTTTTTACCTATAGAAGGTGTTTCCAAATAACATTCAATGGTCATATGATCCGAAATTTGCGGAAACTCCCTTGGCGCTTCCAGTAAATCAAAATCATTGGAGAAAATCAGATCGATTAATGAAGCTGATACGTTTGTCTCTCTTGTACATTCTCGGACAATCTGTGTGAAACCGGCGTCCGTTGCAATATTAATTAGTCTGTTTTTATTTGGACTCTCACATTCTAGACGAATATTAAAATCTCTTAGTATTATGGAACGGTTACTAGAAATTAATTCCTCATCCAGAAGATCCTCAAAAAATGTCATGAACAGCTCCAAATTTCCGTTTGGCGATCTGTAAAGTGATCCAACAATAATATTTTCCGCCTCCAACTTAATTTTGATATGGACTGGTCAATAGTTACCTGGGGAGACAACATTCCTCACGATCACAGAGGTGATATAGTTTTTTATGTAAATTATCGCACCTCCTGTATGCCGACTATGTGTATAATACGTAAAATGAGTATAACCTGCAATTGATATTTCGCTGTCCCGAAAGTCTTCCGGAATATTGATTTCTTTGCAGCACTAACTGACGCAAATCATCAATCTTATTACTTAGTCCTTGTATATTGATCGACAAAAGTAGGGCTTGTGATTTCCTTAGTTGCAATTCATACAGTGTTCTTGATTTAATTTTTTCTATCTGATTTTTATATGACGTGCAGTTGCGATCAAACACTGTGTGGTTATATTGAATATTCGGTACATTTAGTACCGTACTAATATATTTACAATTGACACAACACTCGTGTGCCGTACACTGCTCTGCCTTATGATCTTTACTGCATTTTGGACAAGTAAAATTTTCTTTACGGCATTCCTTCGCGATGTGCCCATATTTCCAACACTTAAAACATCGTAAAATGCTTCACGTACCGCGAAACAATCCCATTCAAATCGTATTTTTCCCTGCTTAATTAAATAATTAAAGGTTTCTGGTGACGTTTCCAAAATAACATTAAAATGTTTGCTTTTCCGTGGCTTGAATTTTTTAACAAACGTGATCTCCAAATTATTTTTGTTTACATTTTTTAAAAATCGAAGAAATTGTCCATATTGCTCAAAGAGACCTAGTTTTAATAACAAACATAGAAAAAGACTCCAAGTCTCGGTCTCATTAAATTATAATTTTACAATTCACAACAAACATGACACGTGTTTCGCCCTTTCGAGCATCATCAGACCTACAAACAACAGAGAGAACCTTAGTAAATAATCACACTCACAAATCCTAAAACAATAACTTACAAATAGAATAAAACACACTAAAGCACAACAAAACAAACAACTACTTATACATATTTGATGGACATTAAAATGAGGTTAAGTCTCACGAGAATAAACAAAATAAAATATTAAAAAAGATTCATGTCTCTAGGCGGGATCAAACCCAGACCACCCGAGTGAGACACCGAAGCAACCACCCACAGGCCACTGGACTACTCGAAGAAAAGAACTAAAAACTCCCACTCTATGAATTAGTGAATGAAATGAAGGTTGCCTACAATTATTATTACATTAAATTGTTAAATATTAGGGTTGGTTCAAAATTAAAAACATCGTTAACACAAGTGAGAATGGGACTTTTTATAGCTTTGGTTATTTCCATTTTTTCTAGAAGGTCAAGCTTTTTCCCCTTCGGACATTCATGTAAAACATCAACGTCAGAAATGGAAAATTCATGACCTGACTCCAACAAATGATTGGCAAAGGCCGAAACAGTCTCAGTTACATCCGTATTTCTGAATTTGTTGACAAGGCTCAAATGTTCTCTCACTCTTGTGGAAATTTTTCGACCTGTTTGTCCCACATAGGTCGTGGAATAAATGAAACCACTGGCCTCATGGGCCAGTGGTTTCATTTATTGACTAACAAAAATATATTACGGGCTAAAATAATAAATTTTCTGAACTCTAATCTTACGAGTGACACGGGCTGTAACTACAACAGAGCTCACCTAAAATCTCTGGCACATAAAATCAAATCCAACGATCTGATTTGCACCAAAGCCGATAAAGGCTCTTGTTTAGTAGTTATGGAAAGAACTGATTATGTTGACAAGGTTATTGGTTTCTTGAACTCTGGTGATTTTGAAAGAATAAACAGAGACCCAACAAACTAATTTTTTACGAGGTTAAAAAGTAGTCTGGACACATTTCTAACAACCTTAGAATATTTTAACATGACAAAAGATAAATTATATCCTATGAACCCTAAAACACCCTTACTTTATGGCTTGCCAAAGATTCATAAAGATGGCACGCCCATGAGGCCAGTGGTTTCATTTATTGATTCCCCATGCTACAAACTTTCAGCTTGGCTAAATAGAGTTCTTAGGGACGTAACGGGTTTTCATAGCACGTATTCTACCAGGAATTCCATCGACTTTGCCAATCACCTGAAAAACGTTGATATTCCGCACAATGCATTATTAGTTTCATTGGATGTTAAGAATTTGTTTCCTAGTGTGCCTCCCGCAGACTGTATTCAGTTGGTAAGGGATTTATTGGCGAGATCTTCTTTGCCACAGTTACTCGTTGATGGCCTCACTTCTCTTCTTACCTTAGTTTTAGACCAAAATTTTTCATATTCATTTCAGTTATATAGGCAAAGGTCTGGGCTGGCTATGGGTTCTTGTTTGTCGCCATTTCTGAGTGAGGTTTTCATGAACAATTTGGAAAACAGGATAATGAATAGTTATTCTGCCTCCTTTCTAACAGCATATAAAAGATACGTGGATGATATTTGCATTGTGTGGAATGGCAACAGAAATCAGTTGGAAGAGTTTTTACAATTCGTTAACTCCTTGCATCCTAAAACTGAGTTTACATAGGAAATGGAAGATGAAGGAAAGCTACCCTTTCTTGACCTTTTACTATCTCGGAAACACAGTAGGATAGAGTTTGAGGTTTACCGGAAAACATCGTCCACGGATAATGTTATTCAGTATGCTTCAAACTCTCCTTACACACATAAATTTGCCGCGTTCAACTCCTTTTTCTATCGGTTGTGTAATTTACCATTGTCAAGGGAAGCGTTTACTAAGGAACGTGATATTATAATGCAGATTGCTATGAATAACGGTTTTCCTTTGGAGTCCATCACCAAATTATATTATAAATTTATAAACAAGTACAAAATGTCCTATACTGTCATAAATTCAAAACTTAGCGATGAGACAAATTTTTTCAAGTGCATTACTTTTTTCGGAAGTATTTCTCTCCAATTGGCAAAATTTTTTAAAAATATTAAAAATGTCAATATTTCATTCAAAACAGTAAATACTCTCAAGAGACATTTAGTAAGGACATAGGAAACAACCGATAAATTGTCCAGATCTGGGGTTTATGCACTAAATTGTAGCGAATGTTCCACGACCTATGTGGGACAAACAGGTCGAAAAATTTCCACAAGGGTGAGAGAACATTTAAGCCTTGTCAACAAATTCAGCAATACGGATGTAACTGAGATTGTTTCGGCCTTTGCCAATCATTTGTCGGAGTCAGGTCATGAATTTTCCATTTCTGACGTTGATGTTTTACATGAATGTCCGAAGGGGAAAAAGCTTGACCTTCTAGAAAAAATAGAAATAACCAAAGCTATAAAAAGTCCCATTCTCACTTGCGTTAACGATGTTTTTAATTTTGAACCAACCCTAATATTTAACAATTTAATGTAATAATAATTGTAGGCAACCTTCATTTCATTCACTAATTCATAGAGTGAGAGTTTTTGGTTCATTTCTTCGACTAGTCCAGTGGCCTGTGGGTGGTTGCTTTGGTGTCTCACTCGGGTGGTCTGGGTTCGATCCCGTCTAGAGACATGAATCTTTTTTAATACTTTTTTAATATTTTATTTTGTTTATTCACGTGAGACTTAACCTCATTTTAATGTCCATCAAATATGTATAAGTAGTTGTTTGTTTTGTTGTGCTTTAGTGTGTTTTATTCTATTTGTAAGTTATTGTTTTAGGATTTGTGAGTGTGATTATTTACTAAGGTTCTCTCTGTTGTTTGTAGGTCTGATGATGCTCGAAAGGGCGAAACACGTGTCATGTTTGTTGTGAATTGTAAAATTATAATTTAATGAGACCGAGACTTGGAGTCTTTTTCTATGTTTGTTACATTTTTTAACCTGTCTATAAACATATCGATGTCCGCTAGGTATTTATCAAACACGCCAACAATAATTATTTTCGGTTTTTTGTGTTTAGGAATTTGAATATTGTACTCGCTCGACAACGCGATATGAGCGGCTTCTTGAAGTTTTTGCATCGATTCGTCATTCTCGCACTCAATTTGAATACCACCTTTTGCTGCAAGTTTTAATATATGTTCTATTTCAGCCGGATCGATTTTTGTCACAATGTCCGATTTTGTTTTGTTGCTGTTTTGAGATATATTTTTTGGCTGTATTATCAAAGGAGGCCTTTTATTTTTGACGACATCGCTCCATTTTTGTGATTCTGTTTGGGGATTTTGTGTTTATTTGTTTAACTATATTCACACAATCCCTAGTTTGACTGAGAACCTCTTCAGTCTTTTTTTCAATGCAAGATAACCGTGCTGATAGTTTTAAGTTTGACGCCACCGAATCACAGCATCCTTCACAGAACCAAAAAAGATTCTTGCAGTCACTAATACACTTTGTAATAGTATCTTTTATTTTAACACAAACTGTATGGTAATATTTACCGCAATTTATACATGATATCTGTTTACTGTTCACTATAAAGTTGTCAGAGCACACGGCACACATCCGAACGCCAGACATGCTGAACTACTACTTGTTGGGAACTAATGAAGCCAAAATTTTGTTAAACATTACCTATACGGGGTGCCTCATATAGCAGGCATTATTCCGACATTTAAAAGTTTGAGTCACTCAAATTTCAGGAAATGATTTTCGTATATATTTTTTATTTTAAATTATTATTGTAGATGGATGCTACGAGCGTTTATTACTGCAAAACTAAGTAGGTGAATTTATTTAAGAAGGATTATGCGAAAATAAAAACTAAAATCTGCTTGTAAGTTGTAAAAATCCATATGTCAACTATATTTTTAGTTCAACTTTAGAGAAATTGAAAAAAATACGAGTTTCCTAATAAAATTTAACTCATATTCATAGTCATTGAGGTAAACACTGGATTTTTTTTGTTACTATAATCGTATACACATATACTTAATATTTTGAAAAAGGGCGAAATACCTCAAATTTATATTAATTTTTGTACATAATTTTTTTTCACTATACAAAGTATGCAAACGGTGAAACACATCAAATTTATTTTATAGTTTTGTTCGTTTTTTCTACTAAGCAGGTGGCTTAGAAGGACGAAAAAGCTCCTATGAAAACGAAAAAAAATATTTTTTAGTGTAGAGCTGCTACCATTTGTTAAACCTATTTTTTTTTTAATAATTTATACTTAGTCTATAAAATCATTTTTGTAAATATATTTTATAAAATACCCTCTTGTTATTGAGAAAGTGTGTCACTTTCCTACGTTAATATTTTCTGCATATACTGTTCCGCCATTGAGTTGCCGATTTGCTATTAGATAAACCATACTTATGAGAGAATAGAAATAGACATAAAATCGTATTTCCGCGTCCAGAACGTAACAAGTTGTGGTGTAGTGTGGTTAGAACTCTTGTATTTTGATCTATCTTCCACCATAGGTTCCAATGTTAGAATTTAACTCATGTTCATAGTCATTGAAGTAAACACTGGATTTTTTTTGTTACTATAATCGTTTTTATAATTTTTTTTTCTAATGTAGAACTACAACATATACTTAATATTTTGAAAAACGGGGAAATACCTCAAATTTATATTAATTTTTGTGTATTGAAACACATATTTATTTTATTTGTTCGTTTTTTCGCTAAGCAGGTGGCTTGAAAAAGTGAAAACGAAAAAAAATATTTTTTATGTTGCTATTTGATAAACCTATTTTTTTTTTAATAATTTATGACTATAAAATCATTTTTGTAAATATATTTTATAAAACATCCCATGAGATGGTGTTTTTATGTGGGGTGACACATCGAGGGGTGGCTACCCCACAGATGGAACGTAACTATTAGGTCATATGTGAAAACCGTAACATTGGCCTAGATTTGTTTAATATTATTTCGCATTTTAACCTATATTTTCTCGAAGATAGGCCGATACATTTTCCAAAGTGGCCTTGTAAAGAAGGTGCAAAGGTATTTAAGACAATAAGTGAATCATTTTATAATAGTGCCTAAAAATGGTTTCTATTCTCATTAAAGTTTAATAGTTCAGTGGACTATTTAATATATGGTATTGTGAATGAAACTCTAATTAGTGCTAATGCTAAAGACAAGTTAAATAAGTTTATAAACTGCTGGACACATTAAGTGCACCAACGACATTTTTTTTTCGTCTTTAAAGTGATAGATCTCAGAAAATAAAGAAGATATTAGGGTGCGCCTTTCAACTTGTTTTGGAATATGTCTTGTAGATTAGATCTAATGGGTGGCGATTTTAGTGATATCATACGTTTTGTTACACAGGGTGGTTTTAAAAAACGATGAAAAAATCTAAGGGACGATCCTTGAAGACGTGTATATTTTTTTTAAAAACCTTATTGGGTAATTTGAGATGGTATTGAAAAGAACGTCTTTAAAAATATGTTTTTTTTTATTGAAAAATGTCACAAGTTTTACTCTGTAACTTTTCAATGTTACATTATTTTAATGACATTGTCCTGGTGATTATATAGGATGAATGCTTTACGACATTCAAATAAAAAAAGTTTATACACGGTAACGAAAATGTAATTTAATTAAAATAAAATATTGTTAATTTTAAAAATATTAATTTAATGAATTTGAACTTGCTTACGCAAAAAACCCTTCTTTGTTTGATTTTAAAGTAACTTTTTTCTTCTACCTAAGTCAAGGACTCGGGACGGTTTGGGCATTTTTTTAGAAACTTGACAAACAAGAGAATTACACTAATATTAGGCTTGGCTTGTATTCTGACGCATAAAAAATACTAAAAGACATAGCGCGCTTTTAATAATTTTTCTAGCATCGCGAACCCTATAAACAAATTTTAGTATTTATTATCAAAAGCACAAAGTGGTAACTTTACAGTTTGAGTCAGAAAATCTACTATTTTTGGGCAAGACCAGCTTCCATAAGAAGCCATTGAAAAGAAAAACACTATTGATAATCATTTCGAACATTGAGGGTTTCATATTTTTGGATAATATGCTAAAATAATACACAATAATACCGAATTTGTAGAATACCGGTTTCAAGCATCAACTTTTTTTTTAATTTCGTTTCAATCATTTAAATTGAATTGTGCTCCATATTCTAGAAACATTTTGTGTTACATTTCCTATAACTAAATTCAAAAAGTTACGAAATGGCGTCTGGAATTTACATATTTAACATTTCATAATGCTGTAAATGCTAGGCAGCCTAGTTTATTTGCACTTCCAATCTGAATTTTTTACGATATTATATTAATTACACAGCCCAACAAACATTTTTTGGATGTTGAATGTAAAAAAGTTCTCAGATTTTGTCTATCAGATCTAGTTTACAAAAAAAAAATGTGTATATATTTTACGTTATAACTGTTATAATATATAATATTACTATTGCCAGTTAAAAAAGCAAAGACACATGGATTTAAGAATATATTGCAAAAACTTAATTTACATAATTGCATTAGTCACTAATCACATAAAAATTTTCTTTTATACGACTTTCTAGAATGGAGTTTACTAGGGCAGTCTCGCTGAAGGCTCCAGCAGTAGTCCGCCATCATGTGGCTATCCCATCGTCCTTGATAACGATCTTCCATAGTTTTAATATCCTGATGAAATCTTTCCCCCTGTTCTTCACTACAATCACCTAAGTTTTCTGGAAAACGATCTAGGTGGCTGCGGAGGTAGTGAACTTTTATACTCATCTTATAGCCGAGAATATTAAAATTTGAAAGCATAGTTTCCACTAGTTCTACGTAATTCTCTGCTTTATGATTGCCAAGAAAATTTTGTACTGCTTGAACAAATGAGCACAAAGCGTTAGATTCAGTCTCGTTCATTGATGTGGTGAATTGTGGATCTTTAACAAGTTGCCTTATTTGAAGACCATCAAATATACCAGGTTTTAGTTTTTCCGTGCTAATGCCAGGAAATTTCCATCTCGATTTAAAGCCTTCACAAATTGCTTCATTAGGCCTAGCTTCATATGCAAGGGCGGAAGTAATATTTTTTCTCTTGAAACCAAAAGTTCGTTGATCACGTTTTGTTTTCCTTGAATCATGATATCTCTTGAAGGCCAATTTTTGTTAACCCAGTGCTCATTTTTAGCTCTGCTGTCCTAAAGGCACAAAAAACGAGGATATTTTGTATAACCACTCTGCTGTCCAAGGAGGAAGTTAAACATTTTTAAATCAACACAAATTGCCCACTGATGTTCTTCGTATTTAATTTTTCTCAAAACTAATGCAATTGTTTCATATTCTTCCTTCATGGTAGTAGAATGACCAATAGGAATTGAGCCATATTTGTTACCGTTATGTAAAAGAACACATTTTAAACTACGTTGTGAACTGTCAATAAAAAGGCCCCAATCATCTGGAGTGTATTCAGGCAAACCTATTTTTTCTAAGAGCCCTTTTATATTGTTACAGAATACCAAGTCATTTTCCTGAGCGAAAAAAGGCAGCAGATCCTTATCTCTTTTACGATAAAATGTAATATTAGTACCTGGACAAAGTAGATTTTTTTCTTTTAATCTGGATGCAACTAATTCAGCGGATCTCTTTGAGAGATTCAGGTCTCTTATAAAATCGTTTAGTTCTTCTCGATTGAAACACTGCGGAGTTGCTAAATCTGGTTCAAATTCGCTGTCGTTTTCTGATTGAATTCTTTGAACTTCGTCAGACGTTGATGTTTCTGCATCATTTTCTGTCACTTCGGGTAGACTGCTGAATGATGGAACGGGTATTTCTTTCGAATGCGCTACAGGCCTTCTTGCAGAATCTAGATCAGGATATGTCGATTTGTGTCTATTGTTTCTATTTATGCCTTTAATATTAACGAGACAAAAATAGCAGTCGTCATGATGGTTTCGCGGTTCTCTTCAAACCATTGGTACACCAAACTTTAGGCACTTCCTCTTTCCGGTTGTCCACTGTCGCAAATGTTCAACACATGTCATACGTATGAAATGTGGGGCCCAAGATTTATCTTGATCTCCTAAATGAACCCCAAAATAGGCAAGATAAGCACTTTTCACAAAGTCAGAAATCGTTTTTCTGCTCTCTTTCAAAGTGTATTCACCACTAGTGATGTAACGAATGTCATTTTTTTAGTATTCGCGAATGCGAATGTGATTGCGAATATCTGCCGCTAACATTCGCGAATGCGAATATTAAATTTAGTTTCCAAATCGGGCAGTATGTAATATGTATGTAGGTAACGCTCAAATTTGTCCACTTTAAAAATATATGGAATTTTATACGAAATAATAATGCTAACCGTAGTAATTTTCGCCTCGACTTTTAAATAAAAAATTTAAAAATAATATTATCTACTAGTATTATAAAAGAGCCTTTGACGACAAGCGGCTTCACGTCGTAATTTTTTGTATCGGCATGCCTTTGTCTCTTCATATTATATAGTTTTGTTGCATTGTTTATTTTATTTCGGCTGAGCGAAAAATTCCCCGAAATCGATCGATAATAAATAATGTTATGTGGTAAATAATTATTTTTATTTTTAAGGGGAAAGAAAATATAAAATAGTATTTTGTATTTCAGAAAGGTTAGCATAACGTAGAGAGAAACACGTGTGTTATTGTTCTTTATGCTTAGAATAGAAAGTGATTTGTCAACATGAGCAAGATATGGACTTATTTTACGCTTCTTGATGGTGAACGAGCTAAGTGTAAGCTTTGTCTCAAGGACTATTCCCGAAAAGGTAGAACAACAACGGCTATGAGAAATCATCTAAAAGCAATACATAAAACAGAGTTTTCTGAGCTAGAAAATTCCGAAAAAGAAAGACAAGATGCAACCAATAAACTTGCAATTGCCCCATCATCACGCCAATTGAATAAATCTGATCTTAAACAAATGTCGCTTCAAGAATGTGTAGAAAAAACAAAAAAGTGGGATAATAAATCTGAGAAGTCCCTGGCAGTAGATAAAACAATAAGTGAAATGATTGCGTTAGAAGACTTGCCATTCAGTTTTGTGGAATGCGTTGGATTCATAAGACTTGTGAAGCATTTATGTCCATCCTATAATTTAAAGTCTCGTCAGTATTTTACGTCACTTATCTGCGACGAATTATACGGCAAAGTGAGTCAGAAAATCATTGATTTGTTAAAATCCTTCGAAAAAATGTCATTTACAAGTGATATCTGGTCCGATTCCTGTTCTGGGATATCATTAATAAGTTTAACTTGTCATGGAATTACAGAAAACTTCGAAAGGAAGATGATTGTGTTGAAGGCAGATGTGTTCAATGACAACCGTCATACTGGGGAGAATATTGCTAAAAAACTTGAAGGCATTTTATCATCGTGGGAAATACCAAAAGAAAAAGTGAAGTGTATAGTTAGGGATGCAGGCGCCAATATGAAAAAAGGTGTCACTTTATTAAATGTTCATCACATCGACTGTGCTTCACACAAAATTCAAAACGTGGTAAAAGAAGGATTGAAAACTGAAGAAAGTGTCGCGACTGCCATGACAAAGTGTAAAAAAATGGCCACATATTTTCATCATTCGAATAGTGCTCAAGACGAGCTTAAAACATTACAGAAAAGGCTCAATCAAGCACCTCTCAAGATTATACAAGAGTCTGCTACTAGATGGAACAGCACCTTTTATATGCTAGAACGTATTTTGCAAGTCAAGGAGCCCCTATGTCTTTATGCATCCACAAATAATAAAATTCCCCAACTGACGTCCGAAGAATGGATACTTATTGAGAAACTTATAAGTTTACTAAGACCATTTGAAGAAGTAACCAAAGAATTAAGTGCGGTCGATGTCTCTGGATCATCAGTAATTCCCTTGATAGCGACTTTAGAAAGAATTCTCAATGATTTTGATTCATCCGATGGACATATTGGTAATACGATCGAAGTTTTGAAACAGGAGCTTATTAGAAAATTTTCGGTAACGGAAGATGACATTTTGTTTCTTACAGCAACTTTTATTGATCCAAAATATAAAGTGAAGTTTTTTAAAAATGCGTTGAGTAAAGACCGTGTCATACAGCATATTTTGGATTTGCTAGAGGACAGTCCAACAGGCGAATCTTCAAGTTCACATTGCTCGAATGTGAAGCGTGCCAGATTGAATCAGACTGAAGAGTCGGTGAATAATAAACGTGTATCTTTAAAGGATACGATGGACTTACTAATGGACACGAGTGACAGTGACAGTGAAGATGACATTCCTCTAATAAATTACCAAAATCCCTCTCATCTTTTAATCCGAAAAACTATTACGGAATATTTAGCAGAGAAGCGTAGCAAAAAACGTCGACCCTCTAACATGGTGGAAGGTGAACAAACAAAAGTACGGACTTCTTTTTCCTATAGTGAAACAATATTTACTCACACCACCAACGAGTGTTCCGAGCGAGCGAATGTTTAGTGGTGCTGGGCTTCTCTATACCCCACATCGCAATAGACTTGAAGGGGAAAAGGCTTCCAAACTATTATTTTTGAAATTCAATATTCCTCTCTTGAAGTTTGAATATTAATTTGTTGTTTAACGTATATATATAATACATACATATATTATATTTTTCCTTTTTTATATAGGTACTTAATAGATATTTAAGTTTGTTTTTGTTTGTTTATGAGGATTTTTTATTTTTAGTTTCATAAAAAATTAATGTAGTTTCATGTAAGCGGTAATGAGTTTTCACTAATAAAAATAATGAAAATTTGACATTTTTTTCGATTGATTTTATTATTAGCAGGTAATTTTTTCTGATTTTGTGACGTTCATATTCGCAAAACATTCGCATGAATTTCGCGAATGCGAATGCGAAAGAAATGTGCGAATATTCGCGAATGCGAATGCGAATGCGAATATTCGTTACATCACTATTCACCACACACATAACAAAAAACATCGGGATGATTTACACAGATACGTCTGCTTGTGGATGCCATTGTTTCAGTTTAGTGTCTTGATACTACAAAACGTCCAAAATTTACATAAAATGATAGCACAACTTTACTTGGGAAAACTCAGTAATATACTAAATCGAGTACAGCCAAGCAGGTATAGAAGTATCGGGTCATAGGCAATTACAGGTATAAAAGTAATTAAGAGCAGTGTATTGAGTAGTTCCTAGTATAGGAACATTGGGTCAGGGACAATTCCAGGTATCCATTTGATTAATTAGATTCTGGGAAATTTCTATTTTGACGATTAAGTATATATTTATCTCTTTATTTGTTTTCCTTTATCACAAAAAAATATAAATTAACCTGTAACCTGTATCTCAAAAACTAGAGCTGATAGAAAAAATCTGGTGGCATTTTTGGAATCAGCACTTTAAAAACATCTAAAATCAGATGTTAGATTTCCGGCACCAAATTTTTGTTTTCATTTTGTTACCCTGTGTTATTAATAAAAATACATAGTGACGTATCTTACATTTTATTATTTTCCAGTTTTATTATTTGAAATCATAAAAAGTAAGATACGTCACTATATATTTATATCGACAAATAATTTAAGATTATTCTAATGAACTTTATATTTCCGGATATGGTGTCAGTTAATGCCAATAGATAGATCGCGAAAAATTCAAATATGAAGTGATTTGTAATAAATTAAGTCGTTTAGCATTTACAGCTTCACAAAATGTCAATTTTCAGAACTATTTTATAGAAGCTATTTAAATTTAGTTATTGGAAATATCACACAAAATATGTCTAGAATGTAAAGCACAATTCACGTTAAAATATACGGGAAGTTCCATAAAAAATAAAGTTGATGCTTCAATATAAAAAAAGTTTTATACACTTTTCCAAGATCGTTTCTTAGATGAAATTTTGCAAAAATTTCATTATTTTTAAAACAAGCCTGTATAATAAAATGTATGTTATCGCGAAAACCGCAGTCCATACCCAAGTAGCATTTGATATTTTATAGGGGTAAAGGAATTGTTTCCATTCCCATCATATAAAACCTAACGTTTTATATTTAGGCCACAGTAACTTCATCGTACCTACTATATAACCCTTAAAGCGCTTAAATGGAGAATCCTATAATAGCAATGGTTACCTAAATAAAAACCTCTAAAAAATAAAGGTTTTCTATATGGACGTATTTTGTATTGCCTTACTCAGTGGATTTTCTCACTCACCCTGCAGTTACCACTTTGGGCCTTGCATAATAAAAACTTGTCTGCTAATAAAACAATTCTATATAGGATTCGCAAGGCTAGAAACATCATTATATCGTAAAAGCATTCGTCCTATATAATCACCAGGAAAATGTCATTTTATAAAATTAAAAAGTAAGTAAAACGTAAAATGAGTGACTCTTTTCGGGAGGAGATATCGAAAAGCCCATGAAATAATTTTTTTTAAATATTCTCCGAAATGACACTATAAGATATAAAAAAAGTTTTATACACTTTTCCAAGATCGTTTCTTAGATGAAATTTTGCAAAAATTTCATTATTTTTAAAACAAGCCTGTATAATAAAATGTATGTTATCGCGAAAACCGCAGTCCATAGGGTCTATCCTGCAAGAAATTGCTCATAACAAGTTGGAAGGCGCATCGAGATATCTTTTTTAGTTTCTGAGATATATCACATGCAAGTTTTTTAGTCTTGTGTATTGTCTTTTTTGTCTAATACCCTAGTAAATATTATTCATATTTCAAGTTTCCATAGATTTTTTTATAATGGTGAAAATTTAACAGTTTACAAGTTTAAATCTGCCTTCTAATTCATTTTTTGATAAGGTAGAAGAAACTTATTAAGGTATTAGACGGAATATACTACTCGTTTCAATAATATAAACTTAATATATAGATTGTGTTATTGGGAAATCATGATTATTAGAATTAGACCGTGTCAAATTGAAATTTCTATCCGACGTTTCACATTCGATCGCACGAGGCATCTTCAGGTATCTTTACTTCACGAAATCTTAACACTAATCAGATCGTAGGGATTCTGACTTGTGCACGCCGAACCGTGACCCTGTGCTAAGATCGGTTTCCACTCTGATGTAAACCATAACACGAATTTCTATTGAAGTTTTTGTGTGTTTCAAAATTTCAATAGATTCTCTAATCTTTCGTGTATAAAATCCTGGAACCGAAGCTAAAACCTTGGATTCTTTTAGATTTATATTATGACCAGTGTTGTGCTGGTTTCTCTTTAATACATCGTTCATGTTCCTTAAGTCTAGTTGATATTGAGCATCCTGTTTCTCCCACATGCATTTCTCCACATGGGCAAGGAATTTTATATACTCCTTCTATTCGAAAAGGTACAATAGCTTTCGGAGATCGCAAGCATTGTCCAAACTTCTTATACGTATTGAAGATTGTACGTATGTTGGACCGCCGAAGAAATCGTCCTATTTTGTCTGTAGTGCCATGTATGTAGGGAAGAACAACACTATCTAACGGTGGCTTCGTGTCATTCTTCTTTCGCGAAGTAGAATTACTATATCTTTTAATTGAACGCGTAAATCTTCAGTGCAATAGCCATTCTATCTTAGAACTTCGAGTGCCTGGCAACCCGGAAATTAAAAGCTTTTTATTCAAAAAATGTATTTCATTAGAAAAATCGAAATTTTGTCCAACAGGTTATTAAAAAAAACCCCTGCTTGTCTTGATGTTTGTAAAAAATATCACAAAACATTTTTGTAAAATGGCTGGTTATTTAAAAATTAAGAAACAACTTTCTTTCAGTAACTCTAAGAACACTTGACAATAACTTTTTAATCAATATATATGTACAGGGTGTCCAAATTTCGATGTTTTTACGGGATATCTCAGCTATTTGAAAAGATAGAGACTAACGGTTTTCGCAACACCGTGCTCGATTTTTGTGAAACTAAAGATGCACTAAACAAAAATTTCCCAGCCCGCTTCGTTTCTGAGATACAGGGTGATTTTGAAAATACTGCATTTTGGGACCCCCCTCGTAGCTCGCTTACCGTTTGAGATATCAAAAAGGTAAAAACTGATTATTACGGAGTTTTTTTACGTAAAATCCAGTGGCATAGTCAGATTTTTTTTATCACCTACCATTCTTGAGTTATTTACCAATATTATGTTTTTTTAAATGAGACACCCTGTATATTGGTTGACAGTTCGATCAGCTTTTTTAAGCATTTATATATATATATATATATATATATATATATATATATATATATATATATATATATATATACAGTGTGTATCAGCCAAATGGAATAGATTCGATAATAAATAAATGGGGGCGTGTTCGGAAAAACGCTTGGACCCGTCGATTGGTATTTTTAGTTGCTCATTTTCTCCAATAAAAACTTTTTATACAGGGTGTGTCCTGTAACAGTGGTCGATGCCAACTTTCTTATTTCAAATGCAACACCCCGGATATTATTTAATTTTTGGATTCTTTAGGAGATTCTAAACATATTTTATGTTCAATGTCCTATACCTATCTTCAACTATTTCGGCAATATTAAGTGTTTTCAAATTTATTGCAAAAATTAAGATTAAAAAAATAAAAAGTTAATTTAGGAACTGTTGAATATGCTCGCCGCGAACGTCTTGGCAAATTCTTAATCTTAAATAGAAATTTCTTCTAACGTTATTTAGCATCTCAGGCGTGACCGATCTAATCGCAAGCGTTATTCGTCTTCTTAAGTCAGCTAAGTCGAGGGGTTTAGTTTTGTATACAACATTTTTAGTATGTCCCCATAAGAAAAAGTCTAATGGCGTCAGATCAGGGGATCGCGCTGGCCATTCTATCGATCCTCGTCTCCCTATCCACCGATTTGGAAATATTCCGTTGAGGTACTGCCAGACATTAATTTGGTAATGGGGCGGTGCTCTATCTTGCTGAAACCATATCATATTCGCTGGAACTTGTGGGTTTGCTGGATCCGGATACAAATTTGTCAAAGTTGGCACGACATTATTTTGGAGCAGTGCTAAATAATTATCGCCATTCAAATTACCGTCAATGAAAAAGGGGCCTATGATATGATCCCTAACAATTCCTGCCCAAACATTAACCTTTTCAGGATATTGAGTAATGTCTTCGCTGATCCAGTGAGGATTTTCCCTAGACCAATAGCGGCAATTTTGACGATTTACATGACCGTGAAGTGTAAAGGTGCACTCATCCGAAAACAAAACATGTTCTAATTGAATAACATTGTTATCTAACATAGCCATCATTTGTTCACAAAAATAAGTTCTCCTATCATAATCGTCTTCCATGAGCTCCTGAGTTGGTATCACTTTATAGGGATGCATTTTATTTTCTTTTAATGTTCGGATAATCGACGAATGGCTAATATCGAACATTGCGGCGGCTTGTCGACTAGAAATATGTGGGTTTTCCTCAAACTCAAGCATAATATCCAATTTAGTATCATCATTTATTGAATTGGCAGCTGCTTTTTTTATCTGCCTCACATGTCCAAGCTCGCGAAACTGCTTTTCTATTTTACTAATTGTCCCTTGGGATATATGCGGCAAATTTGGAGATTTTTCATGAAATAAGTGAGCAACTTCCACTTGTGTTCGTGTGTTATCTCCATAACCAATCATTTGTAGAATTGTTATTTTATGCATTTCTGTTAAATGAACCATTTTTCTGATATTAGGTATTATGCAGTTAACGAAATTCAAAAGACTATGACACTGACACTGACAACTACTGTCTTGCAAAGAGAAAGGCCAGGCATTTTACACAAAAGTAAACAAAACTTAAAAGTAAACAAAACTTAAAAGTAAACAAAATTGGCTCTTTTTATTCCATATCAATAAAAACGAACGCTAAAATGGTTTTTGCTTACATTCTTAATATGAAGACCTAAATGGTAAATAAGTATTGAGTGTGTTGTAGCGAATTTTTGTAATCAAATAAATAGTTCAGTAACCAGAGCCACTTTCATGAATAATAATAAATTCGAAATAAATAAAATAAAAATAAATTTGAAAACACTTAATATTGCCGAAATAGTTGAAGATAGGTATAGGACATTGAACATAAAATATGTTCAGAATCTCCTAAAGAATCCAAAAATTAAATAATATCCGGGGTGTTGCATTTGAAATAAGAAAGTTGGCATTGACCACTATTACAGGACACACCCTGTATAAAAAGTTTTTATTGGAGAAAATGAGCAACTAAAAATACCAATCGACGGGTCCAAGCGTTTTTCCGAACACGCCCCCATTTATTTATTATCGAATTTATTCCATTTGGCTGATACACACTGTATATATATATATATATATATATATATATATATATATATATATATATATATATATATATATATATATATATTGATTAATCTGTATTTGTTGGTTTCAAATTTACATTTTTAGATATTTTTTTCTATAATATCCCAGATAGCCATGAAAAATATTTGCCGTATCTATTCCATTACCTAGATCTACTTAGATAGATACCTTAAATTGGAGTTTCAATTAAGATTTTATACTAAATTTTTAAGTAATATAAATATATTACCAAACATCAATAACAATGTTAAGAAAACATCAAAAACAAGTAACAAGTATATAACAATTCAATTCAACATTTCAACCATTTAACTTTAACAATTTCGACATAACATTTCAACAATTTAACAATTTAAATTGAACAATTTTAACATAACAACTCAACAATTTAACAATTCAACATAAACTTTTTAAAATATAGCTTTAATAGCTTTAGCAAAACAAATACTTAACGGTTTAGTTAACTTCTTATTTATTATTTACAAGAATTGCTGAAAATGATTTCCGTTTTTTTTCGGTAGCTTCTCGCAGTTCTTCCATTGTTCGGTGACGGGCTTTATAGACCTTATCTTGTATATAGCCCCGTATGAAAAAATCCAGCACCGACAGATCGGGAGACCGCGCTGGCCACCTTATTGGTCCATTAGTGGCTATCCACTTTTGAGGAATTTGATTTTCCAAAAACGGGTGTACTAAATTAGAATTATGTGCAGATGCGCCATCTTGATGAAGATATTATCTAAATGCGCCAGAGGAACGTTATCTAACAACTCCGCTATTACCTCCTGCAATATTTCTAGGTAACGAACCTCTGAGAGACCTCCTTCATATATTGATAAACGAGTTGTGTGAAAAAAATTGTATTTGTTAAATAATTTGATGCCAGTATCTTGAGATGTGTGCTTCATCACACCATATAACCATCCTTGCAAAATTATAATAACTAACTATGTTTACTCTAGCTTCAATAGCTCTACATAGGCCACGTGGTTAATTTCATCATTTTCGCGATTTTCTTTATTATACGATATTCGTCGTGGCTTAATAAACGCTCCATAGTAATTCAAATTTTTTTTTCAGTCTTGGAAAAATTGTTTCAAAAGGCTGTCGTCGCTCAGGATACCTAAAATTATTTTCACATTTAGATCCTAATTGTCCTCTTAATAATTATCAAAAAAACGATAGTTGGGACAATGGCATCCGTGGAAAATTAGTTTAAACACCCAAAGGTAAAACACCTACCCCTTCGAATAAATATACCTACAACGCTTTATAATAGATTTTACTAACTACTAGTTAACTAGATACCTACATACCTGTTATAATAAAGGACGGCAGCCTCAACATTATTTTCATTTGACTGTATGTAACAAACTAACATATCATAGTTTTCAAAATTTTCATAACTTCGCATTACAGCTATTTTTAGCAATAAAGAAAATATAAATGGGAAATAAATAAATGAGTAAATAAATATTAAAAAATGTAAGAAAACGAGATAAAAACTCAACAATTAGGTAAAACTTGACAGGTAATAATAATTCTTTAAATTTCCTTAAAATGTAAAAATTGGGGTTGTTCTTTAAAATAAATACCACAAATAATATATATTTGAAAAGCTAAAAAAAAATCTATCGAACTGTCAACCAATATACAGGGTGTCCCATTTCAAAAAAAACATAATATTGGTAAATAACTCAAAAATGGTAGGTGATAAAAAAAAATTGACTACGCCACTGAATTCTACGTGAAACAACTGCGTAATAGGCAGTTTTTACCTTTTTAATATCTCAAACGGTAAGCAAGCTACGAGGGCGGTCCCAAACTGCAGTATTTTCAAAATCACCCTGTATCTCAGAAACGAAGCGGGCTGGGAAATTTTTGTTTAAGGCATCTTGAGTTTTACAAAAATCGAGCACAGTGTAACCGAGATACCTCGTAAAAGCATCGAAATTTGGACACCCTGTACATATTTTATTTAATGTATATACATATTAGTCCTCTTTTTCTTTTCATAGGTTGTTTTTCCCAAAGACCCTATTTAAAACCTAAAAAAAAATTAAATTACCAACATTAAGGACCAAAATGGTCATATGAAGAATTACTTCATTTTTGCAAACACGTACTTTAGATCTTCTCTAAAGTATTATTTCAAAACAATTATAGGTTCTCTAATTTAGCTTTTACTTATATTAAAAGCCCAGTTTAACTGAATAACATGTAACATAAAATGGAAACAATTTTTATTTTTTATAATATCATTAGACATTTTAATTAGACGCATCGGGGGGGAAGTTAATAAAATACAATTAATGTAACCTTTACATAGATTGTACTGGATAAGGCAAATTCCCTAGAATACATCTGTAATATATAAAGTCCGATAAGGACGTGATAAAACTCGATTCAGGTTCCCACCCATTTTAAATCTTCCACCCCCTCCTGCTATTAATTACGCCAAATTCATTGCAGATAAAGTTTCTAAATTGCTGTCCGCGGACGTTTTTCCATTTGTGATTCAGCGACTCTAAGAGCTACAAAGAATGTACACGTGCTTGCCACGCGACCCTGGGGCATTCTAGGCCGGCAAGTGTGCCCTGGTGTTGTCGGCTCTTTAGTAGCCTTAAAACGCAGTTCTATTGAGTTGATTTGTGTAAAAGATTTGTAAATAAACAGAAACAAAATACATCAAGATCAGCGTGTTAAGATTTAGAGTAGTAAAGTCGAATTACTTCTTCTTCCCCATAAAATAGTCCATCATATGTTGTATTATCAATGTTAATATATAGGCTAAATAGGAGAATTATTGTATGCGCAAAATTTTTCGAAAATTATACCTACATAGGTCTGGATATCTGTTCAGGATAGTTCCGGCGTAGTATCGATCGTGCTTCACACCTGCACAGGAAGTGGAATAGAGTTTCCTGATACTACGTGCAGATAAATTCCTCCTCAAACCCTAAAACAGAGAGGTGCTTCCTTAATCGACAGTGCCCCGTTACTGGTCGTACGATGAAATTTAGGATTTTCCTGTCTCGCGTTAACAGCCACTCTGTTCGGCCTTAATTTGGCTTCACAATAAAGTCTTTAGCTTGCTTACCATTTTCAAACTAGTCCCACTCACGTCGCAGTTCTTGGCGTTCCCATTCGTCGGGTGCAGTCATTATCTGCGGCCTAGTAATTCCTAATGCCGGTTCTGGTCCCACATTCCTGAAGCAATGCCAATCCCAGCATGGGTGAGACCAGAGCCTTAAGCACTGCTTGTCTGTCTTTACATATACCCCCGCCCCAGAGGATTGCAATGATGTCATGCGTGTACCATCTTTATAAAATCCCTCGAGAATTCCACCCTGTTTCTCTCCTTATCCTCTTTTTCCGGGATTGAGAGAGCCTAACCCTTATTCCACCTCAGTCTGCCACTCAGGTCGGGCCACTCTATAGTTGGACATCGAGATCTCTCTTTCCACAATATGTAAGATCCTTGCGTGACCCACAACCTCCCCTCTGGCATGCTATGCTCCTACGTCTCTTATTCAATAAGGATGCCAAAGTAGAACCGCTTATCTAAGAAACGCTGTTTTCAAACATCGTAAAATACCTAACGTATTTAATCTAATTCCGTGTACATCACTGTACATCAAGTACCAATTTAAAATCATTTTAAATAAAAATTTAACCACGGCTATAATACCACGCTCACATCAAAAAATATTAAACCTTATTTCTACAGTCTCATACTATACTTGTTTTGATGCTTCAAATCTATTTTCGTCTGCCAAATAAATCCTCTAAGCAACACTGTTCAATTTTACTTCCACAAAATTCAGCTGAATATTACTACAAAGAATTCCACGAAAAATACCTACATATGAAAACAACTTTTTACATCACATTGAACAGCAAACGTAATCAAATTTCAAAAAAGACCGCTAATATAAAAAACTACTTAATATTTAAAAGCCGACATTAATATATCTTTAATTACATATCTTTGTTTAAAATATATGTATTTGAAAGGTTGCCTTGGCAACCAGTTGGCCACACCAATAGAAACGAAAGGTGAGCCCTTATCTGCCTAAACATTTCGAAGTTGAACAGAACAGTTAGGTTTGAGTAATTAATCTCGTCGCTCGGCCATTTGTGCCTCCACAGCTGGGACAATTTCAGTCCTAAAAGATTCACATATCTTCAGTTAATGTATTAATGAAATATTCACCAGTTAATGTGCCTTCCATGAAGAAAAGAAATACAACTGTAACTTCAGGTTTTAATTAGCGAAACTCTTGACTGAGATTTGCAGCAATAGCAGGGTGTAACTGTTTCTATGATAACGAACTCTTTCTGAGAAACAAGTTTTGGTAAAGGATAGGCGTCTAATAAAGTAAATGTATTACTTGCTTGAGAATAATCTAGCACCATTTGACGCTTCTGGCTTTCGTTGCGTGTTACTAGCACCTGGCTTCTCCATGGAGAAATACTTTCTTCAACGCTTTTAATATCAGAATAATATGAAGAGGAAGCCATGCGAACTTTTCCAAGAGACGAATGAATTTGAAAATTGTGTTTAAGGGCAAAAGCAAAATTAAGAAAACTCTCAGAACTTCCTGTATCGATCAGAAATAAAGCTAAAATATTATTTATTTTGGATTTTACTAAAGCTTTTAACAGACAAGGAAATACAGATAAAGCTGTGATAATCATTAACGTAGAAGCAGATGTAGATTTACTTTTTGTCTTAAGCTTTAAGCAAAGTTTAGCAAAATGACCAGGTTTCTTGTTGTTTCCACAAAAATAGCATTTATTTACATATATTTCTTCAATTGCTGCTGCAGTAGTAGAGGCACTTTTTAATTTTGAGCTTTGAATATAGGAGTTCGTGGCAGTAAGCATTTGAAAATTGACAGAGTAGGATTCTGAAATTTTTTTACGATTTTCAAGAGCGCGAAATTGAACAGCTGCATTATCAAGACTTAATCTATTGCTTTCAAGTAAGCGTTGCCGAATTTCAGATGGACATAGTTCGTTAATACAAGCATCTCTAATAAAATCATTTCTATTCTGTTCAGCAGTGACTGATTCGAAATTGCAATCCTTGCTCAAAATATGATCAATAGATCGCTAACCTGTTGTTTTCTGGTAGCTAGAAGGTGACTGATTTATATACAAAGATTTTAGAATTTGAACTGAATTTTCATGACTTATGCATTCAATGATATAGTCATAAAGGGTATGTGATACAAAATTGATTAAACAATTTGAGTTTTTCTTGTTCCTGATATTTTTCTTTGAGTTTTTAAAACACACCACATCACTTTTTTGATGCGTCTGTGCTGTCGAACCTTTCAATTTTCAACAAATAAATTGTAATAAAACCTAGATCGTATGTTTAGGCTTTAATTAATGAAACTTTGACATGATATAAAATATTAGCATTTGACAAGTATTAAAATAACAACCTACAATATAATAAGGTATAAAGGCTGTTTTACATGCTGCAATTCTTTCTTGCAAGTTGCAATAGTCTTGAACAAAAGCATGCGCAGTGGCACGACATTTGTTTAACGCTGTTCGGTGACGGTTTCTGTTTATCTGGATATCTATCAGCAAATATCTGGCATGTTCTTGTTAAAACTCTGTTAGATTCCCCATAGATAATAAACAAATTCAAATAATCCTCGTGTGTGTAATTTAATCGCCCCGGCATGATTATTAGTTTAATAATTATTATAATTACTGTAATAAATAAATATATTATTTTTATAAAATTTAAATATTTTAGTAGGTAATTGTCAAACGACAACAAATATTACGTTTTTATAGTAACCAATTAGTTTTGTTCTCGCCAGGCCTCCCCGTCATGGCCAACTAGCAAGAAAACTTAGAAGCCGTCTGGTATTATTAGAATAAAAAATGTTAAATCGTCAATAACTCAAAAACTACAAATTTTTGGAATAGACAACTTTATACAAAGTCACCATTATTTTTAGTGTTAAATAAATTATAAAAATTGGGTGTTTCCATTTGAAAAAAGTAACTTTTAACGATTTTTTAAAGTATATTTATAGTGTCAGTTTTTGATCACCCTATATTTATTTATTATAAAAATATCAGCACAGGCCACTAAAGTGTACCCTTTTCGACAAGGAAGCCAATCGCAAATAAATAATAGAGACTTCGATAAGCAGATATTTACAGTTGTGTCTAGACCTGCAAACGTCATTTTTTACATAAAATTCAAAATATCTCAAAAACAGTTGAACTTAGGTATTAGTGATGTAACGAATGTCATTTTTTTAGTATTCGCGAATGCGAATGTGATTGCGAATATCTGCCGCTAACATTCGCGAATGCGAATGCGAATGCGAATATTAAATTTAGTTTCCAAATCGGGCGGTATGTAACATGTATGTAGGTAACGCTCAAATTTGTCCACTTTAAAAATATATGGAATTTTATACGAAATAATAATGCTAACCGTAGTAATTTTCGCCTGGACTTTTAAATAAAAAATTTAAAAATAATATTATCTACTAGTATTATAAAAGAGCCTTTGACGACAAGCGGCTTCACGTCGTAATTTTTTGTGTCGGCATGCCTTTGTCTCTTCATATTATATAGGACTTGCATTGTTTATTTTATTTCGGCTGAGCGAAAAATTCCCCGAAATCGATCGATAATAAATAATGTTATGTGGTAAATAGTTATTTTTATTTTTAAGGGGAAAGAAAATATAAAATAGTATTTTGTATTTCAGAAAGGTTAGCATAACGTAGAGAGAAACACGTGTGTTATTGTTCTTTATGCTTAGAATAGAAAGTGATTTGTCAACATGAGCAAGATATGGACTTATTTTACGCTTCTTGATGGTGAACGAGCTAAGTGTAAGCTTTGTCTCAAGGACTATTCCCGAAAAGGTAGAACAACAACGGCTATGAGAAATCATCTAAAAGCAATGCATAAAACAGAGTTTTCTGAGCTAGAAAATTCCGAAAAAGAAAGACAAGATGCAACCAATAAACTTGCAATTGCCCCATCATCACGCCAATTGAATAAATCTGATCTTAAACAAATGTCGCTTCAAGAATGTGTAGAAAAAACAAAAAAGTGGGATAATAAATCTGAGAAGTCCCTGGCAGTAGATAAAACAATAAGTGAAATGATTGCGTTAGAAGACTTGCCATTCAGTTTTGTGGAATGCGTTGGATTCATAAGACTTGTGAAGCATTTATGTCGATCCTATAATTTAAAGTCTCGTCGGTATTTTACGTCACTTATCTGCGAAGAATTATACGGCAAAGTGAGTCAGAAAATCTTTGATTTGTTAAAATCCTTCAAAAAAATGTCATTTACAAGTGATATCTGGTCCGATTCCTGTTCTGGGATATCATTAATAAGTTTAACTTGTCATGGAATTACAGAAAACTTCGAAAGGAAGATGATTGTGTTGAAGGCAGATGTGTTCAATGACAGCCGTCATACTGGGGAGAATATTGCTAAAAAACTTGAAGGCATTTTATCATCGTGGGAAATACCAAAAGAAAAAGTGAAGTGTATAGTTAGGGATGCAGGCGCCAATATAAAAAAAGGTGTCACTTTATTAAATGTTCATCACATCGACTGTGCTTCACACAAAATTCAAAACGTGGTAAAAGAAGGATTGAAAACTGAAGAAAGTGTCGCGACTGCCATGACAAAGTGTAAAAAAATGGCCACACATTTTCATCATTCGAATAGTGCTCAAGACGAGCTTAAAACATTACAGAAAAGGCTCAATCAAGCACCTCTCAAGATTATACAAGAGTCTGCTACTAGATGGAACAGCACCTTTTATATGCTAGAACGTATTTTGCAAGTCAAGGAGCCCCTATGTCTTTATGCATCCACAAATAATAAAATTCCCCAACTGACGTCCGAAGAATGGATACTTATTGAGAAACTTATAAGTTTACTAAGACCATTTGAAGAAGTAACCAAAGAATTAAGTGCGGTCGATGTCTCTGGATCATCAGTAATTCCCTTGATAGCGACTTTAGAAAGAATTCTCAATGATTTTGATTCATCCGATGGACATATTGGTAATACGATCGAAGTTTTGAAACAGGAGCTTATTAGAAAATTTTCGGTAACGGAAGATGACATTTTGTTTCTTACAGCAACTTTTATTGATCCAAGATATAAAGTGAAGTTTTTTAAAAATGCGTTGAGTAAAGACCGTGTCATACAGCATATTTTGGATTTGCTAGAGGACAGTCCAACAGGCGAATCTTCAAGTTCACATTGCTCGAATGTGAAGCGTGCCAGATTGAATCAGACTGAAGAGTCGGTGAATAATAAACGTGTATCTTTAAAGGATACGATGGACTTACTAATGGACACGAGTGACAGTGACAGTGAAGATGACATTCCTCTAATAAATTACCAAAATCCCTCTCATCTTTTAATCCGAAAAACTATTACGGAATATTTAGCAGAGAAACGCGTAGCAAAAGACGTCGACCCTCTAACATGGTGGAAGGTGAACAAACAAAAGTACGGACTTCTTTTTCCTATAGTGAAACAATATTTACTCACACCACCAACGAGTGTTCCGAGCGAGCGAATGTTTAGTGGTGCTGGGCTTCTCTATACCCCACATCGCAATAGACTTGAAGGGGAAAAGGCTTCCAAACTATTATTTTTGAAATTCAATATTCCTCTCTTGAAGTTTGAATATTAATTTGTTGTTTAACGTATATATATAATACATACATATATTATATTTTTCCTTTTTTATATAGGTATGAGGATTTTTTATTTTTAGTTTCATAAAAAATTAATGTAGTTTCATGTAAGCGGTAATGCGTTTTCACTAATAAAAATAATGAAAATTTGACATTTTTTTCGATTGATTTTATTATTAGCAGGTAATTTTTTCTGATTTTGTGACGTTCATATTCGCAAAACATTCGCATGAATTTCGCGAATGCGAATGCGAAAGAAATGTGCGAATATTCGCGAATGCGAATGCGAATATTCGTTACATCACTATTAGGTATAGGATGTTATACACGAAATATACCTAGAATTTTTCGAGGAATCCAAAAATTCGATTATATACAGGGTGTTCCATTTAAAATAAAAAAGTTGACGTCTACTTCCGGTATAACCGGAAGTGCCGCCATCTTGAAAATATTTTGCGCGAATTGCTCCCATTGGCTTTAGATAGCTGCCACAATTTCAAATTTTTCTAAAGCCTACTTTCTGAGAAATCGATCGCCGCAGTTCGTCGTGGGGCACCCTGTATTGTTACTTTATGCTATAAAGCTGTTGTTACAAACTTACTGTTATTAAAAAATTCTGTAGGTATTTTTATATAAGAAGATACCTATATGCAAGGTATCCAATTCTTCGTTAGCAATATGTAACTTTCAATTGTTTATTATTAGGATTCATGGCGTATTATTAAATTATGAATTTAATTTTAGAAAATTGTTATTTATTTGCGTGTTTCTGAGAAAAAGTGCATACTTTTATATATTTTTGGAAAGGTATATAAAGCAAATTTTATAGTCTATAAATATATATAGGGTGTTCCAATTTAAAAATAAATAAAGTAGGGTCCTGTAACTTTTTGACCTGACCCTGTATACTAATTCCGGTGGAAGTACAGCATCTTTTACCTTTCTAGTCTCACGAAATTTTTTGTACATTTTACTTACGGCAGATTTAGTTATTGGATATCTATTAGGATATTTGTCATTGGGAAATCTATTAGGATATTTGTCATTGAAAATGTTACAAATCTCTTGCAGGTCTCACATTCTATCCCCATAACCAACCAAACCAATTTTGTAAATCAACAAAACTTGTCAAATATATCAGGTAATCTTTTGTGTGCAGGTATTTTAATAAAAGAAAATACGTTAAATTATGGATATTATTTTCTCAAAACTGTTGCTCCTAACAAAAAGTATTCAGAATTTTACGCAAATTTTAAAAAAAAGTAATATAATATAGGGTGTTCCATTACAAAAATATTCCTTTTATAACAGAAAAACGAAAAACTTGGCAGCAATGCGGAGCTCGCCATTGGATTAGTGTAGATATTTTCATTAAATTCATGCTGTATGTCATTACTCTGGTGCTAAACCTTGTAAACTAGTGTTATTAATCTATATTATCTATTATTCAAATGCATCGCAGATTTCGGCAGGAATCCAAAGCAGATCTCTGAATAATAATATCAACCCGGATCAGTTTTTATTAGCTTTTGGAATGTACAGGGTGGCCCACATAAGATGACCCACTACCTTATCTCATAATCTCTACGAGATAGGGAAAAAAGTTTTATACAAAAGTTTCTTGGGTTTATCTAAATTTTTTAAATATTGTATCTTTATATATACAGGGTGTGTCATTTTGCGTTGACAGATGTCAACTTTGTTATTTTAAATGGAACACCCTGTATATTATTATGGATTTAAATATCCCTCTTAGAGACGATTTCAACGATGTGTTATAAGATGGGTCTACGAGGCACCGTTTCGGAGATATTTACGATCATCTTCAATTTTTGACATACTTTCAACTTGTTGTATCTCTGGTATTTATCAACTTTTTTGTTTCATTTTTGTGCAGGAAAAAACATAATTTTATGCTTTATTGGACGTGTAGGTAAAAATATTGAAATTGAAAAAAAATGTTACAGTGTTGTCACGTTTTGCGTACCATCAGTTTTCTCAAGATTTTTAAAAGCAACCCCCTATATTTTATAACGGATTTAAATAGAGCATCGAAAGACGATTTCAACGATATATTATAACATAGGTTTACAAGTCACGGTTCCCGAGTTTTGGGGATTTTCTTCAGGAATCAATTTTAATATTAAACAATTTTTACTAACCATAACATAAACTATTAAACATGACATAACAAGAACAAAGACAAAAAAATAAACATTACTTAAATTAAATTTTCTATATAACCACCTTCCTGTGCTATACATGTTGTATAAATAATGTCCAATTTTTTTATTGCCCTACGAACTGCTCCACTCTCATTGATCAAATGGATCTCTTCCATTATTCTCCCCCTTAAATCGTCTACGTTATTAACTTTATTCTTATACATTTTGTCTTTAATATTTCCCCATAAAAAAAAATCTAGTGGAGTTAAATCGGGACTCCGAGCTGGCCAGGGTATTGACCCAAATCTGCCAATCCACATTGGAAATCTTTCATTTAACCATTCAATTACAGGTCTTACGGTATGGTACGGCGCACTGTCTTGTTGAAATACAAGACCATCTTTAATTTCATCCGGTAATTCATTAATAAGAGGTTGTATTTCATTTTGCAACAAACTGTGGTATCTCTGTCCGTTAAGAGTCCTATCATAAAAAACCAGCCCAATCACTCGGTCCTTTATTATTCCGCACCAAACATATACACTTTGATGTCCCTGCTTTCTGATGGCTTTGATTTTATGTTGATTTTGCCTTGACCAGTAGTGGCAGTTCTTTCGGTTAAATATTCCCGCGGTGTTGAAAATTGCTTCGTCAGTGAAAAGAATTTTGTCAAAAACCGGTTGATCAAAGTGGCGGTCCATCATATCCATGCAAAAAGTAGCTCTGTTGTCAAAATCAGCTATGGATAGCTCTTGTACCGGAGTGAATTTGAAAATCGTTATTAAAATTAAATATGCGGTATGTCCCGTGCGGCATCCCTTTGGGAATTTTCATTGTTTTCCTCGAAATATAAAAGAACATCAAGTTGATTTTCTTCTGTAAGAACTGTCCTAGGCCGGTTTCTTTTATTGTTTATCACAACGCCATTTTCCAGATCTCGTGTAATTCTTACGAAGATTTTCTTACTTGGAATTCTGCTATTTGGATACAGTCTTCTATACTCCCTTAACGCTAGTGCGGGACTCTTATTGTTTCTAATGAAGCACTCATATAAATTTAAACGTTGTTGAATAGTGTAGTTCGACATAATTATTTCTTAAATTTACTAATTTAATCAAGAAATGCAACCAAGCTGTCAAATTTCATGCAAATAATATTTCGTTTGTTTCCATGGTTTTGAAGCACAGCCTACTTAAAATTGTTGATAGGGTTGTGGAAAGGTTGGTAAATAATTGTGAGAGAAAAAACACGAAGCCAATACTTAGCTTGATGACGTTTATTACTCGACTGACTTTCAGACGCTCTATATAAAAACGAAACAACAAAAATGATTAGTAAGCAAAGACATTTTGCGGCACCATTATCGACACAGTCGCCTTGGCCGTCTGTTTCGGTAATCGCTAATCATAACATTGATAAGGCTTATTTAGTATATGGGAAGGAAACATAAAGAACTATTTTTAAATAGATTCACACTATTGTAACAAAAATACACATTATGTATTTAACTGATTTTTAGAGAGTTTTACGTTTGATCTGGAAAACGGCGTGGTAATAATTATTCAAAGCAATTAGAAAATCTAATTTAGATATTCTTTAGCATATAATATTAATTTTGTTGTCTTCGTTCATGTCATGTCACGTTTAATAGTTTATATTATGTTTTAGTAAAAATTGTTTAATATTAAAATTGATTCCTGAAGAAAATCCCCGAAACTCGGGAACCGTGATTTGTAAACCTATGTTATAATATATCGTTCAAATCGTCTTTCGATGCTCTATTTAAATCCGTTATAAAATATAGGGGGTTGCATTTAAAAATCTTGAGAAAACTGATGGTACGCAAAACGTGACAACACTGTAACATTTTTTTTCAATTTCAATATTTTTACCTACACGTCCAATAAAGCATAAAATTATGTTTTTTCCTGCACAAAAATGAAACGAAAAAGTTGATAAATACCAGAGATACAACAAGTTGAAAGTATGTCAAAAATTGAAGATGATCGTAAATATCTCCGAAACGGTGCCTCGTAGATCCATCTTATAATACATCGTTGAAATCGTCTCTAAGAGAGCTATTCAAGTCCATAATAATATACAGGGTGTTCCATTTAAAATAACAAAGTTGACATCTGTCAACGCAAAATGACACACCCTATATATATAAAAATATAATATTTAAAAAGTCTAGATAAACCTAAGAAACTTTTGTATAAAACTTTTTTCCCTATCTCGTACAGATTCTGAGATAAGGTAGTGGGTCATCTTATGTGGGCCACCCTGTACAGGGTTTTCCCGTATATTTTTCCACCCACACGAGAGTTTATTTGAATAGATACGGAAATCTCGTAAATACAAAAGTTGTTGGGTTTTTTATGAAGATTTAGAATATTATATCACTAGTGAAAAAATATTATTGGAAAAATCAAATTTTGATAGGTTGTCAGTTTTTTAAATGAAACACCTTGTATATTAAATCATGTTCTTGAAGATCTTTTTTTCTAATTTCAAATATATATACTTTTAATATATTCTGTCAATTAGTTTTAGATATATAAGCGTTTAAACATTAAAGAAATGGTAAGGTAATTTGCGCTAAAACATAGTGAGCCATGCTCAAGACAATTGCAATGAACGACGCCTTTTTGACGTTTACCAGTTAGAAGTAATTATTTACCAGCATTTTTAATATCTAATACGTTGGACGATGGATTATTCGGAAGAAGAGAAACTCGACATAATAGAATTATTTTATTGACATGGTAAAAATGCATCGATAGCTCGTAACGAATATCATAGACGGTTTCCAGATAAACCAACACCGACTCGTAGCATAATATTAAACATCGTTAAACAATTGAATGAAAGAAAAACACTTAAGCGAAAAGTTAGAATAGTGGAAAGAAACAATTCCATAAAAAATCAATAATATAAAGTAGGTAAATAATAATATTAGCTTAAAGAACTAAGTTTTGGTTTTCTATATAGCTTCCTTGGTTTATAATGCATTTCTGAATATTTCTTCTAAATTTTCTGTGCATGGATGCGTAGATAAAATGAGGTGATTGGGTGTTTATATCGTCGATTGTTTGGACTATATTTTGCTCTAAAGCTTGGATTGGTTTTGGCCTATTGTAGTATATCTTGTTTTTCAGATAACCCCACAAAAATATGTCCAATGGAGAGAGATCTGGACTGTTTGCTGACCATCTTAATGATCCATGTCTTCCAATCCAAAATGGATACCTGTCATTTAAAAAATTGGTGACCGGCTGGACATTATGAGGAGGGGCACCATTTTGTTGTCATATCAAATTAAGATATGAATTAATCGGTAGTTGTTCTAAATGCCCCTCGATTTCGTTTTCTAATAACCCCTGATACCTTTGTCCGGTTAAATTCCCATTTAGAAATATAGTTCCAATAACATGTTTGTTAAGAAGGCCACACCAAACATGTAGGGGATCTTCTTCCCTGAATTTTGACCGCCTGAAGAGTTCACGGGTTTTCTTTCGACCAAAAATGCTTATTTTTCCAGTTAAATATGCCTACAGTAGTAAATGTTGCCTCGTCGTGAAAATTATATTTGACAGATTTAGTTGGTTTATCATAACACGTCTTTCTATTTCTTGGAAGAAGTGTAATCGGTCTATTTTATTTTGATAGGTTAATTCTTGAGTAGGTAAAAACTTATATGGCTTATATTTATAATGTTTTAGAACTAAGTAGATTTTATGCCATGGTTTGGTAAAAAAAAGTGGCTGCATCGGGAATTGAGCCCTCAGGATTTTCTAAAACAAGAATAAATAAGATAAATAAATTATTTTAATACAAAGTTTCAAAATTACCTTCAAAATATAATAAAATATTTAAATCTTCTTCAGCGTTTCTTTCCACTATTCTAACTTTTTGCTTAAGTGTTTTTCCTTTTATTCAATTGTTTAGCGATGTTTAATATTGTCCTACGAGTCGGTGTCGGTCTATCTGGAGACCGTCTATGATATTCGTTACGAGCTATCGATGCATTTTTACCATGTAAATAAAATAATTCTATCATGTCGAGTTTCTCTTCTTCCGAATAACCATCGTCCAACGTGTTAAATATGAAAAATACTCGTAAATAATTACTTCTAACCGGTAAATGTCAAAAAGGCGTCGTTCATTGCAATTGTCTTGACCATGGCTCACTATGTTTTAGCGCAAATTACCTTACCATTTCTTTAATGTTTAAACGCTTATATATCCAAAACTAATTGACAGAATATATTAAAAGTATATATATATATATATTTGAAATTAGAAAAAAAGATCTTCAAGAATATGATTTAATATACAGGGTGTTTCATTTAAAAAAACTGACAACCTGTCAAAATTTGACATTTCCAGTAATATTCTCGCACTTATGATATAATATTCTAAATCTTCATAAAAAACCCACCAACTTTTGTATTTACGACGCTTCCGTATCTATTCAAATAAACTCTCTAGGTGGGTGGAAAAATATACGGTAAAACCCTGTACGCATTTAATTATTACAAATTTCCCAAAATTATTTATTCGGTCTTTTAGGCAAACGATCTTGGCACTTTCCAGCTTTACACCCTCAACGGTTTGGAGCATCTAGTAATGTAAAATTGAATAAGTTAAATGGTGTTTAAGCTTATGATCTTCGTGGTTAGGAGGCTTATAATACTCGAAAACTTTTAATAATAAAATATAAAAACAATCAAAAAGCAACAACAAATTCAATTTTAAAAAATTCAACTTGGCAACATTGTTAACAGAAGTCCAGCGAATCTGATTAGATCCGACGTGCTGCTAACATAAAAGCAGTTTTACTCCCGAGCGTGTTTCTTATTTATGGGTCCGGCACGTGGACCGAACACCATTTGAGGTCCACGGGGTAGAATTATCTATGCTAATACACGATATCTGCAAGATAAGTGCGGCAAACTCAAACAAGACTGCCGATTTGGTGGTTTTGTCACGAAGGCCTGATAATGGGCCATTAAAAAAATGTTGATTTGAAACTCCGGGAGTACATAATATATTAGGTTATGTCATAAAAACAGTATCAACGTATTCTCCATTTTACTTGTCCTTAAAACATTTAAAATGTTGAGATTTTGGGGTTGTTTTCTGGAGAAATAAGTATCTATTATGAATCTAAATTTAACTTTTATTCCTAAAGAAAGTAAAAATTATCAAAGATAATATTCTTTAAGAAGTTATGGAATATAGGGCATTCCAAACGTGTTGCAGACTATAATATCTTTAAAAATACTTTACAAATTAGGTGACAAATAATACAAAAATTTATCCGAATAATAACATGGATTAAAAATTTAGACAGAAGATATCTGGAAAACGGATGGGTAACTTTAGCGACTTTAACACCCGTATTCACTAAAGAGGTTTAAATTTAGGCCAGGTCTTGACAATTATCACAAAGATCACATTTTTAACAATTGAACCAATAATTTTTCTAAATGTCACCGGTCACGATTACAAACGTAACGACACCTTGGAAAAAACAAACTTATGCGAGATAATTAAAATTAAAAAAAAAAAAAATTATTAATATCTACTTTAGTACTAAGGTAAGTTGGGATAGATCGTCATAAATTAACTTCAGGAATTTTTGGTAGTATTTTGTGCAGATCATTTTAACACCCTCTGTTGAATATCCATCCCAACATCATTTTTAATTGTGGAATCTATTGTTTTGTTATTTTTACGTTACCCCAAGTGTTTTGTTTTGGTTTTCACTGTTCCTATCAATTTGCTTCCTTTAGGAGTTTAAGAAAAGACTTAATTAAAATCTAAACAATAAGTTCAAACTAATAATTACTTCTGCTTTAATTTTAATTAAAAAGTTATCGGCGAAATAGCTAACATTCTTGTTATTCTGTTTAATGTTTCAAATGACTCCGGAGTGATTCCCGAATGTCTTAAAATTGCCCTTGTCGTACCCATATTTGAGAAAGGTCAGTCTAGTGGAAAACTGTAAATCTACTTCTCTATTGAGCTTCTTCTCTAAAATCTTACAAAAATCGTTTATAACAGAATGTATTTTTTTTGTTTAAATATAGTATTTTTTCAGATCGTCGGCATGTCTTTCGTCGGGGGCTGTCTACTGAAAGCGTTTGCGCTGACCTTGATCAATATGTAATAGATCAACTGTAATTTCCTTGTCTTTTGCTCTTACTGGCACTTTTGACACTGATGATAGAGATTTTGTGGCATTAAAACTAAACAGTTTTAGGATAAGGGGTAACTTGAGCGACTCAATTATTTAAATGCCGAGGGACTAAATAAGAAAATTCGCTAAATATGTATTTGGCTAAAATTTTTTGGTTGGCAGAAACAAAAATACACAAAATGGCAAGCGCCTTAATAAAGTCGGAAGGCGGTTCGAATCAATGGAACAATCAGGATATGTTCTGTTTATACAGCCACTATATATGAGATATATATATATATATATATATATATATATATATATATATATATATTTATATATATATATATATCACCAAAAATTATGAGCCCCGCTTGACCTAAAAATCTAACCACTTATACAGTGTCATTTATTTAAATGCAGGCCACTCCTGTGCAAAGAAAACTTGTTTTTTTTGTATTGTGATAACAAAAAAATTTATTTAGCAAAAATATTATACACATTTGTTAAAAACACAAGATAATTAGTTATTACTAACAAGTATTCTATAATTATTTATTTATTGCCTACAAAATTACAAAAGTACTCAAAAAGTAAGCAAAAGAATGGTGTCAAATCTAATAAACAATTTTTAAATTAAAATTCACTGGTTTTTTTTAAATTCCAAAACTAATATCCATGTATATAAATATATATATATATATATATATATATAAATATATATATATAGCCAGATTTTTATATATCAAATTTTGGCTTATAAAGTAAAAAAATTTACTTATTTTAAATGCGCTTTTAGAATTGTAACAAGTATTCTATAATTATTTATTTAGCCTATAAAATTACAAATGTACTAAAAAACTTGTGCATGAATTAGTATAAGAAAAAGAAGATTAAGAAATGTACACAAAAAATCTAAAGGCAAAAGACTTAAGTTACAATGCAAAAATGGACATTCATAATGCAATTTATGATTTACACACGTCAAAGACTAATATAATTCTTCAGAAACTTTTTAATATTATAGACTAAAAAATATCATCATCACTTAAAAAGTCCTCATATTCTGAGTCGTCCTCAAATGGCGCAATGATCATTGGTGCTATTTCGATATATAGAACTCGTTCTCGATTCCACCAATCCCATATTAATTTCTCCGTGTGTTCCACAGATTTCTTCCAGTATTCCGGCGTGATATAATTTAATGAATCTTGCCAAACAATTTGCACTTCATCTTATGTAAGACCATCGTTCACGTGTTTTTCGTAATATGATTTTGCCACAGCCCACATTAATTGTATTGCCTTAAACTGGCAATGGTATGGCGGCAGTCGTAAAACCTCATGTCCATTTTCCCGTAATATTTCTTCTACGGCATATATTGTTGGGTTTTCAATAGATTTTGCCATTGAAAGAAGTTATAGTTTCAGCATGTTGGGTAAAGGATTTTGTTTTTGTTTTATTAGCCAGGTATAAATATCACTTTTCTTCCAGGCTGAAATAGGTCGTTTATTTAAGATTCGTGAATGATAAAATGCGTTGTCCAGAATGATTAAAGATGGAGCATCTAAATTTGGAATCAGTTGTTCCCACTTTTCAAACAGTTCACAGTTCATGTTATCATGGTAGTCCATACTTTTGGATGTTGAAGAAAACAGTAAACTTGCACCTGGGAGAAATCCTGTTGAAGAACCTGCATGCAAAATGATGAACCGTTTTCCCGTCCCACATCCATTTTTTCTCTTGACACTTTTTACAAACTCGTCCTGCCAAGATTTCGAACCACTTCCGTTAGAAAATATCCAAGTCTCGTCTTAAAATACCACTTTTCTAAATTTTGAATTAACATTTTCCGTGTATTTCTTTAAAAACTGGATAGGCTGACTATATGTGGCAACTCGCATAAAAATCTTCAATTACAGACCTTTTTATATCGAAAACCCAACATTTTTATTACTTTTGATAACGATTTTAATCCAATTTCCAATATGCCTCGATTTTTTAAAGATTCTTTTAAAACTTGAAGGGTTATATTAGTTTTTGATGTGTATAGATCATAAATTGCATTACGAACATCCATTTTTTTTCGTGTACATTTCTTAATCTTCTTCGGTAGTAAATTATGCTTTTTTATGCACAATTTTCTGCACAGTCCTTATACCGATTCCCAAAACATTTGCTACTGTCTCCTGGATATTGGCTGGTGTATTTTCATTTTCGTAATATTTTATTAGATTTAATACCATTTTTTTCGCTTGTGGATGCAAAAAAACCCGAAAATTGTTTTCTATTACTCATTTTGTCACTGACTTTGAAATGACATCACTCAAAAATTTTTGCAACTGCTCTTCTCTCCTCTTTTTTCATATGAAAATATCATAGGTCTATCTAATTCATCTTCCGGATTTTATACGGAGGATATGATTACACGTAATAAAAGAAAAACAAACCTAAAAAGTTTGTCGTTGATAAATCGTACGACCCGCACGATAACACTGCTTTTGACTATACCTTTATTTGTTCTTTATTTGCTTACAATTTTGTTGTATGGAGACAGACATCCGATATCAATAGAATATTCGTCGTACAGAAAAGTGTTCTTCGGATTATTTTTTGCCTATCCTACCCTATCGTCAAGTAGTGGAACTCTCCACTAACTGGTTAAACCCTTTTAAGTGTTTACTATACAATATTGTTGTATGGAGTCAGTCAACCGATATCAATAGAGTATTTTTCTACAACCGTCCTTAAAATCCTATTTTACACACTGATTGCAGTAGCTAAAGCTTGTTTTCAAGCACCGATGCGTGAAATACAATGCTTTCCCTAAAGGATTTACTTCACGCACCGGCTCAATAAGAAATGCATGGGCCGCCATTAATTTTAGGCACCGGGCCCGCACTGGTAATAATTTTATTAGGCGGCCGTGCCTCGCAATTTGTATCGTTGTCATGGTAAGTTGTCAAATTGCCAATGCAAACAGTTTAAAATAGACACTTTAAGTTCGAATAGTAATTTGAACAGTTTATTATTTTAAGTTATAATAAGCAATAATTATGGACTCTGATATAGAAATGTGTACTCCACCAGATATTACGGAAGCAGCGAAAACAGCTAGTAATTCTCTGTTACCTCAGAAGTCAAAGGAAATTTATGAAAACACGTACAATAAATTTATGACCTGGCGCAGTAAGAACAATATTAAAACCTTTTCTGAAAATGTTTTACTCGCATATTTATCAGAATTGTCAAAAAATGTGAAATCATCAACACTATGGAGTCATTATTCAATGCTAAAAAGTACTATTAGCATTAAAAATAACATTGACATTGGTAAATATCCAAAAGTTCATGCATTTTTAAAACGGAAGAATGAAGGATATATTCCACAAAAATCTCGAATATTGGAGAAAGAACAAATTTTCAAGTTCATAAATAAGGCTCCTGACGAAGTTTTTTTATTAACCAAAGTGATATTAATATTTGGGATTGCTGGTGCTCTAAGAAGAAGCGAAATTTATAAGCTAAAAATGTGCGATATTCAAGATTTAGGAAGTGTTCTTGTTGTATCCGTCCCTGATACAAAAACCAAAATAACAAGAAAATTTACCATTACCGAGCATTTAGAATTATACAGAAAATATGCCGCCCTTCGTCCCCAAAATTATCAAGAAAACAAATTCTTCATCAAGTATCAAGGAGGAAAATGTACTCGCCAAGTCGTCGGGATAAACAAATTTGGAAAATTGCCTAGTGAAATAGCAAAATTTTTAAAACTACCACATCCAGAAAAATATACAGGCCATTGTTTAGATTTACTAATGTTAAAACAACACGGCGGTTGGAAATCTTCAACGGTAGCTGAGGGTTACGTAGAAAATTCCCTTAACAAGAAAAATGATATTTCAAATAGACTTTTGTCAGTTCAATATCCAAATATGACCTCGATCACAAGCAGCAATATTATTAAAAAAACATCATCAAAGGAGGCTACAGAAGTTAAATTTAGTAATCTAACAAATTGCAACATTACTATTAATAATTACAATAATTATAAAGAAGAAAATTAAATAATTTAACTATAATTTCTATTAAAAAGTTACAATTATTATAAAGTAGAAAATTAAATAATTTAACTATAAGTTCTATTAAAAAGTTACAATTATTATAAAACAGAAAATTAAATAAATAGTTCATTAGTTTAATTTGTATTATATAAAGGAGAAAATTAAATAGTTTAATTTTATCGTACTTGTATTATTTACGGTTGTAGAAAAAGTATAGTGTGCAATACGTGCGTGAAGACTTTTATACCCTTGTGTGATATTGTGACCCTCGCCTTCGGCTCGGGCCACAAACATCACACTCGTGTATAAAAGTTAACTTCACGCACTTGTTACACAATATACTATTGTGGTACAGAAACGGGTTCTTCGGATTATTTTTAACCTATCCTGCCCTATCGTCAAGTAGTGGAACTTTTCACTAACTGGTTAAACCTTTCTAAGTGTTTACTATATGGTTAGCTAATAATCAGGATCCGAGTGTTTTTTCAATTCCGGGATATGTATTTTATAACGTTAATAAAAACCAGAGAGGAGGTGGTGTAGGAGCCTACGTAAAAGATATTTTTCAATCTGAAATTATTCGCTTTGACTCTGATGTATCAAATAACAATCTTGAATTGATTTTTTCAAGTATTAAATTAAAATCCATTACAATTGCAATTAGAAACTTCTATAGACCACCAAAACCAAACCTTAATTTGGTGATCAATGATTTTGATAACATTTTATGCAACATTACAACAAAATTTGTTCATATCATATGTCTAGGGGACTTCAATGTTAACTTTTTTGATTTAAATAATCATGTTCTTAATTGTTTTGAATCTTATAACCTTAAACAAATTCTTAATGAACCTACTCAAATCACACAAAACACCAGCAGGCTTATAGATCCAATCTTTGTAAGCTACTCAAATTTGATTTTATCGCGCGGCACACAGTCGGCTGACACTTTCTCTGATCATAGACTCGTGTTTGCTGAACTAAATTTAAAATATAAGAAAATTGAGCCCAAATGGACTACATATCCGTGCTTTAAAAACTTTGTAGTAAAGAATTTTTTAACATACAGGACAGGGTGTTAAACTTATCCCAAATTAAATAAATTGCGAAAAAATTACTTATTTAACGTATTGCACTTCTCAAATTAAACTTTCTTTATCAAAAACTGTTAATTTTTCAATGGGAAAATAAATAACTAGAGACAGTAAAAAAATAATAGAACAAAAAGGATTAAATTATTTATGAAAAAAGTACAGCTGATACTCTTTGCTTAGCAATTAATTAACTAATTAAGTGCTCCCATCTGGTAGGTTTAGTATTCCTCGGAAGACCTGGCCTTTCCTTTTTTTTCTGGAAGTAAAGAATTACAACATTCTGCCAATTTCACGGAAACCGGTTTTCCCTAAAATCTTATACGTGGAACTTACCGCAAAGTTCTCCAAAACTTTTCTATTTACATATATCGATTAATAAATTAAATCGAAACAATCTAACCCCTGTGCTGTAGCACCAAAGTAAAGTTAGGTTCACTAAATAAACCGCAGAACTGCTTTAACCAGTCCCGACCAAACACGTATTGGTATCGTAACAGAACGCCAAGGAAATCATTAATTTCACGAAGGATAAAAGTAAGTGTACGAACTTCGAGAACATCACCGCTGTGTACCTAATCTAGAATTAATATTCCTTTACCATAATCAGCTAAAATGTCCCCGGCAAATGCTGCAAGACCGCACGAGCCGGATTTGTAACTTAAAGGGAGGCCGTTATAGATAAATAGAGTTAAACCATATATTTCCTTTATTTTACTATTTGCATTAATGATATATAAACGAGCCGTAAACAACCGTGCGGTAATGTACAGGGTGTCCCAGTTTTCTTATGCTTTACCGGGTATCTCCAATGAGATTGATTTCAAGTTGTGTGCCATAACAAATTGTGGTATAGGGATCATCTAGTAAAATTGTAGTACTAATTCAAGATAGCCGAACAAAATGGTGGCCAAATAATAGGGTTGTAATAACCCTCTCAGGATTTAAATATCTTCACGTTTTAGCATCCCTAGAGGCCAACAAATATGTTTTTTCAATTCCGTCGGTTCGTCTGTCTGCCGATCCGCGGATAGCTTAAAAACTACTTACCCGATTGACTTCAAATTTTGATCCAAAATTAAGGGTCGTATGCAGACGATCTTGTAGTATTTTGTTAAGAATCCAATATGGCGAAACAAAATGATGACTTAGTAAAATGTTAAAAAAATTATTATTAGAAACTACATATCCAATTTATCTCAAATTTTGCAAAAATATCAAGTATCAGGTCGGAATCAAGTGATAAAATGTTGGTACGAATCCAAATTGGCGAAACAAGATGACGACCTAATAAAATATTAAAAAAAAAATCAGCATAGAAAAACTACTTACTAGATTGTGCAAGAATTAAGTGTGCGGTAGAGATAGACTGGTAAAAATTGTGGTACAAATTCAAGATGGTGGAACAAAATGGCGGCCAAGTAATATGTTACAAAATATCAACCTAAAAAATCTTCTTATTTCGGTTGTACATCCGACCACAAGAACAGTTTTGCTGACGTTTAGTCTAAATCAGATTTCGCATTTTTGAAGCCTTCTTTCTCGCGTCCGAATAGAGACTGAATTGTTGGTGACCACGAAGCTTCCTTTTATAACCCCACTCGTGCCCGAAGGTTGTATCGGTATTTACGTTTTAATGATTCGTCTCTTTTATTCAAATCACCTTGTTTTTCAATTTCTATGGCTTCTCGGATTATTCTGGTCTTAAATTGTTCTATATTGGCAATCTCCCTACAACCATCGAAATTTACTTTGTGGCCGGTTTGCTGATGATGTAGGAATAAAGCTGAGGTTGTTTGTTTGTTTCTGTTGCTGAGTTTATGCTCTTCCACTCTTGCTGATATTCGCCTGTTAGTTTCCGTCGGTTTCCAGTTTGATTTTTATCTTTTGGGTTTTCAAGTAGTTTACCTATAGCTGTTTGTGGCTTGTGTATTATTTGTATATCATGTTTCCTAAGAATCCTTCCGATTCTGTCTATTGTGTCTTTTCCATATGGAAAGACTAGTTGTTGCTTTCCCGGTACATAATTTTTGTTGTTCGTTGTTCGAGAACCCTGTGCATTAATAGTTTTTCTATAGTGCGATTTGTATAGTCATTTTTTTTAAAGCACTAGATATTATATTAAGTTCATTATGTCTCGTCTAGGTTTCAGTTAATTGCACGGATCTGGATATTAGGGTATTGACCACAGCTTGAATTTGTGCTGAGTGATGATGTGATCTTGCATTTAAATATCTATCTGTATGTGTTGGTTTTCTGTACACGGTGTATTTGAAATGTCTATTATGCAGTTTTGTGACCAGAACATCTAAAAATGGTAGTTTGTTGTTTTCCTCTAACCTTAGAGTAAATTGTATTCTGGGGTGGATTGAATTTAAGTGAGTCAGAAATTTTTCGAGCTCTGTATGACCATGTTGCCATATAATCAATATGTCATCCACATAACGAATCCACAATTTGGGCTTTCTCAAGAGCTTCTTTTTCGAAGTACTTCACAAATAAATTCTCGTTCACTGGTGATAACGAGGACCTCATTGGAGCACCATCTATTTATTTATACGTTTGCTCGTTGTATTATATGTGCCTGTAAATCCTCGTTCATAGCAATCCTGCCCAATGCTTCGTAGATGAGAATACTGGGATACAACGATTTGACATCTAGGCTTGCTATGATATCATCTATATATATATATGTCTCCTATAATTGGAGTCAAATTCTCCAAGATTTTACAAATGAATCAGCTTTTTCGACAGCTGGTTGCATAATTTCAGAAAGTTATTTTTCCCAGTTTTTATAGCGGCGAATTAACAGCACTAACAGTATATCTAATGGGCGCCCCCGGTTTGTGTATTTTTGGTAAACCATATAGTTTAGGAATGCTCGAATTTTTCCGTGGTATAATTTTTTGTTGAATTTAGGGGTGTATTGGTAAACTCTTTATTTTATTTTTAGTTGTTTTTTGTAGGTGCGTTATCGGATTTCTTAGAACAGGCTTATACCAATTGTCTTATAGGATATCCTGCATTTATTGTACGTAGTCTTGGGTATTCATAAGCACAGTTCCGTTTCTTTATCTGCTGGAAGGATTGTGATATCTTTATTTTTTCGAAGGTTTGTTAGTGCCCTTTGTTCGAAGGCATTTTGGTTTTGTTCTGGTAGTTTGCTTTATCTTAAAATTCTTGCAACTTCTTGTCGAATCTCCTCTGCTTTTGTTTCTTTAGAGGAGTCAAGGACAACTTTCACTCCAGTTAATATTTCTTCTTTAGGGAATTTCTTAGGAGATATCGAATAACCTTCGCCCCGGGTGGGGGTATAAAAGGAAGCGTCGTAGTCATCAGCACACTGAGGGCCCAGAAGAGGATACACCAAGAAGACCAACACACGGATGGACGGAGGAACCTGACATCGGCAAGCTGGGCCAAGGACCAGTGGGACGCTGACAGTGGCAACCGGACAGACGGGAGGATGGATCAACAAGAGTAACTTCAACAGGTAAGACGACTACATTACTAATGATATTTTCCTTTTCAGATATACCAGTAACGAGAGGCGGCACAAAACACCGTGTCAAAGAGGCAACTCACCCCTCCCCCCCAGAGGACCACGTCTTTTAGAGGGTCATCCCCGGAAGGACGGCATCAACTCCATCGAAGGACCCTTGGACTTGCCCAATGATGGTCCATCTGATGGGGGCCCGGTGGGGTTTAGTGGGTATGGCAATCTGTCAAGTGTAACAACCTGGCAGTAATGCGAGTCCCACACTTATTCTCCATCCCAACCAGGATGGAGTCGTGCGTAAAAGCATTCCCCATCGACACAAAAAAAAATCAGCACTTCAGTCTCTACTTGGACGCAAGAAAGAAAGCTTCGAAAATGCCAAATGTGATTTTTGCGAAACATCAGCAAAACTGTTCTTTTCAGAACGACAGTAGTGAACGGATGTACAGGGTTTTCCCGTATATTTTTCCACCCACCTAGAGAGTTTATTTGAATAGATATGGAGATGTCGTAAATACAAAAGTTGTTGGGTTTTTCATGAAGATTTAGAATATTATATCATAAGTGTGACAGGTTTTTAATTTTTTAAAATGAAATACCCTGTATATTAAATCATATTCTTGAAGATCTTTTTTTTATAATTTCAAATATATATACTACCAAGTAGGCTTGTCATGCCAAGAGCCCCCTACTTTTTAGAAAGGAAAGGACCCTTTCAGGTCGCGCACGTCACACAAGCTCGGGTTCCATATAGGTGTCACCAAGGAAAGCAGTCTGGCGTTGACTAAAGCGTCACATCGACAGACTAAATGCTCGGTAGTTTCATCTACCTCAGCACAAAACCTGCAGTATGGATCGTTGTCGAGTCCAATCTTATGCAGGTAATATTTCACTAGCCAGTGTCCAGTTAGGACCACGGTAATAGTTCTAAGTTGACTTCTGTTTAGATTTAGAAGTCTATTAGACTCAGAACGGCTATAAGGGCCTGATATGAAGACCTTAGACTGTTTGAGTCCCGCTAGCTCGTGCCATTCAGCACTTAATCCTAGCCTTGACAGCTTAAGGAGCAATTCCAAGAGCAGGTTCCGGCCCAGTGAAAACAGTGTTGCTACCTTCCCGAGCCAGCTGATCCGCCCCTTCATTACCCCCAATGCCCTGATAGCCAGGCAAATGAAGCTAACCCTATTGGACTCACACAACCTCTCTAGGGCTCTCCTGCATTCAACTGTTAGCAGCGAATTGACCCTGTTCGAGGACAGAGCTTTAATCGCGGCTTGACTATCACAGCATATATAGATATGCTTGACGTGGTATCCTCTGGAAAGGTTTTCCTGTACGCAGTCCAAGATTGCTGTAATCTCAGCCTGATATACAGTCGCATACCGTCCAATAGCAAGACTAATTCTTGCCCTGGGACTCTCCCCATAAATTCCCCCCCCCAGATCCCTCCTTCATTAGAGAGCCATCTGTAAACCAGACAAGGCCCTCCGGTTTGAGGAAGGATGGGGAGGAATCCCTTCCTTGTTCTCTCTCAGGAACAATTACACAAAACCTTTTAGAGGCAATTGAGACCGGAATAGTGGCATCTCTCCTTGCTAGGAGAGGATCTGATCAGTTCAGTCCAAACTCGCGTATGCCCAAAATTCCAGTCTCTGTTTATTCAACGACCCCAGTCGTTTAAACGAACAGAAGCTTTCCGAGCCTCTTCCTCTACAAGCAAGTGCAGAGGACTTAGTCCCAGAATAGCCTCCATAGATCGGGTCGGTGTGGTTCTTATGGCTCCAGTTATGCCCAGACACGCAAGTCTCTGGAGCTTGTCAAGCATCCTCCTCTATGTGGTCTTGCGAGTGGCGGGCCACCACACAAAAGCACCATAAGTGATCATTGATCTCATCACTGACATGTACAGCCAATGCACAATACGAGGTTTTAAACCCCAAGTTGATCCGAAGGACCGTCTGCACGCTCATAGACACGCAGTGGTAATATGATCCCTCCAGGTCAGTCGGGGGTCTATTAAGACATCCAGATATTTTACCGACCCGGAAGGTCTCAACCCTTTCCCAAAGAGGGTCCACTTTTCTCTTATTTCGGTTTTAGGTCCACTTTTTGGCACCACTTTTCCACCATGGCCAAAGCCCTCTGCATGAGCCTTATAATAGTGTTTGGTAACTTGCCTATTACTATAATGGCAAGATCATCAGAGTAGCTTTGAGCATAAACTCCGCTCTCGTTAAGAGTATGAAGCAGTCCATCCACAACCAGACACCACAAGAGCGGACAAAGAACTCCGCCCTGCGGACATCCTTTGACCACGGACGAGCATACTGTCACGCTCCCAAGAGAAGATGTTATGATTCTGCTTTCAAGCATGACGCGAACCCGCCTAATTACAGCCCTATCCACGCCAAAACCCTCAGCAGCCTCACTAATGGAGTCAAAGGTGGTGTTGTTAAACGCCCCCTCGATATTCAAGAACACACCCAGAGCCATCTTCTTGGAGTAGACCCCCACCTCCAGTCTACTGACTAGACTATGAAGCGCCGTCTCCGTCGACATGGCCGTCCTGTAAGCGTGCTGGAATGGGTGCATAGGATTTCTAACCAGTGCGCCATTTCTTATATAAGCATCCACGATCTTCTCCATGGTTTTCAAAAGAAAAGAGGATAGACTGATGGGCCTAAAGTCCTTAACAATTTTGTAGCAATTACGACCCGGTTTAGAAATAAACGCTACCCGAACCCTGCGCCAGCATTCGGGAATATATCCCAAAGCCAGGCAGGCCCGAAAAAGGCGCAAAAGATGTAGGATCAGTAATTCCTGACCCTTCTGAAGAAGCGCCGGGAATATTCCATCTTGTCCCGCACTCTTAAATGGGCAAAACGAAGATATTATCCACTTAATAATGTCTACTGTAACGACCTTACCGGCCGTTTTCCAGTCAACCGGGCCTGCCCCTACTTGGAGAGCCTGCCCTAAGGGTCCTAACAAACCTTCGAAAAAATAAAGACATCACCATCCTTCCAGCAGATAAACAAAACGCAACTGTGGTTATAAATACCCAAGACTACGTACAAAAAATGCAAGGTATCCTACAAGACAATTGCTATAAGCCTGTTCTAAGGGACACGACAACGTATCTAGAAAAAACAACTAAAAATGAAATAAAAAGTTTACAAAATACACAATCCAGGGCTGCCCATCAGGCCTATTGTTACTGCTGTTAATTCGCCCCTATAGAAACTGGAAAAATTACTTGCTGAAATTATGCAACTTGCTGTCGGAAAAACTAATTAATTTGTAAAAACCTCGGAGCATTTCACTCGAATTATACGAGACATCGGTCGATATAATAGCAAACCTAGATGTCAAATCGTTGTATCCCAGTATTCCTATCGATAAAGCATTGGACAGTATTGTTATGAACACAGGCACATATAATACCACTCTCGGAGCATTACCTTATTTTTCGCTTAAGAAACAAATGTATAACAAATAGATGGTACTCCAACGAATCCTCCCAATCACCAGTAGTTTATGATATATGTCGAGATGTGGATGATATATTTAGTATATGGCAACATGGTCATACAGAGCTCGAAAAAATGTTGACTCACGTAAGTTCAATCCACCCCATCAGAATACAATCTACTCTAGAGCTAGATGAAAACACCAAACTACCATTTTTAGATGTTTTGGTAACAAAACTGCATAACGGACATTTCGAATACGTCGTCTACAGAAAACCAATACATACAGACAGATATTTAAATACAAAATCACATCATCATCCAGCACAAATTCAAGCTGTGGCGAATACACTAATATCCAGATCCGTGCGATTAACTGAAACACAGACGAGACAAAACGAACTTAATATAATATCTAATGCTTTATGGAACACTGGCTAGGAAGAACAATATATTGTCAACTGAATATGATATGTTTGACAATGATCTTGAAACTTTGAGTGTAATTCTGAAATTTGGCCAAAGAAAAATATATATTGTAACTGTCTGTTTTCCGCCAGACACTAGCTTGGATGTATATAGAAGATTTTATTCTTGTATTGAAAATAATCTTTTAAATTGTGATTGTATTATTTTAGGAGATTTTAACCATCGCGACTATGTATCTAATGCTCCCAGTGAACGTATTTGTGATTTTAAAAGTTTTTTATTGTTTACAAGTTTTGTACAGATTAATAATATTAGAAATGTTAATAATGTTCTCTTAGACTTGGTAATTGTGAGTTCGGATTTGCAGAGGTGCATGGTGGATATAGATGATGAACCATTGTTGCCTATTGATCAACATCACCCAGCATTGGAAATAAGTTTCTATCGTAAATATAAGTATAATGTTAAGTCCTTATTTAAAAAACTCACTTATAAGCTTAGTAATTTAGAATTTGAACAGTGGTTAGATTTCCAAAGAAAAATGTTCGTAGTTATCGATGCCAAATTTTTGAAGAAAATGTGTTCACTTGAAAACAAACTGAGAAAGTTGAAACCACAAAAACAAATTTCTTCGGAAGTCGAGAACATTGTAGAAAATCCTTCTTCTCAGTCTTTTGATAATAGAGAAATCGCCCTTTTGAATAAAGGTTTGAATTTTGCAGAGCCTCCAGTAAAAAATAGTTTACCAACTATTATAGGGAATATCGAAAGTTCCATTCAATACGTGCCAGAGTCAACTAAGGGATTCATTAGAGAGGCTTGCAGAAATCAAATCTCAAAAAACGTTGTTAACAACAAGTCAAAATATGTTTCTCGTAAAAACACTGAAGTTATCCAGGGACTGAAGAAAAAGGATTTTATTTATTTTTTATTTAAAAGCTGACAAAGGAAACAAGGTTGTTATACTAGACAAAACAGATTATTTTGAAAGAGTAGACAATTTGATTCAAACTGGTCCTTATGATTTAATTGAGAAAAACCCGTTATCAAAAATGATAGCAGAAGTAAAAAGAACTTTAAAACAGTGTAAAAACCTTGTGTCCGATAAACTAAAATTCAAACTAACACATAGTAACCCACAGTTATCTAAACTGTATTGCCTTCCCAAAATTCATAAACCTGGGAAGTCCATGAGACCTATTGTTTCAGCTGTTGGATCACCAACGTACAATATTTCAAAATGGTTAGTAGAAGAATTCGGCAAATTAAATATCTCGTATGATAACTTTGAGGTTAGTAACTCGTTAGAATTCTTAGATAAAATTAAGAATGTTCACTTAAAAGAAGGTGAAATTTTAATATATTTTGATGTAAGCTCATTGTTTCCTAGTGTACCCATACCACTAGCTTTAGAGTACCTAAAGGAACTATTTGAAATCAATAATTTGAAGAAAGAAATTATTGATGAGTATTTACTTCTCACAAAATTATGTATGAATCAAAATTTTTTTCAGTACAACAATAAATATTATAAACAACTAGAGGGAACTGCGATGGGCAATTGCTTATCTCCGTTCCTTGCAAATTTGTTTATGGGCAGATTAGAAACCCAATTCAAAAAAGAACTCAAGTATTTCCCAAGGGTGTGGTATAGATACGTAGACGATATATTTGCTATTTTTGATACTAAAACAGAAAATTTGGACACTTTCTTAGAAACATTAAACAATAAATATCCTTCCATTAATTTTACGTACGAAAAGGAGAACAATAGGCAATTACCTTTTCTCGACACGTTAGTTATTAGAAATAACGATAAATTAGAATTTGATATTTATAGGAAATTTACTAATACTGATAGATATATAACATCCGACTCATTTCATTGCCGTCAACACAAAATGGCAGCATTCCATTTCTTAACTCACAGGTTAGTCAATTCTCTACTAAGTAAAGAACGTTTTAACAATGAAATGAATCGGATTAAAAATATAGCTAAAAGTAATGGATATAATGATAATTTTGTACATAAACTAGTAAATAGACATAAGCATAAGAAAATATTAAAAGATGCCACTACTCTTCAAATACCTGAGGCTTCCAATAAATTCATAGTAATCCCATATGATCCCAGATATACGAGAGGTCTAGAAAAAGTATTTAAAAACGTAGGTTTTAGAGTAGCCTACAAAACGGAGAATAGTTTAAAAAATCTCCTTGGAAACCCCAAAGACAAAGTCGACTTGAGGGAGAGGAGTGGCATCTATGAAATTAGCTGTAATGATTGTGATCTAAAATATGTTGGGCAAACTAAACGCTCCATAAACATTCGTTTTAAAGAACACATGGCACATTTAAGATACGGAAGAACAGAAAAGTCAAGCGTTGCCCAACATGCTTTGGAAAACAATCACCGAATAGGAATAAATAATCTTAAGTTGATTAAAAATGTATCTAATAATAGATTATTGGATGCATTTGAGAGTATAGAAATAGTTAAATGTGGTAAGAAAGCACTAAATAAAGACAGAGGGCCTATTCCCTATAGTCCCCTCTATTGTTTACTTGACAACGGTGCAGTCGGGTGCAACCAAGTGTGACCACATTTACCTATAAATAGTCTTGGTTAGGATAGGTTACTTTAAAAAAGTGCTGTTTGCGGTCGAGAGAGTCGAACGTGTACACAAGTGCGTAGCGTAAAACATCGCAACCGATAGCGAACAAAAGCCTTCAATAGTGTGTGACGTCCATTGTCATGGACAGTAAAGGGGAACCACCCCCCAAGACCCCCACCGTAGGGGAATACATCGAACTTAAAAAATATACAGAAAACCTAATCCTAAACAACGACATAGCTAACCGTAAACTTCAAGACGAATTCAAACAAGCCCAGGAAGACTGGAATAAAAAATTCAACAAAGCCCAAGAGGACTGGTCCCGGATAGTTCAGGAAAAAAACAACCAAATAGAGAAGCTAACCAACACTATAACAAAGCTGGTCACAGACATTAAAAGGTATGAAAATGAGTATCCCGATCCCCCTAATCCCCCCAACAACTTATACACAGACATATCCGACGATTACATGAGCCAAGACTCAGACAATGAACAATCACTTACCGAAATAACTTCGAAAAAAAAAAAGAAACGAACAAACACAAACTCATCCCCAAACAATCCCAACCCGACTAAAAAACCGACCACCACACAGGAAAATACTACCTACACCCAACAATTCCCCTCGCTTGCCCCCAAGCAAAACCCGAAACAAACTAACACCCCTACCCAAATTAAACCAATCACAACCACCAAAACAACAAACCCTCCTAATCCAAATATTAACAACACCCCTAAACCCAAAATTCCTCCTATAATATTAAGAGAGAAATCAAAATATAATAACATCTTAGCTTATCTTCGCGCTAACCAAATCAATTACGGCAATCCTACCAACATAACAGAGGGTATTAGGTTCAATCCTCCAACCGCTCAGGACTATCGTTCAATAACAAAATTTTTCGAAAATCAGAAAATTCAATTCCACTCATACAACTTTGAAGAGGACAAACTTCTACACGTAGTCCTGAGAGGAGTACTGGAGGACTGGTCCACGGAAAAAATAACCAATGATCTATTAAGTCAGGGCTTCACCCCAAAGAGAGTAATAAGATGGTACCATAAAAACGGCAATCCCATGCCGTTGGTGCTAGTGCTACTACCTAAAACACAAAAAAACATTTTCGATTTACATATTTTAGATGACATGGCTATTAAAGTTGATCTCAAAAAAATAGAACAAATTATACCCAATGTCATAGATGCCAACTATACGGCCATGCTCAATCGAACTGTCAGGCTTCACCAAAATGCTTAAAATGTGCAGAAGAACACTTCACACACCTCTGTAACTTGGAAAAAAATACCCAATGCAAATGCGCCAATTGCGGAGGCGAACATCCTGCCAACTTCCAGGGGTGTGTGAAACACCCTAAAAATCAAATTTCTAAACCCTCAATAAATATCCCACCCCCTACATTCAAATGGGGAGTAGATAACCTCAAAAACACAAAAAACAATAGCACAACTAGCACCAACGACATGAATGATCTCACCGTTATAATACAAACCTTTGCAAATATGAACAGCCAGCTGCAGGCGTTCATGAAAAATTTCATGGACACCTTGCAATCGCAGTTTAAAACCATACTACCGCAGATGACGCCTAACACAAAGCCCCTAATCAATGAATAACATATACGTGCAGTTTTATCTGAAAATAGACTTATTAATAACTCCCATAACTTCTCTAATCCCAACGACAAATACAAACTACCTAAAGACTGCCTCCTACCTTAGTTAACTCAAACCACCACCCCTAACCCACATCCCCCCCCTCCCCCCCATCCCAACTCATTAACTCATACCTTAAACACAATTCAAGAAAGTAAGCCGACGATCCAAAAGGCGTTATAGCTATTTAGCTGACGTAAAAGAGAAGAAAACCCCGAAGAAGAGAGGTTACTTTAGTTTATATCATCTGCTGATGATGCTGACTTGGTTAGCGAAACGCGCGTCCAGAACGTAACAAGTTGTGGTGTAGTGTGGTTAGAACTCTTGTATTTTGATAAGTATAATGAGTGTGAACAGGTAGTTAACACAAAATTTAATTTCAAAAAAGCTGATTTTAATTTAACGTATCAATTAATAAGAACCCAAGAATGGCAAATGCTTTATGCAAGTGGGAAGTCACTGAAGCGGTCGACATGTTCTATCATATTCTTAATGTGGTGTTTAAGGAGTGTGTTCCTTTGTCAACGCAAGTGGGTAGAACATTTCCGGTATGGTATAGCGGTAAGATAATAAAATTAATAAAGAAAAAGGAACAAGACCTACAAAGATATAGGAAAACCAAGTCGGCATATTGGTTGAATAAATATAAGAATACTCGACGTCTTGTTAAATCTAAGATCAGGGCTGCCTACAATCAATACATGGAGCGTGTGGCCGGTAGTTTGTATGTGGATCCAAAATATTTTTGGTCCTACATAAAATCGCAAAAGAGTGATAATGATATGCCTGATGAGATGTACTATGAGAATGTTTCTTTTAAGGGTACTAAAGACATAGTGGGTGGTTTTTCTGTATTCTTCAGTTCTCTTTTCTCCGCGGCGGAACAATTGCTGACAAAACCTTGTCACGTAAAAGATTATTTTTGTGAACTACATATCACTGAGGATGAGGTTCTAGAGGCAGTTAGTATACTAAAGTGGAATAGAGCCATAGGGCCTGATGGGGTGCCTGGATATGTCTTCAAGGGCTGTAAGGAATTCTAGCTAAAGCCACTATCTCATATTTTTAATGTAAGTCTTCGAACTACGACATATCCTAGTATTTGGAAGACCGCTAAAGTAATACCGGCCTTCAAAAGTGGTTCAAAAGAACAACTAGCAAATTACAGGCCTATATCTATAATAAATGCCATCTCTAAGGTATATGAGATAGTGATATTCAATAGGCTTTATGATGAGGTGAAGTATTGTATTTCTGCCCATCAGCAGTGTTTTTTACCAAACAGGTCCACAATGACAAATCTTACGGCTTTTGTGCAATACTTGCATGAAGCTTTCAATAAGAAAAATCAGGTAGATGTAATCTTCACAGATCTTGAGAAAGCGTTTGATAAAATAAAACATAGTGTTGTCCTCAAGTCTTTAAAACAAATGAATGTGAGGAATAACTTGGTGTCTTTGCTTAGTTCATATTTATGTGACAGGAAACAATATGTTGAAATAAGGGGTGCAAGATCTGAAATGTACAGTAGTAAGTCTGGAGTTCCTCAAGGCTCAAATTTGGGTCCGCTCTTATTTGTAATTTATATTAATGGCTTGTGCCAAGTTGTTAAGAATGCTAGAGCATTATTATTCGCGAATGATTTTTTTAGAGATTATAAATGATGATGAATGTGATCGATTGCAAGATGACCTCGACAATGTGTGTTTTTGGTGTAATGAAAATGGATTTATATTAAATGCAAAAAAGTGTGCAAAAATGACATTTTCATTAAATAAGAATGTTGTCAATTCTGAATACAAGATTAATAATGTTGTATTACAACCTTGTAATATGCAAAAGGATTTAGGCGTTTCTTTAGATAAGACACTTAATTTTACCGAACACATAGTGACAAAAATCAATGAGGCACATAAAATATGGGATTCATTGTCAGGTCCACCAGGTGCTTTCATGTAGATGTATGCTCTTTGATAACCTTGTATTGCCTGAACTCAATTATGGCTGCATTATATGGTCCTCTCAATATGAAATCTGGATTAAGTCCATTGAAAGAATTCAGAGAAAATTTCTTAAATACCTATTTTACAAAAGATATGGCTATTATCCTCCTCAAGGCTATAGTCACAATCAATTATTGTCTATGTTTGATAGACTATCACTCGAGAATCGTAGAATAAAAATATGTTTGGTGCACTTCTACAAATTATTGAAAAATCAGGTAGATAATGCTGATATAATATCTCAGCTGCCATTTTTGGTTACTCTTGGATATACAAGAAATAGAAATACATTCTACCTGCAATTCCCCAGGACGCAACTTTATAAGAACTCACCTGTCTACAGAATGTGTGACTTGTTTAATAGATTTGCAAGTGATTTGGATCTAGCTACTCTCAGTTTGGAGCAGTATAGGGCGGCCATAGAGATTAAATTATTGGCAACTCAGGAACAAACTTAGTTAGTTTTTATACTGTATTAGTATTTAGAGCAAGAATGTACAGTTATTTTGTAAATATTTAGGTAGTGGTGTCAGTAATTGGCGAATATATGCTGTAGATGCCTTATAATGAATAAATAAATTAAATAAATAAATAAATAAACAATGGTTACACAAATCGCACCCTAGAGAAAGCTATTAATGCACAGGATTCCAGAACAATGAACAAAAAAAAATTATGAACCGGGGAAGCAACAAGTAGTCTTACCATATATAAACAGACACAACAGACAGAATCGGAAAAAGAATAGGAAACACAACATACAAATAATACACAAGCCACAAACAACTATAGGTAAAGTATTTAGAAACCCTAAAGATAAAATCAAAATGACGGAATATATAGCATTCTGTGCCAGGACTGTGAAAAGATGTACGTGGGGCAAACTAACAGGCGGATATCAGCAAGAGACGAAGAGCATAAACTCAGCATCAGAAACAAACAAACAACCTCAGCTTTATGCGTACATCAACAGGAAAGTGGCCACAAAATAAATTTCGATGGGTGTAGCGAGATTGCCAATATAGAACATAAGATCAGAATAATTCGAGAAGCCGTAAAAATTGAAAAACAAGGTGATTAGAATAAAAAGGACGAATAATTAAAACTACCAACAGTATGGAAGACAATAATCGACAAATCTAAAATCGCAAAACGCAAAAGTCAGCAACACTTTAGTCTGTATTCGGACGCGAGATAGAAAGCTTCGAAAATACCAAATGTGATTTTGGCGAATCGTCCGCAAAACTGTTCTTTTCAGAATGGCAGTAGTGAAAGGAAGAATAAAAACACACATACATATATATATATATATATATATATATATATATATATATATATATGTGTGTTACTAAATCAGTAGCGGCTCGTCAGGGTAGGCCTCTGAGGCCGCGCCTCACCCCCAAAATAAAGGAAAAGAGAATTTTTTTATATAACTTTTTATCTATTACCAATTAGAAATATACTTTTTAACAGTTTTACAACATAATAACATTAAAAAAAAACAAAATATAATCCCATAATAAATATTTTAGAAAATAAATTCTGACCACATCAAAAAACCGACCGTGCAATCCGTGCAAACCCATTCCTAAAGAAAGTGC